>CM069131.1:146174161-146774161 GCA_035221665.1 Okamejei kenojei | reverse complement strand
TGACATGCTATTGAAAAGCTGTGAAAATGAGTGCAGGCTTCAGTAGTAAGTAGAAGCCAGCTCACCCTGATATGATTCCTGAAACATGATCACAGAACACCTTTAAAAGTGCACCCTTAATAGTCTTTTATTATTGAATTGGTTATATAATTACAGGTCCTTTTAAATTAATTGTGCAATGGTAGTCATGTGATACTATTTTGATGAATATTTACTGAAAATACAATAATGGCTCAGTTTGATTACAGGTTAGTTTGCATTTGAAGAGCCATTTAGTCACCCCTGTACTTCTGTTATTGTGAGTGGTGGATTGCTTTCAACAAACAATAAATATTCAACTCTGAAGAAGGGTCCTGTTTTGGATTGTCTTTTTTAACTCAAGATTCTAGCATCTGCACTCTTACATCTCCAATGAAGTTTAAAGTTAATTTTATCCAGTGTTTTGCACCAGAAAAGGGAAGCTGAGCATCGTGCTCTGTTTGGTACCTGAATGGTTAAAGACATTTTCATTCTGCACAGTTATTGCAATTGCTAAGGTATTTTCCTTTAACATCTCTTAATAATGCATCTATTTAATTATGACTTCAAGATTATGCTCTTAGAATAATCATGTGCATGAGCCCTCTATGTGGGTTTTCTTTCTTCCCCCCCCCCCCCCCTTATTTCATTAGCCCAACGTGGGCGATCTGGTGTTGCAGTAGTAAATGCTGATGCTTTATTTTTGCGGAGCTGGTTCGATCCTGATCTGGAGGGGGGGGGAGGTTGTTATTTGCTGTGTGGAGATTGCACATTTTCCTGGTGACGCCATGGTTTTCCTCCTGGTACTCTGGTTTACTTCTGCATGCTAAGTACAGGCGGATAGGCCAACAGAGCAAACCACGTCTACTATTTCTCTTCAGCCCTTTATTGCAGTAACCAATTAACCTGAAATTGGGCGAATGGCTGTCTCAAGTCATCAATTGGATATGTTCATTGTTCAGAATGTAGAGTTATGTGGAATATTGCACATGGCTACAACAGACCGTATCAGCCCTAATCAATGGAACAATCCCTGTCATTTGAAGGTGTCAAATCATTTCTAAATCATTGTATTAGTGCCACAAAATTGGGTGTGCTGTTCAATGCTTGAAAGAACCATGTGGAAAAATGATGACGCATCCACTCTCTTAAAAGGCATCGTCTTAAAACTGCTGGGTTGCAGCCAAAGAATTGCCTAATGTCTGACTGCAGCCATTTCAGCAAACAAAAGATCCCATTACATTCCAGAATCTGCTAATCAATGCTTCAATTGTCTGGGTTTTCATTAGCATTTTATTATTTAAACTCCAGAGATGAGGGATTTTTCTCTGATCTGATGCTGACATGATTTCCAGCTGCATTTGTTTGATTACTAACAAGGCAGTTTGTATTAATATTCAGAACTTGGAATCAATTGAATTTCAGAAGACTTCCCAAATTCTTTCACAACAATGATTTTTGCTTAATTTAACTGAAGGAGAAGGGAGAATTTAATTTCTAAGCAACATTTGTAACTTCCTTTCCAGTACTGTAGTTTTAAATCAGTGTTTGTCTATTTCAATGAGATGTGGGTGTTGCATGTAGAGGAAGCATTTATTGGCCACCCTGAAGTCCTGCAAACCTCCTTGGATTTGAAGTTTAAGGCTTTGTACCCAAAGTCCATGAAGGAGCATTGAGTGTTATGTTTACGTGGGATGGTACGCAACTTAGAAGAGAACTGAGTGCTGGTGCTTGTAGACCTTATCGTCTTTGTAGGTTTGGGAAATGCTGTTGTAAGTACACATTGCAGATGGTGCACGCTACGCTAGCTATGCACTTGGAGTAGAGGGGAAAGATTTTTAAGCAGGTGGATTGGACGTGAACCAAGTAAGCTGTTTTGACCTGGAAAATGTTGAATTTGATGGGCTTGCATCTACCCTCCTTCAGGTTAGTGGAACGCTTTGAATTTCCTCACTTGGGCCTTGAAGATGATGAAAGGGCCCTCGGGTATCGGGTGAATTTTTCGCTGCACGATACTCAAGCCTATAGCCTATTCCTGAAGCTAGTGTTTATGGCTGGTCCTGTTGAATATTTGGTGCTTGTTGCCTAAGATGTTCATGGTGTGAGACTTGACAGTGGGGTACTGCTGAATATCAAGGCAATTTGGTTTGGTGCTCTGCGAGAGGGTGGCAGATTGTCTAAAGGGTGGGGGGGATTTCTGGAGCTCTGTCTGAAGGGATGGTGGAGACAGAAATTTACATCATATTTACACAGTGCAGTTGAATCTGAAGGACTGTTGACCTTGTGTTGGAGGCATTTGACGTGGGCAAAATGGCCTGCTCTGTCTTAAATTTTCAGTGATCATTACCTCGCTCGTCTCCGTCCTGTTTTTAGAAAACTATTTTACATTCAGGAAATCAAACATACTTTTATCTAACGATTTGAATAATATTCAGTTTGAAACTCCAACCCTTTAGAATAATTTCAGCATTTGCAGTTCCTTGTATCTCCTGTATGCATTATCTCCGGTATAAGATCGTGAGTGATGAATGGATTTTTGGCATGAGGTTAATGCCCATCAGTAAGGAAAATGGAAATTGGTGTTTAAATTTTAGGAGATGGAAAAGGTGACCTTTTTCATTATGTTTCTGCAATTCTAACCTACTCTGACCTTGTAATTAGGCAGCAAAAGGTACCTAGAGATTGTTGTTCTGGTACCATTCAAACAGATTATCTGTCTTGGTCTCAACACTAAGACCAAAATGCTGATTGTTGACTTCAGGAAAGTGATGATCCATGAGCCTGCCTCATCGATGGGATGACGCTGGATTGCGTCACAGTTTAAATTTCTTGGGCGTACATGTCTCATGACAGTCTGTCCTGGGCCCAGCACCATCTCTACTTCCTTAGAAGATTGAGGAAATTCATAATGTCACTGAATACCACATGAAACTCCTACAGGTGTGCAGTAGAGAACACAGTTGTATCACGGCCTGGTTTGGTAACTCGAATGCCCAGGAATGAAGATGGCTGCAGAAAGTGGTGGACATTGCCCAGTCCATAATGATATTGACCTCTCTGCCATCCAAAGGATGTAAAAGAAGCTTTGCCTCTAAGGCAGACAATATACCGAAGATCCCATTCAACCCAGTCATTGTTTCATCTAGCTGCTACCATCGGGAGGAAAGTACAGGAGCTTGAGAACTATGATCTCCAGGTTCAAGAATTGCTGCTTTCCAACTGCGCAGCCCTACCTCAGCAAATGACGTGCCATGGTTTGCTTTGGTTGCACTACGTACATGGGGGGGGGGGGGGGGCGGGGAGAGGGAGATGGGGTGTGAGATACTTGCCTTCAAAGTCAACTGTGGCAACAGCTCAAGCCGGTCCGGGGTTCCAGAGCCCTGGCCGCGGACAACAAACTCGACCCGGCAATCAGCGTAGAAGTCCCAATGAGGGCATGACATATTTGGGAGTACTTATGAGGAGAGGGGCTGTCATAACTAGGGCGGGGGGCGAGGTGGCAGACCACCAGTTGCTGGAAAATCGGCGGTGGACCTGAATTATGGTCTGATTGTCCAGTGTTACTGATTCATAGTATTGAGTTTTTGTTTTTTGTCAATGGCCCTGTAAAACTGCAGCAGATAATTCATTTAATTTCAAATGGCACTGAAACGCACTTGATTCTTTTGTCTGGAAAAGGGACTAGGAAATCTCTACTGTTACTCAAATGGCATAGTATAACATTTTCCTGTGGAAGAATGGGTTTAAAGTTTGTCGTGGGTAAATGTCAGTAGACTATGTTTTTGGAAAGAAGTTCGCTGAGTAATATTCCTAATCAATCATAATCTCAACCATTTAATCCTTCTGAGTTAGAGATACTGATATAAACTGATTCAATGTGAGCTCATCTAATTCATGATCATCCAAGGATGGACACCAGATTTGGACAGGGCAAAGTACAGAGTCTTCCTTGCAGATGTTGAGGGATTGGTATCTAAATTGGAGGAAGCTCCTTGTACTAATGGAACAACAGTCTGATGCATCACAGTTGCAGAGTTGTAACTTGAAGGCATTCAGAATGTTGGCTTCATCACAATTCCTCAATGGTGCTTAACCAACCAGCAGGGCAAGTGAACAGAGGGCTTGAGTGATCCTGGCAGTCGGCAGGATTGAGATTGATCCTTTGAAGTCTCAAGGTATCAAGTCAAATAAGATACTCAAATCCAGTATCTCTTATTGGTGAATTGGTATGTTTTTAGAGTGAACCGCATTTTAAAGAAAAGGTAGATGTGGCTGGCAGTGAATGGGTTCATGGCTAGGTTACATCTGGTAACCAGTGATCGTGGTCTGCAATTATCCACAGGTTATCCAGAGATTTGTTTGAGATTTCTTTTGCATATGGATTTTTTCCAACATGTTTCAGTAATTAGAAAAAGAATGTTAACTTTTTGAGACTTGAAAGTGCTCCCTGCCTTTCCTCTCGGCTAAAATAATGTTTAATTTACAGAGACCAGAAATTTGATACTAAATTTGTATGGCTTGGTTTCAAATCATGTTGAATGTTTTGTTCATTTTGTAAACTCTAATGTGGCGTGTTTGTAAGTGACTTGTCCTAAGCCTGATTCCATCTGCATTTGCTCCAATTTTATACTCCCTACAGTGTCTATTCACCCTATCCTTCCCTCTCCTAATTTTATGTCTCTAAAAAGGTCATCCCTCGGCCTCCTATACTTCAGGGAAAAAAGAGCCTGTCTCTCCTTAATGCGAACCCACCAGACCTGTTAACAACATCGTAAATTCTGTTCACACCTTTTCTAATTAATAACACCTATTCTACAGCACGGTGACCTGCCTTGTATCGGTACAATTGTAACATGACAACCCAACCTGATACCCTGACTGAAGGCAAACGTGCCAAACGTTGCCTTCATCTTGTCTACCAATGTCACTCCCTTTATGAAACTCCATCTGCACCCCTCGGTGTCTCTGTTCTACAATGCTCCTCAGAGGTCAATTCACTGGATGTTTTCAAGATTTAGCTCTTAGGGCTAAGGGAATCGAGGGATATGGGGGAAAAGCTGGAACGGGGTACAGATTTTGGATGATTAATCATATAGGCTCGAAGGGCCGAATGGCCTACTGCTGCACCTATTTTCTCTGATTGTCCTTTGCCATGTCTGCAAAAGCTTTCCCTCATCCCTTACCTCCATCCAATACTGTCAAATTGGCCAATACTGTCAAAATTGACAGTTTATGGTTTCAACTCTTGGGCGAATCCTATCCTTTTGCATAACCATTTAGAGACAAATAGAACCAGAGTCACTGGTCCCAAAGTGGTCCCCTACTAAACGTAATTCACCCATTTCCCAAGAAGGGGGTGGGTTTTGCCCTTTGTCTGGCAGGGCCATCTACATAATGGGATAATTTTCCTGAACATATTTGACAAATTCCACCCCATTCAAGCCCTTGGCACTAAGGCAATCTCAATCAATATTTGGGAAGTTAATCCCTCCAGTATTACAACCCTGTTATTTTTTGCAGCTATTGGTGATATGCTTATATATTCCCTCGTCTAACTCTTGACTACTGGGTGGCTTTTAGTACAATCTATTACAGTTCTCAATTCCACAAATAGAGCCTCACTGGACAATCCCTCATGTATAGCACCGATGCTCTCCCTCATCAAAAATTCAGCTCCCCTTCCTCATCCATTACGCTCCATGGGAGCAGTTAAACGACTAATAAAATGGGTTCAGTTATCGTTATCTGGAGGGTTATGCCAAGAAGTTGTGACGTTTGGCTTTATTGAAATGTATTTAAATGTACGGAGAATTGTAAGTAGATTAAGGTTTTATTTCTTCAAGTAGCTGACTCTTAGACATTTATTTAATATGATAATCTGGATGATGGGGTGGAAAATTGGATAAGTAAGTATGCAGATGATACTAAGATGGGTGGTGTTGTGGATAATGAAGTAGATTTTCAAAGTCTACAGAGAGATTTGGGCCATTTGGAAAAGTGGGCTGAAAGATGGCAGATGGAGTTTAATGCTGTTAAGTGTGAAGTGCTACATCTTGGCAGGACAAATCAAAATAGGACGTACATGGTAAATGGTAGGGAATTGAGGAATGCTGTGGAACAGAGGGATCTAGGAATAACTGCATAGTTCCCTGAAGGTGGAATCGCATGTAGATAGGGTGGTAAAGAAAGCCTTTGGTGTGCTGGCCTTTATAAATCAGAGCATTGAATATAGGAGTAGGGAAGTAATGTTAAAATTGTACAAGGCATTGGTAAGACCAATTCTGGAGTATGGTGTACAATTTTGGTCGCCTAATTATAGGAAGGATGTCAACAAAATAGAGAGAGTACAGAGGAGATTTACTAGAATGTTGCCAGGGTTCCAGCAACTATGTTACAGAGAAAGGTTGGACAAGTTAGGTCTTTATTCTTTGGAGCGCAGAAGGTTAAGGGGGGACTTGATTGAGGTCTTTAAAATGATGAAAGGGATAGACAGAGTTAACATGGATACGTTTTTCCCATTGAGGGTAGGGAAGATTCAAACGAGGGCATGACATGAGAATTAAGGGACAGAAGTTTAGGGGTAACGTGAGGGGGAACCTCTTTACTCAGAGGGTGGTGGCTGTGTGGAATGAGCTTCCAGCAGAAGTGGTGGAAGCAGGATCGATTTTAACATTTAAAAGTAAAGTGGATAGGTATATGGACGTGAAGGGAATGGAGGGGTATGGTCTGAGTGCAGGTAGATGGGACTAGGGGAAAACAAATGGTCGGCACGGACTGGAAGGGCCGAGAGGGCCTGTTTCCGTGCTGTAATTGCTATATGGTTATATGATGCATTTTGGAGTGACACTAGAAATAGCCATCTTTAAAACTGGTGAATAGAATAAGTAGTGAACTTCACGGACCAAAGGGATTGCTTAAAGTTATGACTTTGAGCTCAATTACAGTATAATGATTGTGTTCCAACAAAGTGGTACCCTTGATTCTTAACAAGCTGTTTCTCGTGGTTTAATCGGGTTCAGCTAATTTGGCCGTTTTTAGGCAGCTCTTTTTTACAGCCAAGGATGACTTGCATCAACAAAGGTTCTGATTGTTCGGAGTTGACTGTAGCCAGGGTTTATAGTCTGTGTCAGAGATGGGGAAGGAGGAGCTTGACAGAGTGGGCAAGGATTGCATTGCATTGGAGATGGGGCCTTCATTTGTGCTTGGCTTTTGCTTGCACTTGATCATGCAAGGTAGGATTTTCCTTTTTTTTTTTTTTCCCCCCCATTTATTTATCCATTTCCATCTATTTATCCAGAACTGCCGTCGGGACATCAACCGCCTCGACTTCTCCACCCCCCTGTCTCACTCCAATCTCTCCAGCCCTGAACGTACTGCCATCGACTCGCTCCGTAACAACCCAGACTGGGTTATCAAACCCGCCGACAAGGGAGGTGCCGTGGTAGTCTGGCGCGTTGATCTCTACAAAGCGGAGGCCGCGCGCCAACTCTCGGACACCTCCTCCTACTTACCCCTGGACCATGACCCCACTGACGAACACCAGGCCACCATCTCGAGCACCATAACCAACTTCATCAGCTCGGGCTCCCTACCCCACCGAGCCTCCGACCTCATCGTTTCCCAGCCCCGCACGGCCCGATTTTACCTTCTCCCCAAAATTCACAAACCCGACTGCCCTGGCAGACCCATTGTCTCTGCCTGTTCGTGCCCTACCGAACACATTTCCACATACCTTGACGCCATCCTATCCCCCTTTGTTAAATCCCTCCCCACCTATGTTCAAGACACCTCAGACACTCTCCGTCGGCTCCGTGCATTCCATTCTCCAGGCCCCCATCCTCTAATCTTTACCATGGACGTCCAGTCACTCTACACCTCCATCCCCCACCAGGACGGTCTCAAAGCCCTCCGGTTCTTCCTCGACCAGAGGAGCAACCCATACCCGTCCACTGACACCCTCCTCCGCCTAGCAGAGTTGGTCCTCACCCTCAATAACTTCTCTTTTGATTCCTCCCATTTCCTCCAAACACAAGGCGTAGCTATGGGGACACGCATGGGCCCCAGCTACGCTTGCCTCTTTGTTGGGTACGTCGAACAATCCTTGTTCTCGGCGTACCAGGGCCCCATCCCCGACCTCTACCTCCGTTACATCGACGACTGCTTTGGTGTCACCTCCTGCACCCACACACAACTGACTGACTTCATTCATTTTCACCACCAACTTCCATCCGGCACTCAAATACACTTGGACCATTTCCGACACTTCCCTACCATTCCTTGACCTCACCATCTCTATTGCAGGTGATACGCTCCTGACCGACATCCACTACAAACCTACTGACTCCCACAGCTACCTGGACTACTCTTCCTCCCACCCTGCTTCCTGTAAGGACTCCATCCCCTATTCCCAATTCCTCCGTCTACGCCGCATCTGCTCCCAGGATGAGGTGTTCCACACCAGGTCATCACAAATGGCCTCATTCTTCAGAGAACGGGGATTCCCCTCCCCCACTATTGATGAGGCTCGCACCAGGGTCTCCTCCATACCCCGCAACACTGCCCTCGCTCCCCATTCCCCCACTCGCAAATAGGGCAGAGTCCCCCTGGTCCTCACCTTTCACCCCGCCAGTTTCGCCACCTCCAACGTGACCCCTCCACCCGCCACATCTTCCCATCTCCCCCCCTGTCTGCCTTCCGCAAAGACCGCTCCCTCCGCAACTCCCTTGTCCATTCTTCCCTCCCCTCCCACTCTACCCCTTCCCCGGGCACTTTCCCTTGCAACCGCAAGAAATGCAACACTTGTCCCTTCACCTCCCCCCTCCACTCCTTTCAGGGACCCAAGCAGTCCTTCCAGGTCCGACAGAGGTTCACCTGCACCTCCTCCAACCTCATCTACTGCATCCGCTGCTCCAGATGCCAGATGATCTATATCGGTGAGACCAAGCGGAGGCTTGGCGATCGCTTCGCCGAACACCTCCGCTCGGTCCGCAATAACCAACCCGACCTCCCGGTGGCTCAGCACTTCAACTCCCCCTCCCATTCCACATCCGACCTCTCGGTCCTGGGCCTCCTCCACGGCCAGAGTGAGCAACACCGCAAGCTGGAGGAACAGCACCTCATATTCCGCTTGGGGAGTCTGCATCCTTTGGGCTTGAATATTGAATTTTCTCAATTCTGTTAACCCTTGCTGTCTCCTCCCCTTCCCACCTCTCCCTCAGCCCTCGGGCCCTGGCATTCCCTCTATCTCTATCTCTCCCCCACCCTAGTCGCACCAGCTTCTCATTTTCACACCACAAACAGCTTACAATGGCTTGTTCCCTTTATCACCGATACTTTTTTGCATATCTTTCACTCATTGTTCCTTATCTCTCCACATCACCGTCTATATCTCTCGTTTCCCTGATCCCTGACCAGTCTGAAGAAGGGTCTCGACCCGAAACGTCGCCTATCTCCTTCGCTCCTTAGATGCTGCTGCACCCGCTGAGTTTCTCCAGCTTTTTGTGTACCCTAGGATTTTCCTTTTCTCTTTGTTCCAAACGTTGCTGCTCTATTTTGATTAGTTGTAGGCTACAGTGAAATTCTTTGCTTGCATACGCATGGTATGCAAATAGTCACCACATAAGGGCACTAACAAAGTTACAAAGTATATGCGGTATCTGCACCAGGTCCCCTTTGTTCTCTCCTCACCCACCTCACAATGGCCCCCCACACCAAGTCCCCATTGTCCAATATCCCCCCCCCTGCAGCGGCACTCTTGCTTCCTCATCCATCGGTCGAAGCCCATTGACATTGCACCGACATCTCCACTAACGCTGCCGGGTCCTCTCCGTGGAGCGGATGTAGGCCCCAGCCGCACAACTCCGACTCTCCGCGTGCGGGCTTCGACCTTGGCCTTAGGCACCGCCCGAACGGAGGCCCCAGCCTCAGCTACTACGTGACTGGCTGGGAGGCGTCTAATGTGTTAATCAGATTGCTCCAAAGCCTTTTGCAGTTCAATAAGATTACCAAACCAAACCAGTTTGGCTGCCCGCTCCTGCATTTTGTGTCTGATATCTAAACAAATAGAAGTGCGCGCTTGAAGCAACTACTTGCCCTGAACCATTCCACTGATCATGGCACTGCCATTTTGGAACTTCTATACACCTGAGAGTTCCCAAAGTACCTCATGAGTAAATAAACATTGATTTGATGCAGTCAGATTTGTCTGATGGTTTATGCTGCCTAGGCTTGCTTGAAACCTTTAAGTCTCCAGGCTCCTGAACATCTTTCTTAAAAACTACACGCTGCATATTTTACATTAATCGCTCAATCAAAGTTGCACATAGTTTTTCTTAATGGGGTGAAGGCAGGAACAGGGTACTGATTGGGGATGATCACATTGAATGGCGGTGCTAGCTCGAAGAGCCAAATGGCCTACTCCTGCACCTATTGTCTATTTTCTATTAATTCTGAACTATTGATGCATATATTTGATGGTTTGAACATGAGATGTCAGTTTGTAAACTTTATTGTACTTCTATAATACAGTGGTTCAATCAATGGTGCAATGGTAATTTATTGTCGCATGTACCTTGGTACAGTGAAATCTTTTACATACTATTCAGTAAAATTCTTACTATACGTAAGCACAACCAGACCCGTACTAGAATGTGCACTGAAGAGTCCTCATGTTTCCGACGCCAACCTTTGTATTTCTATAATACACGTTGGGAGCAATATAATTGTTTGACTGTTTTAAGTATTTTCAGCACTTTATCTTTTGGAATATTACAGTTTATCTGGTGGATGAGAAACCCAGAACTCTGGTCTGAAGAAGGGTCTCAACCCGAAACGTCACCCATTCCTATCCAAAAATGCTGCCTGTCCCCAGAGTTACTCTTGCATTTTGTGTCTATCTTTGGTGTAAACCAGCATCTGCAGTTCCTTCCTAAACCAGAACTCTGCCCTTCAGATCCAACCAATAGTCTGAAATCTTTGAGAGGAGCTGGGGAATTTTGAATCAAATAATTAATTCATTTGATATTTTAAAAACTGTTAACCATGAAACCCGTGGATTGAATTAGAAAAAAAATCTACTGGGTCTCTTGTGTCCCCCAGGAAAGCAACTAATCTTTTCTAGTCTGGCTAACAATCGCCCATGAACACAGTTCCATGATAATCTGAAGAAGAAAGGTCTGGACTCGGGGATGCCTATTCATTCCTTCCACAGATGTTGTTTGACCTCCAGCAATTTGTTTGTCTCAACTTCCAGCATTTGCAGTGCCGTGTGTTTCCGTAATACTTTGGTTGCTGGTAGCTGTGATTCATCTTCCATTCCTGTGTGTGTGTGTGTGTGTGTGTGTAATATAGCCATTCCTGTGTGTGTGTGTGTGTGTGTGTGTAATATAGTGGGTCAGGCAGTGTCTCAGGAGAACATATACAGCTGCTCCTTGACCCACGATGGGGTTGCATTCCAATAAACCCATCGTAAATTGAAAATATAGCAAGTCAAACCCGTTTAATACTTGCAATCACGTGACTGGAAGTGACACGCGGCTCGCTGCAGTTGCCAAGTGCTTGCCTACCGTAAACCCGAAATATCGTAAATCGGGGAGCATCTGTAGAGGCAACATTTCGAGTCGAGACCCTTCAAGATGATTTCTCCAGAGATGTTGCTTGACCTGTTAAGTTACTCCATCATCTCTGACAGCATTGTCAACTCCAGAAGTAACCAGGACTTATTTTCTTCTGTTTGAATCATTAATGTTCCATTACTACCTGACTAGAACAATATCTCTGCTATTATAAAGGTCATTCAGAAAGATGGATTTCGAGTGGCATGTTCCAAGTTGTAGCAAAGTAGGTTGAAGTGGTTTCCTTTCATTTGGGATTTTTAAAGTTCAATACATTTCAGAGTAGAAAATAGAAACCTGTTAAGCTGGATGTTTCTAATGTGTCAGTAGTAGGTGAAGTACTAAAGAATTGGTACCGGTAATTGCTTCTTATCATGCTGAATATGTGCTGGGGAAGCATGTTAATACAAGGAGCAAAACATGACTGATTTGTTAAATACAAGTTATTATGACGAATGAAAAATGTCTGCTCTGCATCTATTCCACAAGTAAAATGTTTTTATTCTCCCTAGACTTCAAGTCTCATTGTTTTTCTGATGGCTGGCAGTTGTACAGCAACATGCCTGTAAGGCTGAATGCACGAGTGGTGACGAGAGTTGAGTCATTCAACCCCTATCGTCTAGTCTAGAATTAGAGTGAGCACAAGTCCTGGTGTAAAGGCAGTGAGCTGTAATATTTGTGTGCAAACCTACTTTTCCATTACGTCTTTTATAGTGGTATTTGGAAGACTCGTGAATTGGGACGAGTAGCATAGTCGAACTTCATAGTCAAACCCGTCTGAAGAAAGGTTTCGGCCCGAAATGTTGCCTATCTCCTTCGCTCCATAGATGCTGCTGCACCCGCTGAGTTTCTCCAGCATTTTGTGTACCGTCGTGAATTGGGACATCCTGTTTAGTCCAACATTATACTTAAAGGTTGTGTTTTCCATGTCTGGTAATTAAAGCAGAAAATTATTGCAACACAGCATGTCAGGCAGCATCTATGGAAAGAGAAAGTTAATGTTTTCAGTTGAAGATGAGTGGACTTCCTCATGAAGCATTAACTCCCCCCCCCCCCCCCCCCCCCCCCCCCCCCCCCCCCCCAACATGTTTCCTAAGCATTTTCTGTTTTTAATTTATGTTTCCAATATTTGCATTTTTTCATCTAGCTCTGCTACTTTGAAAAGCCCAAGTATTATAAATCTGCAATATTAAACTACTGTGATTTATTATTTTGGGGAATCCATTGTTGATCTACGAGGGGGTGGGTATGAATGCTGGTAGAGTACCTCAGCGGGACAGGCAGCATCTGGAAAGAAAGAATGGGTGACGTTTCGGGTCTGTCTGAAGAAGGGTCTCATTTTGTGTCTATCCTGAGTATTTTAAATGTTGTATGTGAATGCAGAAAGAAATCCAGAAGCCAGTTGAGTATTGCAACCAATGATGAATGTGTGATTATAAATACTCTTCACCTTGCGGAAATTTGAAGAACTGTCATGTATTCTTAACAGTGCCAGCATGTATTTAGATTCATTCACTGTTCATCTCATCAGTTGGTACAGATGTATGATTATTTCATGTCTTTTCAGTGCACAAAAAAGAGGAAATTATATAAAGTGATGCAAGATAATTGGATAAAATCTATTCAGAAAAAAAAAGACACTCGTTGGCATTTGGCGCTCTAGATCGTTGGGATGACTGAACATGCTACCATTTGCTTTTATGTTCTATGAATTCCTTTAAGTGGAAGGAATATTTTGTTCATGTGCCCCATGTTCTTAGTAATTGGTCAGCTGATGAACTGAACACTTTTGGATGTCCTCCAATGTAATTTGACACTGCACCTCATTTAGCTGCCGTTAGTATCAACACTGTTATCTATCTCTCTCTCTCTCTTGGTTCATTCCTTGGTCAGTTCACAATGAATCCCTTTTGTTCTACTTGCAGCCGGTGCTTTGTTTAAATATTTTTGTGGCGCTTGATGTTCTATACTGTTGCAAGCTTGTGGTTAGGCGAAAGAAAACTGTCTGTTGTGAAATTCTGGTACTCTGTCATATTGGATCTCCATGCCATTGGTCAACATCTTGCTCTGTCAAGACTGCATTTTAAAAGATTTGCAGCAGCTATCCCAAGTTTTTTTTCAAAAATGAAGTACCTTTCTCTCCTCGGCCCTGTATTGGAATCATGTGTCATCTGAGATTCTGAGGGACTGTCTAAAAAGTTATTCCAGAAGACAAATGTTAAAATGTAACCCGGATCCTATAGAAACATATAACATTCTCAAGGGATTGGACAGGCTGGATGCAGGAAAAATGGGTGACTCCAGAACCAGGTGTCACGTTTTAAAAATAACGGGTAGGCCATTTAGGACTGAGATGCTGAAAAACATCCCAGAGGGTTGTGTATCTGTGGAATTCTCTGCCACAGAAGGCAGGAGGCCAATTCACTGGATATTTTTGAGAGAGTTCGATATAGCTCTTTGGGCTAATGGAATCAAGGGATATAGGGAGAAAGCAGGGACGGGGTACTGATTTAGGATGAAGGTAGACACAAAAGTAACTCAGTGGGACAGGCAGCATCTCTGGAGAGAAGGAATGGGTGACGTTTCGGGTGGTGACCCTTACCATTGATTTAAACCAGCATCTGCAGTTCCTTCTAACTGATTTAGGATGATCAGCCATGAACATATTGAATGGCAGTGCTAGTTCGGAGGGCCGAAAGGCCTACTCCTGCACCTATTTTCTATTTTTCTGAGGTAGAATGAATGTTCGACATATGAAAGACTCGTTCTATCTTGATTACTCAACCATGACAAAAGAAAACAAGTCCGTTAATGTTCCTTATTACTTGTGCCATTTATGTTTATCGAACAGCATTTAACTGGAAATGTGTTATAACTGTTTGAGCAAAAAAGAATGAGTTGGTTACTATTCAACATATTTTAAATGCTTCAGCTATTTCTCTGCACTTTGTAAACACTCTACAATGTATCTACCATTATTTTCTTGTTAGCATCTAGGTGTATCTTTATGTTAACACAAAACTATGGGAGCTAGCATCTAGCAACAATCCATATTTTAATGGTTGTTGGTCTCAGAGTTAAGCTATAGTTATCAGTTTTGCCATCTACACCTTTAGTACTTCAATTTTCTTCCTGATCTTCTAATTCTCTTCAAAGTTTGCTGCTTATCATTCATTCCTGTTGTATTTTTCATTTCAACTCAGCAGGTATTTATGTTGCCAATTTGCAGCAGTTCACTGCATCCGGCTCCATATTACTTGGAAAATTCTATTGTATACTTTTAAACTGCTCTTTCCTAATTAGGTATTGCAAGTTTTCCCTTGTATCTCATTAAGCTATACATCTGCATCCTTAGGATATACAGATTACTCAATCTCTTGTTGGCCTTTCTGTCCCATATGTCATTTGGAGAATTAGACTTGCCAAGCACTTTTTGTTCCATTCAAAATTGCCTAAATCCACTACAAACCAACTGATTCCCACAGCTACCTGGACTACTCTTCCTCCCACCCTGCTTCCTGTAAGGACTCCATCCCCTATTCCCAATTCCTCTGTCTACGCCGCATCTGCTCCCAGGATGAGGTGTTCCACACCAGGTCATCACAAATGGCCTCGTTCTTCAGAGAACGGGGATTCCCCTCCCCCACTATAGATGAGGCTCGCACCAGGGTCTCCTCCATATCCCGCAACACTGCCCTCTCTCCCCATTCCCCCACTCGCAACAAGGGCAGAGTCCCCCTGGTCCTCACCTTTCACCCCACGAGCTGGCAAATACAACACAGTCCTCCGCCAGTTTCGCTACCTCCAACGTGTCCCCTCCACTCGCCACATCTTCCCATCTCCCCCCCGTCTGCCTTCCGCAAAGATCACTCCCTCCGCAACTCCCTTGTCAATTCTTCCCTTCCCTCCCGCTCTACCCCTTCCCCGGGCACTTTCCCTTGCAACCGCAAGAAATGCTACACTTGTCCCTTCACCTCTCCCCTCCACTCCTTTCAGGGACCCAAGCAGTCCTTCCAGGTCCGACAGAGGTTCACCTGCACCTCCTCCAACCTCATCTACTGCATCCGCTGCTCCAGATGCCAGATGATCTATATCGGTGAGACCAAGCGGAGGCTTGGCGATCGTTTCGCCGAACACCTCCGCTCGGTCCGCAATAACCAACCCGACCTCCCGGTGGCTCAGCACTTCAACTCCCCCTCCCATTCCATATCCGACCTCTCGGTCCTGGGCCTCCTCCACGGCCAGAGTGAGCAACACTGCAAGTTGGAGGAACAGCACCTCATATTCCGCTTGGGGAGTCTGCATCCTCTGGGCTTGAACATTGAATTTTCTCAATTCTGTTAACCCTTGCTGTCTCCTCCCCTTCCCACCTCGCCCTCAGCCCTCGGGCCCTGGCATTCCCTCTCTCGATCTCTCTCCCCCACCCGAGTCGCACTAGCTTCTCATTTTTACACTACAAACAGCTTACAATGGCTTGTTCCCTTTATCATCGATACTTTTTTGCATATCTTTCATTCATTGTTCTTTATCTCTCCACATCACCGTCTATATCTCTTGCTTCCCTGATCCCTGACCAGTCTGAAGAAGGGTCTCGACCCGAAACATCGCCTATCTCCTTCGCTCCTTAGATGCTGCTGCACCCGCTGAGTTTCTCCAGCCTTTTGTGTACCCTAAATGCATGTCCTGTTTGTTTTCCTTTATAGGGAAAATTAGCAAAACAATTTTTCTTGGGTAAATCATTGCTTGTAGTGATTACATAGATTTACTTTCCAACTGCATCCTATTGATTTGCCAAACACTTTGTATCCTTCAATTATCAAGATGCTTGATTCTTTTGACAATGTGTACTGTATATTAATATATCTCTGCTGTTGATGTGCCACCTTGTCCAATTGGGAAGAATGTCTTCCAGTGCCTTAATATTCTCTATGTGGATAACTCCTGTTTTGAGAATAGTTGCTCAATTGTGTTTATTTTGTTTAGGCGGAAGCTGATGTATCCTCCTTGAATAGGCGTATCCAGCTGGTTGAGGAAGAGTTGGATCGTGCTCAGGAACGTCTGGCTACTGCCCTGCAAAAACTAGATGAAGCTGAAAAGTCCGCGGATGAAAGTGAACGGTAAGAGTTACAACTGTGACAACTAGTAGCTATGTTAACAATCTGAGAAGGCCCAATAAATTCTGCTTTTTTAATCCCCACCCTATCTGGAAAAGTTTGATGCTCAGTATTAATTGCTTTGTAGGTTTATCCAGGAGTTGTGAATTTATGGCATACTGCATTTAAAAAAAAAAAAGCCTCCTTCAGCTCAGTTTGCAGGCTAAGGATAATAACCATGGAAAACAAAATATTGCTGGTGTCCGAGATCTTGAAATAAAACAACTGTGCTCTGCAGGTCACCTGTGGAGTAAATGTTGACCTTTCATGGGAACTCTCATTGCCAACTTTAGACAGTTCAAACGATAGAGCACGGGGCACTAGGACCACCTGATATATAGTGATAAAAGCCCCGTCCTTTAAGGCAAGAGATCTATTTTTGCATGCAGATGTGGCCAAAAAGGGGTACAAATAGGACGGGTTGCACTTGAACCCGAGGGGGACCAATATCCTGGCGGGGAGATTTGCAAAGGCTACTGGGGAGACTTTAAACTAGATCGGTTGGGGGGAGGGACTCAAATAGAGAAGGCAAGTAGTCCGTTTGTGAGGCAGGAGGCAGTGAAGAGAAGCAGTCAGACGCAACACGTAGGGAGGAAAGAAGAAAAAAGGAACAAACGGAGAATAAGAAGTGGAGGGTTTCTTAAATGTGTGAGCAGAGAGACAGGGGTGTAAAATGAGGATAGGAGCAATTGGTAGCAAGGTGAAAAGTGGCAGGAAAACAAATCCAGGACAAAAATCTAAAAGGGCCACTTTTCAACATAATTTTTGTAAAAGGGCCAAGAGTGTTGTAAAAAGAAGCCTGAAGGCTTTGTGTCTCAATGCGAGGAGCATTCGTAATAAGGTGGGTGAGTTGAATGTGCAGATAGCTATTAATAATTATGATATAGTTGGGATCACGGAGACATGGCTCCAGGGTGACCAAGGCTGGGAGCTGAACATCCAGGGATATTCAATATTCAGGAAGGATAGACAGAGGAAAAGGAGGTGGGGTAGCGTTGCTGGTTAGAGAGGAGATTAACGCAATAGAAAGGCATAACATTAGCTTGGAGGATGTGGAATCGATATGGGTGCAGCTACGAAACACTAAGGGGCAGGAAATGCTAGTGGGTGTTGTGTACAGGCCACCTAACAGTAGTAGTGGAGTTGGGGATGGCATCAAACAGGAAATTAGAAATGCGTGCAGCGAAGGTAAAACCGTTATAATGGGTGACTTCAATCTACATATAGATTGGGTGAATCAAATTGGCAGGGGTGCTGAGGAAGAGGATTTCTTGGAATGTATGCGGGATAGTTTTCTAAACCAACATGTGGAGGAACCAACGAGAGAGCAGGCTATTCTAGACTGATATTGAGTAATGAGGAAGGGTTAGTTAGCAACCTTGTTGTACGTGGCCCCGTGGGCAAGAGTGAGCATAATATGGTTGAGTTCTTCATTAGGATGGAGAGTGACATTGTTAATTCAGAAACACGGGTCCTGAACTTAAAGAAAGGTAACTTTGAGGGTATGAGACGTGAATTGGCCAAGATGGACTGGCAATTGATTCTTGAAGGGTTGACAGTGGATATGCAATGGAAGGCATTTAAAGACTGCATGGATGAACTACAACAATTGTTCATCCCAGTATGGCAAAAGAATAAATCAGGGAAGGTGGCGCATCCGTGGATAACGAGGGAAATCAGGGATAGTATCAGCGTACAAAATTAGCCAGAAAAAGCAGCCTACCAGGGGACTGGGAGAAATTCAGAGACCAACAGAGGAGGACAAAGGGGTTAATTAGGAAAGGGAAAATGGAGTATGAAAGAAAACTGGCAGGAAACATAAAAACTGACTGCAAATGTTTTTATCGATATGTGAAGCGCAAAAGATTAGTTAAAACAAATGTAGGTCCCTTGCAGTCAGAAACGGGTGAATTGATCATGTGGGACAAGGACATGGCAGACCAATTGAATAACTAGGGTTACACAAAAAGCTGAAGAAACTCAGCGGGTGCAGCAGCATCTAAAGAGCGAAGGAGATAGGCGACGTTTCGGGTCGAGACCCTTCTTCAGACTGGTCAGGGATCAGGGAAACGAGAGATATAGACGGTGATGTGGAGAGATAAAGAACAATGAATGAACGATATGCAAAAAAGTATCGATGATAAAGCGAACAAGCCATTGTAAGCTGTTTGTGGAGTGAAAATGTGAAGCTAGTTCGACTAGGGTGGGGGAGGGAGATAGAGATAGAGGGAATGCCAGGGCCCGAGGGCTGAGGGAGAGGTGGGAAGGTGAGGAGACAGCAAGGGTTAACAGAATTGAGAAAATTCAATGTTCAAGCCCAAAGGATGCAGACTCCCCAAGCGGAATATGAGGTGCTGTTCCTCCAACTTGCGGTGTTGCTCACTCTGGCCGTGGAGGAGGCCCAGGACCGAGAGGTCGGATACGGAATGGGAGGGGGAGTTGAAGTGCTGAGCCACCGGGAGGTCGGGTTGGTTTTTGCGGACCGAGCGGAGGTGTTCGGCGAAACGATCGCCAAGCCTCCGCTTGGTCTCACCGATATAGATCATCTGGCATCTGGAGCAGCGGATGCAGTAGATGAGGTTGGAGGAGGTGCAGGTGAACCTCTGTCGGACCTGGAAGGAGTGCTTGGGTCCCTGAAACGAGTGGAGGGGGGAGGTGAAGGGACAAGTGTTGCATTTCTTGCGGTTGCAATGGAAAGTGCCCGGGGAAGGGGTAGAGCGGGAGGGGAGGGAAGAATTGGCAAGGGAGTTGCGGAGGGAGCGATCTTTGCGGACGGCAGACGGGGGGAGATGGGAAGATGTGGCGGGTGGAGGGGTCACGTTGGAGGTGGCGAAACTGGCGGAGGACTATGTGTTGTATTTGCCGGCTGGTGGGGTGAAAGGTGAGGACCAGGGGGACTCTGCCCTTGTTGCGAGTGGGGGAATGGGGAGAGAGGGCAGTTTTGCGGGGTATGGAGGAGACCCTGGTGCGAGCCTCATCAATAGTGGGGGAGGGGAATCCCCGTTCTCTGAAGAATGAGGCCATTTGTGATGACCTGGTGTGGAACACCTCATCCTGGGAGCAGATGCGGCGTAGACGGAGGAATTGGGAATAGGGGATGGAGTCTTGTTCTGTCTTCACTAAGGAAGACATAAATAATTTGCCGGAAATAGCAGGGGATCGCGGGTCAAATGAGATGGAGGAAATGAGTGAAATCCAGGTTAGCCGGAAAGTGGTGTTAGGTAAATTGAATGGATTAAAGGCGGATAAATCCCCAGGGCCAGATAGGCAGCATCCCAGGATACTTAAGGAAGTAGCCCCAGAAATAGCAGATGCCTTAGTGATCATTTTTCAAAACTCTTTAGATTCTGGAGTAGTTCCTGAGGATTGGAGGGTAGCTAATGTAACCCCACTTTTTAAAAAGGGAGGGAGAGAGAAAACGGGGAATTACAGACCAGTTAGTCTAACATCGGTAGTGGGGAAACGGCTAGAGTCAATTATTAAAGATGGGATAGCAGCGCATTTGGAAAGTGGTGAAATCATTGGACAAAGTCAGCATGGATTTACGAAAGGTAAATCATGTCTGATGAATCTTATTGAATTTTTTGAGGATGTAACTAGTAGAGTGGATAAGGGAGAAGCAGTGGATGTGTTGTATCTGGACTTTCAGAAGGCTTTCAACAAGGTCCCACACAAGAGATTGGTATACAAACTTAAAGCACACGGTATTGGTGGTTCAGTATTGATGTGGACAGAGAACTGGCTGGCAGACAGGAAGCAAAGAGTAGGAGTGAACGAGTCCTTTTCACAATGGCAGACAGTGACTAGTGGGGTGCCGCAAGGCTCAGTGCTGGGACCCCAGCTATTTACAATATACATTAATGATTTGGACGAGGGAAATAAATGAACATCTCGAAGTTTGCGGATGACACGAAGCTGGGGGGCAGTGTTAGCTGTGAGGAGGATGCTAGGAGGCTGCAGGATGACTTGGATAGACTGGGTGAGTGGGCAAATGCATGGCAGATGCAGTATAATGTGGATAAATGTGAGGTTATCCACTTTGGTGGCAAAAACAGGAAGGTAGACTATTATTTGAATGGTGACCGATTAGGAAAAGGGGGAGATGCAGCGAGACCTGGGTGTCATGGTACACCAGTCATTGAAAGTAGGCATGCAGGTGCAGCAGGCTGTGAAGAAAGCGAATGGTATGTTGGCATTCATAGCAAAAGGATTTGAGTACAAGAGCAGGGAGGTTCTACTGCAGTTGTACAGGGTCTTGGTGAGGCCACCTGGAGTATTGCGTACAGTTTTGGTCTCCTAATCTGAGGAAAGACATTCTTGCCATAGAGGGAGTACAGAGAAGGTTCGCCAGACTGATTCCTGGGATGGCACGACTTCCATATGAAGAAAGACTGGATAGACTCGGCTTGTACTCGCTGGAATGTAGAAGATTGAGGGGTGATCTGATAGAGACTTACAAAATTCTTAAGGGGTTGGACAGGCTAGATGCAGGAAGATTGTTCCCGATGTTGGGGAAGTCCAGGACAAGGGGTCACAGTTTAAGGATAAGGGGGAAGTCTTTTAGGACCGAGATGAGAAAATCGTTTTTCACAAAGAGAGTGGTGAATCTGTGGAATTCTCTGCCACAGAAGGTAGTTGAGGCCAGTTCGTTGGCCATATTTAAGAGGGAGTTGGATGTGGCCCTTGTGGCTGAAGGGATCAGGGGGTATGGAGAGAAGGCAGGTACAGGATACTGAGTTGGATGATCAGCCATGATCATATTGAATGGCGGTGCTGGCTCGAAGGGCCGAATGGCCTGCTCCTGCACCTAATTTCTATGCTTCTAATTAATGTTAGTGCAGATGCAAGTTAAAAATTTGAGGTTGTTAACAAATGTTGGCCAAATAAATATGGGATTGGATTCCTTCAGCTATCTTTTAATTCAATGGAATACAGTATTCTAAAATGTCTCATTTGCGCTTTGCAGTTGCTGAATTGTAAATGGGAATCAGTAATGTTCTTGCTCTCTGTCAGCCAGGAAAATGAACATTTTTTGTCTCTATTCACCTAGAATTGTTGACAAGTTGCAAGGGATCAATTGCCTATATAATTTGTATGATGATGTTTGATCTGTATCTGCATTGCGCGTCTGCAGAGAAGCTGCTGTAATCTATCTGCATGATCAAATATTTATTAAAAAGTCAAAGATTTTTAGTACAGATAGACACAGATGCTGGAGTAATTCAGCGGGACATGCAGCATCTCTGGAGAGAAGGAATGTGTGACGTTTGGGTTGAGACCCGTCAGAAGATTTTTAGCATGTTCTCAAATTTTCAATGGACTGCAAAAACGTTTGAATATTCTTACATCTTTTTTCTATGGCGGCTTCTTATAATTGGGTGCATGTGTTTGTTATCTTCCCTGTAGGGGAATGAAGGTCGTGGAGAGTAAAGTCTTAAAAGCGGAAGAGATAATGGAAATGCAAGAGATGCAGCTGAAGGAAGCTAAACATATTGCCGAGGAAGCAGACCGCAAATACGAAGAGGTGAATTTTTTCCCTGCCTTGTCTGTCCTCTATATGTAACACTCGTCCATGTGAATATTGTTAATGTGCAATTTGGCACGCCATTCTGGAGATAATGCAGCGATTTAATTCTGTGTTTTCGTTTTGCCTGCTGATGAATTTGGAGCTGTGGGGAGGTTCATTCCAAGCAGTTACTAATATCTACAGCATGTTCCTTTTGAGGAACCATGCCAACTGGTTTTGTTTTTCCTGCTTATTGTATTGCAGTTGGCCTTGGCACCGAAAGCTGAGATTTATTAACTATGCAGACAGGATTTAGCTGGATTTTTGGATTTCATGGATGCAATCTTGAATCTTTGGCATTGTTCATGTGACATGTGCCTGTTGTTGGAGGGCCTGATTTCTGTCGACTGTGTTAGTATTAGGAGTGTAGTGTTAAAAGTTGGACCAAATGCTATATAGTGTGTTTTAGTTATATTAATGTTTTGTTTGCAGGTAGCACGGAAACTTATCATCCTTGAAGGTGAGCAGGAACGAACTGAGGAGCGGGCTGAGCACTCGGAAAGGTAACTTTGAATTCTGTGAACTTTTATATAATATTTTTATTAGAAAGAGATTCCACAAGTGTACCAAGCACTGTATAGTGTACAAGCAGAAAGTTGATGGTGTTTGATATGAAAGCAGTGACCCAGTAAACAAGGGTGTTTGATAATTAGCATGGACCCGGCAAGTCAAAGGGCCTGTTTCCGTGCAGTGTGACTCAATCAACAGGTTCTTTTTAAACACTTTATCTGTGTTCTGAGACAGAGATTGTATTGGATGGATATGTCATCTATGGATGTATTCCTTCCCTGCCATCTTTCTTGCGCCACCGTACCACCTGCTTCATTGATTAAGTAATTATCCCTGCACCACTCTATTCTCCTTCCCCACTCCCACAAAACAATGTGTCATTCAGCTGCAGTGTTGGTGAGAAGAGCACCTGATACTGCTGCTTGATGGTGCGTTTCCGAACAGTAATCAGAAATCTAAACACCATGGCTGGCTTTATTTGATTTTTCCCCCCATGGGATCTGCACCCCTTTTCCACCCCCATTCACCCAATTCCCTTTTCACCAATCTTGCTCAGATGTAAAAAGAAATGGAAGACAATATAATCTTGAGTTAGGTTTGACATTTAATAAAAATCGTGATGGATACTTGATCCATTTTTTATCTCATGATCCTCTGATTTTTGGTGCCCAGAAATCTATTGCTCTTGGGACCTTCCTGCGAGCATGGTTCAGCTTCATGCTAGATAGACTTGTTTAACCATTGTATGTTTAAAAATTGTCATGTAACTCGGTGTAGCACTTCTGCTCTTCTCTCCCTCCACCTGTCCTGCACGCAGGATAATATATCAGCTGGAGAATGTTACATGAGCTGATAATAGGAGTGGAAAGTGCTGTCTAAACCACGGGCAGATAATTTGAAATAGGTTTTCAACGGCTTTCTATGAAATTGATCCACTCATTCATATTTTCATTCTTGAAGCATGCTCCATCTGAACTGTTGTGGGGGAGAAGGTGGCAGGATTTTATTTTACTGCAAATGAATGCGAGAGAAGCTATTATGATTAACATGATTTGAAACGGTGTTTGTATTTTGACGTCTACTGGTAGTTTATTGAAGCACAAGAGGGGTATAATTGTGACAGTTTTATATTTGACATTATAATTGTATTTTATTGGATTATTGATCTAACTACTTTCCTGGAGAATTATTAAAATAATTATTGCATCAGATCCCCCTCATCTTAAAAGTTGAAACAATATTATCACAATCCAAAATGTAATACTTGTTCTGCTTTGATTTTGGCAGATTTCAGTTAATTAGCCAGCTACTTCTATTGGACATTAAATTTCCATCGCCGTTTAAACTAATACATTTTGGTCCTGCTACTATGAGACGGTAGAACTAATCCTGAATGGTAGAGACAAGATTGGGTTATTCGGTCTTTATGCCTGTTATGCTGCTCAGCAAGACTGGATTGATCTTTTATTTCCACAGTAAATATTGTGGGTAATGATAGTAGCCCCAGTTTTTTCTTTCTCTCTCAGCCATGTTTCCAGATCCATATTTCAGGATGGAGACTAGTTTGTGCCAGCATATTCCTCAAATTTTATTGGTGGTTAGTCCTGAGCTGGCTCAATGCCAACTTGGGAAGTCTTGCCAACTTGCATTGTTCAGTTCTATCAATTGGTCGACTCTAGTTCGAATCCAGATCAAACATGGTACCTGCTCTGCATTAATTGACTAAGTTATTGGAAAATGTAATTGGACTTAACCCAAGTATCTTTTTTTCTATTCTTGTAGTACACGATAATTCCTAATTTACATATTACTTGTTTGTCTCTCAAACTTAGTACTTTTACAGTTGATTTGGATTAAATGCAATTTATTTCAACCAAACAAGTTTCAAATGAACTAAGTCTTTGTATGATGGTGTGTGGCCCTTCGGTTAATCTCCTGTGCAACAAAATTAATGCATCTTTTAGGTGATCCAGGAATTAGTAAATACTCTTGTTTAATTTCGAATGTTGGATCTGTTACAGTAGTTATTTCAATTCCCATGTTATTCTGTATAATTTGGTGAATGTACTAATGACAGCGGGCACATGGTTTTCTTTTCCCCTGTTGAATTGCATGCTGAATACTCCCTGGGATTTGTCCCCTTTATTGTGGATTAACTCAGTCGGGCCCGGCATTTGGACGAGGAACTTAAAGTAATGGACCAGAGCTTGAAATCGTTAATGGCCTCAGAGGAAGAGGTATTACTCCCAGAAATCAACTAGCTACTTCCTGTTTCCTCTCTTCATCTTTGTTTTCTCTGTGAGGAAAATATTAAAGCTACATTCTTTGCATTCTTTTCTGCTGCTGCTGTTCTGCTTCCCTGATAGTTTGTGTGTTACTGGTTTTTCCCCCAGTGGAGACCCATAGCAGCTGAATTCTGGAATCAAGATGTGGCTTCAATACTTTCTGTGGCCTTTAAGTAGTCTTGGGCCTTGTTACTACTCATTGGAGTTGGTAAATGTCAATTCTTGGAGATTTGCTAACGGTGTGGAAATTGAACCGATTAGTTAAAATTATGAATTGATTTTTGTCCCCATCATTATATATGACAGGTAAGTATCCCAATTATTTTGTTTTTGAACATGCTTGATGTGTAGGGGCCTAAATTCTAAGAGCCAGCAATGTTTGCTTGCTATGGGTTTCTTACTACTTTCTGCACATTCTCAACCTCCTTCTTTCCCAAACCAAAATATCTTGTTCTGAACAGTAAATGTGCTGAGATTGAAGAAGAATTGAAAAATGTGACCAACAGCCTGAAGTCTTTGGAAGCACAAACTGAAAAGGTAGGAGCATTCCAAACACAACTGCTTTTAAAGCCAAGGTATCCCCATTTCTACACTGGTTTCAAAATTGACTAGAACTCTTTATGCAACACTGAACTGATAATCCATTGGTAACCCCTTGTGCTGGCAGCATACCATGATGCCAAGCACTCAAGGAAAGTCAATGTTCATATCGCTTGGATTGTGGACAACCACGGTGGGAAATGAGGTGACGTTCCTCTAGTTTGTGTTGGGCCTCACTGAAAGTGCAGAAGGCTGGGGACAGGTGGTCAATATGGAAATCGGATGCACAGGTAGTCAATATTTGAAATCGGATGCACTGGGAGGTCAGAATGGCAGTGTGGATAGCGTGGGTGCCTAGTGTGCACTTGGTTTCGCTAATGTGGAGGAGACCACATTAGCAGCACTGAATGCAGTATACAAGCTTGTAGGAGTGCACGTGTTTCTTTGACTTGGATGGGCTTTTGGGTTACGTGGTGGTGGTGGTGAGGAAGGAGGTGCAGGGTAAGAATGAACATACTAGAGTCATTATTGGCTAATTATTCATAACAGATCCACTAATTACTAGAGAATGTCCAAAATTAGAAGCAAAATTTAAGCTTCCGTACTCTTTGTGGTAATCTTCATCACACAGCCAACTACATGCAGTCTTGATTCTAGAACAGCAGTAACCAAAATGGAATTTGTATGTGGTGTATCATTTGTTTTTATTACAATATATTCAATTCAGCTATTAAACTACTCTAAATATTTATAGTTTTCCAGAATTTAACCAATGCAGAAGGTATCAAGAGTGGCCATACCAAATTGTCATGTATAAAATGTTCATGTTGTATTCAAAGTTGTGAAGCTTGGTTGATATGTTGAATGTGTTTTTTAAATATGGGGATACCTTATGCTTTAGTTATCTTGGAGCTGATTAAAACCTTTGGAGCAATGGAGAAATTGTTTGTTAGCTTTTTCCTTCAATCCATTTTTATCTGCAGCTCTTCTGTTGGCTTGGGATACAGTACAGGGCTGAATTGAACAAAATGACACCCCTTAATTTCCTGAATCTCTGCCATTTTATTTGTCATCCTGTTTTGGGGTAGTTTGATTCAATATTTGTGTTTATTGAAATGCCCTGGACATTTCTCAAACCATCATTGTCCTTTCTCACCTCCTCTCTGTATTCTTATGTAATGTTTTTAAATGCTTGCAATTTGTTTTATTTCTGACTGAAAAAGCAATATAGCACTGAGCTCTGTGTTGATTCCCATGTCCATCATATTTTATCAGCAGTATCTCTATCCATAATTTATATCAAAACCATCAAGATTTTTTGATTTGATATTTCTTTAAATCATTACTCCCTAACAAGGTAATGAGCATTGACTACACCTCTGAAGTTAAGATCAGATCGAAAACTTGCCTATCGATATTCTAACTGTAGCTAGGGGTCTACAGTAAATGAAGCGATTATTCAGTATTGAGTAGCTTTGAGCATCACCTTCAGGTGTCCTTGCACACTTACTGCTTCATGCCATGTGGTCACCAAATTTGTTACAGCTAATGTAAGCTTTCAATATCAATTCAGTGGAAAAGGACTCCTGAATAAAGTATTTGATTTGAAATTAATGCAGGCAAATTGTTAAACTGAGAGCTAATCCCTAAAAGACTAGATTTTGTGGCAGCTTCTACCTCATGCATCCCAGAAAGAAACCAGCAACGTATACTTGTAAGTTTTCCCCATGCCCTAAAAATATAAAATTACCATCTGAGTCGTAGCTAATGCTTGTCTGTAAAAGTTTCCACCATTCGTTTACCTTCTTGCCCCGATGCCATGCTATCAATTTGCTTGTTCAGCAGAATGGCACAGAGCTGTTAATGATCATCTCAGGACTGTAATATTGTTTACATGTTTGATACCGACCATTTGCAAAACTGCTTCCTTAGCAGGGAGGGCATAATATCGGGCTATATTTCTAATGATGCATTTATTTCAATGGGAATTGGGGAGGCTTTGGTGGTGCTTGATTAAATCTGCATGCTATTCCACTTCCCTTTAAAAAGAAATATAATGCTGTAATTTATCTCATCTCTTTTAAATGTATATTTATCTGCCAGTATGCTTCAAAAGAAGATAAATATGAAGAAGAAATCAAGCTGTTAACAGATAAGCTAAAAGAGGTGAGTGATGTGCAATCTAAACCAGTCACATTCACAGAATAATATTGGCTATGAGTATGGTGCTGAGGGAATTTTTACCACTACCCCCTCCCCTCCCACAGTGAGGGAAGCCGAAACACATGATGACATTTTCCAACTGGGGGCTTGTCTGAAATCTGATGGTGTAGATTGTGGATCTAACCATCAATGTTATAACTGTATACAAACAATGGATTTCTGTCTAGACTGGGTCCTTTTCTAAAACAGCGCCTTTGTAGTGTTGTAGAGCAGAGGGATCGAGGAGTACATGTGCATGGTTCCTTGAAGGTGAGTCACAGGTAGATAAGGTGGTCAAAAGGGGCTTTTGGTATTTTGGCCTTCATCAGTCAGAGTATTGAGTATAGAAGTTGGGAGGTCATGTTGCAGTTGTATAAGACACTGGTGAGACTGCATTTAGAATATTGTGTTCAGTTCTGGGCACCATGTTATAGGAAAGATATAGTCAAGCTTGAAAGGGTTCAGAAAAGATTTACAAAGCTGTTGCCATGACAAGAGGGTGTTAGCTATAGGGAGAGGTTGAGTGGGCTATTCCATGTAGCGCAGGAGGATAAGGGGTGATCTTATAGAGGCGAGTAAGATCATGAGAGGAATAGATCGGGTAGATGCAGAGTCTTTTGCCCAGAGAATGGGAATCGAGGACATGGGTTCAAGGGGAAGGGGAAAATATTTAATTGGAATTCAAGGGGTAACTTTTTCCATACACAGGGTGATGGGTTTATGGAACAAGCTGCCAGAGGAGGTAGTTGAGGCTGGGACTATCCCATTGTTTAAGAGACAATTAGACAGGTATATGGATAGAACAGGCTTGGAGGGATATGGACCAAGCGCAGGCAAGTGGGACTAGTGTAGCTGGGACATTGTTGACCAGTGTGGGCAAGTTGGGTCGAAGGGCCTGTTTCCCAATGTGACACTGTATCACTATGACTCTAAATACTGATAAGCCTGGTATTTGACCAAATTAAGGAAAATTCTAAGATCTTGTGCTTAAATTCTACAATATCAGTGCAGATCCGTAGGATAAAGCTTTTCATTATACCTCGGTACACGTGGCAATAAACTAAACTCAGCCCAATTAAATGTTGTAGGGAACATAATCATGTGGTAATAGTGTCACTTTCCAACGTGAAGAAAAGGTTCACGTGTTCACTGGCCTTGAAACTTTTTGATATTTTTCCATCAAGGTTTCTTGTGCAAGTCCATGAATTCTTTGACATTGTAATGTGCATTGTTGAACAGGCTGTGACGTGTGGCAATCTGCCGGCATTGTTTTCAGAGTGAATTAAGACTGTTGGGCGATCAATGGATACCAAAGAAGAAGCTAAGTATCAAAAGCAATGTCTTTAACCTCTCTTACAGGCTGAAACGAGGGCCGAGTTTGCTGAAAGATCTGTAGCAAAATTGGAGAAGGCAATTGATGAATTGGAAGGTAATATTTTGCTTCATAAACTTTATTGGTGCTACTTTCTTAGTTTACTTAAAGTTTAATGTATATATTTATAAATATTTGACTGGAACTAAACTTTTAGAATTATCGACAAATAATCAATAAATATTTCCACTTCTGACTTAATGATGATTGGATGGTCATTGATCAAGCGGTATGAAATGGCCCTGCGGAAGAGAGTAAACTCGGTGGCAATGAACCAAATTGGATCGGTTCAGTTTTTGTGATGAAAAGATGAATTGTTCGCATGGTCGGGTAGATGCCAGTGTTATACCAGTATTGGTACAGTTCGGATAGAAGCTAATTCTGAAGGTGTTCGTTACGGCAGCAAGATTTTGATTGATCCCATAGTTTTTACCTGCTGTATCCAATCATTTCTTGGTATCCTGTGGAGTTAATAAAATGTTCTGTAACCTGATTTCTGTGGTAGGAGGGATCTAGGAAGGAAGTTGATCAGCCGGAAACCCTGGTTCTACATGTTTACAAATGCATCACTTTTGCTTTTACATTTGTATGCTGGTATCCCAACTGTTTAGGATGTGAATACTTTTCTGGTTGCCTACTTCTGTTTGGCTATTTAATTACCCATCGTTAATGTAGGAATGTGGGGGTCTTTGATCTTGTGTGATTACATATTGCATGCTGCTTTTAAAATTAGTGGATGCTGCCCTAAGGTACACCTTTGCAAATTTGGTTTCTAATTTTGAAACTGCTCCTGACATGTACTGGTGCACTTTTTATTCAACCAGGATTAGTGGTTTTGGTTGTCTTGGACTGGGGATACATTTGCTGATATCTCCTGTGGGCCACTCTGGCACAGCGGTAGAGTTGCTGCCTTGCAGCGCTTGCAGTGCCAGAGACCTGCGTTCGATCCCAACTACGGGTGCTGTCTGTACAGAATATGTACGATCTCCCCGTGACCTGCGTGGGATTTCTCCAAGATCTTTGATTTCCTCCCACACTCCAAAGATGTGCAGGATTAGGATTGTAGGTTAATTTGGCTTGGTATAAATGTTAATGTTTTAAAAAAATTGTCCCTAGTGTTAACGTGTGGGTATCGCTGGTCGGTGTGGACTCGGTGGGCCGAAGGGCCTGTTTCCGCTCTGTATCTCTAAAACGAAAGACTACTAAACTGAGGGTTCACGTAACCCCATGGGTGTCTGGCTGTGGGCTGATGGATTGGTTGAGTATATCCCATTTGATATCCATGATATAGTAGCTGGTATGAGGACAGCTCTTTGCTCGCTCAGTATGATACGATCTTACCATTCTTGTCGGCAGATGTATTTACAGCTGCAAGATTGGCAGGCCCAAGGTCAAATAGGTTACCATGTTTAGGTTTGCTAATCATCTGTTGCAGTCGGTCAGATAATTAAATCCTTCAGAATTCTATCAGCCAAGTTGGAGTCAGTGTCCATTGAAGCTTCTCCATTCCAGGAGGAATTCAATATCCGTTTATTTGGTGATGCATCCAAATCTTGTGATATGGTGGAGCCAAGATTCATCAACTAAACAAGCACGGTATGGAAAAACCAGGTGCTGGTTTCCTTGCCCATGGTAGATCTAATGCACTCTAGACCACGGTCATGTTGAGGGCTGCCTGTATCCTCATGTGCCACCCTCACAAGAAGTATTCTGCTTGTGAGACTGATATACTCAGGGGGATTCCAGTGGAGGATCTGCCATGCTACCTGATAGTTGATAGTTGCCTGATAGTTGCCCTTGATGTATGGGATTGTTCTCCCAATTTAAATATGTTTGAAGACTTCACAACCTCAATTGGAGCAACTTTGTGTTGGTAATTTGTCCCCATTGATGTAAATTTTGTTCTTTGCTTTACTATTATGACTATAATGCAACCTAATAGCTTGCCAGGCCATTTCAGAGGGCGGGTAAGCAGACTATTGCAGCTCAGGAATTGTGTACAGGTAATAATAACACATTTCCTTCCGGAAGCATGAAAGTAAACCAGATTTTTGCATCAACATTTTTTAGGGCGTCATTAATACTTTTTGAATTTGAGATTATTTTCACTTCCACTCTAGTGCTTGTAATATGTTTTGGGACACAATTTATTATATATAAGATTGCCCCTCCAATAACACTTGTACTATACTTGAATAAGTATTTTGCACATTTTGACTGACTGAATTGGTTTTAATTGATTTGATTTTTGTTTTCTGGACTTTCAATGGTAAGATCATTTATGGAGAACGTGTTAATTTAAGAGAACCTTAAACCATTTCTTAATGCTTGCAGTGCATTTTAAATTTGGTGGAGTTACTGATCCATATACAGAAAGGGGGAGGGGGGGGGGGGGTAAGAAATGAGGTGAGGAGAAATTCAATTGGTCTAAAAGTACTGAAGCAATTATCTCACCTGGTAAAGTAATAATAAATGTAACTAAGGAGATAGTCAACGCAAACTATTAAAATCCTCCTTTTCACCCATGCAACTCATGGTGAAATGGTGCTCTCTGGATTTGTGTCCCTGATGAATTTCTCGGTAAACTTTTGCAGTAGGTTAGTTATAGACCCAGTCCAGCCCAAGACTTTTCTCTTTTGAATTATCTTTCAGATTCTATTCTTTTAACCAACAATGCTTTCCTTGGTATATAAGTACTTTTCTTCTCTTATGAATAGTTTAAACCTGTTCTTAAAAACAGGTGATCTGTTCCACATGACTAACACTACTCTTTCTTCTTTCGTCTGCTATCACTGATGGTGTTTCAATAGAGCGCTTCAGACAGGAGGTAGAGAGAAATCGTCTTCTCAATAGTGAACTGAGGGTTGTTCTGAATGAACTTAACAACTGACTTTATTTAACTTGAAGATATGCCAAAAAAACTTGTTCTGCTGACTTGCCTAACATTTTTTAATGAATGATAATACTATTTCTGTTTCATACCTACTCACAGCATTATTTTGCATGTCTGTCTTTAAAGAAATAAAAACTGCATTTATTTGGACTTGAATGATCCAGCAGTGGGTTTTGAATTAATTCTGCTTTTCTGTCAACTCTGTTTCTCTTGAATGAAAGACTAATATCAGCGCAGTTAACGCAAATGTGACGTGTGGTGCGGTAACAAGCCACCGCTCAGTTTTTATTTAATTAATCTATCCGGAGTCTCACTCTTTCAAATGTCGTGTTCTTGTAAAACAAACATTCCTGCACTCTGTATTGCCAGATAAGATGTATGTGCTTGTATAAAATCCAGCCGTTTAGAATTTTTCTACATTTGGGAAATCCTTGGAGTAATAAAGATCTGTGCATTTTTGCAGCCCAAGTTATAAAATGTTTTGGCTTCAGGCTAACAACACAGTTGTGTAATTGAGTGAAGATGAAGTGACGCTCTGCTTGCAAAAGGAAACGTAGCATGGTGCATTAAGGGGGAAGAAACTAAAATAACGACATTTTCATTTTTGTGATTTTAAGACATTGTATTGTGATTCACAAACGTGTTAATCGGTTCTTAATTGCCTGCTTTGAAGTGTTTCATGTTAAACTATGAGAATGTTAACATTGTGAAAAGTTTTACATTTGTGTTTTTGTTTGAAAAAACTGTTCATGTTTTCATTTAAATTTCATTTCTCATTTTTCTTTTTCCATGATTCAATAGACAAACTGGCCCGGGCCAAAGAAGAGAATGTGGGCATTCATCAGGTGCTTGAGCAGACTCTAGTGGATCTGAGCCACTTATAATAGTAGGGGGAAAAAAAACAAAAAGCTTTTACATGCCACGAGTGCCCATGGTATAACATCTTCTGTGTAAGCACTGAAAACCACCAGCCAAAGTGTGACACACAGCATGGGGAGTAGAACAACAAAATAATATAGGCTCAGCATTTGTCTTGAAACCAATAAATTGCAAGGGGAAAATCTTTCTTTTAAAACTTTAACTGCAGTGTGGGAACAGTTTTTCTTGTTGACTGTCCTGCCCTCTCCACCACAGTAAATGGAGAGACTTTGACACTTATGCCATAGATGTAGTTGTTATAACTGTACTTGCTTTTACTTTCAAATCTCTGTTTGATGGCTTCCATTCTTCACAAGCTTTTTTTTTGTGTGCTAAATGTATTGGTGTAACAAACTATTGCCATAAGTGCATTTAAGAGTGTAAGATGCTGGATAACACAAATAAAATTGAAAAGAATGCACACCACTTTCTTTTTCCAGCGGCCACCTCCCTCCCACCCCCTCCTGAGTTTTAATCTGATGCAATTCAGAAATCTGAGATATTTTCAAATTTGTTAATTAGAAGTGGTTTGTGCCTCATTAGCACACATGAAAAAGTCAAAGCTTGTAAAGACGTGGCAAGGCCTGGTTTCTGATATCAGGACCACACTGGTAATTATTGGCAAATGTTGTTAATGTATCATACTGACCCAAGGTTACTGCTTGTAAACAATAAAACTGTCACTAGATATTGCTAAAGTAAAGTCTATTGACTTACATTTTTAAATCAATGGAGATGCCACCATGACATTGTAAACCTTTTATATCATAAATAGTTGGAATTGTGAAAATATGTACATTTTTGACAGATTTAAATTTTGAGCACAGATGGAGTTTTAACAACCATTTGCTCTTCTGTGATGCAACAGTTTTTTCTCCCTATGAATGTCCTTGGAATTCCACTTTATCCTATGCAATTATATGTGTAAGCTCTTTATTTGTACGGTTTATTAAACTTTGGAATAAAATTATCACAAGTAGTGGTGTTGATTTCAAATCTGTGCATAATGTCTCCTGGAATGCTTTTCAGTAATAATCATAGCCCATTGATTCTGATTGCACATCTTCTAAAGGAAAGAAATTCAAACTTTTCAGTTTATTTTGCAATGCACTGCATTCTTCCCAAATATATTATGTCCAAGATCTCCTAGGTCCCCATATCAGTGTCCCACCTTAAAATATCCTTTGAAACCTAAATATATCTCTGCAGTGCAATAGACATAAATCATTGAACAGTACAGCATAAAAACAGGCCCGTTGGCCCACAATATGTGTGCAGAACATGATGACAAGACTGCACATAACTTCCCAGTTGTTGTATTTTAATCGGAAACATTTTGGTCTTCCACTTTCTCAAAACAAACTCCTGATTCCAATAGAGGAAATAATCATGAATAAGTCTTACCTAAAAGTGGTAACAGGACCTGGGTGCATTTTAATCAGGCAAAATTTGCTACAATAATAGAAATGAACTGAGAATAAATGCCCTTCAGGTAAAGGTAAACGTATCCAACATCAAAAAAAGGCTGCAAATGCCTATCTTCTGTAGAAACGAGGAACTGCAGATGTTGGTTTACAAAAGAAGCCAGAGCTGGAGTAACTCAGCAGGTCAGGCAGCATCTCAGTGGAACATGATTGGTGGCATTTCAGGTCCAGAGCCTTCAGACTGTTGAGGTGGGTGGGGGGTGGGGGGGTTGAAGAAGGCTGGACAAAGCCTGGAAGTTAACGGGTCAACATGCATGGAGTGTGTTATGTGATGAGCAGATGGGTAGGCAAAGGCCAAAAATGAAGAGATGGCAAGTGTGAGACAAAGGATTGTATTGTTGCTAATTGTGAAGCTAGAAGGAGAGGGAGGGGAAAACTTGCTGTGAGTCCAGGTATGGCACAGGGGAGAGGGGGCTGGGTGGTATTTGGAGAAGATGGGAGTGGAGGAGGGTTATGTAGTAGCCTGTAATTGGAGAATTCAATGTTTGTACCGTTGGATTGTAAACTGCCTGAGTAGACTACGAGGTGCTGTTCCTCCAGTTTGCGTGTGGTCTCACGCTGGCAATGTAGGAGACCACTGATAGAAAGATCAGTTTGGGAACAGACAGGAGTTAAAATGGAAAGCAACTGAGTTGATCCTGCAGGTATTCTTGAATCGAGCGCAAGTGAAGGGAGCTTTTGTAAAAAGCATCTCGCAATTCACTGTTTTTAGTGAACTTTGCCAGAATGAAGTTATAACCTCTAGGTTTTTTTCACTTTAATCAATGATTGCTTTCTTGCCACTCTTTCCGAGCACTCCCCCAGGGTAGTGATTACGGTACTTGCGTTCCATTTCAATTCAATCCTTGCAGCTGCAATCATCCAGATTCTCATTAGTGGCCTAATGCAGAAAATGGTTGTCTTTGCATTCCATTCCCCTTTCATTATGTAGTTGGTGTGAACTGCAGCATTCCTGACAAAAATAAAGTGGTTGAGATCAAACCTGGCACACATTGGGCATTTGATTGTATTTATGGATTAACTAGTCACTTGATAGACTGGGTGGACAAGAAAGCCTGACCTAGTATAGAGTTGGAACAGCCTTGTAGAGTTTAAACTGTTTGTTTATACAATTTTTGCCCTGAGACGGGGTTGTAATGGAAAGTGTGGAACCTTTTTTCAATTATTATGTGCTCTTTTGTGGATGGACTTAACAATACTCCCCTATGCATCTGATGAGGAAAACTGATGTTGAGTGCTAAGAGAGATACAATTGACTTAAACTAGGCATGTTAGGAATTTGTAGTATCCAGAGATATATTTGCAATAGAGCATTGATGGTCTAGAGGATGCAGATTAAAATAGATGAAGGGTTTTAATACATTAACATGAAATAATGTTGATGGGTCCTGAAATTAAGGTGATATGAGATGAAGCATTGTGTTTTGGTTGAATATGTAGAATCATTGTAGAAACACAGAATGCCTTACCACACTAAATCTAATGTGGATTCCAGAGTCTAATTACTGAATATGGGGGGGTTGGGGGTTGGGGGGGTGGTGGGGGGGGGGGGGGGAGAAGAATATACATATATTGTACATCAAGTTGGAAGGTTTGACTGAGCAGATCTGATTTGTAAGTTGTACCATGCTTGATTTGGCCTGTTTTTGATTATCTTGAATGGGGATGTAGAGCATGATTGATTCCAGTAACATTTCAGAACTCTTAACTAACTGTTTCCATGGCAGCTTCCCGAGTTTCCTCTGTCATCTGTGTTTAGCATTCAGCGTCTTTAGAATTGAAAACTTTGCAATGGCTGGGGGGAAGGGACGGAATAAAAAAAGCACTGATCTTTGTACAATGCGTTCAGAATAAATTTTAAATGATTTGCATTTTTACAACTTCACACAAGTATGACATCCAATTTATTGATTGTTATGTAGATCAGTAATAAAGCAGACATTTATAATGGCCAATAGTACTGCTTTGGAGGTGATTTGCTCAGGAATAAATGACAACTTAGAGTGTAAGTTAAACAAATACATGGTTTCAAAGGGAAAGTACATGTCAAGGGGTGGTAAAGTGTTTTTTTTTTTGTTTTAAACTGCTGATTGATACAAGAACAGGTTAATTCCAATGATAACCATTGATTTTGATTTAATGCTTCATGTAAGAGCGGATTCAGTAGCACTTTAGCCTTTACTTGCTGAATTGTATACCCAAGTAGTAAATTCTAACTGGTGTATTTGAAAAGTGGTGGGTGTATGGAACGAGCTAGTTGAAGCTGGGACTATCCCAACGTTTATGAAACAGACAGGTACATGGACAGGACAGGCTTGGAGAGATATGGACCAAATGCGGGCAGGTGGGGCTATTGTAGCTGGGACATGTTGGCCGGTGTGGGCAAGTTGGGCAGAAGGATCTGTTTCCACACTGAATCAATCAATCATATTTATTCATCACATACACAATAAAGTGCAGTGAAATGAACTTGCCAGCAGCGGTACAATAGAAAAGAACACACAATACACAATAAAAATATAACACAAACATCCACCGCTGCATTCTTCAATGTAGTCGGTCTTCCTCCATTATTCCCCGTGGTCGGGGCCATAACCTCCACAGTCGCCGCCGCGGGCGACCAGATGACAGGCCCTCTCGTCTGGAAGGTAAGTCCAGAATCGGTGCTTCCCAGATGGTGAGCAAGTCAGTTCCCGCCGCGCCCGCGGCTAGAAGTACCGCAGTTCGCGGCTTCAGACTGAACAGTCCGCGCATTGGAAAAAGGCCACGCTGCACCCGCTGCTGTTAGGTTGCGAGGGAGGCGACGTGGAAAAAGTCGCCTCTCCGTGAAGGACGTGACCGAAAGCGGTTCCCCCCCCATTACACCCCCCCCCCCCCCCCCCAACGAGACACACCGAGAGACATAAAAACACACATTTAGACATACAAAAAAACCCCCAAAAAAGTAGAAATGATTAATACACTGCTGACAGGGTAGCCGTCTCGCAGCGCCCTCACAGACTCCGATCACTCAATTACTTTACAATTTTTATTATTAAACTTTATTTCAGACTCAAGATCCAGACAAGGGACAACATTACATAAAATACATTACATATAAAAACACCAAACTAAAATACTTATAAAATCTTAGTATATCACTTATATGCATCATAAATGATATACAAAAAACACAGTACATGATTTAAAATCCAGAATAAAAAAGAAAGATCAGTGTCCTATAACGAGACAGCGATACCAGTGTCTCCACAACTGGGATTCGTAGCGTGCAGTGCTAAACCTTATGTTTGACAAGGCCATGATGTTTACATTTTGACAAAATTCCCCCTTGTCTAACACCATTGCTGATCCCAAATGGGGCTGAGACCCTATTGTCCCATTTTATTTGCATGGTCTGGTGGGCATACCATTAAGTCAGTATTTAGGCACCCCTCTTTGACTCAATTTAACAAACAACTTTCTATGATTAACACGATCAAAGGCTTTGGAAGCATCAATAAAGCACATAAGAATTGAAGAGTTTTTGCCTCTATATTTGTTTACAATCTCCTTTAGGGCATATATGCACAATCGGTGCCATGTTTAGCTTTAAAACCAAACTGGTTATCTGTGGAGTTAAACTCATTTACTCTATCCAGCAGAACTTTTTCTAGGACTTTTGACAATATGCTGGCTAAAGCTATGGGCCTGTTATTATTTAGGCTTTGTCCTTAATGACCGGCACCAGCGGAACAGACAACATTGAGTCTGGTAACAAGCCATGAATCATAAAGCCAGTAAACAAATAGCAAGGAGAGGAGCTATCCTCATACTCACATACTTAAGATGTTCAGCAGAAATATGACCCAAGCCACTTGCTTTGTTGTTGGACAGCTTGTTCGTGGCATGATACACCTCATGTGACATAATCACCATCGAATCATTACTCTCAATATTGTCTACCCTATACAAGTCACCATGGACACAGTTGAATAATGTACTATAATGTTGTCGCCATAACTCCGCGATATTAGCTGTTCCGGAGATTCCATCTGCAGTGCATGGTAGACATGTTTTGCAACTGTTAAGAGCTCTCACTTCTTTCCAAAAACCAGTATCATTGTTACTTAGCAGCTCCATAGCCATATAACCATATAACCATATAACAATTACAGCACGGAGACAGGCCCTCTCGGCCCTTCCAGTCCGTGCCGACCATTTGTTTTCCCCTAGTCCCATCTACCTGCACTCAGACCATACCCCTCCATTCCCTTCACGTCCATATACCTATCCACTTTACCTTTAAATGTTAAAATCGATCCTGCCTCCACCACCTCTGCTGGAAGCTCATTCCACACAGCCACCACCCTCTGAGTAAAGAAGTTCCCCCTCACGTTACCCCTAAACTTCTGTCCCTTAATTCTCATGTCATGCCCTCTTGTTTGAATCTTCCCTACCCTCAATGGGAAAAGCTTATCCACGTCAACTCTGTCTATCCCTTTCATCATTTTAAAGACCTCAATCAAGTCACCCCTTAACCTTCTGCGCTCCAAAGAATAAAGACCTAACTTGTTCAACCTTTCTCTGTAACATAGTTGCTGGAACCCTGGCAACATTCTAGTTAATCTCCTCTGTACTCTCTCTATTTTGTTGACATCCTTCCTATAACTAGGCGACCAAAATTGTACACCATACTCCAGAATTGGTCTTACCAATGCCTTGTACAATTTTAACATTACTTCCCTACTCCTATATTCAATGCTCTGATTTATAAAGGCCAGCACACCAAAGGCTTTCTTTACCACCCTATCTACATGCGATTCCACCTTCAGGGAACTATGCACAGTTATTCCTAGATCCCTCTGTTCCACAGCATTCCTCAATTCCCTACCATTTACCATGTACGTCCTATTTTGATTTGTCCTGCCAAGATGTAGCACTTCACACTTATCAGCATTAAACTCCATCTGCCATCTTTCAGCCCACTTTTCCAAATGGCCCAAATCTCTCTGTAGACTTTGAGAATCTACTTCATTATCCACAATACCACCTATCTTAGTATCATCTGCATACTTACTTATCCAATTTTCCACCCTATCATCCAGATCATTGATGTACATGACAAACAACAGTGGACCCAACACAGATCCCTGAGGCACCCCACTGGTCACCGGCTTCCAACCTGACAAACAGCCATCCACCATTACTCTCTGACATCTCCCATTCAGCCACTGTTGAATCCATCTTGCTACTCCGCCATTAACACCCAAAGATTGAACCTTCTGAACCAACCTTCCATGGGGAACCTTGTCAAAGGCCTTACTGAAAGCCATGGAATCAGCCCTCATAGCTTGCTCATTTTTACAGATGAAGCGAACAGCATACTTATATCTTGCATTAGTGAGCTTCTTGTACTCAAACACAGGCCCCTGTCTGGGTCTACCTGCCATAGCCCCTGATTTAGTGGCTTCAGGGGCTTCAGCATGATACTCAGCTACATACGTATTCCAGCCAGGCCTGATGTTATGTGTCTTATTGTTATGCTTGCAGTAGGGGCTTACTGCCTACATATAAAGCGCTTATTATATCATTATACATGGAGCAGATATCTCTCCTATGATTCATATCCTTACAATTAACGTTACTACACATTATTGCATCTTTAGATTATAAGAGTTCACATCAAAAATGTTTCATATCAGTAACTGAGGGGTGCTAAATAGTTTACTTGAAGTCAGAAAAAGCCTTTGTGGAAACTGGATTTACGTAGACCTTGTATCTAGTTTATGTAAATCGAGTTTCCAGTAGGCTTTTTCTGATGACAATGTGGACCATTAACATAATGTGCCCCTCTTCAGGCTCATTTTCCACCATTTCTCAGAACTGGGAGATGCTTGAGGCTAACCAAGCAACTTTGCTACTGTCCAGGTGTAGCAGGGACTGTCTATCCGGGGTTTCTTGGATTTGCAGCCTGTATAATTCCATCAAATGTCGGTCAGCATAAATGTAAACTCCCATTAAACAATGATCGATGGGAAAAGCTGATGTTGGGAGAGAAAAAAGTTGAAATATATCAGCTGGTTTTATCATAAAATGCGAGGATTCTGTAGTCTCCTCAGTGATTTCCCCACAGCAGAATAATTCTGTTAAATTCTTTGAATGCTTAAGTAACATAAATTTGCTATGTTGCCTGACCCGCTGAGTTACTCCAGCACTGTGTCTATCTTTGGTATAAACCAGCATCTGCAGTTCTTTGTTTCTGCATAAATGTATTCTTATTTGACATACTGCATCAATCATGCTACGCCGGTTGTTTAAAGGAATATTGATATTTAAAGTTAAATATCTGGATATTTAAAGTTAAATAAATAGACCTGGCAAACTTTCAACTAAAAACGGGAGATTGCTTGCAAAGTACATGATTGGAAGATGCAGTGCATATCAAAATTGTTTCATATTAGTAGCTGATAGTAAGTTCAAAATTCAAAGTATCCTTTATTGTCATAAGTTAATCTTTACTTCAGACTGGACAATATTAAAGCCTTTTATTACTGTAATTGAAATGCTTGGCTGAAAGCCATGAGGCGCAAAAGATAGTTGAGTTCTCAATTTCCTTTTTTCTTTTATTGCATCTCAGGAATTCTCCTGTCATCTTGTAACTCTAATCCATCATTTGTGGCTGCCTTGAGTGCCGTTAAAACCACATTAATATCCTGTTTTATTAATAAGTAAACTTCATAGCCGTTTCCAGTCTTTCCTGTAATTCGTGCATTTCATTTGTCCAATGAGCCGTTGATGAGTTTCCCTGTATCCTAACGTACGCCTTTTACAAAAAAAATGGCTTTGCACACATTAAACTTTTCACTCTTATTCTCAAATCTTTGTCAGTTTGATTCATGTGAAAAATCCATCTTTCTAGAATTCTCTAAATATGGAAAAACTGGTTAAAATTCTTCAGTCACCAATACAATGTAAAATATGCTTCCATTAAGGTGATAAATCACTGATCTTTCTAAAAATAGAGATACAGACTTCAAAAACGAAAGGTTGCAGACATCTTTTAACTGCAGTAAAAGAGGCAAGGTAATTGTGCCCGTAGGGGGACAAAACCTTTAACAAATTCTGTGAATACCTCTAAGAGTTTAGGAATCCAAACAGTAATTAATTTGGTTTAGTCACCATGATAATGATTAACATTGAGTTTGCTGTGAATTACAAAACATGCAGTCAAAACAGCAGCTCTCTGCTGCTTTTATTCTAGTACAGATACCTGTACAATGGGCAGTGGTGATTATTTTCAGAGCATTTCTAATGGCAATTGCAGTTGAATTTATGAAAGTGCACCGATCTCTCCAAGCTGTTTCAAAATGTATATTTTGATCCTGGCAAGTTGTGGAGTCTCGATCTTGCAGTGCGGCAGAGCGTTGCAGCTGGTTTAGCTGCTGCCTCGCAGTTGCAGAGACCAGGGTTTGACCCTGACCTCGGGAGCCATCTGTGTGGAGTTTGCACGTTCACCCTTGTGTTCCTTCGTGAGTATCCTCCGGATGACAACTCGATCTCCGCTACATGCCACCTCCTACACCCATGGTGAAGTCACGGACTTCATTAACTTCACTACTAATTTCGACATCTCCTTACTGTTTCTCACCATCTTCGTCACAGGAGATAGACTATCGACTGACATCCATTCTAAACCTGCTGACTCCCACAGCTATCTAGACAACAGCTCTTCCCACCCTGCCTCCTGCAAAGACTATCCCCGACTCCCAATTCCTCCGTCTACACCGCATCTGCGCCCAAGGTGAGGTGTTCCATACTAGGACATCAGAGATGTCTTCATTCTTTAGAGAATGGGGGTTTCACTCTTCCACCATAGGTGAGGCCTCACTAGGGTCTCCTCGATATCCCACAGCTCCACTCTTGCTCCCCCTTCCCCCAGTTGTAACAGGGATAAAGTTCCCCTAGTCCTCACCTTTCACCCCATCAGCCGTCGCATACAGCACATTATTCTCCGACATTTTCGCCACCTCCAATGGGAACCCTCTATTGGCCACATCTTCCCTCTCCACCCCTTTCCGCAGAGACCTTTCCCTCCACAACTCCCTGGTTAACTTGCCCCTTTCCACCCAAACCACCCTCTCCCCAGGTACTTTCTCCTGCAACTGGAGAAGATGCAACACCTGTCCCTAAACCTCCTCCCTCAACTCTGTCTAAGGATCCTGACCGTCTTTTCAGGTGAGGCAGAGGTTCACTTGCACCTCCTCCAAGCTCATCTACTGTATCTGCTGTTCCAGGTATGGACTCCTATATATCGGCGACACCAAGCAAACGCTCAGCAATCGTCTCACTGAACACCTCCGCTCAGTCCGCTTGGACCTGCCTGATCTCCCGGTAGCTAAACACTTTAACTCCCCCTCCCATTCCCACACTGACTTTTTTGTCCTCTGCCTCCGCCATTGTCAGTGAGGCCCAGCGCAAATTGGAGGAACAGCACCTCATATTTCGCTTGGGCAGCTTACACCCCAACGGTATGAATATTGACTTCTCTAACTTCAAGTAACCCTTCCTTTCCCTCTCAATCCCCCCCCCCCCCCCTTCCCCGTTCTCCGACCAGTCTCACTGTCCCCAATCACATTTTATCTCAGTTTGCTTTGTTGTTACCTCCTGGCTAACAATGATCAATTCTACATTTCCCTTGATCAGCATCTTTGATGTCTAGTTTTCACACATTACCCTTCCTTATCGCTGTCTCCCTCTCCCCTGACTCTCAGTCTGAAGAAGGGTCTTGACTCGAAACGTCAGTCATTCCTTCTATCCAGAGATGTTGCCTGTCCTGCTGAGTTTGCATTTTGTGTCTATCTTTGTTTATTAATGTAAACAAGCACTTTCAGACTATCATTCATTGAAAGTTGATTCTGATGATTGTTGCTGGATAGGTTGGCATAATGGCGTGGCGGTAGTATTGCTGCTTTACAGCGCCTGAGACCCGGGTTCAATCCTGACTACGGGTGCTTGTCTCTACAGAGTTTGTACGTTCTCCCCGTGACCGCGTGCGTTTTCTCCAAGAACTTAGGTTTGCTCCCACACACCAAAGACAGATTTGTAGGTTAATTGGCTTGGTGTAAAATATTTTAAAAATTGTCCCTAGTGTGTGTAGGATAGCGTTAGTGTGCGGGATCGCTAGTAAGTGCAGACTTGGTGGGCCGAAGGGCCTGTTTCTGCATTGTATCTCTAACTGAACTAAACTAAATAAACTAAACTAAAAGCAGCCAAAGCCATTAAGTTACGAAATATTTAAAAATAAAATAGTTTTGTTAGTCACAATTCCATGGAACACATGTCACAGCTATTTTGGTTTTATAAATTCATAGAACTGGGCTTGTATTTACAGCTAAAATGAGGACTGCTATTTATTTAGTTTAGTTTATTATCAGTGAAAAGCTTATTCTATCTGGTCAAATCATCCTATACATGAGTACGAGATCCCCTTAAGAAATAGCAAGCAGAGTTGCCCTGTTCTGGCGCCATCTTGCAACTTCTAAGTCTCTGAAAAGTCCAATCTCGGTTTGTTATTGCCACCTGTATTGAGGTACAATAAAAAGCTTTTGTGCACTATCCCATCAAATCGGATAACAACAGGTAGTGCAAAGAGAAAAATACCAGAGTGCAGAATATTGCTTACCATTGTAGCGTTATAGTTCCAGAGAAAAAAGTCCAGCGCCTGCAATGAGGTAGGTTGGAAGATCGCTAATCCACCCTAATTTATATTCTCAAGTTGTCATGCAATTGGATTGATGAAGCAGGGGTTGGCCATTGGCTCCATCCACTTTTACTCCCAGCTTGCTGCTGCAGGCTGCACTCGATCCCCATGCTCACCCGGCTGCATTGTGGCTTCCGCCAACTGCATCCGCCAACCCCACAACCTCTGCAACGGCGATGTTCACCACTTTCAGTAGCCACCTGTCCACCTCCGTGCACCAAGGTCACCATGCCCCCACCTACTGAGCAAACCACAGAGCCTCTGGGCGCTTTCTGGAAGCGCGGGAAATGGGTTCACAGAACGTTCACAGCTGCCGACTTTTCCCTTTCACCTTCCGCTGTCGTCATCTTCGAGTAAATCTTGCATGAATTTATCCCACACATTTTGCGTTGTTAGAAACCACAAAATGCAAACTCGGCAAAATAACTCTTATTTAAACCTGTTAAAACAACTGTTTTAAGTCTCTTTGTAATTTGTAATTTGCCAGATTCTGGCACCCAAGAAAGGCAGTGTGTGCATCTTCCTTCAGCCTTCTCCATTACTGCATCTTTCTCTGCCTGATTCCATCATTGGTGGTGGATGTCAATTGTGGGTGTTTCATTGGGCAACCTACAGTGCTTAAGACAAAGAAACAGTGGATTGATTGCGAGTGAAGCATCCATATTCAATCTGTGCATTGTACATTCCAAACTTGGAATAAAACAGGAAACCCAGGTTCAATTTCAGGTCTTTGCTGGAGTCTGTTTTTCACCTGGTGTTGATTTTTGCAGTCTCAAATGAGAGAAGAGGGAAAAAGGAACGCTCATTTTGTTGGAAGCGCCAAAGCAGATGTTTACTGAACATGTCCCCTGGAAGAGGATACCGTGTGTTAGTGAGAAAACTGGAAAATTGGTTATCAGTGTAATCTGTCTGATATTTTTCTTTTGAAGTGAATAAAACACAACTGCTGTAGGAGCTATCAAAGAAAAATTGCTGCTCCGCCCATTCTTTCTGACAAAGAAGATCCTTGTTTTCTTTGGCATGCTTTTTAAATTCAGGAATGATGTTCACAATTAGATAATAGCTAACAATTTTCTCTATTCTTTTCGGATATAGAAAGCTATAAAAACTCTTGATCCTTTTGCTGAAAGCTAAGTAAAATATAGATCACTAAAAATGCCCTGAAGGCAATGAAGAGCATTTGTTTATATTTCTGTCAATAGAAACATAGAAAATAGGTGCAGGAGTAGGCCATTTGGGGCCTTCGAACTAGCACCGCCATTCAATATGATTGTGGCTGATCGTCCAAAATCAGTACCCCGTTCCTGCTTTCTCCCTAAATCCTTTGATTCCGTTAGCCCTAAGAGCTGTATCTAACTCTCTCTTGAACATATCCAGTGAATTGGCCTCCACTGCCTTCTGTATCAGAGAATTCCTCAGATTCACAACTCTTTGGGTGAAAAGGTTTTTCCTCATCTCAGTCCTAAATGGCATACCCCTTATTCTTAAACTGTGACCCCTGGTTCTGGAGTCCCCCAATATCGGGAACATTTTCCCTGCAAAGTAAATTCCTTCAATACTCGGTGGAGCTGCAAAATGGAATATAGCCACAAACTAAACATGGTCACAATATTCCTTCTCAAATACTTGCATTCTGTGGTGTATTATTCTGAAAATTAGCAGGTAGTCAGTTATACAGCATGAAAACAGGCCTTTCAACTCATTAATACAGACCAGTGGAGACACTTTTGTATTAACCCCCATAGCTTAGCACTTAGTCTATAGTCCTCTATACCCGTGATTCAAGTGTCCATCTAGACACTTCATAAATTCTGTCAGCAACCCAGCTTCAACCAGTGTTATAGGCCCTGTACTCTCCTTGTCCAGGCTAATACTGAAATCTAATACTGATTATTAAGGATGCTAACTATTCAGTAACATATCTTACACGCTACAGATTTTTGTATTTAGAGTGTAACAAATTTCTATCGCACATTTATGCCAACATTGTATTTGCTCCCCGTGCTCAAGATGAAGGCAATGAAACAGCACATCCTGCCGGCTGTTTACAATTGTCAGTGATTTATAGCAGATCCAAGAAGTGACTAATCCAAGGGTAACTTTTACTTACAGTAAATGGGCTGCATCTCACTGGTTACAGTCAGCAATTCAAAATGGGAGCGCCATTAGGGTTTCGTCACTTAAACGGTTGTAAATTTTGCATTTCCACACCAGCACTAACAGAGCAAAAGTCTGAGATTGACTGACAGATTTAGAACGTCAGACATGCTGCCTCGTGTTGCTCCATCTAATTACAATTCGCTAGGAGTCCAGCTATGAATCAACTCATTGACCTTGTGTCAGGACCGAGACCCTGGTGATTTCAGTGGGAATTATAGAACTGTGATTTATGAGGAAAACTATTTTAATTATTTTGCTCCAGTTTAATGTTGTTAATTATTTATGTTTTGGTTGCGACTTTTATGTTAAATTTTTATGTTAAAGTTCTAGTTTTTTTTTAAAATTACTTAAATTGTGACTTGTCTCTAAGTCTCCCCGCCTGCCAATGGCATTTGAAAAAATACTAAATTACCCGTATAATTTTAAAGCCTTCAGCTACATTTGAGAGGCGGACTGCCTCCATTCATTCATCGTTGGGACTCCTGGACGGATGTTGGTCCACATTCTTTTTTTCAACCAAAAATAAATGTAATCAATTATTTACAAGAATAATATGTACAATACAAAACAATACCAACAAACCCGCCATCATAGCTCAAAGTAAAACAAATATTCTTAAATATCAAATCTACTGAAAATTAAAAGCTATATTCCAATCCTTGTCAAGGATGCTGATCATAGAATCATAGAATCATAGAAAATAGGTGCAGGAGCAGGCCATTCGGCCCTTCGAGCCTGCACCGCCATTCAATATGATTATGGCTGATCATCCAACTCAGTATCCCGTACCTGCCTTCTCTCCATACCCCCTGATCCCTTTAGCCACAAGGGCCACATCTAACTCCCTCTTAAATATAGCCAATGAATGAACGGTCTCTCCTAAAAGACTTCCCCCTTATCCTTAAACTGTGACCCGTTGTTCTGGAATTTACTCAACATCGAGAACAATCCTCCTGCATCTAGCCTGTCCAACCCCTTAAGAATTTTGTAAGTCTCTATAAGATCCCCCCTCAATCTCCTAAATTCCAGCGAGTACAAGCCGAGTCTATCCAGTCTTTCTTCATATGGAAGTCGTGCCATCCCAGGAATCAGTCTGGTGAACCTTCTCTGTACTCCCTCTTTGGCAAGAATGTCTTTCCTCAGATTAGGAGACCAAAACTGTATGCAATACTCCAGGTGTGGTCTCACCAAGACCCTGTACAACTGCAGTAGAACCTCCCTGCTCTTGTACTCAAATCCTTTTGCTATGAATGCCAACATACCATTCGCTTTCTTCACAGCCTCCTGTTTTTGCCGCCAAAGTGGATAACCTCACATTTATCCACATTATACTGCATCTGCCATGCATTTGCCCACTCATCCAACCTTTCCAAGTCACCTTGCAGCCTCCTAGCATCCTCCTCACAGCTAACAATGCCCCCCAGCTTCGTGCCATCCGCAAACTTGGAGATGTTGCATTCAATTCCCTCATCCAGATCATTAATATATATTGTAAATAGCTGGGGTCCCAGCACTGAGCCTTGCGGTACCCCACTAGTCACTGCCTGCCATTCTGAAAATGACCCGTTTACTCCTACTCTTTGCTTCCTGTCTGCCAGCCAGTTCTCTATCCACATCAATACTGGTCCGCATGCGATCTTTGTTTTAAGGGAAACCTGGTGAAAGAGGACCTTTTCAAAATCAAAAGTGAGAAAAGACACGGTAGAGGTTTCTGAAACAGTTAGGTCTTTATTCTTTGGAGCGCAGAAGGTTAAGGGGGGACTTGATTGAGGTCTTTAAAATGATGAAAGGGATAGACAGAGTTGACGTGGATACGTTTTTCCCATTGAGGGTAGGGAAGACTCAAACAAGATGGCATGACATGAGAATTAAGGGACAGAAGTTTCGGGGTAACGTGAGGGGGAACTTCTTTACTCAGAGGGTGGTGGCTGTGTGGGATGAGCTTCCAGCAGAAGTGGTGGAGGCAGGATCGATTTTAACATTTAAGACTAAAGTGGATAGGTATATGGACGTGAAGGGAATGGAGGGGTATGGTCTGAGTGCAGGTAGATGGGACTAGGGGAAAACAAATGGTCGGCACGGACTGGAAGGGCCGAGAGGGCCTGTTTCCGTGCTGTAATTGTTATATGGTTATATGGTTATATGGTTATAGTTGGGAAAATGACAAATCTGGAAATGACAAAACAACCACGGGTGCTGAAAACGGAGAATCAAAACAGAAAATACGAGACGCAGACCATATGTAAAAATAAATATCTTAGCAAGTCAGACAGCATCTGTGGAAAGAGAAACCAGGTAAATGCTTCAGGACTATGCCCTTTCATCAGAACTCGGAGAGAAAGTGAAAACAAGTTATTTTTCAGTAGCCGAGAAAGTAGTGTGGAAGGGTAGATCAAAGGGAATAGTCTGATAGGGATGACCAATATGAAGTAGAATTTCCAATAGTGGTGCGACAGTGACACAAAATCACATGCGGTCGGCTGCTCAAAATGGCCAGAGTCAGAGAGAGTAAAGTTGGAGGATTCATTATTAGTACTACACGCTGCATTGTTCCCAGATGGAAGATGAGGGCCTGCTTCTGAAGCCTGCATTGTGCCTTGGTATAAGGGTGCAGAAGGCCACAGAAAGCTGCAACGTTGTGGGACTGGGATGGATAATTAACATGGTGGGCAACTGGGAACCTGGGGTCACCTCAATGGACTGAATGCAGGTGCTCTGCAAAGTGATCACCAATGCACACAACACAAATTGCTGGAGGAACTCAACAGGTCAGGCAGCATCTGCAGAGGGAATGGACAAATTATGTTTTAGGTCGGGACCCTTCTGTGGGACTCCTTCCCCTCGATGGAACCCTTGTGCACACTCTGAACAACTTCTCTTTTGCCTCCTCTCACTTTCTTCAGGTCAAATGTGTAGCAACATGCCCTTGTATGTGCCCAGCAATGCCTATTTTATGCTGAACATCCTTTATTCTAAGAATACTCCAGTACCACTCACCGCTCTTTGTAAGGCTTAGGGATGCTTTCTGCACCCATGCAGAACATTGATTTAATCAATGTTTCTACCAACTTCCACTACTCCACCCTCAAATTCACTTGGACTATCTCTGACCCTCTCTCCCCTTTCTTCATCTCTCTGCCCCCATCATAGGGGACAGACTATGTACTGACATCCACGACAAACTCACTGACTCTCACAGTTATCTAGACTGCACCCCCTCCCACCCTGCCTCTTGCAATGATGCCAACCCTTGTACTCAATCTCTCCAACTCCGCCGCATTTACTCACAGGGTGAGATGTCCACTTTCTTGGTCGAGGATGGACCCCTCATGTCCCGCAGTTCTACTGTTGCTTCCACTCCCCCCAGACGGATCGAGGATAAGAGTTCCCCCGGTCCTCACCTTTCACCACCAACCCACCCACCAATCCCCCCCCCACCCCACATCCGACGTCATTTAGTATTAGCCTTTTACTTTTAGAGATACAGCACCGAAACAGGCCCTTCGGCCCTCCGAGTCCGACCAGTGATCCCCGTACTTTAACACTATCCTACACGCGGACTGGGGACAATTTACACATACACCAAGCCAATCAAGCTACAAACCTGTATGTCTTTGGAGTGTGGCAGGAAACCGAAGAATGGGGAGAATGTACAAACTGGGAACAGACAGCACCCGTAGTCGGGATCGAACCCGGGTCTCCGCCGCAGCAAGCGCTGTAGGCAGCAACTCTACCGCTGCGCCACCATGCCGCCATTATGCCACCTATTCTAAAGATGACCAGAAATGTCACCTGTCCATTCCCACCTGAGATGCTGCCTGGCCTGCTGAGTGCCTCTAGCACTTTATATTTTGGTCCAGTGTCCGCAGTTTCTTGTGTCTCCGGATCGACAATCTGCGTTTGATTTCGCTAGTGCAGAGGAGACGCAGCAAGTAAATCTCTCACTAATTAGCTTTTTCTCACAAAAAAAAATCACAGGTGGATCTCCGCTTTCAGACACATTCTGAGGCAGAGCTATCACCACGTGGACAAATTTAGAGGACGAGAACTAGAAATATTGACCCAGATTTTGCAGAATGAGGCCAACTGCCTGTACCTGTTGCCCATGTGTAACCGATTGAGATCTGGAAGACCAAACCTGCTTACTGAAAGCCTCATGGACTCCTGTGGATGAGGAGCATAGGCATTGGTAATCTCGGTACGGTAATGTTCCGCTGGTGGATTCATCCAATGACTAAGCAAACTGCCATTCAGTGTCTGGCTTTATATTTGGATGGCCATCTTTAGTCAGAGGGTGGTGAATCTGTGGAATTATTTGCCACAGAAGGCTGCGGAGGCCAAGTCAGTGGATATTTTGAAGGCAGAGATAGATAGATTGTTGATTAGTACCGGAATTAGAGGTTATGGGGAGAAGGCAGGAGAATGGGGTTCGGAGGGAGAGATAGATCAGCCATGATTAGATGGCAGAGTAGACTTGATGGACTGAATGGCCTAATTCTACTCCTATTCCTTATGACCTTATGACCCTTTGACAATTCAACCCATTAAGAAAGCACTGGACAATGCGTGATGGAAAATGAAACTTAGTAATTTGCAGGTGACACTAAGATTGGGGTCGCAGAATTTAGATCAGATACAGAAATGGCAGATGGTGTTTAATCCAAGCAAGTGTGAGGTGTTGCACTTTGGGAAGTTGAAATGCAAGGGGAAAATATACAATTGATGACAATACCCTTAACAGCATTAATGTGCAGAGGGATCTTGGTGTCCAAGTCCATAATGCCCTGAAAGTGGCAACACAAGTTGATAAAGTGATAAAGAGGACATATTGTCTTCATTGGGTGTGAGTAGGGAAGTCATGATGCAGCACTTTGGTGCAGCTCTGGTATAAAATACCAGAGGGCATAGCTTTAAGGAGAGAGGGGCAAAGTTTAATGTGCGTGTTTCTAGTTTTTAACAAACCTGTACGTCTTTGGAGTGTGGGAGGAAACCAAAGAGAAAACCCACGCAGGTCATGGGGAGAACATACAAACTCCGTGCAGACAGCACCCGTAGTCAGGATCGAACCCGGGTCTCGGGCGCTGCATTCGCTGTAAGGCAGCAACTCTACCACTGCGCCACCGTGCTGCCCTTCCACATGTTTTACACAGAGTGTGGTGAGTGCCTGGAGTGCATTGCCAGTGGTGGTCTTGGCATCGTGTTAGGCACAGATATTGTGGGCCGAAGGGCCTGTTCCTGTGCTGTACTGGTCTATGTTCTATGTAATTGCACTGGCCATCGTGAAACCCACTGAAATACTATGTGGCAGCCTGTTGTTCGTGAAGAATCAATTGTGTATTTACGGAAAACTCATAACATATTTAGATTTTTAGTTTTAGAGACAGAGACTAGAAACAGATCATCCGGCCCACTGAGTCCACTCCAACCAGCGATCCCCGAAAACTAACACTACCCAACACAGAAGGGATAATTTACAATTTTTACTGAAGCCAATTAACCTACATACCTCTACATCTTTGGAGTGTGGAAGGAAACCGGAATACCCAGAGAAAACCCACGTGGTCACGGGGAGAACGTACAAACTCAGTACAGACATTACCGATAGTCAGGATCGATCTTGAGACCCTGGCGCTGTGAGGCAGCAACTCTACTGCTGGAGCACCATGAGAAAGAGAGGTTTAGCTGAAGAAGCATCGCGATCCAAAACATCAACTATTCCTTTTCAGCAGAGATGCTGCTTGACCCGCTGAGTTTTTCCAGCATTTGGTGTCTATCTTTAGCTGAACAGTTTGTTTTTCTGTTCGTAGCCAGATCCACAGACACTTGCTCTGCAGCAAAACCTTGTACGGGTAGAAATTCTTTATAGATGAACTCAGACAACGAACATGGGATAGTTTCCAAATGTATTCTTTAGATGGTGGGTACTATGGTTCTTTTTTATTTCTTAAGTCCACGAGTCAGTGATTACATCCCAACATCATTTAGCTCAGTGGACATTAGAAACCGAACGCAGAACTTTCTGAGTGTTCGATTCATGTGCCCAGACCGCGTTAGCAACAGACTTCTCATTGAGTCTTTATTCTTAGAATAAAGGGGAGGTCATTTAAGACCGAGGTGAGAAAAACCGTTTTCACCCAGAGAGTTGTGAATTTATGGAATTCCCTGCCACATAGGGCAGTGGAGGCCAAGTCACAGGATGGATTTAAGAGTGAGTTAGTGGCTAGTGGAGTCAAGGGATATGGGGAGAAGACAGGCACGGGTTATTGATAGGAGCCGATCAGCCATGATCACAATGAATGGCGGTGCTGGCTCGAAGGGCCGAATGGCCTCCTCCTGCACCTAGTTTCTATGTTTCTATGAAGCTTGTACAAAAACAAAAGAATTGCTCTGAAAATGAATTACCCTTTTCAAATTTCTTTTTCTATTTTTTAAAATCTATTATTCTATTTTTGTCATATGGTGCTCTATTTGGGTCACTGCACTGCACGTCAGATATGTGCAAGGTCTTTCCTTTAACTGTATCTTTCAAGCGGCATTTGTGTATGATTATTTAGAAAATATGAGGATAATAAAATGTATTTGGACTGGAGGCTTTGGTACTCCCCAAATTATGAAGTGAAAACATATTCAAAACAATGGAAGATTATTTAATTACTGTATATCATCTGAACTGTTTATACAAAATACTGGTCTTAGTCAAAACACATACAACAGGCACATGAGGCAATCTGCAGAACAGCACCTGTGCACATTGCAACTGCATTCACAGGGAACAGGTCTCTCCTGTCTACTCTCCATCCTGTTGTGATTTATTGCTTGCTGACAGTGGCTTCAACCATTTGCAAGAAACTAGCTAAATTCTTGAGTAACCTGAGATTCTGACAAATAAGCTAGAAATAAAAGGCGCAGTTATTATGGAACCAGCTGACTGGGAAATTGCCAGACCATTCCATTTATTTATTCTTGCCACTGGTCCTCAGTTATAATTTTAGAATAGCTAACAAAGATGTGATATAATTTCCCTCCACTGTGGTTGACCATTGATGACCACTGGTTGACCCTATGGTTGACGGTCTGAGCTACAGGGAGAGGTCAAGTCTCTATTCCTTGGAGCGCAGGAGGATGAGGGGTGATCTTATAGAGGTGTATAGGATCATGAGAGGAATAGATCGGGCAGATGCACAGAATCTCTTGCCCAGAGTAGGGGAATCGAGGACCAGAGGACATAGGTTCAAGGTGAAGGGGAAAAGATTTAATAGGAATCTGAGGGGTGTAGATTTCAGACAGCGCTCCCCCGCATTCCCTGCCCCCGCCTTTGCAATGTGTTTGTGTGTGTGTGTGTGTGTGTGTGTGTGTGTGTGTGTGTGTGTGTGTGTGTGTGTGTGTGTGTGTGTGTGTGTTCCACGCTGTTGGTCGATCCAGCTCGCAATTTTTCAGGTGAGTGCCCCCGAGCTTGAAGGTCGCAGACAGTTTGCTGAAAAGTCGCGTAAGTGGGACAGGCCCTTTGCAGCGCTAGAGACCCAGGTTTGATCCTGACTACAGGTGCGGTCTGTACACAGTTTGTGCATTATCCCAATTACCGTGTGGGTTTTCTCCAGGCGCTCTGGTTCCTCCCACACTCCAAAGACGTACACATTTGTAGGTTAATTGGCTTCTGTCAATTGTAAGAGTCCCTTGTGTGTAGGCTGGTGCTCATGTACAGGGTGATTGCTGATCAGCGTGGACTTGGTGGGTTACGGGGCCTGTTTCTACACTGTATCTCTAAAGTCTAAAGCCTACTGTGAGGGATAAAGTGATTAAACCCCCACGGTTGTGAAGGTCCGGAAGAGGATTCTAACACAGTTGTGAATGAGGTAACCAGCATCGTCCTTGAGCAGCACTGATAGCATTGTATAGCGGCAGGCAGGGATGAGGGATGCGGCCATAATCACCAGAGACTAGCTTTGCAATTAAAATACAAGTAACTGGGCCAGGTCAATAGCGACTGAGCATGCTTAATGAAATAAATGAATATTACTTACACACCCCTGGTCGAGAAACTGCTCATTACCATGAACATGCGATGTATGATGTGGGAGGTACTGGGGGGACGTACCTGTAGACTGTGCACCTCAGTGCTCTGATTGGGAAGAGCCAGAAGGGGAGGTTAAAACCTGTAGAATTGTGTGTATAAAGGGGCTTTACTTTCCTGACTTCGGTGTGTTTCAACTTGGAGAGGCACCCGATTCTGCAGACTCACAAATAAAGCATTTCTTGTTTCCATGATTTAGTCTCTGAGTAGTGATTGTGAGCACACACTATATCTCACAAGCTGGGGGCTCGTCCGGGATCGCCAATCCGGCCGCTCGGCGGAGGCACGGAAGGAAGGGAAGGTGCACCCTGCTGATTTCAGCAGTCTCTGATTTCTTTGCTTGCCATCAGCGGTTTGAGCGAGTGATATCCGGACAAGAGACTTGGGAAACAAGAGGGAATCCAGAGTAAGGAAGGGACGGTCGAGCGATTCTTGTGCACAGGACCCGGTAAGAAAACTGACTATTAAGTATTGCCCGGGCGACCGAGGGTCTGTTGGACGGGAATAGTCCGATAAGACAATGGATAACCGGAACGGGAAAAGTAAGAGTCCGGGGGGAAAAGAAAAAGGCTCAATGGTGAAGAGCCGCACATTCCGCCTGATGGTCCATTGGGGCGAATGTGGCAATCCTGGGGAGAAGGAAGCCCCGGGGGTAAAGATAAGGAGACTATGATTAAGTTATGTTATTTTGATTAACCAAAGGAACCAATAAGGGGGAGTTCAGTCTGGTGGCCACGACTGGGCTCCGATGAGGATTGGGCACTTTGGATGCTGTACAGAATATTCAGAGTATCACTCAAACATTGCAAAAATCTAAGGAAAATCACAGTGCCAAATGTTTTGAGTACGAAAAGTTAAAAAAAAAAGGAAGGAGCAGCACATGAAAGAAATATTGAGTTGTTTCACACAATCTATGGAAGAAATTCATATACAGATTGGTCAGGTACATGAGGAGTTAGTGCAAAATATTGTAGAATAGCAGAAAGTAGAGTAGCAATAAGAATTATATAAATGTTAATTTTGAAACTTTAATCTGTGTAGGAAATTGCATAATTTAATTGAAGTAAGAATGGAACGAATGTGATTAGTGTGTAAAAACCGGTTTTGAATGAATGAGGAGGTTCATATATGTGATAAGTTTGTTTGTTGTAGGTCACATGCTGTAAGGGTAGGTGTGTGTGTTCCTTAAAGAAATTGTAAGCAATGGGGGAGGTTACGAACAGCTGTAAGGTAATGAACAACGCTTTGTATCATCGCAACGTAAAAGGGGAAAGTTGGAAAATGTAGGTTGCTTGGTTTCTATAGATTTCTTTTCAGTAAAGTTAATTTGGAAAATTGTTACTAATACCAAATAGTGGTGAGAATGGATTGAAATAATTGGAAATAAGTTAATTGCTGAAACATGACCAGCTTTTGTGGTTTGTTTAGATAAACATTCTGGTTGGAGAAGGGTAATGATTGTTTGCTGAGATTTTCAGAAACAGTTGTGAGGAAGTGGCCCAAAGAAGGCACTTTCAAGATAAATGTGTGACAAGATGGAAGTGTTAATTACGAATTATAAGTCACAGATAAGGTGGAAAAATGGGAAAAGGGGAGAGGATAGGAATTAGATGTACTTAGACAGTTTAGAGAGAAAGGAGAGAGAGGCAGTGAGGAGGTAACAGAAGTAGGAAAACAACAGGTGTTAAAGTAATAAATCAGGAGTCAGTGGAAGATTTTAAAAGGAAGGTGAATATATTTGCAAAGGAGGATAAACTATCTGAGAAGTAAGAAATTGAGTTAGAATGAGAAAGAAGGCATATCAGAAAGGATTAATGTGGGAAGCAGAGGGATAAATTGACGAGACTGCTTTAAAAATATAAGAGCAGGACAGACACAGATTATCCTTTGGGGCACCCATAAACTGAAAGGGCTAAAAAAATACCTTACCCAATATTCCTGATGGGGCAGGAAATGGATTATGGCTTTGGAGGAGAAGAACGTGCAACGATTATTGGCTATGGGAGATTTGAAGGCACTGTTGGTAAAAGTGATAGGAACCACTAAACTGACAGAACTCCTGAAGATGGCTGGTATAAAAATGCTGCGAACAATGCAATAAACAATGGCTTGCTGTTTGACACAGTCAGGCAGAGGGTATGGCAGGCCCTCAGACAATAATCCAGCAGGCTATTTGGAGAACAAGCTGAAAAGGTGGAGACTAGAAACTGAACAAAAATAGAAGGCAACCTGTTAATGAACACTATATTCTGAACCACTGTGGTGGATGTCATTCCTCCTAAAGTCAAGTCTAGATTGGAAGAGGTGGTGGGATTGTAATCTATTTCCCACCCCTGATTCAGTGATCATTTGGTCAATGAGGTTGAGAAATATCACAAAGATAGGAAAAAGACTTGCGGACCAGCAGGAAGAGGTGCAGAGAAAAATGATGCAAGTGTAACTTGAAGAGCTCAAAAAGAAAGAGCATGAAAAAGGGAAGACAATGTTGTCAGTAACAACAGACCTGGTTGAAAAGTCTGAAATAAGTGATGCACCGACACACAGTGAGTCATATGACAGAGCCAAACAGGGGCCAGAGATTCCATGCCAATAATAAATGTATTTGGGAGAGTATTTCCTCAAATGCCCTATCAGGAGTGAAATAAATCTGGATATAAGCCCACAGGACTGGGGTCCCCAAGGGAGGGAGGGATCTCAAGGAAGAGGTCAAGAAAGGCTAGTAAGGAGATAGGTAATGGATAAGGTGTGTTGGGGATGTGAACAGGTATGGTAATCAGGAAATAATAATAATAATATTAAGATAATGGTGAACATAGCTATGGTAAGAACATTAAGAAGAGGTATTAAAGACACCTAGGCTAGGATGCGGCAGGGTTTTAAATACAAGCCCCATGTTTTTAATCAGATGTTAAAGGCAGATTTGAAAGGTGTTGATATAGTATGTGGATGATTTGTCGGTTTGTTCCACAAGTGAGAAGCAATGTGAGAGAGACATTGTAATTATCTTGGAAAAGATGGCACAGGAGGTCATAATGTATCAAGGAAGAAGTTGTTGGTTTGTCAGCAGCAGGTAGAATATTTTGGACGAGTAATATCTAAAGAAGTAAAAGCTATAGCGCAGGATCAAATTGAAGCGATAATTGAAGTTCCCAAACCTCAGGCAGTAGAACAGATGATGATGATCTTGGGAATGGCAGGATATAGTTCAGACTAGATTGGGAAGTATGTTGAAATTGTGATGCCATTAAGGAAAATAATGAAGGAAGAAGGACACACAAGTCTGAGAAATGTTTTACAGTCCGAGCCTGTGAATGAAGGGGACACAAATATTTTGCTTGTGGATGTTTCTTGTTAAAGGGATCATAAAAGCAAGTATGCAGTGTTTGAAGTGATGCATCAGGATGAATTAGACTTTAAGGTAATCAAATTGGAAGCTTGCCTGCAATCTTGCTTAGCTCAGTTGGCAGAAATTAAGGCTTTAAGAGCAGCATATGTACATGGAGTCTGGCACATGTTTGGAGCAGTAGGGAAACAGAAAGGCTTTGAGAAAAGCAACAGAGACCCCATGCAAAGTTAGCAGTATCCCCCTATGAAATGTTGTTTGGGTTACCTTATTTGGGAAAGATAGAAGGAATACCCACCATAGAGGGCACTGATGTATTCTTAAGGAACTATTTACTGGCAGTATCTCGTTCTCTTACAGAATTAAAAGCTAAAGGATTATTGGCTCAAAGCCCACCACTCGACTTTCCAATACATGCTGTAAAGGCCGGCAACTGGGTACTGGTCAAGAATGGGAAGGAGGAGAAACTCCAGCCCCGGTGGACCGGCCCATACCTAGTATTACTGACAACCGAGAGAGCAGTGCGAACAAAAGAAAAAGGGTGGACCCACGCGACTCGAATTAAAGGGCCCGTTGACCCACCTGCTCTGGATAAAAAAAGAACAGTGGTTGGTGAAGCCAGGAAACAAGCCCCTAGCGTTAACCTTTAGTAAGAAAAAAATGTATAAACGAACAGTATGAAAGGAGCAGTCGTGGTATTGCTTACTGTGCAGGTAACCGTTGTAAAAGGTGTTAATAACTGTGATAAATGCTACCATCCTATCAGATATGGAGGGCGGACAACCAGATCATTTACCAATCATTCCCATGTGAACGATGCTTGCTATGACCTAAGGACTAGAACTGTTTGTAAGAACGGGGGAAAGGAGTATTATGTGGTAGAAAATAAGGGATATGTAGGAAGTTTTGGGTACATTACCTGCCCAAAAGGGGAGAAATGGGTCTGCATGACCAGGACCAGGACAGTTAGGTATCCCTTCCCATGCCTTAAGAGAAACATTAGACAAAATTAAGGAAGAAATAATAAAGAGGTTAACAAAAGCGGTAATCACCAAGCCTCCCCCTCCCCCACCTACTCAGCCCCAATTGCACCAGACAATGTATGAAGAAATAAAGAGGCAGATTGAGATCCCTGAAGGAGCTAGAAATTGAGGTTTAATCAATAAATGCATAGCAAAAGAAAAAGGGAGGATTGTGAGGGATAAAGTGATTAAACCCCCACTGTTGTGAAGGTCCGGAAGAGGATTCTAACACAGTTGTGAATGAGGTAACCAGCATCGTCCTTGAGCAGCACTGATAGCATTGTATAGCGGCCGGCAGGGATGAGGGATGAGACCATAATCACCAGCGACTAGCTTTGCAATTAAAATACAAGTAACTGAGCCAGGTCAATAGCGACTGAGCATGCTTAATGAAATGAATGAATATTACTTACACACACCTGGTCGTGAAACTGCTCATTACCATGAACATGTGATGTATGATGTGGGAGGTACTGGGGGGACATACCTGTAGACTGTGCACCTCAGTGCTCTGATTGGGAAGAGCCAGAAGGTAGAATTGTGTGGATAAAGGGGCTTTACTTTCCTGACTTCGGTGTGTCTCAACTTGGAGAGGCACCCGATTCTGCAGACTCACAAATAAAGCATTTCTTGTTTCCACGATTTAGTCTCAGAGTAGTGATTGTGAGCACACACTATATCTCACACTACTCACCTCCCCTCTTCCACCGTTGTTCCCATCTGCTACCGTCCCATATTCAGTTCCATTCTTCACTTTTCTTTCCTGTCAGATTCCAGAGTCTGCACCCTTGTGTCCTTCACATATCACCTCCTGGCCTATGCTGCGATGTCTCCACCTTCCCACCTGCACTTGACCATAATCTACCAATCAACTTATCCTCATCTATATCCACCTATCACTTACAAGCTTGTACCTCACATCTTCCCCCATTATTCTGGTTACCCTCCTCTATGCTTTTAGTCCAGACTAGACTAAGTGGGTCCCAGTCACATGGGAGGCCTGGTCACACAACGCAACCCATTCCCCAATTCAATATTCCACCACTCACCCTTTTCCCTAACACAACCTGTTTCCCCAATGCATTATTCCACCACTCACTCATAGCCCCTAACAAAGGGGCAGGCGCGGCTGACGGGTTCCCGTTGTGACGCCCCTGACCCCCCCCACTCCACTTCTTGCCCTCCCCCCCCACGCACTCACTCCATCCCCCCTCAACACCCCCCCATCCCTCTTAGCGCTCTCCGGCGGCGCAGCCATTCCCGCCCATTGAGATAGAACACGCAGGTATTACTGCGCAGGCGGGGTGTGTGGGTGGAGGATGTGTGTGTGGGGGAGGGGGGGGGGTGGTGTGGGGAGGGGTGGGGGGGCGTGTGGGTGAGGGGGTGTGGGGGAAGGGGTGTATGGGGAGGGGCATGTGGGCAGACTGGTGGATGGGAGGAGGGGTGGGCAGGGGGAGGGGAAAGAGGAGGGAAAGAGGAGGGAAGGGTGGGCGGGGGTGTGTGGGGGGAAGGGTGTGTGTGTGGGGGGGGTGAGGATAGGGGAGTGGGGGAGGGTGTGTGTGTGTGGGGGAGGAGTGTGTGTGTGGAAGGGGGCATATGGGTGGGGGTTGTGTGGGGGAGGGGGCGTGTGGGCAGGGGGTGTGGGGTAGGGGGCGTGTGGGTGGGGGGTGGCAGGGGAGGGTGGATGGGGGGAGGTGTGTGGCAGAGGGAAGGGGGGGTGTGGCGGAGGGGATGGAGGGGTGAGTGGGCGGGGGGGATTGTAGGGGCGGGGGGTTGTGGGGCGGGGGGGAGCTTGGAGAAAATACGGGGGTTGTGGGGGGTATCACGGGGAGCGGGGCAGAGGCCAGAGGGGAAGGGGCTGGAGTGGACACACAGCGGTCGCTGGTCGCTGGTCGCTGGTTGCTGGTCGCTGGTCATTCTCCTCCGCCGAGATCAGATTCTCCATTTTCCATTTGGCGAAATTTCCCATGCCAGGCCGAGCCGTTTCCAATCCCTCCGAAAATTGTGTCCGGTTGGAAACCTCCGCCGGCCATCCTCAGCTCCAGTAAAGACACGATGGCGCAGGAAGGGGCGGACCTTCTCATGGAGTGACAGGAGAAAATACCAATCCACGCGGCGCTGACTGGCAGAAGAGGAGAGATCTGCGCACACGCAGTTTTTAAGATTTTTAAACCTCGCTGAATTTTGCAATAGAGCACCAATCGAATCGAAACTTGGTGCAATCACAGCGCAAGAGAGCGGTGAGTAAGCTGGCGAAAAATCGTAGCACTATCGTGTAACGTTTTCACGCAAATAGAATGACCGCGCAACCGGAAGATAACAAGATCAGAGCTTTAGTTATGTATAGACAGATAAATATATAGTAAAAGTAAAGTAAAGTAAGGTATCCTTTATTGTCATACAGACATTTCAGTCTGAACGAAATTGTATACCTTGCAATCATAACATAGAATAAAATAATAAAACACACACTTAACATAGTTTAACATCCACCACAGTGAGTCTACCAGACATCCCCTCATGGTGATGGAAGGCAAAAGTCTTAGAAACATAGAAACATAGATAATAGGTGCAGGAGAAGGCCATTCGGCCCTTTGAGATGCACCGCCATTCAATATGATCATGGCTGATCATCCAACTCAGTATCCTGTACCTGCCTTCTCCCGATACCCCCTGATCCCTTTAGCCACAAGGGCCACATCTAATTCCCTCTTAAATATAGCCAATGAACTGGCCTCAACTACCTTCTGTGGCAGAGAATTCCACAGATTCACCACTCTCTGTGTGAAAAATGATTTTCTCATCTCGGTCCTAAAAGACTTCCCCCTTATCCTTAAACTGTGACCCCTTGTCCTGGACTTCCCCAACATCGGGAACAATCTTCCTGCATCTAGCCTGTCCAACCCATTAAGAATTTTGTACGTTTCTATAAGATCCCCCCTCAATCTTCTAAATTCCCTCTGCATTGAGGCGATCCAGCTTTCGATGTAGGGACCCCGCCGAGTGATGGTAAGTCCAGCAGCCGCATCTGAGCTCCACGAACGGGCTGGTTCAAACTCCGCGGCCCGGGGCGGTCGAAGCTGCCGAAGCTGCCACCCTCCAGCCCAGCGGACGAAGCTTGCGTTGCGTGAGTTCCAGAAAATCGGTCACCAACCTGGGACCTGCGAGCTCCCGATGTTGTCGTCCACTGGGCCCACGACCGAGGCTCCGAAGTCGGGTCGCCACTGCCGCAGCACCACCACAGCCCCGAAGTCGGGTCGCCACCGCCGCGTTGGTAAGTCCTGACTCCGATTTATCTCAGAGCCTCGAGGTCGGTCCCAGTTGGAGACGGAGACGGAGACGGAGACGGGGGATACGACAAGAAAAGGTTGCATCTCCCGCGAAGGAGGAGAGTAAAAACAGTTTCTCCCACCCCTCCATACATACACAACTAAAATAAATGAAATAAACTAAACAGGACAAAAGAAAAAAAGAAAAGAAAAGACAGACGGGCTGCAGGTGAGCCGCAGCTGCTTGGCCAGCGCCGCCACTTCCGTAAAAAAAAAAAAAAAAAAGAGATAAATGAAGGTTCGCAATGGATAATACTGACTATCCATTTACCTCTGCAGATGCTGCCTGGCCCACTGAGTTCCTCCAGTTATTACCTTTCACCGCACTAGCCTCCGCATCCAGCACATCATTCTTCAACATTTCAGCCAGCTACAGTACAAGTGCAATTTATTTGTTCCATTAATGGGACAGCAGGCATGAGGCTGAAAACGCAGTGTCTGACTTTGTATCGCCGACTCGTTACAGCACACTCTACACCAATGCCACTACCTCGAAATTTCTGAAGAGTAATTGGACATAAATATTATTTGCTGCTCCATCACAAAATCCTTTGCTAGGTTTGGGTTTATTATTGTCATGTATACTGAGGTACAGTGAAAAGCTTTGTTTTGCGTGCTGTCCAAAAAGATCAGGTAATACAATGCATAGGTATAATCAACTCTAATTCAAATGCAATAGGTAGAGCAAAGGGGAAGATACAGAGTGCAAAATATAGTTCGCAGCATTATAGCACATCAGTTCCATCGGCAAAGTCTAGTGTCTACAGTGGGCTAGCGGTGAATCGGATAAAACCCTAACCTAAGGACTGTTCAGAAGCCTGATGACAGAGGGAAGCTGTTCCTGAGTCTGGGGGTGTGCACTTTCAAGCTTCTGTACTTTCAGCTGCATGGATGTAGGGAGAAGAAGGAATGACCGGGTGGGAGAAGACTGATTATTTTGGCTGCTTTTCTGCGGCAACGTGGAGTCGATGGTGTGAAGTCTGTTCAGTGTGATGGAGTCAAGGGTGAGATAGCTCTTCCTCAAAAAGCAGAAGCCTGGAGAGATGCTGTCGAGGTGCCCAACTGTAATCATGTTAACTTGGGTGATACTTCATTGAGGTTTGGATGTTGTGCTGATTTCTTTGAGGTCACAAAAATCGAGAACCACAGACTGGTTACAAAATGGAAGGCCATTCAGCTTGCAACATCGATACTGACTCTATAACAATGGTCCATCTAGTCCATGCTTTCTCCCCAAAGTCCTGCAATTTATTTTCCTTCAGGTACTTGCCCAGCTGCCTTGTCAAGTGGAAGTTTGACGTCTCATCTGCTGCCTCTGTCAGTATATTCTAGACCCTAACCCTTCACTATCATAGAGTCATAGTGTGCCCATTCGCCCACACCGGCCAACAATGTCTCAGTTACACAAGTCCCACTTGCCTGCACTTGGTCCATATCCCTCCAAACGTGTCCTATCCATGTACCTGTCTAACTGTTTCTTAAATGATGGAATATTCCCAGCCTCAACTACCTCCTTTGGCAGCTTGTTCCGTACATCCACCATCCTTTGTGTGAAAACATTACTGTTATATTCCGGATGGCAGAATGAATAACAACTTGACTTCCGGTGGCGCTATGGAGTAGGCAGGCTCACGCCATTTAGCTCCGGAAAAACTGTAGAAAAAAACGGGGGAAAAAATCGGGACTTACCTGCTCAACATCGCAACCGACTGACTGCAGCAAGCCTGTGACGTCATCAGGCACGCGACGAAACTGACGGTATGTTTCCACTACGTACCCCTCCCCCCAAATCGAAAAAAAGGGCCAGGGAAGTAGGCCCAACCGAAGCCTCGGCCTCAGATTTAACAGCATCCCAAGAAGAGATCTCAAGAGAAAAAAATACAGATGTGGAAGAACTAAGAAGTTTCCTTGCCTCAGAAATCTCAAAAATAATGGCAGAATTTAAAAAACTCAAAAATGATTTTAAAGATGAATTGAAAACTTTAAAAAAATAAATTAAAGAAATTAAAGAAGAAATTAAGAAAGATATTGCTGTTATTGTACAGAAACAATTGGACTCTTGGAAGATGATCATGGAAGAAAATCTAAATAAAAAGATTGATGAGGTAAATGTCAAATTCAATCTGATGGAATCAGTATTTAATTCGAAGCTGGGAGCCCATCTCTCAGGCACTGGAAACAACAACAACAATCCATAATCGAACTAGAGTGGAATCGCTGAAACATGCTCTGAAACTACAAGCAAGCTTCTCTCCGAGAACAAGCGTTTAATCGGACTTATTGCATAAAATAACCGAAAAATGCATTGGAGGGACGACAGAGACGCCAGAATCTAAGAATTATCGGTGTCCGGGAAGGAAGAGAGGGGAACCAGGACCCTCGTGAATTTGTTGCAGATCTACTGAAGAAAGTTTTAAATCTGGATGAAGTACCTTTACTGGGCTCGGGCACACAGAGCACTGAGACGCCGTCCAGGGCGGATGCCCCTCCAAGACAACTTATAGTGAAGGTGCAATATGACCATGTCTTGGATGACATGATGAAGAAAATAAAAATTGTTCGCAGCAGAATCTTGATTTTGAAGGAGACAAGATCAGCATATCTCGAGACTACCCGGCGGAGGTTGCCAAGAAAAGAGCATTGTTTACAGACACAAGAAGATACTATAAGAACATTAATAACCTGAGATAGGACTGATGTACCCTGCAACATTGAGAATCACCTACGACCACAAAGGATACTTCTTTACTAACCACACAGAGGCTTTTAAATTTGCAAAGAAGATTGAGGCCACTGAAAAGATTGAAATTAGCGATGACGAGAGTGAAAAAGAGGACAATGAGGATTAATACTTAACATTAAATATATGCGATGATATTGGATTCGGTACCTTATTGAGAAGAAACAGAACTTTAAATTACTATACTTCAGGATTGTTATGAATTTAGAATGAAATTGATCATCGTGATATAATATTTTATATTATTGTATTAACTATTACTAACCATTATTAATCATAATAATTAATCATTATCAATTATAGTTAATTGGATTAATTCAGAATTAGTTAAATGGATGAACCATAAGATGATTAAAATAGAAGATGAAGGTTTAACCCTAGATATTGATACTATTTAGACTAATCATGGACTAATAATTTAGTTATATGAAACTAGTATTTTATTAACTTTGAGATTAATAATTATTCCATTATTGGAATATACCCATTACTTCCCCCCCCCCCCCCCCCCCCCCCCCCCACCGCATAATGTTTTTCCTTAATGAATTTGAATTTTTTCCTTCAAGGAAAGAACGGAGCTAGTAACATTTTTTTTACCAAAAGCTACGGAAGTCTTTAGATGCCCAGCCACATTAGGGTGGCTATCACTAACTACACTAACTATAGATGTAGTATTTTTCTTTCTTTCAGCTTAAGGATAAGGGGGAAATCCTTTAAGACCGAGATGAGAAAGACTTTCTTCACACAGAGAGTGGTGAGTCTCTGGAACTCTCTGCCACAGAGGGTAGTTGAGGCCAGTTCATTGGCTATATTTAAGAGTGAGTTGGATGTGGCCCTTGTGGCTAAGGGGATCAGAGGGTATGGAGAGAAGGCAGGTACGGGATACTGAGTTGGATGATCAGCAATGATCATATTGAATGGCGGTGCAGGCTCGAAGGGCTGAATGGCCTACTCCTGCACCTAATTTCTATGTTTCTATGTTTCTATGTTTCTTTCTTACACTTCACTAACATAATAACCACTCATTTTTTCTATCTTGTAGTATGTTATAATCAGTATAATTTTTATTTAGAATGGAATTATAATTGTTATTCAAGGAGATATGACCGAGGAGAAAACCTACAAGTTCTGAAATGCATCTATCTGAGATCCAGGTGTAAGGTATGGTTTAACATGCTGAATCATCTACTCCATTATAGACCACCCTAATCATGATGCAAGACGTAAAAGTGAACACTGGGGGTGAAGCAATTACATTTTGCAGTTGGAATGTTAAGGGAATTAATGAACCCATTAAGAGAGGCAAAGTATTAACTCACCTAAAATCGCTCAAAACAGACATAATTTTCCTCCAAGAGACTCACCTTAAAAAGGAAGCGCAATACAGATTGAAAACAAAATGGATTGCCCAAATGTATCATTCCTCATTCACACATAAATCTAGAGGAGTTGCAATTCTAATTCGTAAAGGTATACCTTTTAAACATATATCAACTACAGAAGATACTGATGGTAGATATATCATAGTAGTAGGCGAATTATATTCAAAAAAAGTGACTCTCCTTAATATATATGGACCCAATTTTGATAGTCCGCGGTTTTTCAAGAGAATACTGAATATTATTCTGGAATGTACACAAAATAATTTAATAATTGGTGGAGATTTAAATTGTACACTGGATCCATATTTAGACAGATCATCAACTCAGAGAAAGTCAAAATCTCTGTCAAGTGAATTTTTAAACTCATATATAATTAATACCAATATCAAGGATATCTGGAGAATTGAAAACCCATCCGGAAGAGATACTCATTTTACTCATCTATGCATAAAACATATTTAAGGATAGATTATTTCTTAGTAGACTCTAAACTAATTCCATTTACTTATAAATCACAATATCATAATATTATAATTTCGGATCATGCCCCATTAACATTTATGATTAAACTAAATGGAATGGACAAGAAACAGACACAATGGAGACTTAATCTTCAAATTTTAAAAGAACAGGTATGTTGTGAATATCTTGTAAAACAAATTAATATGTTCTTCGAGGTCAACGACCAACCCAAAATCTCTGCTTCCCTTCTCTGGGAAACATTCAAAGCATTTACACGAGGGGTATTAATCTCCTCTCAGGCATTTCTTAACAAAGAGAATAGAGCTAAACAACAGACATTGGAAATGGAAATAAGACAATTAGACATAGAAAATGCAAGAGCACCTTCACTGGTAAAACATAATAAAATAGCTGCACTGAAATATAAGTTAAATAAAATATACTCTGACCAAATAATAAAACTTTATCAACATACAAAACAATTAAATTTTGAATTTGGTGATAAACCACATAAATTATTGGCATGCCAGCTTCGAAAACTGGATGGAGAAAAAATGATTCATAAGATTAGATCAGAAAAGGGAAAAATACTAACACTCCCCAAAGATATTAATGACAGATTTTTACATTACTATCAAGATCTTTATTCAACTATAGTGACGCAACAATCAATAGGAATGGAAGCATTTTTACAGAAATGCAGGCTTAGATCTTCAAGAACAAGAACTATTAGGAGCTGAAATAACGACCAAAGATATTGAAAAGTCAATTAGATCTTTAAAAAATGGAAAGGCTGCCAGCCCTGATGGCCTAAGTTCTGAATTCTATAAAATATGTTATGATCTGATTGCTCCACGCATACAAACACTGTATAAACATGTTTATACTCAACAGCAACTCCCGGAAACTTTAAATTAATCTACAATAATACTTATACCTAAAATTGATAAGGATCTAGAAGACCCGGCCTCATATAGAGCAATAGCTTTATTAAATACTGATCAGAAAATATTAACTAAAATCCTTTCTAATAGATTGAGCTTAGTAATTAACAAATTAATACACCCTGATCAAACTGGTTTTATCCCAAAACGTCATTCATTTTATAATCTTAGACGATTGTTTAATATTGTATATTCAAACAGAATTGCTAATGCAGACCTAGCAATTATATCGCTAGATGCTGAAAAAGCCTTCGATCAAGTAGAATGGCCATATTTATTTTCAGTGATGGAAAAATTGGGAGAGAAGTACTGTGCATGGGTTAAATTGTTATATTCTAACCCAACAGCTAGAATACTAACAAATCAAATGTTTATCAACTAAATTTAATCTTTTCCAGAGGTTGTAGACAAGGATGTTCGTTATCTCCATTATTATTCGCTTTAGCAATTGAACCACTTGCAGAAAATGTCAGATCTAATCCAGAAATACATGGGTACAATACTAAAGATACAATGAATAAAATTTCTCTATATGCAGATGATGTACTAATATATATTACAAAGCCGGAAATTAGTATTCCAAATTTATTAAATCTAATAACTCAATTCGGTCATTTCTCAGGATATAGAATTAATTGGAATAAAAGCGAAATCATGTCAATAACGGATCATAATATACATATACTACAACAATCACCTTTTAAAATAGTTGACGAAAAATTTAAATATCTAGGTATTTATGTAACAAAGGGGTATAGTTCTTTAGTTAAATCAAATTTTCCACCTTTAATGAATAAACTAAATAAGAATATTCAATACTGGAAAACACTTCCTATTTCAATGTTCGGTAGAATTAATGCTATAAAAATGATTTTTCTACTGCAATTATTGTACCTATTTCAATCAATCCCGATATATATTCCAAAATCTTTTTTTTTTTAAAGTAGACTCTACTGTTACAAGTTTCATCTGGGACTACAAGAATCATAGAATAAATAAAAACATTTGTGTAAATCAAAGATTAATGGAGGTTTAGCTCTACCAAACTTTTTGTTTTATTTCTGGGCAGTTTATATTAAAAACATGAATTTTTGGCTGGAAGAAATGGATCAACAACCAGAATGGTTAAGAATGGAAAAGGAGGATTGTCTACCTTCTGAAATCGGTTCGATTATATTTGCACCAACAAAATTGCACAAAAAAACTTATGGGGAAAACCCTATAATATATAGTGGTACACAAATCTGGAAACAACTTAAAAAGGCTCTAAAACTGGATAATATACCACTCTGTCTCCCTATTGTAAACAATCCCTTATTCAAACCTTCCATGCTAGATAAAGGCTTTATACAATGGAGAAACTATGGAATCAAAAGGGTGGAACACCTTTACAAGAAAGGCACTTATCTCTCATTTCAGGAACTGCAACAGATTTATGGATTACACTCAAATATTTTTTTTCGATATCTACAACTCAGAGATTATGTTAGGTCAAATACACAAGATTATAGGAATAGGGAACCAGAAATCCTAGATGAATGTCTGAATAAGCATCCTAACACAGAAAAATTAACAACTTATATTTACAACACCCTTTTAGATAGCGAGATACCATCAACGGAATCATATAGATACACATGGGAAAATGAAATAAATCAATCCATAACGAAAGATATATGGGACAAAAGTTTACAATACATACATCAATGCTCGCTAAACTCCAGACATGCTCTAATACAATTTAAAGTTTTACATAGATTACATTATTCCAAAGTTAAATTAAATAGAATCTTTCCACAAATATCGTCTACCTATGATAAATGTCAACATCCAGAAGCTAATTTAACACATACCTTTGCAAATTGTATAAAAATTAAGAATTTCTGGACTGAAATTTTTAGAATAAGTTCTGAAGTTATTAATACTAAACTGGATCCGGACCCAAAATTAATAATACTTGGAACATCAGAACAAAGTTTAACTCTTACAACAAGTCAAAAAAAATTCCTAGACTACAGTATAATAATTGGGAAGAAACTAATATTAAAATTTTGGAAGGGCCCTATATCCCCCACAACTAAAATGTGGATTACGGAAATGTCGGAGACCCTACATCTGGAAAGAATCAGATTTGCCTTAATGGACAAACAAGAAGTTTTTGTTAGAACATGGTCTTCTTTCATTGATTACTTAAAAGGGTAGAATGGTTCGGCAGGGAACCCTAACTGAAACTTGGATTTAGGAATAGATGAAAAGTTATATCTTATATTCCTTGATCTTATCTCCTACGATGTACTAATAGTAAATTATTCCTTTCTTTATGATTTTCTTTTTCGATGTTGATTTTTATTTTATTTTTCTTACTGTTCTCCTCTCTTTATAAAAAAAAAACTAATAGAGTCAAAATGATACACTTGATAATATGAATAATGTATGCTTGTTGAACATGAAATATTGCTATCATAACATATGTTTGCTAAATCACTGTCTAAATACTCTAATAAAAATATATATTCTAAAAAAAAAAGAATGAATAACAACTTACACGCATGTTGCCTGGATCACGAGAGAGAGATTTATTACCCAACATTCCCTGCTTATATTGAGCACCAACTCATTAACATGTACATGAATATGTATGAATACATTACACTGCTCTCCTTTTTTAAAATATTACATCTAAGTACTCAGTTACAATTTTGTTGTTGTGATACTTGATTTAAACCAGTATTTATGAAATCTTAAATGATAAACATAATATATTTATTTTACATATCGACACATTTTCGGTTTACTTATACAGTGAGTTACTTAACTTACAAACCTAATGTGTCTACTGGTTTGCGGTTCCTGCCTGATCGTCTAACAGTAACAGGTGTAACATGTTTTGGTGTTAACTCAACTGTTGGCTTGTTTGGCTCTGTTTTAGTACCCTGACTTTGACCAGAGGAATCTGTTTCTTTGTCTGTGCTAACTGAACTTTGTGTTTCAATCACAGTGGTCTCTTCCAACTCACTTTCAGATGAAAACTCAGGGATTTGGACTTCATGCTCAGTTTTTGGTTCGTCTTTGGCTGGAATCATTTGATCAACATGAACACTTTTGACCCTATCTCCAACTTCATCTAAGTACCTTTTTGTTCCACACACTTCCACTATTTTTCCAACATCCCAATTGTCTCGACAGGACTTGTTGGGAGGACTGAGAACACAAACTTGCTCATCTGGCTTGAAGTACCTCTCCTTTTCGTGGGTCAAAATGGTGTTTTTGACTTAACTGTTTTTGCTCAACTCTCAAGGCCAAATTGGGTAGAACTAGACTTAGGCGTATTGTTAGCCTTCTCTTCATCAACAGTTCTGCAGGTGAATAACCCGTTATTGCGTGTTGTGTGGTTCTGTACTTCAGCAAGAAACTAGCCAAACGATGTTTCATGCTGAGCTTTGAACTACCCTGCAAAACCTGTTTTTTGAGAGCAACTTTGACAATTTTAACAGACCTTTCCTCCGCCCCATTGGAGGCTGGATGGTATGGGGGAACAAGTGTGTGTTTTACACCATTCCGCTGCATGAACTCTTTGAACCGTTCTGAACGAAACTGAGGCCCGTTATCAGAAACGAGGTCTTCCGGAAAACCATGGCGTGCAAAAATTGATCTCAACTCATCTATGGTACGCTTAGTAGCAGTGCTTGACCCCATATGCTTAACCTCAATCCATTTGGAATGACTATCTACTAGTACCAGAAAGTGATCATTACCCTTTTCACAAAAATCTACATGAACTCTCTGAAAAGGTCTACTTGGCCATGACCAGGGTTGCAGTGGTATTTTGGTGGTTTACTCCGGCAATTTTGGCAGACACTACATTTGCTCACCAATGACTCGATGTCACTGTCAATACCCAGGCCAATACACGAAACGTCTGGCAATTGACTTCACGCTTACTATGCCAGGATGTTCAGCATGAAGTTCATTCATAATTTTGTTTCTCAAAGACTCTGGTACAACCACTCTGTAACCTCACTTAATGCATCCCTGCTCACATGATAATTCATGGCGTCTATTATGGGAAGGCTTCAGCTCTGAGTTCAATCCACTATCGATTTCAGTTAAACCGTTCAATGTCTGTTCATAGACCCACTTCAGCACAGTGTCTTTCTGTGTTCCTGCTGCAATTTCTGTTGCAGTCACCAGAAAGTCTTCATCTACAACTTGCAGTGTGTAGATTGAGTTCTCACTTCCCACGTCAGAGTTCTCATGGGGCAACCGGGACAACGCAACTGCAACTGCGTTGCACTTGGAGCTTCTGTACTCAACCTTGTAGTCATACTGGGACAGCAAAATTGCCCAGCGCTGCATCCTTGATGCCGCCATGGAAGGCATAGCTGACTTGGGACCAAGTATCACTAGTAGTGGCTTGTGATCAGTCACTCTGGCGAATGGTCTGCCGAGAAGAAACTGATGGAATTTCTTGATTCCGAACACGATGCTGAGTGCTTCCTTTTCTATCTGTGCATAGTTGCGTTCACTCAGTGATAGGGTGCGGGATGCAAAAGCAATAGGCTTTTCCTGTCCATCATTCATTACGTGGGAGATCACTGCACCTACACCATAACTTGAAGCATCACAAGCAAGTTTCATCTCGCGTTTCATATCGTAGTGAACATGGAGTTTGTCACTTGTCAAGTTTTCCTTGCAGATGTCATGTGTTGCTGTTCCTTTCCCCACGTACAATTCACATCTTTTTGTAGCAGATGATGTAGTGGCTTTAGCACAGTTGCTAAATCTGGAAGGAATCGTGCAAAGAACTGCACCATCCCAAGGAATGATCGTAGCTCTGACACATTGTTTCATTTTGGAGCATTCACTATTGCTTCAACTTTCGCTTTCACAGGGTGAAGTCCGTTGGCATCTACTTTGAGTCCATGGTAGATCACCTTTGACTACGCAAATGCACATTTATGACATTGTGGCAGTTCAGTCGTGTGAGAACTTGCTCAAGGATTTCCAGATGTTCTACCATGCCCTCTGTGAATATCAGTAGGTCATCCTGGTTGCACACACAGTGCCGTATGCCTTGTAACATTTTGTCCATGACAGACTGAAAATTTTTCGAGGAGGATTTCACACCACAGGGCAGCTTTGTATATGAATACAAGCCCTTATGTGTGTTGATAGTCAAGTACCGTTGACTTTCCTTGTCAACATTGAGTTGGGCGTAAGCGTGAGACTAATCCAGTTTAGTGAAGACTCTTGCTCCGCTAAGTTCTGCGTACAGATCTTGTGAGGTTGGTAACTGATATTGTTCATCACCAACGGCTTGGTTGATTGTGACTTTGTAATCACCACATAGTCGAACAGTTTTGTCGGTCTTGCCGTTGCCCAGTTACTCTGGTCTGTCTTCATGAGTACTCCATTCCGCTCTAACCTGTCGAGTTCTTCCTCCACTTGTTGCTTTGGTGCATATGGTACAGGTCTTGGTCGACAATACACAGATCTCACATCTTGCTTAAGTCAAATGTGCGCAGAGTACCCTGTTATTCCCGTGTAACTGTCAGCAAAAATGTTTGCATGTTTGCTTATGACGTTTTCAAGATGTGATTTGGACAAATCGATGCTGAAAATGTTCTTCCAGTCTAATTCTATTCTACTCAGCCAATCCTTTCCAAGGAGGGTTGGTTTATTTCTGTAGCTGGCCACTATGATGGGCAGTGTTACTGACTGACCATTATGCTGAACTTTACAGTTCATTTGTCCATGTCTCCAAAACGTCACACGAGTTGGTTCTCAGCTTGACCTTACTCTCAAACTATGGTATCTGGGGAACTTTGTTTCATACAGGTCTTTGCTCATGACCAAACAATCTGCTGCCGTGTCAATACACATATCAATTAACTGTTAATTTATCAATATCTTAGTTTGAAAGTCCTTGCCTTGGCTGGTTGTAGTCTTATCGATGTTGGTTGCATAAATGGTGTGCAACCAAAGTTAATTTCCACCTGGGTTCACGTCCAAGTTGTGAACTCCTCTCTGGTGTTGTCGCTTGATTCCCGGAGATTGTTGGTGTCCTGTTTTAAGCTGGGCCCGACATGCTGAGGCGATGTGGCCTTTCTTCTGGCAGTTGTAGCCCTTGGCCATTTTGAACTGACAAAATTGGGATGAGTGATGACTGTTGCAATGATAACAACTGGCTCCCTGCCATACTTTGGTTTTGGTTTAGCGCCTCTAGGTTTGGCCATAGGCACTGCCTTGTGACTGTAAACGGCCACTGCAGTTCGTGGTGGATGAAACACGCAAGCATTCTTTGATGCCATCTCCATTGTGGTAGAAATCTTGCATGCTTTCTCGAATGTAAGATCTGGGGTGCTCATGAGTTTGGACTGAATTCGTTCATTCACTAGACCACATCAAATCTGTCGCGTAGTGTGCCTCCGACAAAGGTTCCAAAGTTACAGTGCAAAGTTTAGTTTTTCAAGGCAACAATGTACTCATTTATTATCTCATTCTGCTTCTGGCTTCTAGTGCCGAATCTATAGCTTTCTGCAATTTCCAGAGGCTTTGGGTTGAGGTGCTCCTCCAACTTCTTCATAATGTCATTGAATGGCACGTCTTTTGCCTTTATGGGTGCAAGGAGATTCACGAGTGTGCCGTACACTTCAGGACCGATCTCTGTGAGCAGAATCACTTTCATGCTTTTGCAAATGGCCTTATTTGTTTCAGTCACTATCTCTCCTTCACCACTAATGTCCATTATGTTGTTTGCCGTGAAAAACATGTTCGCTCCCTCCATGTACGAGCTGAACGGCTCTCTACACTTGTCAAAAGTGCCAAGGTTTCCGATGTAGCCCGTGGACGCTGCCATCGTGTCGTTCTCTTTTCTGTCGGCGGTCCGTTTGTTTTTCATTCTTTTTGTTATTTTTTAGTGTGTTAAAATTTGTTTTAATGTTCTTTGGTTTATTTTAGGGAGGGGGGAGGGGATCGAGGGAAACAAGTTCTTACCTTGCCGGAGATATGATTAATTTTCGGATCACATTCTCCGGGCGCTCTGCGGCCTTCCATCGATGGAGCTCGAAGCCTCCTTGGACTGACTTTGAGCCCTATCGTAGGGCAAGGAGATAGCAGATTCAGGGGATATGGGGAGAAGGCAGGCTATGTTAAGAGATAGCCTGACAAACTCTTGACGATTTGTCCAGCTGCTGCTTTAAACTACAGTCCCCCGCATAGAAGGATCTGCGGCCGATCGTGTCCAGCTCGCAATCAACTGCGACACAACTCCGTATATACTGTTTAAAATGTTAAACAATACTGCATGTTGCAAAACAGTCCCGCACTGTATTTAAAGGATGAGTTCACAAAATCTATCCCATCCTCGTCGCCAATTTTGTTATATTCCGGATGGCAGAATGAATAACAACTTACATGCAGGTTGCCTGGATCACGAGAGATTTATTACCCAACATTCCCTGCTTATATTGAACACCAACTAATTAACATATACATGAATATGTATGAATACATTACAGTTACCCCTCGGATTTCTATTAAATGTTTTCCCCTTCACCTTGAACCTATGTCCTCTGGTCCTCGATTCCCCTGCTCTAGGCAATCTGTGCATCTACCCGATCTATTCCTCTCATTATCTTATACACCTCTATAAGATCACCCCTTAGTCTCCTGCGTTCCATGGACCCAGCCTACTCAATCTCTCCCTGTAGCTCACACCCTCTAGTCCTGGCAACATCCATGTAAATCTTTTCTGAACCCTTTCAAGCTTGACAATATCTTTCCTATAACGTGGTGCCCAGAACTGAACACAATAGTCTAAATGCGGTCTCAACAACGTCTTATACAACTGCAACATGACCTCCCAACTTCTAGACTCAATACTCTAACTGATGAAGGCCAAAGTGCCAAAAGCCTTTATGATAACCTTATCAACCTGCGCTTCGACCTTCAAGGAACCATGCACCTGTACTCCTAGATCCCTCTGCTCTACAACACTACCCAGAGGCCTACCATTTACTGTGTAGGTCCTACCCTTGTTCGACATCCCAAAATGCAACACCTCACACTTCTGTGTATCAAATTCCATCAACCATTCCTCCGCCCACCTGGCCAATTGATCCAGGTCCTGCTGCAATTGTTCACAATCATCTTCACTATCTGCAAAACCACTAACTTTTGTACCATCAGCAAACTTGCTAATCTTGTCCTGTATGTTCTCATCCAAATCATTGATGTAGATGACAAACAGTAATGGGCCCAGCACCGAACCCTGAGGCACACCACTAGTCACAGGCATCCAGTCTGAGAAGCAACCTTCCACCATTACCCTCAGCTTCTTTCCATGGAGCCACTTTGCTATCCATTCAGCTATCTCTCCTTGGATCCCATGTGATCTAACTTTCCAGAGCAGCCTACCATGCGGAACCTTGTCGAACGCCTTACTGAAGTCCATGTACACAACATCTACAGCTCTGCGTTCATCAACCTTTTTGGTCACGTTGTCAAAAAAATCAATCAGATTTGTGAGACACAAGCTCCCATGTACAATCCCTAATCAGCCCTTGCCCATCCAAATGCCTATATAGCCTATCCCTCAGAATACTCTCCCGTAACTTACCAGCTACAGATGTTAAGCTCACCAGCCTATAGTTCCCAGCATTTTCCATGCAGCCCTTCTTGAATAGAGGCACAACATTTGCCACCCTTCAGTCTTCCGGCACCTCTCCTGTATTTAAGGACGACTCGCAAATTTCAACCAGGGCTATCGCAATTTCCTCTCTAGTTTTCCACAATGTCCTCAGATATATCAGATCAGGTCCTGGAGATTTGTCTACCTTCAAACACGACAATACCTTCAGTGCTTCTTCGAGAGTAACCCTACCTGCTCTCAAGACACATCCAGTGACTGCTCCAATTTCCTCCGTCCTACTGTCTTTCTCCTCGGTAAATACAGAGGGGAGCTACTCATTTAGGACCTTGCCCATCTCCTCTGGCTCCACACAGAGGTGATGACGGCTTTGATTTGTGAGAGATCCTATTCTCTCTCTAGTTATCCATTTCCCCCTTATGTATTTAAAAAATCTTTTGGGATTGTCCTTAATGTTAACTGCCAGAGCTATCTCCTGGCCCCTTTTTGCCCTTCTGATTTTTAGTTTACACCTTAGCTCCCGAAACTCCTCCAGGGATGCACTTGATCCCAGCCGCCTATACCTGTCCCATGCATCCTTCTTGTTTTTGACTAACGTCTCAATTTCCCTCATCAGCCAAGCTTCCTTACTGCTTTGCCCTTCACTCTAACGGGCACTCAGGTCACCAGTTTAGTTTCGTTTAGAGATTCAGCATGGAAGCAGGCCCTACGTCCCACCAGGTCCGCACCGACCAGCGCCCACCCATACACTAGTTCTATCCTACACACCAGGGACAAGCCAATTGACCTATAAACCTGCACATCTTTGGAATGTGGGCGGAACTGGAGCATCCGGAGAAAATCCACACGGTCAAAGGGACAACATGCAAACTCCTTACAGACAGCACCCATAGTCAGGATCGAACCCGGGTCTCTGTTGCTGTAAAGCAGCAGCACTACCGTTGCGCCACTGTGCCTCCTTTAAAGTGACCCATAGTTCTAGATTTTTCCACAAGGGGAAAGATCCTCTCCACTACTGTCAAGTCCCCTCAAGATCTTGTATTTTTAATTAGGTTTCCCCTCTTTAGTAGATATAAACCGCTCTTAAAGGAACAACATGTCCATTCCAAGTATTAGACTACTTAGAATTATTAGTTAACATGTGACACGTCACTGAAGGAGGATGTTGTGCTGATTTTCTGCTCCCAATGCAATTTCAACTTTAAAATTACAACAGTTTCTAACGCTATGTCTTTCCCTTAGGTACATTTCCACAATGTTACTTCAACCTAATTGATAGTTTGCATGTTACGAAACAGAGAACATAGAACAGTATCACACAGGAACATGCCCTTCGCCCCACAATGTCTATGCCAAACATAATATAGTCAATAGACAATAGACAATAGGTGCAGGAGTAGGCCATTCGGCCCTTTGTGCCAGCACCGCCATTCAATGTGATCACGGCTGATCATCCCCAATCAGAACCCCCTTCCTGCCTTCTCCCCATATCCCCTGAATCTGCTATCTTTAAGAGCCCTATCTAGCTTTCTCTTGAAAGTATCCAGAGAACCGGCCTCTTGAACTCTCTGTGAGAAAAAGTGTTTCCTCATCTCCATTCTAAATGGCTTACCCCTTATTCTTAAACAGTGGCCCCTGGTTCAGGACTCCCCCAACATCGGGATCATATTTCCTGCCTCTAGCATGTCCAAACCCTTAACAATCTCATATATGTTTCAATGAGATCCCCTCTCATCCTTCTAAACTCCAGAGTGTACAGGCCCAGCCGCTCCATTCTCTCAGCGTATGACAGTCCCGCCATCCCAGGAATTAACCTTGTAAACCTACGCTGCACTCCCTCAATAGCAAGAATTTCCTTCCTCAAATTAGGGAACCAAAACTGCACACAATACTCCAGGTGTGGTCTCACTAGGGCCCTGTACAACTGCAGAAGGACCTCTTTGCTCCTATACTCGACTCCTCTTGTTATAAAGGCTATCATGCCATTCGCTTTCTTCACTACCTGCTGTACCTGCATGCTTACTTTCATAGACTGATGAGCAAGGACCCCCAGATCCCATTGTACTTCCCCTTTTCCCAACTTGACGCCATTTAGATAGTAATCTGCCTTCCTGTTTTTGATACCAAAGTGCATAACCTCACATTTATCCACATTAAACTTCATCTGCCATGCATCTGCCCACTCCCCCAACCTGTCCAAGTCACCCTGCATTCTTATAGCATCCTCCTCACAGTTCACACTGCCACCCAGCTTTGTGTCATCTGCAAATTTGCTAATGTTACTTTGAATCCCGTCATCCAAATCATTGATGTATATTGTAAATAGCTGCGGTCCCAGCACCAAGCCTTGCGGTACCCCACTAGTGCCTGCCATTCTGAAAGGGACCCGTTAAACCCTACTCTTTGTTTCCTGTCTGGTTAATCTAACCTCGTCTGCCTCATCCATTTGGATCTCTAACTGTATTACATAGCCTAAATTAACTTGATTTTATATTTAAATTAAATGCTATTTTAAATCACAGGGGCACTATTTTCTACACTCCTTACATTGGCTGGGGTCTGACACCTGCAATGGTTTTACAATCACTAGACTGTCTTCCACAACCCTTTTAAAACTTCTCTGCACTTCCTCCTCTCACCAAAGAATGCAAAGGATTCCATGGGTCGCAAGGATTTACTCTGAAGAAAAGCAGAGCCATTGTCCCCAGTTTCCTTGCAATGTTTAACCAATAAACATCAGGAAAAAATAACTTCATTGTCACTGATGTTTGTTGTGTACAACTGGTTGCTGCGTTCTTTACCTTTCATTTGCAACTAGTATTCTGTTGGCAGTAAAACACTTTGGGGCTCTCTGAAAGGAGCAATAAGGCTGATATATAAATGCAGCCCTCTCTTTCTTTCAATGTTTGGCCAAGGCATATTGCAGTCACTCATTAGCTGCTCCCGCTGAGCGGCCTGTTGCCTTCTTTTAAAGCCGGAGGAAAATCAACATATTTGCCACTAATTGTACAGCAAATTAACCTTATGACAGGTTTTGAAAAGCAAAGCACTGTCAAATGGTTCAGTGAGTTAATCCTACGAGCTGCAGAGATCTCAGCTTGCAGCAACATGAATTGGAAAATATTTTACAACTTTCAATCGTGCGTTAAGAACATGCAAACTCGTCTTGGGGATGGAGGAAAGGAAAAAGATCAGGCAAGATGTAAAACAAATTGCCAATTTACTTTTGCCCACTTAATTTTTTTAGTCAGGTGATGGTTAAAGGCTGACAATCAGGAGTGCAGAGGAAAATGTGATTGCTTTGTTAATTTAGAAAATAAATATTTTGTGTTGTGAGTTAGATTACATCATCACAATGTGAATCTCTTGTTACAGTCTGACGGTAAACTCCTTACGTTCAGCAGTAAAGAGAACACTCAGCGATGCATTTCCTACCTTTTAAATCAACGTTGCTGAGAGCTATTCAGGTATTTCTAATTATCGCACTGCTACAGTTTATTCTATAGAAATATATGATTGATTTCAAAGAAGGTAACTTTGTACAATGCGATGCAATTTTATAGTTGATTCCATGAAACTCTTGCCCTTGACTTTTCTGAGTGAGACCATTTATATTGCGCTGGTAAAAATCGTTGGAGAAATCAACAATCAAATCTACTTTTTTTGGCATTAAGGCCTAAGTTCTTAAAAGCCCAACAGATGAAGTAAAGGTGTAAATTCAGAACGTATAAAAATGAAACCCATTATAGATCTTTGTCATTGTATTTGTTTAGATTCGGATTGATATTTTGTTTCAGTGTTCGGATTAGGATTAGGATTTCCGTGGGCGTTTTTCTCATCTCCCATCTTTCAATGGAAAGCCTAGCAAGAATGGTGACATCAGCTGGGGTGTCACGGTGGCACGCGGTAGAGTTGCTGCCTTACAGCGCCAGAGACCCGGGTTCGATCTCAACTACCGGTGCTGACTGTATGCACTTTGTACGTTCTCCCCGTAACCGCATGGGTTTCCTCCGAGATCTTCGGTTTCCCCCCACACTCCAAAGGCGTACAGGTATGTCGGATAATTGGCTTTGTATAAGTGTAAATTGTCCCTAGTGTGTGTAGGACAGTGTTAATGTGCGGAGATCGCTGGTCGGTGCGGACTCGGTGGGCCGAAAGACCTGTTTCCGCGCTGTACCTCTAAACTAAAGTAGAACTGCTTATACTATTTCACTGGTGTTGCGGCCAAAGTTCCCGACGTCTTGGCAAAGAATCTATATGGAAATTCCTGGTGGCAATAATTAATTAATTAATTAATTTGTCATATATCAGCGGTCTGTTTGGTTCTGATATCCAATATTCTGCAGTAAGTACGTTTGCATAATGTGACATGATATTCGATAGGAGGCTATTCAGCCAACCAATTGGGTCTATGTGAGTACAGTCCTGCTAGGAGGTAATGGAGGAGGATTTCCACCCATCCCATCCCAGCCCATGCACTTTCCCCTGCATCTCTCCACCTATAAACCACCTCTAACTTTCTAGCTCTTCCCTTAGCCCTCTCCCACCTCTTTATGCCCTCTACTTTTATCCTGCACTAAACATTATTCCCTTTATCCTCTATCTGTACACTGTGAACGGCTTGATCGTAGTCATGTACAGTTTTCCTCTGACTGGATAGAACGCAACAAAAAAGCTTTTCACTTTATCTCGGAACACGTGACAATGGACTAAAAACGAACTGGTCCCGACCAGAAACATCAACTGTCCATTTCCCTTCACAGATGCTGGTAACCTGCTGAGTTCCTCCAGTTTCTCCCCTTTATTTGCCTTCATTGAGAGGTGGCTCCTGAGATATGAGACAAAGCTCTTATTTTCCAGGGTCTCATCGCGGATCTTTCTTGGACGGAATGTTGTACAGCAAGGACAGGTTGAATGAGCTTCCTTATTCCCGGCTAAGCACTCCTCACATTTTCCCATCGAAGCAATCTAGGAGCATCAGTCCAGGATGTGGGTCAGGGTGTTTTCAGTTTGTCAGGGTTTTACAAGATCCTAGTCCTGACCCCTGGGGAATCTCCACTGTTCATTTCTCTTTCACTACTACCCTCTGTTTCCTGTTTCTTAGCCTGAACCTTTAACCTTAATTTCCTGTCCAAAGGCCTGCTGAGTGATCCGGGCATCTTTTGTTTCCATTTCAGACTTTGAGTTTCGGCAATGTTTGTGCAGTAATGTGAGGTCTGACCCCGTGCTCCCCTTTCATCATTGGTTTCGCTTGCATTCAGTTGACATTTCCTTTTGAACTTGTGGGGTCATTCCCAAATCCAGGATATTCCAGTAATCTTTTCCCAGGATATAAACAAACACTTCAGCCCAACAGGAACCAGAGAGAATAAACCAGTTTGAAATTGACAGTAAAGAAAAAAAAGGTCATACTCCCTGAATGGTAAAATATATAATAGCGAAATACTTTTACAAAATTTAATAGTTAATTATATTTTATCGATTAAAGCATTAAATTGCATGGGTGCGTGTGGAGATAGTGGGTGACGGGTCCTCCTGTATGACTGAATTCCACCAAGAGAGATACAGCACAATTCCACCAGGAGATGCAGCACAAATGATGTTCTGTAGACACAAGAGAATGCAAATGTAGGAATCTTCAGCAGAGCATAAAGTGCTGGAGGAAGTCAGCAGATCAGGCAGCATCCGGTCAGTTGATGTTTCAGGTCGGGATCGTGATTGGAGTAGTGGGGAAAAAGCTGGAAAAGAGAGGTGGGGGGGGTCAGACAAAGCCTGGGAAGTGATAGGTGGATACAGGTGAGGGAGGTATGATTGGCAGATGGATGAAGTAAGTGACAAAGGCTAGAGACAAACAGATATCAGATATGGAGACGAGAGGAGAGGTGAGGAGGGGAGAGGAGAGGAGGGGAGAGGAAGTGTCGCTGCGATGTGCCCCGAAAAAGGTGCCCGAACTGTAACTACATGCACCATAGACTGTCGACGTGTCCCGCCTTTGGTAAAACCTGTAACTTTTGTAAAAAGCTGAACCATTTCTCAGCCTCCTGTCGCTTACTCCGTTCCCGTGGGAGCCAGGCACAAGCTTCCAGTCCCAGTCTAAACATGCTGGTGCAATCTGATCTCTGTTTCGACTCACAGCCCAATTTAGTTGAATGCAATGGTGCGGAGCCAATTAATTCTGCCGAGGACTCTCATGTGTTTACCCTCCTACAGACACCCGCCCACCGCAATGATCCCTCCGTACCTGTGACTGTCAATGGCGTAACCTTCTCTGCCAAATTAGATACTGGCGCGAAAGTCAATGTTTTGTCCATGAATCTTTTCAACAAGATAAGGAATAATGAGCCTCTGGTTGTTGACGATGCTACCCTGCACGCCTATGGTGGAGAGATTCTAAGGCCTGCGGGGAGGGCCACTTTAACTTGCGTGCTGCAAAAGGCCACAAGAAACCTGGTTTTCTATGTTTTGAACTCTGACTGTGTAACCCTGTTGGGCAACCGTGCGTGCCAGGATCTTGGCCTGGTCTCCTTTGACCGCACGGTCCACAAAGTGCAACTGTCGTTTGACCCCGGTTGCTGAATACCAGGACCTGTTCGACGATGACCTGGGGAAGTTACCAGTGTCATACCATATTTCCATTGACCCAAATATACAACCGTGGTCCGCGCACCTCACAGGGTGTCTCACGCCATGAAGGACAAGGTCGAGGCGATGCTCAACGAGATGGTCGAAAAGGGGGTGCTAGTAGCAGTTAGCGAGCCCACCGATTGGGTCTCCACCATGGTTGCCACGATTAAGAAAGACAAGAACGAGATACGCGTGTGTATCAACCCGAAGGACTTAAACCTTGCCATCAGGCGACCACATTACCCCATGCGGTCTGTTGAGGATGTGGCGGCAAAGGTCGGGCAAGCCACCATCTTTTTCGGTCCTAGACGCTAAGAACTCGTTTTGGCAGATCCCGTTGGAAAAAGCGTCTTCTGACCTGACGACCTTCGCCACACCGTTCGGCAGATTCAAGTTCCTGCGAATGCCATTCGGCATCAATTCTGCTAGCGAGGTGTTCCAGCGGACGATGGAGCAATTATTCGCGGACCTGCCATGTGCCATCATCGTGGATGATATCCTGGTTTATGGGAAGGACATTGCCGAGCACGACCTGAACCTCCGCCGCGTCCTGGATCGCGCGCGACGGTCGCACCTGAAGCTGAATCCCAAGAAGTGCCGGTTTCGTGTCTCAGAGGTCACGTATGTTGGACATGTTTTCACCCCTAACGGACTAAAGCCCGACCCCTTGAAGGCAGCTGCCATCTCCGAAATGGCAGCCCCCACCGACGTGCCAGGTCTGCAACGATTCTTGGGCATGGTGAACTACCTTGGCAAGTTTATACCAAACCTCAGTGAGCTGAGTGCTCCCCTGCGGCAGCTGACAAAAAAGGATATCGCCTGGGCCTGGCTCCCATATCACCAGCAGGCCTTTGACCGCCTCAAGTCGAAACTGATTAGCACTCCGACGTTGCGGTTCTTCGACGTGGGTCGCCCCATCACCGTCACCTGTGACGCTTCCAAGTTCGGCCTGGGTGCGGCCTGCCTTCAGTCTGTCGATGGATCGCTGCATCCTGTCTCCTATGCCTCCCGCACCATGACGGACACCGAGCAGCGGTACGCTCAGATCGAGAAAGAGCTGCTCGCGGTGGTGTTCGCCTGCTCCAAGTTCAGAGACTTCCTGTTCGGCAGCAGATTTACGGTCGAAACCGACCACCAGCCACTGGTGACAATCCTGAACAAGCCGATTCACGCTGCCCCTGCCAGGCTGCAGCGTGAATCGGCTTGTCGCGCGCCCCGCGGACCTCCTGCGCTCGCCACCCCTACGAAACAGAGGACTTGCTCGTACTGGGCGTTAACTTTATTCCCACCAAGCAGCTACAGGTTTTGGCCGAGCACACCGCTGCCGATCCGGCTTTGCAGCAGCTTGCCTCGGTGATTAAAGCAGGGTGGCCAACAAAGCGCTTCGCCGCGCCATCTGAAACACAGCCTTTCTTCCTGGTCCGCGACGAACTGGTGCTCCAGGATGGCGTTATCGTCAAGGGACATAAAGTTGTGGTCCCGTCCTCCCTGTTTGACTTTTACTTTTGTGCAGCCCACAGCGGACACCCTGGGGTCGATGCAACACTCGCCCACGCTCAGTGCCAATTCTATTGGCCTGGAATGGCCAAATATATCCGAGACCGAGTTTCTGCCTGCTCCACGTGCAACAGTCTTGCGCCACACCAGCAGCGACAGCCCCTGCTGCAACAGCCCGCCCCTGCTTTGGCCTGGTCCTCGCTGGCTGCCGACATATTCGAGTGGCGTGGTAACCACTACCTTGTCCTGGTCGACTCGTACTCCAACTGGTTCGAAGTGGATTTGCTGACATCCCTCACGTCGGAGATGGTGATCCGCAAGCTGCGGAAACACTTCTCCACTTTTGGGACCCCGGTCAGGCTGCAGACTGACAACGGCAGGCAGTTTACAAGCCGAGAATTCAAAAGCTTTGCCGACAAGTGGAACTTCGTGCATTTCACCAGCAGCCCAGAGTACCCACAGAGCAACGGCCTTGCAGAACGGGCCGTCCGCAGCGCCAAGCTTCTGATGGAACAGGCGCGACTATCCAACTCTGATTTGTATTTGGATCTCCTGAACCTCAGGAATGTTTCCAGGGATCCGGCCATGGGGTCACCTGCTCAGCGTCTGATGTCCAGAACTACCAGATCCACCGTCCCGATTGCCCAGCGCCAGCTGAAACCTCGGGTGCTGGAGCCCGCCTCCGTGCAGAGGCGAATTCAAGAGAAACATGACAGCCAGCGGCGTTCCCACGATCGGTCGTGCAGACCACTCGATCCTCTGTTGCCCGGACAGGTTGTTCGATTGCAGACCGCCAGTGGTCACTACCGTCTGGCCACCGTGGTTGGGGTGGCCGACTCACCTCGTTCGTATCTGGTCGACTGTGAGGGTTCCATCTACCGAAGAAGCCGACAACACCTGCTTGTGGTTAATGAGCCACAGCCGCAGCCCCCTGGGCCCTATGCCCCTCCACTCTCCTATCAGCAGCCGGCTGCCGCCCCGGCTGGTGTTCCCTGCATGCCTCGGTCCCCGTCGCGGGCGCCTCGTTCCCCTCTGCGCGGGTCCCCTGTTGCCGGTCGCGGTTCTCCCTCTCCTGTTTTTCTCCCACCCCAATGCCCTTCCCTGGTTCCCCGGCTGCCTTGCGTCCTCCTGCTTCTTCTGCTCTTTCGGGGGGAGGGGGAGACATCCGTACGCGCTCGGGCAGGATCAGTAAGCCGCCTGTTCGCTACGGCGATTTCGTTTAATTCTGCTGTTTAATTCGGTTGTCGTGACACCAATCTGTTTTTTTGATTTCTAAGGGGAAGGATGTAGATGGTTTATATGCAACCAATAATATAGTTACCTCACTCCCATTAACCCCGCCCAGTTAACATCAATCATAACGCCTTCCCCTCAGTAGGAAAAGGTAGCCGGTGCTTGAAGGTGTATGTAATACCCAGTGCTATCATTAAAAGATGTTGCACACTTAAGAGCTTGTAAAGTTTTCATTTACAGGAAGGGTGAAATATCGAGCGGGAGAAAGGGATTTGGTGGAGGGGATTGTGGGAGAAGGAAAGTGTGGGGCGGGGGGGGGCAGGGGAGGGGGCAGTAACTTGATATTCTCTTGAGATTTGGCAGATCTTTCTCACACGTGACTGGGACATTGCTCACCATTGCATTAGCTCTGCATTAGTCATAGAGAGGAGTTACAGGGAGGTATTTTCTCCAAAACCACAGGAGGCAGACACGTGGGTCACGGTTAGGAGAGGCAAGGGGCAGAGGTGGGCGCTAGAGAGTACACCAGTGGCTGTACACCTTGGAAATAAGTACTCCTGTTTGAGTGCTGTTGGGGGGGACAGCCTACCTGGGGGTAGCAACAGCGACCTGGCCTGCGGTACAGGCACCGGCCCTGTTGCTCAGAAGGGTAAGGAAAAGAAGAGGAGGGCATTAGTAATAGGGGACTCTATAGTTAGGGGGTCAGATTGGCGATTCTGTGGACGCAGTCCGGAGACCCGGATGGTAGTTTGCCTCCCTGGTGCCAGGGTCCGGGATGTGTCTGAACGTGTCCAAGATATCCTGAAAAGGGAGGGAGAGGAGCCTGAGGTCGTGGTACATATTGGTACCAATGACGTAGGTAAAAAAAAGAGAAGAGATCCTGAAAGGAGAATTTAGGGAGTTAGGAAGAGAGTTAAGGAAAAGAACCGCAAACATAACAATCTCAGGATTACCTCCTGTGCCACGCGACAGTGAGAGTATGAATGGAGCAAGGTGGAGGATAAATGCCTGGCTGAAGGACTGGTGCAGAGGGCAGGGATTCAAGTTTCTGGATCAATGGAAACTCTTTTGGGGAAGGAGTGACCTGTATAAAAAGGACGGGTTGCACTTGAACCCGAGGGGGACCAGTATCCTGGCAGGGAAATCCGGGGGACTTTAAACTAGTATGGTTGGCGGGAGGGACTCAAATAGAGAAAGCCAGTAGACAGGGTCTGAGGCAGGAGGCAGAGAAGGGAAGCACTCTGACCCAACATGTAGGGGGGAAAGAAGAAAAAAATAATAAACAGAGAATAGAGGTGGTGGGTTTCCAGGGCAAAAATCAAAAGGGACCACTTGTCAACATAATTGTATAAGGAGTAAGAGTGTTGTAAAAACAAGCCTGAAGGCTTTGTGTCTCAATGCAAGGAGCATTCGTAATAAGGTGGACGAGTTGAATGTGCAGATAGCTATTAATGACTATGCTATAGTTGGGATCACGGAGACATGGCTCCAGGGGGACCAAGGCTGGGAGCTGAACATCCAGGGATATTCAATATTCAGGAGGGATAGACAGAAAGGAAAGGGAGGTGGGGTAGCGTTGCTGGTGAGAGAGGAGATTAATTCAATAGAAAAGGATGGACATTAGCTTGGAGGATGTGGAATCGATATGGGTAGATCTGCGAAATTCTAAGGGGCAGGAAACGCTAGTGGGTGTTGTGTACAGGCCACCTAACAGTAGTAGTGGAGTTGGGGATGGCATCAAACAGGAAATTGGAAAATGCGTGCAACAAGGGTAAAGCAATTATAATTGGTGACTTCAAATCTACATATAGATTGGGTGAATCAAATGGGCAGGGGTACTGAGGAAGAGGGATTTCTTGGAATGTAGGCGGGATAGTTTTCTAAACCAACATGTAGAGGAACCAACGAGAGAGCAGGCTATTCTAGACTGGGTATTGAGTAATGAGGAAAGGTTAGTTAGCAGTCTTGCCCCTTGGGCAAGAGTGACCATAATATGGTTGAGTTTCTTCATTAGGATGGAGAGTGACATAATTAAGTCAGAAACAAGGGTTCTGAACTTAAACAAAGGTAACTTTGAAGGTATGAGAAGTGAATTGGCCAAGATAGACTGGCAAGTGACTTTTAAAGGGTTGACGGTGGATGTGCAATGGAAGGTATTTAAAGACTGCATGGATGAACTACAACAATTGTTCATCCCAGTTTGGCAAAATAATAAATCAGGACAGGTAGTGCATCCATGGATAACAAGGGAAATCAGGGATAGTATAAAAACAAAAGATGAAGCATACAAATTAGCCAGAAAAAGCAGCCTACCAGAGGACTGGATGAAATTCAGAGTCCAGCAGAGGAGGACAAAGGGCTTAATTAGGAAAGGGAAAATAGATTATGAAAGAAAACTGGCAGGGAACATAAAAACTGACTGCAAATGTTTTTATAGATATGTGAAGAGAAAGAGATTAATTAAAACAAATGTAGGTCACTTGCAGTTAGAAACAGATGAATTGATCATGGGGAACAAGGACATGGCAGACCAATTGAATAACTACATTGGTTCTGTCTTCACTAAGGAAGACATAAATAATCTGCCGGAAATAGCAGGGGACTGGGGGTCAAATAAGGTGGAGGAACTGAGTGAAATCCAGGTTAGCCGAGAAGTGGCGTTGGGTAAATTGAATGGATTAAAGGCCGATAAATCCCCAGGGCCAGATAGTCTGCATCCCAGAGTACTCAAGGAAAGTAGCCACAGAAATAGTGGATGCATTAGTGATAATTTTTCAAAACTCCTTAGATTCTGGAGCAGTTCCTGAGGATTGGAGGGTAGCTAATGTAACCCCACTTTTTTAAAAAAGGAGGGAGAGAGAAAATTGGGAATTACAGACCAGTTAGTCTAACATTGGTAGTGGGGAAACTGCTAGAGTCAGTTTATTAAATATGGGATAGCAGTACATTTGGAAAGTGGTGAAATCATTAGACAAAGTCAGCATGGATTTACGAAAGGTAAATCATGTCTGACGAATCTTATAGAATTTTCGAGGATGTAACTAGCAGAGTGGATAAGGGAGAACCAGTGGATGTGTTATATCTAGACTTTCAGAAGGCTTTCGACAAGGTCCCACATAAGAGATTAGTATACAAACTTAAAGCACATGGTATTGGGGGTTCAGTATTGATGTGGATAGAGAACTGGCTGGCAGACATGAAGCAAAGGGTAGGAGTAAAAGGGTCCTTTTCAGAATGGCAGGCAGTGACTAGTGGGGTACCGCAAGGCTCAGTGCTGGGACCCCAGCTATTTACAATATATATTAATGATTTTGGACGAGGAATTGAATGCAACATCTCCAAGTTTGCGGATGACACTAAGCTGGGGGTAGTGTTAGGTGTGAGGAGGATGCTAGGAGGCTGCAAGGTGACTTGGATAGGCTGGGTGAGTGGGCAAATGCATGACACATGCAGTATAATGTGGATAAATGTGAGGTTATCCACTTTGGTGGCAAAAACAGGAGGGTAGACTATTATCTGAATGGTGGCAAATTAGGAAAAGGGGAGATGCAACGAGACCTGGGTGTCATGGTACACCAGTCATTGAAAGTAGGCATGCAGGTGCAGCAGGCAGTGAAGAAAGTAAATGGTATGTTAGCATTCATAGCGAAAGGATTTGTGTATAGGAGCAGGGAGGTTCTACTGCAGTTGTACAGGGTTTTGGTGAGACCACACCTGGAGTATTGCGTACAGCTTTGGTCTCCAAATCTGAGGAAAGACATTCTTGCCATAGAGGGGGTACAGAGAAGGTTCACCAGACTGATTCCTGGGATGTCAGGACTTTCATATGAGGAAAGACTGGATAGACTTGGATTGTACTCGCTAGAATTTAGAAGACTGAGGGGGGATCTTATAGAAACTTACAAAATTCTTAAGGGGTTGGATAGGCTAGATGCAGGAAGATTGTTCCCGACGTTGGGGAGGTCCAGAACAAGGGGTCACAGTCTGAGGATAAGGGGGAATTCCTTTAGGACCGAGATGAGGAAAACATTTTTCACACAGAGAGTGGTGAGTCTCTGGAATTCTCTGCCACAGAAGGTAGTTGAGGCCAGTTCATTGGCTATATTTAAGAGGGAGTTAGATGTGGCCCTTGTGGCTAAAGGGATCAGGGGGTATGGAGAGAAGGAAGGTACAGGATACTGAGTTGGATGATCAGCCATGATCATATTGAATGGCGGTGCAGGCTCGAAGGGCCGAATGGCCTACTCCTGCACCTATTTTCTATGTTTCTATGTTTCTATGTTTCTATTCTCTAACACCACAATGGGCACTCCTGGAACAGTTCATAAGTTCATAAGTTATGGGAGCATAATTAGGCCATTCGCCCCCATCAAGTTTACTCCGCCATTCAATCATGGCTGATCTATCTCTCCTTCTCTATCCCATTCTCATGCCTTCTCCCCATTACCCTGGACACCCTTACCAATCAAGAATGAGTAAGTTACTGGATGCTGTAGGAGAGATTGTTTCCCTGTAAAGGGCCTGTCCCACTTACGCGACCTTGGCTCGCAAATTACGCAACCTCGTGGTCGCTTGAGGCATACAGGCACCGTATGGAGTTGTGCGGTGCTGGTCCCGATATCGCGCCGGGCTCCGAAATTCTTGCAGTGGCTGAAATCTTCGTGCGCCAACGGCCTGTTGGCACGCAGGCGCATTGCGGTCGTACGCAGCGTCTTGACAGCGTACGCAGCATCTTGACGGTGCACGCCTAGCGCGTGGCGTTGCGCGATGACGTCACCGACTGATGTGGCGTTGCGTGATGATGTCACCGCCCGACGCTGTTCTATGCCCAAATTCAGTCGGCCCGCCTCCTGCCCAGCTGATTGGTAAGCATGACGCAAATGACGTCACACGTGAACTTAGCTCGCACTTAGTGCGATCTTCACGTGAACTCCGCTTCCGTTTGGTTACGCCAAACGCACGCAATCGCATGCAAGTGGGACAGCTCCTTAATTGATCACGGGGCTTCTAGCAAGCAGAGCAAGTTGCACGACAACTGGAAATATGAGTGCCTAGGGCGCCACCCAGTGGCTGTGGGTGCAACATTTAATAATCTCATCAAATCCAAAGGACTTAACCATTACTTTCAAATAATAGTGTGTGGTTAAGATGTAAGACAATTACATCACATTACATCTGGAGCTATACAGCCCACGAAAGCTCAGTTTGCAGTGGGATTCAGTATTCAGCTCCATGGGTCCCTTCGTTTGATATCAGGGATGGAATTTCCTTTGGCAAATCTCTTCGTTCCCTGCCTCAGTTTCTTCATTGTTATGTCCCCACACTGATTAAGGACGTTCAGTCACTCTATATTTCCAACCCCCGCCAGGAAGGCCTTAAAGCCCTCCGTTTCTTCCGCGACCGCAGAACCATCCAATTTCTCTCTACTCACACTTTACTCCGCCTAGCGGAGCTGGTCCTCACCATCAACAACTTCTCCTTTTACTCCTCCCACTTTCTCCAAGTCCAAGGTGTAGCTATGGGCACCTGCATGGATCCCAGCTTTGCCTGCCTCTTTGTAGAGTATGTTGAACAATCCCTGTTCCAGACGTACACTGGCCCTATCCCCGAACTCTATCTCCGTTACATTGATGACTGCATTGGTGCTACCTCCTACACCCATGCAGAACTCATGGATTTCATCAACTTCACCACCAATTTTCATCCTGCACTCAAATTTACTTGGACCATCTCCGACACCTCCCTCCCCTTTCTTGATCTCACAGTCTCCATCACAGGAAATAGGCTATTGACTGACGTCTATTACAAACCCACTGACTCCCACAACTATCTCGACTACACTTCTTCCCACCCTGCTTCCATCAAAGACTCTATATCCCTGCTCCCAATTCCTCCATCTACGCCGCATCTGCGCCCAAGATGACGTGTTCCATACTTGGACATCCGAGATGTTCTCATTCTTTAGGGAACGGGGGTTCCCCTCTCTCATCGTAGATGCGGCCATCACGCTTGTCTCCTCGGTACCCTGCAGCTCCGCCCTTGTTCCCCCTCAGCTTAGTTGCAACAGAGGCATCCCCCTAGTTCTTACCTTCCACCCCATCAGCCGACGCATACAACACGTAATCCTCCAAATTTTCCACCACCACCAACGGGATCCCACCACGTCACATTTTCCCATCTCCACCCGCCTGAACCAACCTGATCTCCCGGTTGCTGGACACTTTAATTCTCCTTCCCATTCCTACACAGATCTTTCTGTCCCAGGTCTCCTCCATCGTCAGAGTGAGGCTAAACGCAAATTGGAGGAACAGCATGTCATATTTTGCTCGGGCAGTTTCCAGCCCAGTGGTCTGAATTTTGATTTCTCTCACTTCAGGTAGCCCCGGCATTCCCTCTCTCTCTATCCCTCCCCCACCCAAGTTGCACTAGCGTCTCAGTTTCATCCTACAAACAGCTAACAATGGCCTGTTTCCTTTATCATCGTTACTTTTTTGCATATCTTTCATTCATTGTTCTTTATCTCTCCACATTAGTCTATATCCCTCATTTCCTTTTCCCTAACCAGTCTGAAGAGGAGTCTCGACCTGAAACATCACCCATTCCTTCTCTCCAGAGATGCTGCCTATCCCGTTGAGTTACTTCAGTTTTTTGTGTCTATCTTCAGTTTAAACCAGCATCTGCAGTTCCTTCTTACACATTTCACACTTGATACTTGCAAGTATGCTAATTTTACAAAAAAAAAATAACTGAACAGTTAAAACAGACTCTATTTTCCAAAGGGAAATGCCATCTGCAGTTGTAACATAAACTGTCAATAAACAGTGCATTCTATTTCTTCTTGTTTTACACTGGGTCTTTCATTCCGCAATTGACAAATGAATTTAGTAAGGTACAGAACTAATATAAATTTCTACTAAAGCCATATATCCGGCCCATTGTTTATTGATACGATGCATCCCACACACTCAGTCTTTTTCTGATTTAACTCTTCCAAAACCACTTCTTCCCTCCCCCACATTTCTGGAAATGAACAGATGGAAATTCACTGTTAGCCTCTCTGCAAACACAACTGAATTTGGAAAGTTCGAAGCAGGATGGAGTTCCAGTGTGGGTGGTAGTTCCATATGGACCTGCTGGTTATCTGGCACTTCGTGTTCAGTTTTTTTTAGTTTAGAGATGCAGCGTGGAAACAGGCCACTGAGTCCACGCCAACCAGGAATCCCCGCACACTAACACTATCCTACAGACACTAGGGACAATTTACATTTATACCAAACCAATGAACCTACATACCTGTATGTCTTAGGGATGTGGGAGGAAACCAAAGAACTCAGAGAAACCCCATGCGGTCACGGGGAGAACATACAAACTCCGTAGAGACAGCACCTGTAGTCGGGATCAAACTTGGATCTCTGGCACTGAAAGCACTGTAAGGCAGCAACTCTACCGCTGCGCCTTATGTTCTTAAAAAGGGCTCTTAAAAATAGCGGAGTCAGGGGATAAGGGGAGAAGGCAGGAACGGGGTACTGATTGGGGATGATCAGCCATGATCACATTGAATGGCGGTGCTGGCTCGAAGGGCCGAATGGCCTACTCCTGCACCTATTGTCTATTGTCTATTGTCATCTTTTGTCTATTGTCTTTTGTCTATTGTCAGCTTTTTTGTCTGCACATGGCAACGTAGAGGTCAGAAGCAAACTGGGTCAGATGCTGGTGTATCCACACCTCAGCTCTGCTGCTGGACGCATTGAAATATCAAAATTGCAGTTTGCTTCCAGCACTTCAGCCTTACACCCACCCATTCACTGGAATGTGGTTACTAATCTTCATCAAATCGCTAAATTCAGATTAAAATGTTGTTTGTATTTTTTAATTTGAGTTATTTATATGTTTTAATTTACCTACAGCAGTTAAAAATAATGTAAACGGACAAAAATAATTTGAAATACTTTTTAACCATATAACAACCATATAACAATTACAGCACGGAAACAGGCCCTCTCGGCCCTTCCAGTCCGTGCCGACCATTTGTTTTCCCCTAGTCCCATCTACCTGCACTCAGACCATACCCCTCCATTCCCTTCACGTCCATATACCTATCCACTTTACTCTTAAATGTTAAAATCGATCCTGCCTCCACCACTTCTGCTGGAAGCTCATTCCACACAGCCACCACCCTCTGAGTAAAGAAGTTCCCCCTCACGTTACCCCGAAACCTCTGTCCCTTAATTCTCATGTCATGCCCTCTTGTTTGAATCTTCCCTACCCTCAATGGGAAAAACGTATCCACGTCAACTCTGTCTATCCCTTTCATCATTTTAAAGACCTCAATCAAGTCCCCCCTTAACCTTCTGCCCTCCAAAGAATAAAGACCTTTGTAATAATTTAAAATAAAATAGATATGGTTAAAATACAGAAAGTTTACCTTCCAGTCGTTAAAAATAATTTAAATGAGCATAAACAATATGAAATATTGAAACAATTATTTTAAATAAAAGAAATGTGTTTAAAATACATTAAATTTACTTACAGTATTTATAAGTATTTTAACCACATTTAGAGGCATAGAATGATTGTCATAGAAACATGGAAACATAGAAATTAGGTGCAGGAGTAGGCCATTCAGCCCTTCGAGCCTGCACCGCCATTCAATATGATCATGGCTGATCATCCAACTCAGTAATCCCGTACCTGCCTTCTCTCCATACCCTCTATCCCCTTAGCCACAAGGGCCACATCCAACTCACTCTTAAATATAGCCAATGAACTGGCCTCAACTACCCTCTGTGGCAGAGAGTTCCAGAGACTCACCACTCTCTGTGTGAAAAAAAGTCTTTCTCATCTCGGTCTTAAAGGATTTCCCCCTTATCCTTAAGCTGTGACCCCTTGTCCTGGACTTCCCCAACATCGGGAACAATCTTCCTGCATCTAGCCTGTCCAACCCCTTAAGAATTTTGTAAGTTTCTATAAGATCCCCTCTCAATCTCCTAAATTCCAGAGAGTATAAACCGAGTCTATCCAGTCTTTTCTTCATAAGACAGTCCTGACATCCCAGGAATCAGTCTGGTGAACCTTCTCTGCACTCCCTCTATGGCAATAATGTCCTTCCTCAGATTTGGAGACCAAAACTGTACGCAATCGAGTTGTCATCGAGTTACACAGCGTGGAAACAGGCCCTTCAGCCCAATTTGTCCCCACTGACCAACATGCCCCTTCTATATTAGTTCCACCTGCCCAAGCGAAATATGAGGTGCTGCTCCTCCAATTTGTGGTAAGATTCACTCTGGCCATGGAGAAGGCCCAGGAGAGAAAGGCCGGATTCAGAATGGGAGGGGGAGTTGAAGTGCTGAGCCACCGGGAGATCAGGTTGGTTAATGCGAACTGAGCGGAGGTGTTGGGCAAAGCGATCACCATGCCTGCGCTTGGTCTCACCGATGTAGAACAGTTGCCAGATGAAGTCTTGTAATTTACCCCCCACCCTTGCCACTCATGTGGCCCACTGGCGTGGAATCCCTTCCATTGTTTTGAGTGGCGTCTCCACCACATGCTGCCCCCATGTCCAGCAGCGGAAGGACCCTAGACTGTGGCCCTCCTCCACCGTGCCTTGGCATTGGCTGCAGCGAGCTTCAGTGCGTCCCTCAGCACGTACTCCTGCAGTCTGCAGCGGGCCAGTCGGCAACATTCCTTGACGGACATCTCGCTCTGCTGGTTGGTCAACAAATCACAGGCAGATCAAAGTGCGTCTTTCACCAAGTTGATGATCTTCCAGCAGCAATCGATGTCAGTCTTTGAATGCGTCCCTGGGAAGAGTCTGTAAATCACAGAGTCCTCTGTGACGGAGCTGTTTGGAAGAAACCATGACAGGGACCTTTGCAGACCTCTCCAGACTCTCTTTGCGAATCCACACTCTGTAAAGAGGTGGGCAACCGTCTCCTCTCCATAGCAGCTGTCCCGAGGGCAGCGTGCACTTGTTGTGAGGTTCCGACGGTGCAGGAAGGATCTTACTGGGAGGGCTCCCCTCACCACCAGCCAAGCTGACCACTACCCAATGGACGGGAGGTCAAAAGTGTTGGTCCGGAAGAACCTTTCCATGAACGACAGATGGTGCGGCAATGTCCAGCTGACTGCACATTGCGTGGAATCTCCGCCAGGCCCATCCTTCGCAACACCGGAGACAGGTAGAACTGTGCCTGTCGCACCTGGTCCATCCTTGACAATAGACAATAAATGACAGGTGCAGGAGTAGGCCATTCGGCCCTTTGAGCCAGCAACGCCATTCATTGTGATCATGGCTGTTAAATCCCTAATCATTACCCCGTTCCTGTCTTCTCCCCATATCCCCTGACTCCACTATCTTTAAGTGCCCTATTTAGCTCTCTCTTGAAAGTATCCAGATAACTGGCCTCCACCGCCCTCTGAGGCAGAGAATTCCACAGACTCACCACTCTGTGTGTGAAAAAGTGTTTCCTCATCTCCGTTCTAAACGGCTTACCCCTTATCCTTAAACTGCGGCCCCTTGTTCTGGACTCCCCCAACATCGGGAACATGTTTCCTGCCTCTAGTGTGTCCAAACCCTTTATAATCTTATATGTTTCCATGAGATATCCTCTCATCCTTCTAAATTCCTGAGTAAACAATCCCAGCCGCTCCATTCTCTCAGCAAATGACAGTCCCGCCATCCCAGGAATTAACCTTGTAAATCTACACTGCACTCCCTCAAGAGCAAGAATGTCCTTCCTCAAATTAGGGGACCAAAACTGCACACAATACTCCAAGTATGGTCTCACTAAGGCCTTGTGCAATTGCAGAAGGACCTCTTTGCTCCTATACTTAACTCCTCTTGTTAATAAGGCCAAAATGCCATTCGATTTCTTCACTGCCTGCTGTACCTGCATGCTTACTTTCATAGACTGATGTACAAGGACCCCCAGATCCTGTTGTACTTCCCCTTTTCCCAACTTGACACCATTTAGATAATAATCTGCCTTCCTGTTTATGCTACCAAAGTGGATAACCTCACATTTATCCACATTAAACTGCATCTGCCATGTATCTGCCCACTCACCCAACCTGTCCATGTCATCCTGCATTCTCATAGCATCCTCCTCAGAGTTCACACTGCTACCCAGCTTTGTGTCATCTGCAAATTTGCTTATGTTACTTTGAATCCCTTCATCTAAATCATTGGTGTATATTATAAATAGCTGCGGTCCGAGCACCGAGCCTTGCGGTACACCACTACTCACTGCCTGCCATTCTGAAAGGGACCCGTTAATCCCTACTCTTTATTTCCTGTCTGCCAACCAATTTTCTATCCATGTCAGCACTCTACTCCCAATACCATGTGCCCTAATTTTGCCCACTAATCTTCTATGTGGGACCTTATCAAATGCTTTCTGAAAATCCAGGTACACTACATCCACTGGCTCTCCCTTGTCCATTTTACCTAGTTACATCCTCAAAAAAATCCAGAAGATTAGTCAAGCATGATTTCTCCTTCGCAAATCCATGCTGACTCGGACCGATCCTGTTACTGCTATCCAAATGTGCTGCTATTTCATCTTTTATGATTGACTCCAGCATCTTCCCCACCACCTATGTCAGGCTAACTGGTCTATAATTCCTTGTTTTCTCTCTCCCGCCTTTCTTAAAAAGAGGAATAATATTAGCTGCCCTCCAATCCACAGGAACTATACCTGAATCTACACCAGACTGATTCCTGGGATGGCACAACTTCCATATGAAGAAAGACTGGATAGACTCGGCTTGTACTCGCTGGAATTTAGAAGATTGAGGGGTGATCTCATAGAGACTTACAAAATTCTTAAGGGGTTGGACAGGCTAGATGCAGGAAGATTGTTCCTGATGTTGGGGAAGTCCAGGACAAGGGGTCACAGCTTAAGGATAAGGGGGAAGTCTTTTAGGACCGAGATGAGAAAATCGTTTTTCACACAGGGAGTGGTGAATCTGTGGAATTCTCTGCCACAGAAGGTAGTTGAGCCAGTTCGTTGGCCATATTTAAGAGGGAGTTGGATGTGGCCCTTGTGGCTGAAGGGATCAGGGGGTATGGAGAGAAGGCAGGTACAGGATGCTGAGTTGGATGATCAGCCATGATCATGTTGAATGGCGGTGCAGGCTCGAAGGCCGAATGGCCTGCTCCTGCACCTAATTTCTATGTTTCTATGTTTCTATGTTTATAGAACATTGGAAAATTATCAACAATGCATCCATGATTTCTAGAGCCACTTCCTTAGGTAACCTGGGATGCAGACCATCAGGCCCTGGGGATTTATCAGCCTTCATTCCCATCAGTCTATCCAACACCATTTCCTGCCTAATGTGGATTTCCTTCAGTTCCTCCGTCACCCCAGATCCTCTGGCCACTAGTACATCAGGAAGATTGTTTGTGTCCTCCTAGTGAAGACGGATCCAAAGTACCTGTTCAACTCATCTGCCATTTCCTTGTTCCCTATAATAAATGCACCTTTTTCAGTCTTCAAGGGTCCAACTTTGGTCATTACTAATTTTTTCCACTTCACATACCTAAAGAAGCTTTTACTATCCTCCTTTATATTCTTGGCTTGCTACCTCATCTTTTCTCTCCGTATTGCCTTTTTAGTTATCTTCTGTTGCTCTTTAAACATTACCCAATCCTCTTGCTTCCTGCTCATCTTGGCTACGTTGCACTTCTCTTTTATTTGTCTACTGTCCCAGATGTCCCTTGTCAGCCACTGTCGCCTCTTACTCCCCTTGGAATCTTTCTTCCTTTTTGGAATGAACTGATCCTGCAAGTTCTGCATTATTCCCAGAAATACCTGCCATGGGTGTTCCACTATCATCCCTACAATGGTATCTTTCCAGTCAACTTTGCCAGCTCCTCCCTCATGGCTCCATAGTCCCCTTTGTTCAACTGTAACATGGACACCTCTGATTTACCCTTCTCCCTCTCAAATTGTAGATTAAAACTTACCATATTATGGTCACTACCTCCTAATGGCTCCTTTACCTCGAGTTCCTTTATTAATTCTGGTTCATTACACAACATTAAATCCTGAATTGTCTGCTCCCTGGTAGGCTCAAATACAAGCTGCCCAAAGAATCCATCACAAAGGCACTCTACAAAGTCCCTTTCTTGGGGTCCAGTACCAACCTGATTTTCCCAGTCTACCTGCATGTTGAAATCTCCCATAACAACCGTAGCATTACCTTTACTACATGCCAATTTTAACTCTTGATTCAACTTGCACCCTATATGCAGGCTACTGTTTGGGGGCCTGTAGATAAGTCCCATTAGGGTCTTTTTACCCTTACAATTCCTTAGTTCTATCCATACTGATTCCACATCTCCTGTTTAAATGTCATCCCTTGCAAGGGACTGAATTTCATTCCTCACCAACAGAGCTACCCCACCCTCTCTCCCCACCCCTTCTACCCCACCCCCTCTGTCTTTTCGATAGGAGGTAGACCCCCAGATGAAGTGGAAGACGGCCCGGGTGATCCCTGTGGCATAGGTTGAGGGACGGGCCACACTGGCACCAAGTACAGCAGCCCCGAGAGCACCTCACACCTGATGACCAAATTTATCCCGTTATAGAGAGGGAGCGCTACATCCACAGCTCCAGTTTCTTCCCCACCTTGGCTATCCTCTCCAGACAATTCTTGTCACACTCCTCAGCCCTCCCAAACCAGATCCCAAGCACCTTCGAGAAGTCAGGCTTGATGGTTGAGGGGACGGAAGATCAGTCGGGCCAGTTGCCAAAGAGCATGGCCTCGCACTTCCTGCTGTTCACCCTGGCTCCTGTGGCCGACTCAAACTGGTCGCAGATGCTGATCAAACTGCGGACCGACCCTGGATTCGAGCAGAAGACAGCGACATCGTCCATGTACAGGGACGTTGTGACCTGAGTGCCACCATTGCTCGTCAATGTCACTCCTCGTATGCTTGCGTCCTTCCTGATGGACTCAGCAAAAGGTTCGATACAACAGACGAACAAGACAGGGTAGTGAGGGCAACCTTGCCTGACTTCAGACCTGACGGGGAAGCTGTCTGATTCCCACCCATTGATTTGGACTGCAGTACAGATATCGGTGAAGAGCAGCTGGATCCAATTCCTGATTCCCTCCCCAAAGCCCAATTTTTCGAGCACATCCCTCATGTGCGTGTGTGATATCCTGTCAAAGGCCTTCTCCTGGCCCAAGCTGACCAGGCAGGCATCCACCCGTATGTCCTGCGCGTAGGCAATGGTATCTCTCAGCAGTGCCAGGCTGCCTGAGTTTCTCTTGCAGCCTATTCCATATACCCACCACCCTTTGTATAAAAATAAAGTTGCTCCACAGGTTCATAATAAATGTCTCCCTCCTCACCTTAAATCCATGTAATCTGGTTTTCGATTCCACTGCTCTGGGTAAAAGATTTGGTGCATTTACCCAATCTATTCCTCTCATGATCTCGAAATCCATGAGATTTCTCCTATTTAATTTATTTTTTTTATATTTTTATGCACATTTAAATTATCAGATACATTTAGAAACAAGCTGTACATTTGTGGAATGCTCAAACATCCAATTCTGTATCTAAGACTTGGTTGCCGGGTGCTCCACGTTCTACAAGAGTCAAGGAGTCTAGGCCACTAGCTCAATGGATCCTGTGGGAGTGTGAAGGGTTATTGCAACCACACGGATTGACAGAAGGATTATTGTGAGGTGTAATAAATAGCACGAGTACAGCACTGTCACATGCTTATGTAAATGATTTACAGTCTAGCTTCAAACCTTCCTTGCCTGATAACATTCAGGAGGCAGACTGCCATCTGTTGGAAGACCAAACATTTTATGATAGAATTGAACGTGGTTGAAAACTGATGCCATCAAAAAGTGCAGTTCTCCGGAACAAAAATGTACATGGGTTGGTTAGAAAGTTTGCAGACAGCACAAAAGTTGATGGGGCTATGGACAGCGAAGACGGTTATCAAAGGATACAGCAGGATAATTTGAGGAAGGACATTCTCGCTATTGAGGGAGTGCCGTGTAGGTTCTTGAGTTTAATTCCTGGGATGGCAGGGCTGTCATATGATGAAAGAATGGAACGACTGGGCTTGTATGGACTGGAACTTAGTAGGATCTGAGGGGATCTTATAGAAACATATAAAATTCTTAAGGGATTGGACACGCTAAATGCAGGAAACATGTTCCCCATGTCCAGAACCTGGGGCCACAATTTAAGAATAAGGGGCAGGCCATTTAGAACAGAGATGAGGAAAAACCTTTTCACCCAGATAGTTGTGAATCTGTGGAATTCTCTGCCTCAGAAGGCCGTGGAGGCCAATTCACTCGATGCATTTAGATTTAGAGTTAGCTATTAGGGCTTAAGGAATCAAGGATATGGGAAAAAAGAATGAACGGGTACTGATTTTAGATGATCAGCCACAGCGGTGCTGGCCCGATGGGCTGAATGGCCTACTCCTGCACCTATTTTTTTTCCTACCTCAATCAGAGAGCAGTCCTGAACTATCTATCTCATTACTGACCCTCGGACTATCTTTGATCGGACTTTTCTGGCTTTGCCTTGCACTAAATGTATTTCCCTTATCATGTATCAATACACTGCAAATGGCTCGATTGTTGACATTATATTGTCTTTCCGCTGACAGGATAGCACGCAACAAAAGCTTTTCACTGTACCTCGGAACAAGTGACAATAAACTAAACTAATCTAGTCACAGGCATCGGGAGCAGAACATTGGAATTCTTACGTGCTGCATATTTCTAGGCCTAATCTAAGCATATTAGAAGATAGGAATCAATAATAGTCAAATAATCAAAAATTAGTAATAGTCGGTAACCAGACCATAATTGTGCAAAAGTCTATAACTGGTGATCTAATTTCTTGCCTTAGATAGTAAGAACTGTGGAATGCATAGTGGTCAACGTTACCTATTCCTTCGATCCACAAATGTTGCCTCACCCGCTGAGTTTCTCCAGCATTTTTGTCTACCTTCGATTTTTCCAGCATCTGCAGTTCTTTCTTAAACTCTCATAAAATAAAGGCTTTTATGTAGCGCCCACAAAGGCAATGTTTTGAATTTTGGCTTGCCACATGATGGCTCTATAGAACCTGTGGCCCAAAGCCATAACCTGGGCCTTGTCCTTTTGTGACATAAAACACTGTCTTTGTACAGAGCACTGCCCTAAAAGGGAATGGGTGAAGTCTGGAGCCATGCCCAAGTCCAGTGGGCATGGGAGAGAGATGAGGATGATCAGAGGAAGGGATTGCAATGGCAAGGCAGGGAGATGGTTATTGGGTGGGCCTGCGAATGTTGGCCACGATGTCAATAACTGGGCTGTGGAGATGTCACAGGGACTGAGTCATCTGTAGAAGGCAGGAGAATGGGGTTGACAAGGAAAGAGAATCAGTCATGATTGAATGACAGAGTAGATTTGATGGGTCGAAAGGCCTCATATAACTTATGAACTGATAAACTTGAACTGATAAAGCATGGAAATAGCCTGTTTCTGTGCTGAGTTTATGACTGTGGGATCTTCCTCCCGCTGACTCCGTGCCGACCACCAACCACCTATTTACACTAATCCTACATTAATTCCATCTTTCATTCTCTGCAGATTCCATCAACGTCCCCCCCCCCCCCCAAATCCTACCACTCCCCTACACACTATGAGCATTTCACAGTGGCCAATTTATTGACCTGCATGCATGTCGTTGGAATGTGGGAGCAAACTGGAACACATCGAGGAAACTGAAGGGCCCGCAGTGAGAATGTGCAAACTCCACGCAGACAACACTCGGGGTCAGGATTGAACCTGTTTCTCTGGCAGTGCCACTGCGCTGTCAACAGCAGGGAAATGCGGGGGAAATACAGATCAGGTTGGCTGTTGGTATCGTCGGAGAAGTGAAAAAACCCCACAGGAAAAGCCAATAGGAACAGGCAAGCAAGTAACTTGAAATAAAGTTAAGTGAGGTTACGGGCGACATGGTGGGGCAGCGGTAGAGACCCGGGTTCGATCCTGACTTAAGGGTGCTCTCTGTACAGAGTTTGTACGTTCCTCCAGTGACTGCGTGGGTTTTATAGAGGAACTCCGGTTTCCACCCACACTCCAAAATTTGTAGGTTAATTGGCTTTGGTAAAATTGTGTGTAGGGTAATGCTCGTGTATAGGGTGATCGCTGGTGTGCACAGTCGGTGGATGCTTAGCCTTTGAAATGCCTTTTGCCTGTTTCTGTGCTGTATCTGCAAAGTCTAAAGTAAAGTTCGTAGCTGGTTTGGTGCCTGTAGGGATTTGGTTTACTCTAATTTGCTCAGCATGCCTCACGGGTATGTTGATGCCCTGTTTCTTCAGGTGCTGCAGAACAAATCAACGTCAACAAAAATCCCAGTGGTCTCACCCAGATATGTAATGAAAAATGTAAGATGCTACTATGCATGTTTTAGTAGCTAATTTTGCAGCATCTCGAAATCTGTGCCTTTCGCTGCCAGTTTCACTGTGTATTAAATAGCAGCAGCACAAAGCAACTGGGTGTGAATGACACAGATTTCGAGATTCACACTGTAAACCTGATATTCTTACTCACAATAATTTTCATAGAAATTAGATTGTGCAGAGCGCTCAAATATTGCTTCACTCAATCTAATTTGAAAACTCCGGTCAAATTAAAAACAATCATTTTCTGGCAAGGGTGGGAGGATTTAGTGCTAATCCTGTGCTGTGATTTCGTTAAATATGCCTAGACATGAATTCTGAGCATTGCGAGAAACTTTGGTCCAAATTTTGCAGCAAGTGTTGCACTGAACCACAAACAACCCAAAATAGTAATCTAGGTTAGTTGGAAGCAAGTGTGTTTGCAACATCACAAGAAAATTGTGAAATCCTATAAAGAATTACAATGGTGCAAGAAGCAATAACGTTTCCATCTGCAGCAGCTGCATCCATTACATCAGGATGATCTGTTAAAAAGCGATAGGAAACAATTTATATTGGCCACATTAAAAACCCCACAATAATCACTGTTTATTCTTCTTTATGGTGGAGAAATTTATATCATTTGGAATTGCTTCATGATTTTGGTTCCAGATGAGCGGCAGATTTCATGGAACTTTAGTTTAGAGATACAGCGTGGAATCAGGCTCTTCGGCCCACAGAGTCCGCACTGACCGGTCATCCCCGCACACTAACACTATCCTAGGGACAATTTACAATGATACCAAGCCAATTAACCTATAAACCTGTACGTCTTTGGAGTGTGGGAGGAAACCGGAGATCCCGGAGAAAACACAAACAGGTCACGGGGAGAATATACAAATCATGGAAACTTTATAGTCATTCAGACCTTTTGGTCTGAACAAGCTTTTGTTGCCTTGCAGTCATACATATAGTAAATAACAAAACACACAATAAACACAAATTTCATACATATAGTAAATAACAAAACACACAATAAACACAAATTTAACATTCACCACAGTGAGATCACCAGACACCCCCTCACCATGATCGGAATGCCTGACCCCGGCAAAATCGCTTGAGGCCGCCAGCTCCGCCAGTCTTCCCCCGAAGGAAGAGACTGTTTCTCCCACCCCTCCCACACACATACACAACATAATAACTCAAATTAACACGCTTCTGCAGCGAGCCGCAGCTCTCCAAACTCTTCTGATTGAACCTGGTCCCTGCGCTGTAAGGCAGCAACTCCACGGTTGCGCCATCCAGGCATGATCTCCTTACTGATATATCCAGAACATCACGCAAAACAGTTTCTCTCTCCCACCCACCTCAAAATTTCTCTTTCCATACATACCTGCTAAGTAAAGCATTTTCTGTTTTAATGTCAGATCAGGTTTAGGTTTATTTAGGTTTATTATTGTCACGTGTGCCAGCTTTGTTTTTCATGCGATCCAAAAAGATCAGGTAAACAATGCAGGTACAGGTAATAAGTCGAATTCAAACGTAGAGCAAAGGAAGGTACTCAGCGGCTGCAGTGGTGTTGAGGTGAATCAGAACCGCCTGATTGATAAAGGGGAATACGTTTCTGAGTCTGGGGGGTGTGCACTTTCAACAGGAATGAGTGGGAGAAGAACTGATTGTATTGGCTTGCTTTTTTCCGAGGCAGTGTGGAGTGGATGGTGGAAGTGGTCAACTCTTCCTCAAAAAGCAGAAGCCGCGTCGCCCAAAGGGGAAGACACAAAGTTCAGAATATGGTTCTCAGCACTGAAGCGCATTGTGACGCAGCAGTTCCTAGACCTAATGTCCCGCAATGGGGCAGAGGTTAATCAGCACTTATGGAGGAACCGTTCAGCCTGATAATAGAGGAGAAGCAGCTCCTGAGTCTGAGTTCAAGATTCTATATCTTCTGCTGGATGTGAGCAAGGAGAAGAAGGAATGACCGGAGGGGGACAAGTCTTTGGTTGTGTTGGCTGCTTTTCTGAGAAAACGTGAAGTGTGGATGGAATCAATGGAGGGAAGTGTAGTCTGTGTGATGGACTGGGCTAAATTTACAACTCTCTGCAATTTCTTGTGATCTTGTGCAGAGCTGCTCCCAAACCAAGCTGACAGACGGCTTTCTATGGTGGATCTGTTCCAGCGGGCATCCAGCATTGAGTTTGTTTGAATTTCATTCATTGTTCTGAATTCTATGGAAGTGTCATTGACGTGAAACACTGACAGTTTCTTTCTCCATAGATTGCTTTCCCTCTTTGACCGCTTTCAAACTATGGTTTAAGCAACTTTAGGATCATCTTGGATGGTATGTCTGCGGGAGTGAATCAGCAACTCATCTTTCATTCAGCATTGAGCCAGCACTGGAAAGTTTCTCACTCAAACTGTGGTCAGAGATGAGTTAAGGGATCTTAGAGATGCCAATTGTGCCTTTGTAATAACTATCTCCGGTAATTTCACAATTTCAAATAAATCATCGAGGCTTTCATTGCTTCATGTAGAGAGAGAGAGAGAAAAAAAAAGAATAGTAAGATTAAACTTACCATCGTTCGAGNGTTCAAAGTTTGATCATTATTTTATGAGGAGTAACGATGAGGGATTATGTGAAGAAGCCCCGCCTGGCGCTGGAACGGCATACTTCAAAGCAGCGGCATGAAAAACACAGAACATAATAGCCGGAGTAAGATAGTAAGGCTCAACATAGATTTAGAACTACCAGATGATCATTTATTTTATGAGGGTCGGGAGTGGAGGGCACGTAATCCCTCATCGTTACTCCTCATAAAATAACGATCAAACTTTGAACTGGTAAGTTCTCATTTAATCTTACTATTTTACTTCGGAGTCACGTGAGTGACTACGTGAAGATTTTGTAGCTTCTGTGTTTTTTATGTCGTAGACTCATTCCATACGGACAATCTGGCTCAATCAACACAGTAATGAGCAAATAACACATTTTTTCCCAAACATTGCCTCAGTTTATGTGATAAATTTTTTCCATTATAAAAGAATGAAAGTAATGCCGCTTTCCATTGAAAGGCAAATTTATCACCAAAATATCAATTGACAATATAATTTGATAGTATAAACAAAGCAACAATTACAGAGAACCCAACACTCCGTGTCCAATCCTGACACCATGACTGGTTCCTTGTAACTTTAATATTTATTTTACATCCTCCTACGGCCTTGAATCTTTGCTTGAGCGGCCCATCCTGTGCCATTCCTGTGAATGTATCTACCTCCTTAATGGAGTGATTTTCCACATCTCAATGTCTAGTTCCACTGAGTCTTAAACATATTTTAACCATCTAGAATGTAATTATCCAGAACCATCAGTTTTTACTGATACTTAATGTGGTTTTTTGTGTGTAATAAGTAGTGCTGTCTCACCACTACAGAGACTCTTACCTACTTTAACATATTGAGTCAATGCTGACCCACGCACAATTTTTGGCTGACAGGATATTCTTAAATTTTACCTTGGTTCCAGCTCTTCTTGGTCTGCTTTGTTTGGTAAATTCATAAATATATAAGATAATGTAATCTGTAGCCACATGCAATTATCTAACGTAACATTTGCAATGTTTGCACTCTTATGCTGATACTAAAGTCATGAGCATTATTACTTTCAATGTTAAATTTTTGAATCATTGATAGAATTGGAGTCCATTGCCTAAGGCAAGTCAGGACTATGCTGATCTCCCAACTTCTGTATTTCAACTTTGGACAGATTATATATATATATATCCCTTTTTCATATCGGGATATTACAAATGAGCCCGATAAATTCTTGGTCAGCAATTTGTCCTAAATAGGACGATAAACACTATGAGACCTATTATTGGCTCTATCACTTAGATGCTGAGAAAAATGCAATCCACAAGGAACTCCCATATATCTAATATGAAATAACTTTTACTGTCTGCAAAATACTTCCAATTTCTTATAAACAAAATATTGTTTTTTTAAAACAATTTCTCCAAATTGCAGGTATAACATTCCTTTTGTACATAATTGTTATATTGTTATATTAGTTAAAACATTCATAGACCTCTTTGACCATCAAACTGTTATAATGGTCTGGTCAAACCTGCAGATAGCCAAATTCATATCTTCATGCCATGGATGAATTTGTACAACAATAAATTACTGCAACTATGAGTCATCATAACTGGTTCAAACATCACTCTCAACATTAATGAGAACCATGACGGTGGCAGTGTCCTGCTACATTTCCATCAGACACTGCCCTATCAGACAAAATGAGGAACATAAAAGAACATCTTTCCTCATGTAATTTAGCGAAATGCATCCACCGCTCCTGTTCTCGGTTTTCCCACGAGAAACATTTGAGAAATCGGTGATTTAATCTGGATACAAACCTGATCACCTGATATGACATGCATACTTTCATAATAGAATAATAGGCATTTAATTCATAAAAAGCTCCTGATACTCCAATAATTAATAACATGTTTGGAGAAAAATTTTCTTAGGACAATGCATTTGCAATTCCCTGGTGTTATTGTCCGTAGTCCCCCTAAACAAGGGACGTATCAAATATTAATTTGATTGCGAATAGATATTATACTTATCTTAACCCAAATAATCACAGAAGCTATGCATCATCCGATAATACTTGCTTCAGCTTGTAACAGCTGCTAAGCTTATATATTTAAAGCAGCTTGTGGAACCTTTTCTATCCACCACTTTAATTCTGATAACGTATCCTTTGGTATTTGCATAGGCCTGTCAAAAGGCCTGCATACTCTTATAATGCTTGTGTTTTCCCTTTTTTGGAGCTTTTTTACTCTTTAAACACCTTCTCTGATGGAGGGACAAAGTTTGCCAACAAAGCAATGAGACATTTGTATCTCGGAAAACATTTTTCCCCCTCATATGATGTGCTGAATTACCTAAACCCAGAATAGTAATTTGAGGAATGTTTATGAATGCCTAAAACATAGTTTTTATTGGATGGGTCAGAACCCTTGCCTCTCAATAGGCTTGTAATTGCTGCACTAATTTGCCGCTGACTCCTGATCAATCTTCCAACGTAAAATGTGATCAAGATAAACCATGACCATGTCCTTATTAGTGCAAGTGCTGATCTTCTTATCAGTACAATTGTTGTTCCAGTAATTATTGAAGAGCCTAGAACTGAGTTTAATCCATTAGACAATATCTTAACTTGCACAGCTGACCCATTCAAATTAATTTGAAGCACCTGTAATATGATAATAAATTGGTACTAAATACCAATCCTTCGAGTCTTATAGTAATGATTAACAATTTGTTAATAACAACTGTTTTTCAGTGTTGAAGATGTCCATTTTGATAACATGTTTTTACACTGTAAAAGTGTCTTTAAAATGATGTCTTGTATGGCTTTACCACCACATCTTCTTTTCCCTGGGGAAATGTATGACACAAATTTACGTACCTCTTCTTTATTGGAGATATTTTAGGTGCAAACCTAAAATCATTTTTTAGGTTTTCCTATACAGGTGAACCAATTCCTTCTACAATTTTTTTGTAGATCCTTTACACATTAAAATAAATAAATCCGTTGTTATGCCATATCATTGATCATAACACACCTGTAATCTCCCACAATTGGAGATTTCACCAACTTCTTCTGTAACAAGTTTTTGCACCTCTTCAAATGTACATGAAGCCTTCTCTCCCCAATCATATGGGTTCACATAAGGCTGTGTTGGATAAATATTTATTTATCATATTCCTGCCTCAGCTTTGATCCGTTATCAAATCTTTACATAGGATCATAATTTTGCCAAAGTTTAATGACCAATAGTCTTTCCTTTGTAATCAATGTCTTTGATTTATTCTGAGGCAGGTTTACTCCATAAATAATCAGGAGTTTAACATAACTTGGTCTGTTTTGACCTGCAAATCTAAAGTGCAAAATTGGTCCCAATATACACATATATAATTGAGCTCCCCACAAACTAATGGCAATTTGTCTTTTTATTTAAAATGTTTTGGTTATTGCGCAATGTTTTACTTGTTTTACATAAGTAGTGATGCCACGCACCAGCTTGAAATACTTTGAAATCGTATTTCCTTATGTCTCCATATAATTGAGACATGGGTACCATAATTGGATTCACCGTTGATACCTTAATAAAACATAAAAGTTTTATCAATAACTCTGCTGTTTCAACCATAACAGCTTTGGTGAGAGACCAATTAATGTTGGTTTCCATGGTTCTCTCCATGGCCTCACTCCTTCATTCAGGTATCGTACTTAGTACACCTGTATGTATATTTGTGCTGTGGTGGGTACTTATGACCAGCCACCACTATCAATGCACCTTTAGGGTCAGTTTTTTCATTTTCTTTTACTGCCCTGGTACTCCTGAATTTTTCCTCAAGGAGACTACCTGCAATACAATCTGAGGTAGATATTCCCACATTGTTAAATCCCACCATATATATTAATATATGGAAACCCCTCGGGGTCTGTTTTTTGGTCTGAATATTCTGAGCCTTTTTAAACCCTTTGGTTGAATTTTTTATTTTGGAGTCTTTCTCCATTAATTTTAAGCCATTAAGCTTTTTTGTCTGGAGGCCTTTTTATTAGAACTTTTAAATCATGGCCTCTCTGACTTTTAAAAATTTTTTCTCCCCACTGGAGTTTTCCTCATAGCTAAAAGTTTGTGGAGCAAGTAAAGTCTCCCTAACGGTAAATTTAACAGCCACCGGTATCGGAACCGGCTCTGCACTAATCTGCCGTCCCGATTGCTGAGTTTTCCCCTGGGACGATTTTTAAACTCCGTTTTTTCCACCCGGAGTATTTTCTTTTCTTTTTAACTTTTAAACTCCATTTTTTCACCCCGAGTATTTATTTTCTTTTTAACTTTTAAACTACGTTTTTTCCACCCACCCAGAGTATTTTCTTTTTCTTTTAACTTTTAAACTCAGTTTTTTCACCATTTACTTTTATTTTTTGCTTTTAAATTCCGTTACTTTTTAACTCCTGGTGGCTCTACACACCAGCCACGGAGTTTGGATATGCCCTGCAAGTAATGCAACTGTACTTACCTGCGGGCCCGTACCTACCGCTGTAGAGGAGCTGCGCTCTGCAGCTCTTGCTCTGCCGTCAGCGTCGACGTAATGCCGATCATGCGCCCGGCGGGGCTTCTTCACGTAGTCACTCACGTGACTCCGAAGTAAAATTAATATTTCAGTTCAATGACATGATCCCAGCTCAAGGGGTGGCTCCAAGGTTTGTGGTAGACTTTACAAGAGAAGGAAAAGTGTAGTTCTTCAGCTCCTTTTAAACATGTTTCCCTCTACCCCATCCTCACTCTCATGATGGGAATTCCAGGTGTTAGGGAAGAGCCGATGGAATCGGGACAGTCCCTTTGACAGACAATGATACTAGAGCCATTTGATCAAATTTAAATGCACTGCAAGTGGTTTGTTTAACAACTATTGTATTTCCTGCAAGGGGTTTGGCACTGATTAGGTAAATTTATGGAGCAAAGAAACCACACATGCCACATAATGTGATAAGTACATGGTTTGAAGAATGTTGTGTCCTGAGGCTATATGCTGCGGCTTGGGTACCATGAATATTAATTTACAGTGTTGGAACAGATCTGAAAATGTTTAATTGATCCCACTCTTTGGTGCATTTTAGATTTATAGGCACAAATATCATACTAATGCTCATTGGCCGGTAAAATCCTCAACCCTTTCCGCCTTCCGCAAAGACCACTTCCTCCCCAACTCCTTGGTTCAAGACACCTCAGACACTCTCCGTCGGCTCCGCACATTCCATTCTCCAGGCCCCCTTCCTCTCATCCTCACCATGGACATCCAGGCACTCTACACCTCCATCCCCCACCAGGATGGTCTCAAAGCCCTCCGGTTCTTCCTCGACCAGAGAAGCAACCCATACCCGTCCACTGACACCCTCCTCCGCCTTGCAGAGTGGGTCCTTACCCTCAATAACTTCTCTTTTGACTCCTCCCATTTCCTCCAAATACAAGGCGTAGCTTTGGCACACACATGGGCCCCTGCTACGCGTGCCTCTTTGTTGGGTACGTCGAACAATCTTTGTTCTCGGCGTACCAGGGCCCCATCCCCGACCTCTACCTCCGTTACATCGACGACTGCTTTGGTGTCACCTCCTGCACCCACACACAACCGACTGACTTCATCCATTTCACCACCAACTTCCATCCAGCACTCAAATACACTTGGACCATTTCCGACACTTCCCTGCCATTCCTTGATCTCACCATCTCTATTGCAGGGGATACATTCCTGACCGACATCCACTACAAACCAACTGACTCCCACGGCTACCTGAACTACTCAACCTCCCACCATGCTTCCTCTAAGGACTCCATCCCCTATTCCCAATTCCTCCGTCTACGCCGCATCTGCTCCCAACCGCAAGAGATGCTACACTTGTCCCTTTACCTCCCCCGCTCCACTCCTTCCAGGTCCGACAGAGGTTCACCTGCACCTCCTCCAACATCATCGACTGCATCCGCTGCTCTAGATGCCAGCTGATCTAAATCGGTGAGACCAAGCGGAGGCTTGGCGATCGTTTCGCCGAACACCTTCGCTCGGTCTGCAATAACCAACCCAACCTCCCGGTGGCTCAGCACTTCAACTCCCCCTCCCATTCCGTATCCGACCTCTCTGTCGTGGGCCTCCTCCACGGCCAGAGTGAGCAACACTGCAAATTGGAGGAACAGCACCTCATATTCAGCTTGGGGAGTCTGCATCCTCTGGGCTTGAACATTGAATTTTCTCAATTCTGTTAACCCTTGTTGTCTCCTCCCCTTCCCACCTCTCCCTCAGCCTTCGGGCTCCTCCTCCTCCTTTTTCCTTTCTTCCCCGCGCCCTCCCCCCCCACCTCCCGTCAGTCTGAAGAAGGGTTTCGGCCTGAAACATTGCCTATCTCCCTCGCTCCTTAGATGCTGCTGCACCCGCTGAGTTTCTCCAGCCTTTTATGTACCCTTGGTTCATTCATCTGTACCCCTAACACTATGGAAATTCTCCAATTCATTAACCCACAGACACCCCCCCCTTCCCCCCCCCATTCTTCCTTGTGTCCTACCTGGACTCACAGCCATTTCTCCCCTTCGCTCTCCCCTTACTGCCATATCCCTTCGTCTGGCATCGCAATTCGCACCCCTTCTCTCCTCTTTTCTCCACCTCTCCACCACAATAGATCTGAGGAAGGATTCCAACCCAAAACGTCACCTGTCCATAATCTCCAGGGAAGCTGCCTGACCCACTGAGTTACTCCAGCACTTGTGTGGTTTTCTTTTTGGAAACCATTATCCGTCTGCAGATTCTTGTGTCAACAACCGATCACTGAAAAATTGAGCAACGTTCTATAGATTACCATTCAAAAAAGGACAGGAAGTGGATCAGCACCTGCAATGAGCCAGATCACAGGCTGACTCAGAAACCATGCGTGGGATGGGGCGGGACAGCGAGTACGTCAGATGCCAGATGGGAAATATTTTAGACCAGGAGTTGCACTGCTGGTTTTTTTTTTAATATTTTGTTTTTAACCTGTCCCTTAATAGATTGTTGGCCATCTGCTTCTTTCCTCATGCAACTAATATGTGGTGTGCTCACTGTCCATTTTGTTCTGAATTGCACAATCAAGGACCAAAGTGCAATTTGGGATATTTAAATAACCTACCCTCAATCATAGGCTGGCGATCTATCGAGCCAAAGTATCTGACTCATCTCTATAATTATAAAACTCTGATCTTGGATGTAGATGTATTTATTTGTGTATTTGTGTGTGTGTGTTTGTTCGTCTGTGATTCACATCTCCTTCGAAAATACGCCGCACTAACGGTGACATTTTTACATATTCCGATAAAGATTTACGCCATGACGCCAAAAATCGCCTCATCTGAAATTTTGATGCATTATTTCCTGAGTTATTTATGAAAATGTTCAAACATTTCAAATAACTTGGTGAATAAACGAGATGATCTCGCTGATGACGTCACAATGGATCTGACTGCCTGCCTCTGCTCGTGCTGCGAGTGACGTCACCCCTATTCTGCCTTCTGTACTTCTTAGCTTCTAAACTTCCACTTCTCTAAATTTATCACTTAGCGTTTTTAAACTGCTGCTCAGGTCGTGCTGCGCACTCCACTGGGCTCCTTGAAGTTATAGAACATTGCGGCGGTGGCCGTTATCCCCACGCGGGCGCGGGTGAGGGTGTGGGACAGCGCGATGGGCAGTTGATCGTGGCGGACATTACTCTATGGAGAGTCTATAGCCGTCTATGGAGACCTGCGATTCCTCCGTCGATCGCAGGGACTCGGGGAATCGTGACGCTGCGTAATCCCGATCACACCTGGCCATCACGGGGGACGACCTCCTCTCTGCCTCCCCCGCCCGATCGTCTGTCATGCGGGTGGGTGGGCTTCCCCTTGTGACGCTGCGTAAGCCACGAACGGGTGCTTTTGACCGTCCTCAGATCACTCCGGGCCTCGCTCGGGTCCACGCCGGCCGCAGCCTAGTTCGGACCCGGCGCCTGGTGGGGAGTCTGCTGCTCTACGACCAGGGTAGATGCTGCCTCTACCCCTTTCCTCTGTGTCCCCTCCCTCCCCCCTCTACCACCCCCCCCTCCTCTCTACCCCCTCCTGGGGGAGAGAAAGAGAGAGAGGGAGGGGGGGAGGGAGAGAGGAGGGGTGGAGGGAGGGTGGGAGAAGGGGTGGAGATGGGGGGAGGAGAGGGGACAGGAGGGAGGGAGTAAAGGGTGGGAGAGGTGGGAAGAGCGGAGGGGGGAGGAGAAGGGGGGGCTCTGGCCCGGCGCCTGGTAGGGAGGCTGCTGCTCTACGACCTGGATAGGTGCTGCCTTTACCCTTTCCCTCTGTGTCCCCTCCCTTTCTGCACACCTTTCCCTCTCTGCCCCCCCCCCCCCCCCCTGCCCCCCTTCCTATCTAGGGAGTGGTGAATATTAGGACCCATGGGTGAGTGGTGGAGTATTGCGTTCAGGAACCTGCCCTCCCCTCTGATGCTGCGCGCCCCCCCACCACTCAATCTCAACTCCCCTCCCTCTCCCTCTCTATCCCTCCCCCTCCACCACCCCTCTTTAGCCATGCCTGCGCAGTTGGGGATTATACGTGAGTGACTAGTGACTAGTGACTAGTGAGGTACCGCAAGGCTCAGTGCTGGGACCCCAGCTATTTACAATATATATTAATGATCTGGATGAGGGAATTGAATGCAACATCTCCAAGTTTGCGGATGACACGAAGCTGGGGGGCAGTGTTAGCTGTGAGCAGGATGCTAGGAGGCTGCAAGGTGACTTGGATAGGTTGGGTGAGTGGGATAAAATGCATGGCAGATGCAGTATAATGTGGATAAATGTGAGGTTATCCACTTCGGCGGAAAAACAGGAGTGTAGATTATTATCTGAATGGTGGCCGATTAGGAAAAGGGGAGATGCAACGAGACCTGGGTGTCATGGTACACCAGTCATTGAAAGTAGGCATGCAGGTGCAGCAGGCAGTGAAGAAAGCGAATGGTATGTTGGCATTCATAGCAAAAGGATTTGAGTACAAGAGCAGGGAGGTTCTACTGCAGTTGTACAGGGTCTTGGTGAGGCCACACCTGGAGTATTGCGTACAGTTTTGGTCTCCTAATCTGAGGAAAGACATTCTTGCCATGGAGGGAGTACAGAGAAGGTTCACCAGACTGATTCCTGGGATGGCAGGACTTCCATATGAAGAAAGACTGGATCGACTCGGCTTGTACTCGCTGGAATTTAGGAGATTGAGGGGGGATCTTATAGAGGCTTACAAAATTCTTAAGGGGTTGGACAGGCTAGATGCAGGAAGATTATTCCCTATGTTCCCGACGTATATGGTAAATGGTAGGGAATTGAGGAATGCTGTGGAAACAGAGGGATCTAGGAATAACTGTGCATAGTTCCCTGAAGGTGGAATCACATGTAGATAGGGTGGTAAAGAAAGCCTTTGGTGTGCTGGCCTTTATAAATCAGAGCATTGAATATAGGAGTAGGGAAGTAATGTTAAAATTGTACAAGGCATTAGTAAGACCAACTCTGGAGTATGGTGTACAATTTTGATTACACAATTTTCGCCTAATTATAGGAAGGATGTCAACAAAATAGAGAGAGTACAGAGGAGATTTACTAGAATGTTGCCTGGGTTCCTGCAACTATGTTACAGAGAAAGGTTGAACAAGTTAGGTCTTTATTCTTTGGAGCGCAGAAGGTTAAGGGGGGACTTGATTGAGATCTTTAAAATGATGAAAGGGATAGACAGAGTTGACGTGGATAAGCTTTTCCCATTGAGGGTAGGGAAGATTCAAACAAGAGGGCATGACATGAGAATTAAGGGACAGAAGTTTAGGGGTAACGTGAGGGGGAACTTCTTTACTCAGAGGGTGGTGGCTGTGTGGAATGAGCTTCCAGCAGAAGTGGTGGAGGCAGGATCGATTTTAACATTTAAAAGTAAAGTGGATAGGTATATGGACGGGAAGGGAATGGAGGGGTATGGTCTGAGTGCAGGTAGATGGGACTAGGGGAAAACAAATGGTCGGCACGGACTGGAAGGGCCGAGAGGGCCTGTTTCCGTGCTGTAATTGTTATATGGTTATATGATGTTGGGGAACTCCAGAACAAGGTGTCACAGTTTAAGGATAAGGGGGAAGTCTTTTAGGACCGAGATGAGAAGATCTTTTTTCACACAGAGTGGTGAGTCTGTGGAATTCTCTGCCACAGAAGGTAGTTGAGGCCAGTTCATTGGCTATATTTAAGAGGGAGTTAGATGTGGCCCTTGTGGCTAAAGGGATCAGGGGGTATGGAGAGAAGGCAGGTACAGGATACTGAGTTGGATGATCAGCCATGATCATATTGAATGGCGGTGCAGGCTCGAAGAGCCAAATGGCCTGCTCCTGCACCTATTTTCTATGATTCTATGAGTGGATAGGGCAGGGTATGGGGTAAAAGGAGTGAATTAATAAGATTTATATAATATCAAGGGGGGGTGGGGTTAGTGTGTGTGTGTGTCGGGAGGGGGATATTTACTGAGTGTGGGGTTGGTTAGTGTGTGTGTGACGCTGCAGGCCCCACGGGACCCCATTGGTCTAGTTATAATTAAAACTCAGTGATTGAATGGACATTATGCAATGTAATTATAGGAGCTTGTGATTTGAATTTCTCCCCATGAATCCTTTTTTTTAATCATTTAAGTCATGAAATTCATGAAGCAAACATTATTTGCTCCTGGACTTATTTGCTCCTTCTTGCTCTGAGCTTTTATCTACTTAATTGATGGAATGAGGCTGCTTTGCAGAATCCTTCATGCGTCTCCTCCTGGCACAGTCAGTTGAGTTGGCATAAGACCAATCATGCTGGATAAACCAGATTCCAGTTTTGGGGGCGGAACTACATGTGGGTGCTTCCTCCACCCAGCTTCTCGGCCTTTTGGCTAAGATCAAGTGTAGTATCTGTTCTTTTTGTGAAAGAGACTATCTGTTCTTATCAGAGCAGTTCTGGCAGTTCCTTGGGACAAGGGCCGTGGATTGCGGAGCGAAATCGTTGAGGAGTCCGGTCGCTGCAGGCTTAGAGGTGGATCCCATGCTGGTTGGGAAACCAACCTAACACCTTATTCAGCCACAATGTCAGCAGGAGCAGGAGCAAGAGTGCAGGGTATTCGGAATACCCTGCGAATAAGCGTCAAGGACCTCAGTAAGGGGAACCCCTTCTCACGAGACCTGTTCGTGAAGAAGGTCTTGCTAGAGGCCTGCAAATTTGAGGCCAAGATCATCTACTGCCTCCAGGATTTTCCGGGTAACGGATATTTCGACGTTACCTTTAAGTATCCAACGGGATGGCAGAAGGTGATGGAAGTCTTCCGGGAGAGGGGAAATGAAGCTCCACTGTCGCTGCTGAAAGTGCAGCCGCTCTTCACCCTCCCCACCCAGAAGGAAAGGTTCATTACGGTGCACATGTTCAACCCACATGTGCCCGTAGTGGATGTCCTCACCTTCCTTGCTCGCTACGTTGAGGGAACAGGAGACTGTGTGGACGTGAAGGACATGCACGGGATTTGGACCAGCAAGCGGCAAGTTAAGGTAAAGCTGAGGGTGGACAAGGATGGAGAAATCGTCCACCCCCCCCCCTCGGTTTTCGCGATTGGAGGAAACCGAGGATACTTGAGCTATGTAGGGCAACCCAGGCTGTGCAGGAAATGCAACAAGCCTGGGCATGTGATGGCCCAATGCACTGCAGTTGTCTGCAAAAACTGCAAGATGGAGGGCCATGAGACAAAGGACTGTCAGGCCAGCAAGAACTGCAACCTGTGCGGGAGGCAGGCCACCTTTACAGGGCTTGCCTTAAAAAGCCTGCACCTATGCACAGGCAACAAGAGGAGCTGCTGCCAGCACCCCAAAGGGGGGTGAGGCACCCCCCACCACTGCCAAGACCTCAGCAGAAAGAGGGAACACGGATGAGGACAGCCCGACCACCTTGAGGCCCCAAGTGCCAGAAGGAGACGCCCAGCATCCTGCCCAGGAGGAAGAGTCGATGGAGGAGGGGGAACAGCAGGAGAAATGGACAATGGTGACGTATAAGAAGAGGGGTCAGGCCCAAAGAGCCAAGGCCGGAAAAGAGTGGTAAGTCCAAAAGAAAATCACAAAAAAGGTGTCTTTCTCTTACAGAAGGCAGCAACCTCTCCTCCTCGTCGGAGGATGAGGCGACCGGGAAGTCCCAACGATGGAGGCAGAGGAAGAAAAAAACGGGAGAGGAAAAGGAGACTGAGAGCAGAGAAGTGGCCGAGGGGCTCCAGCCCCAGGACATCGGGAGCAGCGCAGTGGTTGAGGGGCTCCAGCCCCCGGAGACAGGAATCATCACAACGGCAAGTGGACCCCAGCTCCAGGGGACTGGGAGCAGTGCAACGGCCCATGGGCCCCAGCTCCGGGTGACCAGGAGCAGCGCAGAGGCCATTGGGCCCCCAGCCCCAGGCGACTGGGAGCAGTGCAACGGCCCATGGGCCCCAGCTCCGGGCGACCGGGAGCAGCGCAGAGGCCATTGGGCCCCAGCTACAGAAGACAAAGGAAGTGGCATGCCCAAAAGGGGGTGGATCGAGAAGGCCCCTCCCAACGACAACTTTGGTTACGCCACCTGATACTCACCTCACCGCTGGATTCCTGAGCCCAGGAAAGCTGAGGCAATTCACCGAAGCGGTGGGAATGATGGGACATGGAAATGGTCAGTGACTCTAAAGACAATGGAGCTCAAACTGGCATCTTTAAACGTGCGCAGTATAAAGAGCACTGCGCGATGTGTTTAATGCCAAGGTCAAGGCAGATGTGACTTTTCTTCAGGAGTGCGGGCTGCCACACCTCCGCTGCTATCGGAGGTGGTCGTGATGGTGGCCCCACGGACTGTCGGTGTGGTCGAGGGGAAATGACTGTCGTGCCTCCGGCCTGGGGATTTTGCTGCGGGGAGGGAACTTCACCATCACTGAGGTCAAGGAAGTGGTTGGAGGGTATCTCCTAGTGGTGGATGTTATGTACCGTGGCTCTCCGCTCCGGCTGATAAATGTGTATGCCTCACCCACGCAGAGCGAGCGGCTGGCCGTTCTCCAGCAGCTCCCAGTGCTGCTGGCCACGTCCGGCAGCTCGTTCTGGCCGGTGACTTCAACTGCATCATTGATGCGGGCTGGACGATCCGGCAGTGCCGACAGCAGACTGGACAGCACGTCCAAGTTCCTGATGGAGATGGTTAAAAGACGCAAAGCTGCGTGACGCCTTCAGCGACCCTGCAGGCGGGTCCCAGCCGCAGTTCACTTGGTCGAGATCGGACGGTTTAGCCCGATCTCGGATAGACTTCGAGTTCACGACGAAGGCCGTCACGGTGAGACACACTGACCTCACGCCAGTGTTTCTTCTCCGACCACTGCCTCCTTCAGGCTTCATGTCACCTACGGGAGGACCGGAAGGCAGGCAGAGGGACGTGGAAGTTAAACACGAAACTGTTGACCCCCAGAGAATGTCGAGGAGCTAAAGAGGGACTACACATGTTGGAGAACGGTGAGGCCCCTCTTTGACTCCCCCACACTCTGGTGGGAAGCAACCAAGGAGAACATTAAGAGGTTCTTCATTATTAAAGGGGTTCAGAGAGCAAGACAGAGTCAGAGGTAAGGAATTGTGCCAACTCCAGACAGATTTGCAGCAACTGCTTCCTTCTGCAGTCGAGCGGGGTGGATGTGAGGGAGGAACTTTGAGAGTTGAAGGACCGGCAAGCTTAGCTCTTCACCTCTGAATCCTCCAAGATCATCTTCCGATCTAGGGTCCGCCATGTGGAGCAGGATGAGACGTGCTCACGTTTCTTCTTCATAAGGTTCACAGGGGGAGCTCTGTGATGAACAGCCTTAGGGAGGAGGACGGCACGGTAGCATCCTCACAGACAGACGTGCTGAGGATCTGCAAATCCTTTTTACACAGATTTTGTATGACCAAAAGAACCACAGACAGTACCTCCTCCCAGAACTTCCTGTCCTCAATCACGGAGGTCTTGGAGGACAGCAAGCGGGAGAGTCTGGACCAACCACTGACCCTAGAGGAGCTGACTGGCTCCATCCGTTCCTTTGACTCGAATAAAACTCCCGGAAGCGATGGCTTACCGGCCGAGTTGTATTTGGCTCTGTGGGACTGGATGGGCCCGGACCTGCTAGAAGTGTACAACGACATGCTTCTAGCTGGTAGCATGTCAGACTCCATGAGGAAGGGGCAACATCACCCTAATCTACAAGCAGAAGGGGGAGATGAAGGACATAAAGAATTGGAGACCCATAACACTCTTGAATATAGACTACAAGATCCTGTCAAGGCCATCGCCAATCGGGTCAAGTCTGCTCTGGGACAGGTGAATCCACCCGGACCAAACCTGTGCTGTACTGGCAGGAAAAATCTCAGACAGCCTAGCGCTGCTGAGAGATACCATCGCCTACGTGCAGGACAGACGGGTGGATGCCTGCCTAGTCAGCTTGGACCAGGAGAAGGCCTTCGACAGGATTTCGCCACACGTACATGAGGGACGTGCTCTCCAAAATGGGTTTTGGGGGAGGAATCAGAAATTGGATCAAACTGCTCATACACCAACATCCGTTAGTGCAGTCCAAATCAATGGGTGGGAATCAGACAGTTTCCCTGTAAGGTCTGGAGTCAGGCAGGGTTGCCCTCTCTCTCCTGTCTTGTTTGTCTGCTGTATTGAACCTTTTGCTGAATCCATCAGGAAGGATGCGAGCATAAGAGGAGTGACATTGCCAGGCAGTGGGGGCATTCAAGTAAAGAACCTCCCTGTACATGGACGATGTCGCTGTCTTCTGCTCGGATCCAGGGTCGGTTCGCAGACTGATTAGTATCTGCGACCAGTTTCAGTCAGCCACGGGAGCCAGGTTGTGGAACCACAGGAAGAGCGAGGCCATGCTCTTTGGCAACTGGCCCGACAGATCTTCCGTCCCCTTCACCATCAAGCCTGACTTCTTGAAGGTGCTGGGATCTGGTTCGGGGGGGGCTGAGGGCATGTAACAAAAATTGGCTGGAGCGGATAGCCAGGGTGGGGAGGAAGCTGGAGCTGTGGAGGCAACGCTCCCTCTCCATAACGGGAAAGAATTTGGTCATCAGGTGTGAGGTGCTCTCGGGGCTGCTGTACTTGGCACAAGTGTGGCCTGTCCCTCCCTCATACGCCACAGGGATCACCCGGGCCATCTTCCAGTTCATCTGGGGGTCGAGGATGGATCGGGTGCGACGGGCCACAATGTACAAGTCGGCAGCAGACAACGGGGGTAAAAGCGTGCCCAACGTCGCCCTCATTCTGATGGCCACCTTCGTGTGTGCTGCATCAGGCGGAGTGTAGAGCCAAGGCACGTGGGCACCAAGTGTCACCTACCTGCTGAGGTTCCACCTGTCCCCGGTGTTGAGAAGGATGGGCCTGGCGCAGGTGCCACGCAATGTGCCAGTCAGCTGGACATTGCCGCCCCATCTGTCGTCGGTGGAAGGGTTCTTCCGGACCAACACCTTTGACCACATGTCCATCGGGCAGTGGTCAGCACAGAATGTCCTGCAGGCACTGCAGGGAAAAGGACTCTATGGACCCGGTGGCGTTGGTTCCCTGAGCAGACTGCCCAGCTTGTCTGGCAAAATGCCTCATCGCCAGAACTCACCAACAAGCACCAAGACCTGGCTTGGCTGGCGGTGAGGGGAGCCCTCCCAGTCAGATCCTTCCTGCACCGTCGGAACCTCACTGCCAGCGCACACTGCCCTCGGGACGGCTGCTATGGCGAGGAGACGGTTGCCCCACCTCTTTACAGAGTGTGGGTTTGCTAAAAGAGTCTGGAGAAAAATGCAAGGGTCCCTGGTACGCTTTATCCCGAACAGCTCCGTCACAGAGGACTCGGTGATTTTACGGACTGTTCCCAGGGACACATTCAGAGACTGACATCGAGTGCTGCTGGAGGGTCATCAACTCGGTAAAAGACGCCCTTTGGTCTGCCCGAGCATTGTTCCACCACCCAGCAGAGCGAGATGTCCGTCAGGGAATGTTGCCGACTGGCCCGCTGCAGACTGCAGGAGTACGTGCTGAGGGGACGCACTGAAGCTCGGTGCAGCCAACGACAAGGCTCGGTGGGGGAGGGCCACAGTCTAAACGCCCTTCCGCTGCTGGACATGGGGGGTACGGTATGGTGGAGACGCCCCTCAATATAAGGGAAGGTATCCCACGCCACTGTGGCACGAGTGGGGGACTGATTTGTGGAAATTTGGGGGAAAGAAAATGTCTAAACTGTATTGATCTATTGTACAGCCTCCGAAAATGTCGGATGGATTTTCCGCAAGGTTAATGTATTGTATATATTTATCATTCGAATAAAGTATATTTTGAAACAAAAAACCAGTGGCCATAATGAGAACTGCTGGGTCAAGACAAGTTAAGATATCCGAGTGCTCTTTGGCTGAATGAGCAGTTTCCTTGGTCCTTGTGTAGACTGACCATTTCAGCAAGTTAAAAGGCACTGATATCCAAAGAACTATACCCATGCGTAAATGTGCACTGTTAACACAAGACCAGTCAACAGTCAATAGTCAATAGTCAGATTTATTCGTCACATACACAATGAAGTGCAGTGAAATGAACTTGCCAGTTGCGGTACAATTTAAAAAAAGAACACACAATACACAATAACAATTTAACACAAAAACATCCACCACAGCATTCATCACTGTGGTGGAAGGCACAAAGTTCAGTCAGTCCTCCTCCATTTTTCCCCATGCTCGGGACCACAAACCTCCGCAGTCGCCGCTCCAGGTGTACAGGCCCTCTCGTCTGGAAGGTCAGTCCCGAATCGGTGCTTCCCTACCGGAGACTGCGGCTTCAAGATGATGTAGGCCGCAGGCCGGCGGTCGAAGATCTAAGTCCCCGCCACGCCGCAGCTAGAAGCAGAGCAGACCGCGGCTTCAAGATGTTGTAGGTCGCGGGCCGGCGGTCGGACGATGAAAATAAATTGGAGAAAAGTTTAAATCAAACCCATTCCAAATGGAGTTTGTACCACAGGAACAACGATTAAACAGACTTGGCTTATACCTTGTTGAGAAAAAAAAAGTGAGAGGTTCTCCAGAGTGTGTACAAATCATCGAAATGTACAAATTGTCATGGAGTGTGACAGGGTAGATGCAGAGTTGATGTTTCCTCTGGCTCATGTCTGTAGAACCAGGGGTCACAGTCTCAAAACAAGGGATTCGGGACGGAAGTGACAGAAGATTTCTTAACCTTGAGGGTAGGGAACATTTGGAATTCTCTATTCAAGGGAGCTGTGGATGCTCAGTTGCTGGGTACAGTTAAGACAAAGATGTACATGTTGACCCTGCTCCAGCATTGTGTGTCTATTTTTGGCATAAGCCAGCACCCGCATGTCCTTCCTGCACATAGAATTTTACATATTGAGAGAATCAAAGGATAGAGAGTAGGTGTAGCAAAATGGGACTTGGTAGATGATCACCCCATGATTTTATTGAATAGACCGACTGTCTACTCCTACTCTTATGTTCATCCCCCTTGCATAAGTAATTCACTGTGTTTCATACGTAGAAATTAATGGAATTAGTTTCTATCAGGAGATTAACCTCCAACATTTACAGATGGCATCAGATTATTGAATTTGCTTGGATTGGAATGACACCAAAGCTTCTCTGGATATAACAATCAATGATGTTTGTTCTTAAGAAATGTCCTTATTCCCAATTAGAAATCACAGAAAGGAGCACAGCTGTAGTAAGTAATAACTTTCATTTATCATGAGCAGGAGGTACTAATAGGTCAAATATTTCTTAATTTCATATAAATATCTACACAGCTTTGTCTTAATCACTTTTGGGTGTATTTAAGTGAACGGTTGTAATCTTTGCTGACTTTGTGCCAATAAAATCCACTCAAACAGTTTTAATTTTTCATTAAAATGACACCTTATAGTTATAGCAGGCCCTCCCCGCCTATCATCAAATCTACCTTTTAATGCCAACATATATAGTATGTTCGGAATGAAATGGAATTCAAAGCCATGCTGTCTGATGCAATTACAATTTTTGCATGTCTTGTATGAGATAAAACAAATGCAAAGGTCAAGGCACAAAAACAAAATCCACACAGCACAAACTTTTGTGACGCAAAGTCCCCACCCATTGAATTTACAAACCACAAACCATAGAAGGGAAGTCTGTAAGAAAGACTTTGGTTCATTGATATTGAGCAATGCACATCGCCATTTAGTTACAATTATTTATACATAGAATTATGCAATTTGTTAATATGTAATCTTTTTGATACAACTTTAAAAAAAAGTTATTGAATAAACGTGTCACTGACAAAGATTGCTCATTCCCAATTTTCCTGGAAGGCGAAGCCTTTTTAAAAAAAACTTACCTTTCAAAGAGTTGCAATTCATTGTCACCATTTAATACAGGGGTCAGCAACCTGGTTCTGCATAATGCCAGGTTGCATGTCTGTGAGCGGATGGCGGGCCACATCTATCACATGTACTCATGGATCCTGCCCCCATCACGCCCCAGATGGCAGGCATCAAATCACGTGTTCACATAGATCCCACCCCTTCGAAAAATACGCCTGCGGGCTGGATGATTTCGGGTTACGGGCCGCATTCGGCCCGGGGGCCGCAGGTTGCCGACCCCTGTTCAAACAAGGAACTGCAGATGCTGGTTTACCAAGGTACGACAGTGCTGGAATAACTCAATGGGTCAGACAGCATCTCTGGAGAAGATGGAAGGAGTTTGTAGAAACATAGAAACATAGAAATTAGGTGCAGGATAGGGAGAGCCTGCACCGTGATCATGATCACCCAACTCAGTATCCGTACCTGCGTCCATACCTCTGTTAGGGGCCAACTCACTCTTTTAGAATGACTGCCTCAACTACCCTCTGTGGCAGAGAGTTCCAGAGACTCAACCACTCTCTGTGTGAAGAAAAGTCTTTCTCAGTCTTAAAGGAGGGGAAAGAAGCTGGAAGAGAGGAGAAGGATCTTTCTTCATAAAAGCCTGACATCCCGAGTCTGGTATAATATGTTGGGGCCCTTCATTACTGTAGAAGGCGGGGGGGGGGGGGGGGGTTTGATAGGCAGAGGGTTGTACAAAGGCCAGCGAGGAAAAGACAAAAGATGTGAGATAAGAGAGAAGAGGTTCGAATTGTGAAGTCAGAGGAAGGGATATAGATTCAATGTACATACCATTGAGTTTTAAGCCACCAAAGTGGAATATGAGTGGCTGTTCCCCCAGTTTGTGTGTGACCTCACACTGGCAATGGATAGAGCCAGGATAGAGGGATCAATATGGGAATTATATGGGGAGTTAAAATGGTATCTATCCAGCAGGCCTTGGAGGACTCAGCAGGTTTGGCAAGCTGGTCACCAGTTCTACACTTGTTTCACTGGTGTGAAGATGGTCGCTTTTACACTGGATGCAGTAGATGAGGTTAGAGGAGGTGCATGTGAACCTTTGTGTTTTTTAATAGGATGGAATGTTTCTTCAGCTACTTCATCAGATAATTAAAAGTCAATTGAGTGGAACCAGAGCTAAATACATGCCTGACCAAGGAAGAATAGCAAACTTCCTTCCCTAAAGAACATTAGTGAGTGGATGCAATACAATATAATAATACTTTATTAGCCAAGTATGTTTTGCAACATATGAGGAATTTCATTTGCCAAGTCAGTCATACAAATAAAAAGCAACAGAACACACAAAATACATTTTAACATTCCACCACAGTAACCTCCACATTCCTCACTGTGATGGAAGGCGAAAAAAAAATTCAATCTCTTCTCTTCTTTGTCCTCCCGCAGTCAGGGGCCTCGAGCCTTCCATTGATGGGACGATCTTACTCCCGTAGCCAGCGGCGTTTGGGCTCTCCTCATCTGGGTGTTCACTCCTGCATCGGTGGGGAATCTCAGCTCCCCCGCACCAAGCGATCAGACCCTAGGTGTCGGGGCTTGTCGAACTTTCTGCGACGTTGGAGCTCCCGACATCCACAGTCTTTACCATCAAGAGAATGCGAGCTCTTGATGGTAAAGTCCGCAGGCTGCGGTTGGAGCATCGATCCCAGGCAAGGAATCGGCTCCGATGGTAAGTCCACGCCCTGTGGTGGGGCTCAAAGTCAGTCCCAAGCGAGGCTTCCAGTTCCATGATGTTAGGTCGCAGAGCGACCGCAGATACGACCCTGAAAGTAATAGCATCTCTGGCAGGGTAAGAGATTAAAAAAAAAGTTTCCCCGACCCCCGCCCCCACATAAAACAAACCAGTGAACATTAAAACGAACTTTCAAAACACACTAAAAATAACAAAAAAAGACGGAAAAACAGACTGTTGGCGAGGCTGCTAATCGTACGGCGCCCCTGGTGATGTGCTCTTATAATAATTTGACCACTTTCTAGACATTTACTGAAAGCCATCAGCATGGGGAGAAGGCATGAGAACGGGGTTGAGAGGGAAAGATAAATCAACCATGATTGAATGACAGACTAGACTCAATGGGCCGAATGGTCTAATTCTGCTCATGACTTATGAACTTATGTGGATGTATTCTACCCAACTTGTGCCTCTATGTACTGGTGATCTTTCCTCTTCCCTCTCAATCATGATGCTTTGGTCTTGGCCCAAAATGTCTCCTGTCCACATTCTCCGATGAGCATCTCTGGAGAGAAGGAATGGATGATGTTTCGGATTGAGACCCTTCTACAGACGAATATTCAGATGAATATTGACTTCTCCAACTTCAAGTAACACTTGCTTTCCCTTTCTCTCCATTCCTCCTCCATCCTCGGCCTCCTGATTAAATTTTACTGATTGAATGTCACCTTCCCCTCAGCTAACAATAATCCATTCTACAATTTCCTTGATCACCGTCCCCTTTGATCTCTTGTTTTCACACCTTGCCCTTCCACAGTTTGAGAATAAGGAGTAGGCCATTTAGAACGTAGACGAGGAAACACTTTTTCTCACAGAGAGTGGTGAGTGTGGAATTCTCTGCCTCAGAGGGCGGTGGAGGCAGGTTCTCGGGATGCTTTCAAGAGAGAGCTAGATAGGGCTCTTAAAGATAGCGGAGTCATGGGATATGGGGAGAAGGCAGGAACGGGGTACTGATTGGGGATGATCAGCCATGATCACATTGAATGATGGTGCTGGCTCGAAGGGCCAAATAGCCTACTCCTGTACCTATTGTCTATTGTATATTGTCTATTGTCATATCTCTCAGCCTTCCTCTCCCCTGCCTCTGTCTGAAGAAGGGTCTCGACAGAGATGCTGCCTGTCTCGTTGAGTTACTCCAGCATTTAGTTTCTCTGGGGTTACATTGTCTAAGGAAATTAGTAAATGGTGTAATTTCAGAAAGTACATAGTGAGAATGTTGAAGGATGGATTAGACTGTAAATTAAGGGATGAGAGAATTCAAGCTAAACTTTAACATACAAAACCTTACTTTTGACAAGGTAAGAAGAATTGTAGTCTTGATGCAAGTAGCGCTAGAAATGTAGCAGTAGATTTGATCAACGTACGGTGCAAATGGAAATTTATTGGACAATGCCACTGGATTAATAATGGCGAAGTCAGCTATGTCTTCTCTATTCAGACTAGATCAGATAAATGTTAAGGAGGGCTTCACTGGAAAACCAGCTACCCATAGGAACATATAGGAGCAGGGAAGTAATGTTAAAATTGTACAAGGCATTGGTGAGACCAATTCTGGAGTATGGTGTACAATTTTGGTCGCCTAATTATAGGAAGGATGTCAACAAAATAGAGAGAGTACAGAGGAGATTTACTAGAATGTTGCCTGGGATCCAGCAACTATGTTACAGAGAAAGGTTGAACAAGTTAGGTCTTTATTCTTTGGAACGCAGAAGGTTAAGGGGGGACTTGATTGAGGTCTTTAAAATGATGAAAGGGATAGACAGAGTTGACGTGGATAAGCTTTTCCCATTAAGGGTAGGGAAGATTCAAACAAGAGGGCATGACATGAGAATTAAGGGACAGAAGTTTAGGGGTAACGTGAGGGGGAACTTCTTTACTCAGAGGGTGGTGGCTGTGTGGAATGAGCTTCCAGCAGCAGTGGTGGAGGCAGGATCGATTTTAACATTTAAAAGTAAAGTGGATAGGTATATGGACGGGAAAGGGAATGGAGGGGTATGGTCTGAGTGCAGGTAGATGGGACTAGGGGAAAACAAATGGTCGGCACGGACTGGAAGGGCCGAGAGGGCCTGTTTCCGTGCTTTAAAAAAAAACAAAAAAAAACATGATAAAGGTTTCAACGGTCTTTTATTGTCACGTGTACCAATTAAGGTACAGTGATATGCGAATTACCATACAGCCATACCAAGAAAAAGCAACAAGACACACAACTACATAAAAGTTAACATAAACATCCACCATAGCGGATTCCCCAAGGAAATTGCTTACCTAACACCCGCAAGGTGCTTGGAATACCATTAACATTGACATACATGTGTCTAAACCATAGTTAGTGACATGACAAAAGATTAAACAGTTACAAAACTTTCAGGACATTATAATAAGTAAGAATACAGCAGCAGACCACTCAACAACATGCTCACAGGCACAACTGTTGTCAACTCTCACTCATGAAAAGTATACCATGGGCAAGTCTGGAGACGAGCTCTGAGCTTGCACTATGACCCGAAATATTAGCGGGAAGTTGTTTTGTTGTTATTGTAGCAGGCGACACCCAGAAACTATTACTGTTGGGCAGAGCCTGGATGAGAGCACTCAGAGCAAACATAATCGGTTCAATACTTGGCACAGTGCATGGACAGAATCACATGCTTCATCTTTCATTTGGCATGAAGAAACATAAATTATTGAAAACAAAATTGCTCGTCAGGCAGGTTAAACAGAAAGAAAATTCGAGAGAAATTCAAAGAGTTAAAATCAGAGCTGTGGAAAGTTAGAAAACAGCCTTAAGGTTCGTACGTCATAGGAGCAGAATTAGGCCATTTGGCCCATCCAGTCTACTCTGCCATTCAATCATGACTGATCTCCCTTTTCCTCTCAACCCCACTATCCTTCCTTCTCCCCGCAACCTTTGACACCCTTACTAATCATGATCTCTGCTTTAAAAATACCCAAAGATTTGGCCCCACAGCTGTCCGTGGCAATGAATTCCACAGAATGTTCTCATTTATAAAGAAAGAGAGGTTTAAACATTTTGGCAGGTTCGTGGATTGGATAGGTTTAGAGGGATAAGGGCTGAATGCGGGCAGGTGGGACTAATGTAGATGAGGTATGTTGGTCAGTGTGGGAAAGTTGGGCCAAAGGGCCTGTTTCCTTGCTGGTGGTGTGGAAAGTTGTTTTTCATAATGGAGCTCTGTGACTAGATGTGCCTCAGGGATTGGTGATGACACATTGCTGTTTGTCATCTCCATCAAGGATTTGTTTCTGAATGTACAAGGCATGATCAGATGGCACTAAAGTAGTTGGTATTGGTAGTAAAGATGGTTATCAAGAATTACAGCAGGATCTTGATCAACTGGGCTAATGTTCCGAGGAATAGCTAATAGAGTTTAATTTAGATAAATTTGAGCTGCTGTATTTTTGGAAGGTCAAACAAGGAAGGCCCTTCATGGTAAATGGCAGGGCTCTGGGGTGAGTTAAGAGCAGAGAGCTAAGTACAAGCACACACAAGTATACAGGTAGATAGGATGGTGAGGAGGCTTTTAGTTCATTGGCCTTCTTCATTCAGTGTATTACATGACAATTGTGCAAGGTGTTGATGAGGTCATATTTGGAGGGCTGTATTCAGTTCTGGTCACCATGCTATACGAAGGATATTGTTAAGTTGGAAAAAGGAAGGGAGAAGATTTACGAGGAAGTTGCCAGGACTTGAGGACCAGGGTTATAGGGCGAGGATATGCAGAGGAGTATAAAAACATATTGGAAATAGGGTGAATGCACAAAGTCTTTTTCACAGGCTAGGGGAATCAAGAACTTGGACAGGGCCTTCACTGTGATCGGTAGAGCTCTGAGGAGTGTTGTGGAGCAGAGGGATCTAGTAGTACAGGTACATAGTTTGTTGAAAGTGGCATATTAGCTGGATAGGGTGTCAAAAAGGCTTTTGGCACATTGGCCTTCATCAGTCAGAGTATTGAGTATTGAAGTTGGGAGGTCATGTTGCAGTTGTGTAAGACGTTGGTGAGGCCGCATTTAAAGTATTGTGTTCAGTTTTGAGAACTATGTCATAGGAAAGATGTTGTCAAGCTGGAAAGGGTGCTGAGAAGATTGGCGAGGATGTTGCCAGGACTCGAGGGCCTGAGCTCTGGGGGGAGGTTGAGTAGGCTGGGCCTCTTTTCCTTGGAGCGCAGGAGGAAGAGGGGTGATATTATAGGGGTGTATAAAATCATGAGAGGAATAGATCTGATAGACACACAGAGTCTCTTGCCCAAAGTAGGGGATCGAGAACCAGACGACATAGGTGTAAGGTGAGGAGGGAAAGATTTTATAAGAATCTGAGGGGTAACTTTTTCACGCAAAGGGTGGTAGGTGTGTGGAAAGAACTGCCAGAGGAGGTAGTTGAGGTGGGGACTATCGCAACGTTGAAGAAACATTTAAACAGGTACATGGATAGGACAGGTTTAAAGGTATATGGGTCAAACGCAGGTAGGTGGGACTACTATAGATGGGACATGTTGGCTGGTCTGGGAAAGTTGGGTCGAAGAGCCTGTTTCCAAGCTGCAAACCCTAAGACTATAACATATGGAGAGTGAAATGCATGCGTTCACACCACATGCACTCATACTATGCCAACTTTGGTTCTGGCATGCACTTTCTGCTGATATCTACTGACCACCTGCTTTACGGTATGGTACAGCAGTTGCACCATAGCTGACAGGAAGGCACTTCAACGGGTGGTGAAAACCACCCAGTACATCATCGGTGCCCCGCTCCCTGCTTTGGATGCCCTCCACCGAAAACGGTGTCTGAGACGGGCTGGGAAGATCATCAAGGACCCCTCCCACCCTAACCATGGACTGTTTGCCCTCCTACCATCGGGGAGGCGGTACAGGGGCCTCAGGTCCCGCACCAGCAGGATGAGGAGTAGCTTCTACAATAACACCATCGCACTGCTGAACTCGGAGTCCCGCCGATAGATTCCCACATCTGTATTTATTTATCTGTATTTATCTAAACATTGCTATCACTACGTACTGACACTAAACTGCATTTCGTTGTACCCAAACTTGTATCTGTGCAATGACATTAAATTTGAATTGAATTGAATTGAATTGAATTATAACTGAAATTTTCATCCTAGGCAACATCTGGTAAATCTTCTCTGCTCCCTTTGTTGTGCATTCAAATCTTTCTTATAATGTGGCACCCAGATCTGCACACTATACTCCGCTAGCGGCCCAACCAAAGATTCATAAGGTTGCACCTTAACTTCCGTGCTCATACTGTATATTCAATGCCTTGGCTATGAAGGCCAGCCTCCAATATGCTCCCTTCATCGTCTTATTCTCCTATGCTGCCATGGATCTATGAATTTCTACAGCAAAGCTTTTTATTTACCTTGGTACAAGTGACAAAAATAACACAAATAAAACTAAGATCCCTCTCTTCCTCAATACTTTCCAGAGCCCTGGTAAATGATTGAACTTCATTAGACATCCCGAAAGGCATAACCTCACACTTCTCCAGATTAAATTGCATGTTGCATTATGTGTCAACTGTTCAATATAGTTTGTAACGTAAGAATGTCCTGCTCACTATCAATAACACCACTATTTTTTGCCATCTGTAAACATACTAATCGTACCTCCGATATTCATATTCAAACCATTAATGTGTATGACAAATAGCAAGGGCAACACGTCACCAGCTTCCAATTCCATATGCAACCCTCTCCAATGCCCAAGAGAGGAGTTTGAGTGTGAGGGGTGGCACTTTGGGAAGTCAAATTTGTTTAGTTTAGTTTAGTTCAGAGATACTGTGCAGAAAAAGGCCCTTTGCCCCAGCAAGTCCACGCCGACCAGCAATCCCCGCACACTAACACCATCCTACACACACTAGGGACAATTAACAATTTTACTGAAGCCTTTTAACCTACAAACCTGCACGTCTTTGGATTGTGGCTGGAAACTGGAGCACCCGGAGAAAACCCACTCGGGTCACGGGAAGAACGTATAAACTCCATACAGACAGCACTCGTAGCCAGAATCGAACCCGGGTCTCTGGCGCTGTAAGGCAGCAACTCTACCGCTGCCGTGCCGCCCCTGTAAAGGGAATGTAAATGTAAAGGGAAAGTATACAGTTAATGGCAGGGCCCATTAAGAAGTTTAAGAAAGAACTGCAGATGCTGGTAAATCGAAGGTAGACACAAAATGCTGGAGTAACTCAGGGCATCGGAAATGTCCTAATTCATTAGGGCATTCAGAGGACATGGAGGGCCAGGGCATCGGAGATGTCCTCATTCTTTAGGGAACGGGGATTTCCCTCTTCCATTATAGATGAGGCTCTCACTAGAGTCCCCTCGATATCCCACAGCTCCGCTCTTACTCCCCCTCCCCCCACTCGTAACAAGGACAAAGTCCCGCTTGTCCTCACATTCCACCCCATCAGCCATCGCATGCAACATATAATCCTCTGACATTTTCACCACCTCCAAAGGGATCCCACCACTGGCCACATCTTCCCATCTCCACCCCTTTCTGCTTTCCATAGAGACCGTTCCCTCCGTAACTCCCTGGTCAGCTCGTCCCTTTCCACCCAAACCACCCCCTCCCCAGGTACTTTCCCCTAGAACCGCAGGAAATGCTACACCTGTCCCTTTACGTGCCCCCTCGATACCATCCAAGGACCCAAACAGTCTTTCCAGGTGAGGCAGAGGTTCACTTGCACCTCCTCCAACCTCATCTACTACCTCCGCTGTTCCAGGTGTCAACTTCTCCACATCGGCGAGACCAAGTTCAGGCTCGGCGATCGTTTCGCTGAACACCTCGGCTCAGTTTGTCTTAACCAATCGATTAAGACTGGAGGAAATACTAGGTGCTGAGAGCTCTCTTATACCTGCATGAAGGAGGCAATTAAACACACCTGAGCAATTTCAAACACCTGTGAAGCCATGTGTCCCAAACATTATGGCGCCCTGAAATGGGGGGGACTATGCATTAACACAGCTGTAATTTCTACATGGTTGAAACCAAAATGTATAAAAATGGCCTTTATAAAAATTTGACAATGTGCACTTTAACCACATGTGATTTTTTTAATTACAAATCTCAAATTGTGGAGTACAGAGGCAAATAAACAAATGATGAGTCTTTGTCCCAAAGATTATGGAGGGCAATGTATATTCAGGGAATGGAGGGATTTGGATCATGTGAAGGCAGAAGAGATTAGTTTAATTTGGCATAATGTTCTGCAGAGATTTTGTGGGCTAACGAGCCTTTTCATGTGTTAAAAAAGGAACTGCAGATGCTGGAGAATCGAGGGCACACAAAAGGCTGGAGAAACTCAGCTGGTGCGGCAGCATCTAAGGAGCGAAGGAGATAGGCGACGTTTCGGGTCGAGACCCTTCTTCAGACTGGTCAGGGATCAGGGAAACGAGAGATATAGACGGTGATGTGGAGAGATAAAGAACAATGAATGAAAGATATGCAAATAAGTATCGATGATAAAGGGAACAAGCCATTGTAAGCTGCTGGTGGTGTGAAAATGAGAAGCTAGTGTGACTAGGGTGGGGGAGAGAGATAGAGAGAGAGGGAATGCCAGGGCCCGAGGGCTGAGGGAGAGGTGGGAAGGGGAGGAGACAGCAAGGGTTAACAGAATTGAGAAAATTCAATGTTCAAGCCCAGAAGATGCAGACTCCCCAAGCGGAATATGAGGTGCTGTTCCTCCAACTTGCGGTGTTGCTCACTCTGGCCGTGGAGGAGGCCCAGGACCGAGAGGTCGGATACGGAATGGGAGGGGGAGTTGAAGTGCTGAGCCACCGGGAGGTCGGTTTGGTTATTGCGGACCGAGCGTAGGTGTTCAGCGAAAGAGCCTATTCATGTAGTGATCTATGTTAAAACTTTGGATTTAAATTGCCAACTTGTCTAGGATCTCACGGTGATACTTGACCTGCTAAGTTGCTCAGCAGGTTGATTTTTGGCTCCGGGTTCCAACATCTGCATCTCTTGTTTCTTTGGATTTTAATTTGGATTTACTGATTTTGCTCCTAGAATATAATCAACGGCTGAATGAAAGATATTCCCAAAAGTAACAAGTGCAACATCACGCCACAAACACATATTTAAAATTTAAAAAAAAACTTTATTCAGAAAAATATATACAAAACAAGAACTGTGCAAAAACGCTTCATTCATTTCTCGGCATTTAATAGTGTCACATTCAGTTGTGTTTGTATCTATCTTACAAAACACCCTTGCCACTCATGGAGCCGTTGGGTGATATATTTTTGCTTGTTTGAGGGGTGTCCCCACGGGACTGTCTCTCAGTGTCCAGCAGCGGAAGGACTCTAGACTGTGTTGCTCCCGCACAGATCCTTCGCATTGGCTTTAGTGTGTTCTTCAGCAGGTACTCCTGCAGTCTGCAATGGGTCAGTTGGCAATATTGCCTCATGGAAATCTTGCTGAGCTGGCAGACCAACAAATTTTCAGGCAGACCAAGGTGCGTCTTTCACCGAGTTGGTCCTCCAGCAGCACTTGAAGTCTATCTCTAAATGTGTCCTTGGGAGCATCCCGTAATTCTGAGAGTACTTTGTTACGGAGCTGCTCAGGGTGAATGATGACTAGGACCTCCTTTTCCAGACTTTCATCGCAAACCCACACACTGCAAAGAGGTGGGCATCTGTCTCTTCTTCATAGCAACCGTTCTGAGGGCAGTGTAAGACTCCAATTGTATAGGACAAATCTGACTGGGATGGCCCCATCTCAACCAGCCAAGTGAGGTTTTGGAAGAACACTAGACAAACTGGGCAGTCTGCTCCGGGTACCATGCCACAAGATCCATCGAGTCCTTTTTCTACAGGAGAGGTCACTGACCAATGGACGTTTGGTCAAAGGTATTTTTCCGCAGGACAGATGCTGCAGCAATATCTGTCTGCCTGGCCCATTCTTCGAAATACTGGAGATGGGTAGAACGGCAACAGGTATTTGGTGTCCATGTATTTTGGCTCTATGGTGCACAATGGCAGCTGTCAGGATGAAGGCAATGTCAGGCCTTTTGCCCCTGTTGTCTGTTGACTTGCATCATGTCCATCTGACTCATTCCATCTTTGATTCCCAGACACACTGGACGGTGGCCTGTGTGAATGCCAGTGCAGAGGAGTGGCGACGGGCCACACCTGCATCACGTACAGCAGCACTAAAAGGGCCTCACATCTGACAACTAGCACAGTTCCCACAATTCCAATTTCCGTTGGACCTTGGCTTTCCACTCCAGCCAAGTTTAGTTGCAGGCCTCACTCCTTCCGAACCAGTTCCCCAGCATCTTCAGGTAGTCAGACCTGATGGTGATGAGGGCGGACAATTGCAGAAGACAACTGCACTGTGGGGCAGCGCAGTGGCGCAGCGGGAATTGCTGCCTTACAGCGCCAGAAACCTGGGTTTGATCCTGTGTATGGGTGATCACTTTGCATAATGTTTCTTAGTATGTCTTATGTGGGGGGTGGTGGGGATAGGATCTTCGCCGCCCCCCCCCCCCCCGGGGCCTACCAACTGGATTAGCACGGCCATTCCTACCGGCGACTGGCCAGAGCTACAGCAGCGGGCGCCGCGCGGAAGTACCATCATGGGGCATGGGATCCTTGTCGAGGACCATCAGTGTTGGTGCTCCGATCCCGGGGCCTGCTGACTTTAACATCGTGGAGCTGTGGCTTGCGGAACTTCTAGCCGCGGGCGGCGGTGACTTTAACATCGCAGCGGCCTGGGATCTTTTGCCGAGGATCGCCCGTGTTGGAGCTACGTCCAGCTCGACCTGTGGACTTCGGAGGCTGCGGTAGGAAGCGGCCGATTCGGAAACTCCAAGCAGCTGAGTGTGTTCCTCTGTTCCGATCATCCCGACGAGAGGAACTGTACATCAGGCCGTCCGTAGCGGCTGCGGAGGGTTCAGCCCATGCCAATCACCTGTTCACCTTAGTTATATGGGATTCCCCTTTCTCATCCACATCCGTTAGGGGCAAATTATAGAGACCAATTAACCTACAAACCCACACACCTTTGGGATGTGGGAGGAAACCGGAACATCTGGAGAAAATCCACGTGTTCACAGGGAGAACAGCCGAACTCCACACAGACAGCACCCGATGTCAGGATTGAACCCAAGTCTGTCGTTATGTTTACCAGCTGCTCCACTGTGCTGCCTCAAAGTCAACAAACAGTTCCTTAGTTTTGTTAACATTGAAAGCAGGACTGCGGACGTGGCACTGGTCAACCTCGATTGCGCTGTAAACCCAGCAGGTCTGGGTCTGTCTAGTCCCACAGAGTCAAGTACAGCTCAGACAGGAAGCCATTGCTTCCAGGAGTTTTATTCGAGTCCAAGGAATGGATGGCCCCAGTCAGCTCCTCCAGGGTCAGTGGATGGAGCCAGTCAGCTCTACCAGGATCAGTGGTTGGTCCAGACTCTCCTGCTTGCTGTCGTCCAAGACCTCCGTGATAGAGGCCGGGCTCAGGGAAACAATGAACCACTGTACATTTCCTTGATCAGTTTACTTTGATCAGTTCTTCTCACACCTTACTTGTTATTTGAACCCTTCCATATCTCGTTTCCCTTTCCCGACTCAGTATGAAGAAGGGACTCGGCTCGAAATGTCATCCATTCCTTCTCTCCAGAGATCCTGCCTGTCCTGCTGAGTTACTCCAGTGATTTGTGTCTATCTTCGATGTAAACCAGCATCTGCAGTTCCTTCCAACACATCTCTCCTCTGCCGCTCTCATGTTTCACAGTCAGAGTCATACTGCTGGAATAGGCCCTTCTTCACCACACCGGCAAACATGTCCCATCTACATTCGTGCCTGCGTTTAGCCCCATATCCCTCTGAACCTGTCCAGTCCATGTAATCTATCCTCCTTCCTCCACTGTCCTTTTTCTCTCCCCCTTGTGCTGCTCCTCTTCTCCCTTATCTCTCTCTACCATCACCTACTGCTTCTCCCCCTTACCTTTCTCCCTCTCTCTCGCCCCTCTCCTCCCATCTCCTACCCCCCCCTCGCTCCTCTCTCCCCTCCTTCCTTCTCTATCGTCCACTCCCCCCCCCCCCCCTTCTTCTTCTTCTTGTGTAAGGCGTGCACAGCCTAAAGTTGTCGGACAACTTGTTCTATTTGATCTTATTTGTTTGTGCACGCCAGGTAGATTGCATTAGTCGAAACATGCGGACCACGTGAAAGGTTGCAATCTCCCACACTCCCCCCTCACCCTCCCCTCCCTCCCCCCCACCCCCCCTCCCCTCTCTCCCCACCCCTCCCCACCTCTCTCCCCACCCCTCCCCTCCCTCTCTCCCCACCCCCTCCCCTCCCCTCCCAAGCTTCGCCTCTCTCTCCCCCTTCTCTCCCTCTCCCTCCCCCTCTCCCCCCCCTCCCCCTCTCCCCCTATCTCTCCCACCCTCCCCCTCTCTCCCCCCTTCTCTCTCCCCCCCTTTCTCTCTCTCCCTCTCTCTCTCCACCTCCCCTCCACCCCCCCCCCTTCCCCTCCCTCCCCATTCTCTCTCTCCCCCCTTCTCCCTTCTCCCCCCCCCCCCTTTCTCCCTCTCCCCCCTTCTCCTCTTCCCCCCCTTCTCCCCTTCTCTCCCTTCCCTTCCCCCTTCTCTCTCCCCTCTCCCCCCCTTCTCCCCCTCTCTCCCCCCCTCTCTCCTCTTCTCCCCCCCCTCTCTCTCTCCCCCCCTTCTCCCCCCTCTCTCCCCCCTCCTCCCTCTCCCCCCCCCTTCTCTCTCTCCCCCCCTTCTCCCTCTCTCCCCCCCTTCTCCCTCTCTCCCCCCCTTCTCCCTCTCCCCCCCCCCCCCCTTCTCCCCCCCCCTTCTCCCTCTCTCCCCCCCTCTCTCCTCTCCCCCCCTCTCCCTCTCCCCCTCCCTCTCCCCCCCTCTCCCTCTCCCCCCCCTTCTCTCCCCCCCCCTCCAGTCACGTGTCAGACGTGGTGACGGTGGCCGCTCCCTCCTTCCTTCCGTCGCCTCGCGCCGACCGATTCGCGTTTCGGATTCTCCAGCGCCCGCCAGCACCGGGATCCGCGGGGCCGGTGGCCGCTCCCTCCCCCCCCCTAGAGCAGAGCAGGGCGCCGGCGGGCGGGCGGCGTTGCCAGGCCAGGCCAGGCCCGGGCGGGCGGGGACATGTTCGGGGCGGGCGGGCCGACTGGCCGCGCCGGGACTCGCCACTGACGAGACGAGACGAGACGAGATGACCGTGGCCGTCTTCTTCGGCTGCACCTTCGTCGCCTTCGGACCCGCGTTCGCCCTCTTCGTTTTCACCATCGCCAAGGACCCGCTGCGAGTGATCGTGCTGATCGCGGGGTGAGTCCGGCGTCGGCTCTTTGTTCGCTCCCGGGTCAGTGAGGGACGGGGGGGGGGCTGCAGTGTGACTCTGCTCCCCAGTCGGCAGCAAATGTACCAGTGAGGCTGGAGCCTCCTCCAGTATCTTTGGTCACTCGGCCCTCGGCCCTTTGGTTGTGCTCCATTATCCCACTAGTGGAAAGCCGGCTGTTTGAAGGGAACATTCAGTACATCCCAGGGAACGTTCCTGCTTTTCTTCCTCGTCTTCCATTTGTCTCTCTCTTTCTCTCTCTCTCTCTCTCTCCCCCCCCCTATTGTTTGTGGTTCTAAATCATTATTCTCTTTCCTTCCTCATCCATCGCTTGATGCCACCCACCTCTCCTCACTGTCTACACTTTGAGAAATTCACAGAATCATGATGTTTAACACAAAGGATGAGAGGCTAATCAGCCCATCGCATCCGAACTGATTGAAAAAGCTTCCCAACCCCAAATCGCTGCAACTTTGGAGACATTGACCTGTATCCCATAATGGTTTTTTTTTGTAAGAAGTAGCGCTGTCACTGAAATGCAGAGAGAGAGAGAGAGGGAATAATAGTAGGTGAAAAATCCTAGAAGGCTGGCGTGTCAAATAATAGAAGAGTGACAGTTTAGTTTACAGATACAGCATGGAAACAGGCCCCTCAGCCCACTCAATATTGACTATTGATCACCTGGTCTCATCCACTCCCGATACAAATAGGGAAATTTTTTTTACAGAAGCCAATTAACCTACAAACAGGTGAGGCAGAGGTTCACTTGCACCTCCTCCAACCTCATCTACTGTATCCATTGTTCCAGTTGTGGACTCCTATGTATCGGCGAGACCAAGTGCAGGCTGGACGATTGTTTCGCTGAACAACTTCGCTCAGTCTGCCTGGGCCATGCGATCTCCCGTTTGCCAAATAGTTGAACTCCCATTCTTACAGTCTTGGGCCACTAGCATTGTCAGAGTGAGATCAAAGGCAATTTGGAGGAACAGCACCTCATATTTCGCTTGGGCAGCTTGCAACCGAGCGGTATGAATATTGATTTCTGTAACTTCAAGTAATCCTTGCATCCCCTCTCTCTCTGTCCCCCCCCCACCCTAGTCGTCGTACTAGTTTTACTATCGTCCTGTTGAGTTTCACTGTCTGTATAACTCGTTATCACCTACCCAACAGCTAACAATGGACCATTGTGGGCTCCACCTTGATCATTGTTGCTTTCTACATAGCTTTCTTTCATTTTTTCTATTTACCTTTATATCTCTCGTTTCCCTCTTTACTTTCAGTCTGAAGAAGGGTCACAACCCGAAACGTCACTTGTTCCTTTTCTCCAGAAATGCTGCTTGATCCACTGAGTTACTCCAGCTTTTTGTGTCTAACCTACAAACCCATATGTCTTTGGGATGTGGGAGGAAATGTGAGCACCCGGGGGAAACTCCCGCAATCACAGGGGAGAACGTGCAAACTCCACACAGACAGCGCATTCGGTCAGGATGGAACCTGGGTCTGGTGCTATGAGGCAGCTGCGCCACTCTGCTGCCCTTCATGGCATTGCATGTTGAGTTATCACATGCTTTTTTCTCCATTGAAGTTCGCCCCTTCAAGGTAAATGTAAGAAATTGCATTATTTTGACGTCTTGGTGACCCATTTTCGTGTGTGCTTTGATTCTTCTTAATCAAAGTATGATTTTTGAATTGTTAAGATTTGTCACCAGAAAGCAGAGAACCAATTTGCAACTCAGTCAAAAAAGTTAAACATGTCCAGTACATGGACACTGCTGCACATAGTATGAGGTGACCTGAGTGGATCATGTGTCAATGGGAAGAATCTTGGATGAGAACCACATAAGATGATTTACAAAAAAAGACACAAAGCACTGTAGTAACTCAGCGGGTCAGGCAGTATCTGTTAAAAACATGCATAGGTTACGTTTCTATTCAGACTCTGAATAAGGATCCTGACCTGAAACGTCATCTTTCCAAGTTTTCGAGAGATGTTCTCTGACCCGCTAAGTCACTCAGGTATTTTGTGTCTCTTTTGAATGAGAGTGTCATCGGGTTTTGATTAGTAATGGCAAAGAGAAATGAATGATCAAAAATAGTAATTCAAAATTTGCAGAAGGCTGAAGTCTGTGGAATGTGATGGCATGAAATAACAACAAAGACTAGAACAATCATAATGTAGTAGCAAATGTTTTATTTAGGGGTCTGTTGATTTAGTTTTGAGAACATTCCCACAAGAAGGAAGATAGGGGAACCACAACCAGGACTCCTTGGATGACAACGGGGATAAAAAATATAAAAAGGCAAAGAAAGGACTTGTATGATGCAGGTCAGGTGATATCTTCATTAGAATCAGAGTAAGTATGATAAATTGAGAGGGGAAATAAAGTAGGCAAATTTGAAAAGAAGCATAGAGGAGTTCATATGGATGAATCCAAAGCCTGAAGAAGGTTCCCAACCCGAAACGTCACCTGTCCATTTCCCTCCTCAGATGCTGCCTGCCCCACTGAGATCCTCCAGCAGTTCATTTTTTGGAAGAACAAAATTGCAGTGTTACAGCTACAGAGAAAGTGCAGATTTTACAAAAAGGACAAGGGATACAATGAGGTAGATTCTGAGGTTGGGACTACACTCTTAGCTAATAAAAGTTGGTTACTGACCCCAATCCCCTCCTTCACAACGCCAGACTCCCCAAATACTATGAACTGAGCTCTCCCCCCACCCCGGGAAATACAGTATTTAAAAACATAAAGCACCAAGAAATGCACTTACCACGTTATTGGTTGCTGGAGGGTGCGCATTTTCCTTGTAGGTCGTATCAATAGATGTAGCCGCGCTGAAATAACTCAAAGCCACAGGATGGAGATGTCTTTTAACATTGTTGCTTTATTAAAACATACCTTAATTCACGGTTGGCTCAAGAGTAACGGGAGAGGAACTCGGAGGAGGAACTTGGAACATCGCAGAAATGACATACCCGTGGGAACTCGGTTAAACACTTGAACATAAACTTGAAGTCTCGTACACAACCACGAGTCTTTCACTCGGGGTACCTCGTGGGTCAGCTCGCACTGTGAGACAGGGCCATTAACATTTCTGTGAACGAATTAGGAAATGATTACCTAAGAGTGAATGAGTTCACTGATGGCTAAAAAGATCGGTTATCTATTTACATAAAGCATAATTTGAGTATTGCAGACAAAAATTGGTTGTACAATATAAAAATAAGAGTGGCACGGTAGCACAGCAATAGAGTTGCTGCCTTACAGCGCCAGAGATGTCCGGAGTTTGTATATTCTCCCCGTGACCTACATGGGTTTTCTCCGGGATCTCCGGTTTCCTCCCACGCTACAAAGACCTACTGGTTTGCAGACTAATTGGCTTGGAATAATTGTAAATTATCCCGTGTGGGTGTAGTTTAGTGTTAGTGTGTGGGGATAGCTAGTTGGTGCCGACTCGGCATTTCTGCGGTATCTCTCTAAACTAAACAAAATAAGGTAATGTTTGCTTTAATATGTGGTTTAGCAGATACCAACTTAAATTGTTCCTTTATACAGGAAGTTCCATTAAAATGCAAATTCTTTTCAAGTGAGCTTAATTTTTTTTCCTTGTTAATTTGGCTGCTGTATAACATTTTTAAAGTAGGTTTTTTGAAGCTCTGCTGCTTACAGAATTGTAATGCTGTTTATAATTTCATGAATTGATCAAAGGGAAAATTGTTATGCACTGGTTGATATCACCAGGGTCAAACTGATATCTTGTACATTTTGTGGTGACGCCTGGATAAACAATTTTAGTTAAAATGGCTGAAATGTTATTTTATTCAGTTAGCCTCATTGAAAGTAATAGTGACTACTGAATGAGGCTCCTTCTTTGTAAAAGGCTGTTAGGAAAATGTTTGACACACAAAGGAGAAGTTCTCGTGATAAGCAGAAGTCAAAATAAAAGTAAGCTAGCACTTATGTAAACAATTTACAGTGGGTGGTCCCGTATCCTGAATGACCTGTTTTATTATAACGGGAGGATGGGGAGGGGTTCCCTTCCACTTCATAGATATAAAAGCGTCACCCTAGCATGGTGCGACACTGGGAAGGTGAACAAGAGCGAGGGAGGTGGTGGAGAGCAACTCCTGGCCAAGTCGACGGCATCTTCCACAAGGTGCACCAGCGACCACTTCTTCACAAGCAATCACACGACTGCTGTTGTGGCTCACATTGCAGGCCCTGGCCACAGCACTTTCTTCAGGGTGCCGCCACTGACTGAACCTGCTCGGTCAGTCAGAGGTGGGGCTCCCCTCCCCTCACCAGCTGCTGCTTCTTCCTGTTGGGGCCGTTGCTTTGTCTCCTCGCCTATCCACCGTCGCCTCCTCCTCTATCTCCCCCGGAATCGCAGACATCTTCCACCTTGGACTCCGGGGGAGCAGGAGGAGGCATTGGCGGGGGAGCGGACAAAGCGACAATCGACAGGAATAAATGGCTGTTGGTGAGATGAGAGGGAGCCCCATGGTGACCGAGTATGTTTGTCAGTGGCGGCGGCCTGTAGAAAGCACCGTCGGCCAGGGCCAACAACAGCTATGCCAACTGGATGGTGCGGCATCTGGTGAAGAAGGGCTCGCTGGTGACCAGCGCCACGGTGCCGAGAATTAAGGTGAAACAACACAAAGCGGAGTAATCCAGGGGTCAGGCAGCATCTCGTTAACATGGATAGATGACATTTAAGGTCAGGACACTTCTTTAGACTGATTCGATCGTTTTGTGTATTAACCAGCATATGCAGTTCTTTGTTTCTACCTACATTTAAGCGTAAAATCTGACTTATGTCACGGCTTATGAAAGGTTACCCTTGCAGAGGTCGGGGAGTGTTTGTACATTCTTTGCTTATGAAAGGCCCATGAATTATTTGCTTATGAAATATCCATGAAGATGGAGTACATGGCATTCACCGTTGGTGACCATGACCCTGTCAAGACCGGTGGCGGTGCATCTCTCAAGAAAATGGAGGACTTCAAGTACCTGGGAGCGAGTATGCAGAGCTCGGAGCATGACATCAAGGTTCGGAAAGCGCTCGCATGGAAAACTCTCAGTAACATGGAGAAAATCTGGACGTCTCGGTTGTCTAAGGGTCTGAAACTGAGATTCTTCCATGCAACTGAAGAGACCATATTATTGTACGGGTGTGAGGCATGGACTTCTCACTCGAGCACTGTCCAAGTCTCTCGATGGTACCTACACCTGAATGCTCAGAAAGGTTCGAAATGTCAGTTAGAGGGACCACATCACCAACTCCCTGCGAGAAGATCAGGTGGAGAAGGATGAGGCTCACCATCGCCACCCAGAAATGCCAGCAAACAAGGTTGTGCTGTGGGAACCCATCCACGGAAGACGTGACCCGGGACGGCCAATCAAGACGATGCTGAAGATGTTGATGTAAGACGCATGTGCAGAGATAAGAGAGGAGCCGTGCCAGTCGGAAACCAGCACCACTGCGTCGCTAATGTTTTCAACGATTTAATTTAAAAAATAATAATAATAATCTGATAACAGCGGGCCAGAAACTGTTCCTGAATCTGATAATATGTGCTTTCAAGTTTTTTTATCTTCTGCCTGACAGGAGAGGGGAGGAAATGACTTGGGCGCAAGCGCTCCCTGATTATGGTGTGTATGTAGGAACTGAAGATGCTGGTTTACACCGAAGATGGACACAAAATGCTGAGATAACTCAGTGGGTCAGGCTGCATCTCTGGAGGATAGGAATAGGTGACGTTTCAGGTCGAGACCCTTCAGACTGAGAGCCTGAAGAAGGGTCTCCAACCTAAAACGTCACCTATTCCTTTTCTGCAGAGATGTTGCCTGACCCACACAGGTACGCCAGCATTTTGCGTCTATCTTTGATTATAACCATATAACAATTACAGCACGGAAACAGGCCCTCTCGGCCCTTCCAGTCCGTGCCGACCATTTGTTTTCCCCTAGTCCCATCTACCTGCACTCAGACCATACCCCTCCATTCCCTACACGTCCATATACCTATCCACTTTACTTTTAAATGTTAAAATCGATCCTGCCTCCACCACTTCTGCTGGAAGCTCATTCCACACAGCCGCCACCCTCTGAGTAAAGAAGTTCCCCCTCACGTTACCCCTAAACTTCTGTCCCTTAATTCTCATGTCATGCCCTCTTGTTTGAATCTTCCCTACCCTCAATGGAAAAAACTTATCCACATCAACTCTGTCTATCCCTTTCATCATTTTAAAGACCTCAATCAAGTCCCCCCTTAACCTTCTGCGCTCCAAAGAATAAAGACCTAACTTGTTCAACCTTTCTCTGTAACATAGTTGCTGGAACCCTGGCAACATTATGTTGGCTGCTTTCCCGAGACCCCGTAACTGGAGTCTTCTTCTTCTTCTTCTTTCGTGTGGCGTGCACAGCCTAAAGTTGCAGGGCAACTTGTTCTATTTGTGCACGTCGAGTTGATTGCATTAGTCGTAATAGGGCGGACCGCGTGAAGGTTGCAATCTTCCACCCCACTGTAACTGGAGTCGATGGAGGGGGAGGCTAGTTTGAGTGATGGACTGTGCTGCATCCACAACTCATTGCAATTTCTTGCGGTCTTGAGCAGAGCAGTTGCCAAACCAAGTTGTGATGCATCCTGATAGGATGTTTTCTCCAGTGCATTTGTAGAAATTGGTAAGAATCATTGGAGACATGCTGAATTACAGTGCCCTCCATAATATTAGGGACAAAGACTCATAATTTATTTATTTGCCTCAATATGAGATTTGTAATAGAAAAAAAGCACATGTTGAAGTGCACATTGTCAGATTTTAATAAAGGCCATTTTTTAACATTTTGGTTTCACCATGTAGTAAAATTACAGCAGTGTATACAAAGCCCCCCCCCCCCCCCCCCCCCCCCCCCAATTTCACGGCACCATAATGTTTGGGACACATGACTTCACAGGTGTTTGTAATTGCTCAGGTGAGTTTAATTGCCTCCTTCATGAAGGTATAAGAGAGCTCTCAGCACCTAGTCTTTCCACCACCTTTGGAAATTTTTTATTGTTGTTTATCAACATGAGGACCAAAGTTGTGCCAATGAAAGTCAAAGAAGCCATTATGAGAAACAAGAATAAAACTGCTAGAGACATCTGCCAAACCTTGGGCTTACCAAAATCAACTGTTCGGAACATCATTAAGAAAGAGAGCACTAGTGAGCTTACTAATCGCAAAGGGACGGGCAGGCCAAGGAAGACCTCCACAGCTGATGACAGAAGAATTCTCTCTATTATAAAGAAAAATCCCCAAACATGTGTCCGACAGATCAGAAACACTCTTCAGGAGTTAGGTGTGGATTTGTCAATGACCACTGTCCGCAGAAGACTTCATGAACAGAAATAAAGGCTACACTGCAAGATGCAAACCACTGGTTAGCCGCAAAAATAGGATGGCCGGGTTACAGTTTGCCAAGTACTTAAAAGAGCAACCACAGTTCTGGAAAAATGTCTTGTGGACAGATGAGACGAAGATTAACATATCAGAGTGATGGCAAGTGCAAAGTATGGAGGAGAGAAGGAACTGCCCAAGATCCAAAGCATACCACCTCATCTGTGAAACACGGTGGTGGGGTGTTATGGCCTGGGCATGTATGGCTGCTGAAGGTACTGGCTCACTTATCTTCATTGATGAAGGTAGACAAAATTGCTGGAGAAACTCAGCGGATGCGGCAGCATCTATAGAGCGAGGGAAATGGGCAACGTTTCAGGCCGAAACCCTTCTTCAGACTCTTCATCTATCTTCATTGATGATACAACTGCTGATGGTTGGAGCATAATGAATTCTGAAGTGTACAGACACATCCTATCTGCTCAAGTTCAAACAAATGAGCCAGCGGTTCATTCCACAGCAAGACAATGATCCCAAACATAATGCTAAAGCAACAAAGGAGTTTTTCAAAACTAAAAAATGATCAATTCTTGTGTGGCCATGTCAAACACCCAATCTGAACCCCATTGATCATGCCTTTTATATGCAGAAGAGAACCTGAAGGGGACTAGCCCCCAAAACAAGCATAAGCTAAAGATGGCTGCAATACAGGCCTGGCAGAGCATCACCGGAGAAGACACACAGACTTCAAGCAATCATTGCATGCAAAGGAAATGCAACAACATATTAAACATGACTACTTTTATTTACATGACATTGCTGTGTCCCAAACATTATGGTGCACTGAAATGGGGGGGGACTATGTATAAACACAGCTGTAATTTCTACATGGTGAAACCAAAATGTATAAAAATGGCCTTTATTAAAATCTGACAATGTGCACTTTAACCACATGTGATTTTTTTTTCTATTACAAATCTCAAATTGTGGAGTACAGAGGTAAATAAATGGTGGGTCTTTGTCCCAAACATTATGGGGAGCACTGTACCTAAGTTTTCTGAGGAAGTAGTGTTGATCTGCCTTCTTGGCCATATCATCAGTGCTTATGGATCAGGACAAGTTATTGGTGATACTTACACCAAGCAACTTGAAGAGCTCAACCATCATTGCTGCAGTGGGACATCTACTCCACCCCACTTCCTGAAATCAATAACTATACCCTTCATTTTGCTAACATCCCCTGTCCATGTTCTCCAGAGATGCTGCATGCCCCGCTGAGTCACTTCAGCACTTTGTGTCTTTTTTTTGTAAACTAGCATCCGCAGTTTTTTGTTTCTACATTCTGGTAAATCTCTTTTGCATTTTCTCTAAGCCTACATATACTTCCTATAATGGGACGACCAGAACTGTATGCAACACTCCAAATGTTGGCCTAATCGGAGTCTTATGGAGCTGCATCGTGACTTACTGACTCTTGTACTCAATGGCCTGACCAATGAAGGCATGCATATCATTTGCCTTCATTACCGCTCTATCTAGTAGTGTTGCCTCTTTCAGGGAACAATGGACCTTAAACCTATCATCGCTCTGCACATCATCGCTGTTAGGTCTTCCCCTTGCATTCAACCTCCCGAAGTGCAACACTTCACATTTGCTCGGATTAAACTTCATCTGCCATTTCTCCGCCTATTTCTGTAGTCGCTCTATATTGGTGTAATCTGCAAATTTACTAACTAACCCATTTATGTTTGCATTACAAACGTCACAAAAAACAGAGGTCCCAGCACAGAACAGTAACAACTATTTGTGTAGTGGTTCTAATGTAACAACCTCGCCTTTTCATTTGACTTTCACATCTGTTTTATTGGATTAGAATTGAGGCTGTCAGGAGGAGGTGGAATGCCAAAAGGCTTGATCGAAAGGTAGCTGTTAAGCAGCTTTTTGAAGGGGAAAATAGGTAGAAAGATGTAGGAAGGGAATTCAGTGGAAACATTTAATTTCGATAAGCAAGTGGCCCAAATTAATCAAGTTTATGTATCTTAAATTGTTATACGGGTGAAGACAATTGGAGGAATAAATATGTGTGACCATGGTTCGATTTGAAAGTTTAAAAAAAATTGGGTTATTACTTAACTGAGAAACAATATAGGCCAACTAGATAGAGATAAGTGGTTTGAGTGGGGATATGAGCAGCCAAAAAGTATTTGTATATATGTATGATATAAATATGCAATTCCTTTTTGGAACGAGATAGTAAAATAATTAATGTTCTGGCTGAAAGCTGTACTGTGATTGAAAGGAAAACATCTTTAAATTTGGTCCTATATTGAATTATGTTTCTGCCTGGTTTACAAAATGCATTTTGCAATTAATTGGCATATTACTTTATATATCAGAAGACATGTGCTATTAACTTTCATGTGTCGAGTCTGCTTGTGCAACAGGCCACATGGAATCCAGAGCATGCAGTCCTTGCCCCACAGAACTGTCCTGGCTTGTCCTTTTTCTTCTGCAGTCATATAACAATTACAGCACGAAAACAGGCCCTCTCGGCCCTTCCAGTCCGTGCCGACCATTTGTTTTCCCCTAGTCCCATCTACCTCCACTCAGACCATACCCCTCCATTCCCTTCACGTCCATATACCTATCCACTTAACTTTTAAATGTTAAAATCGAACCTGCCTCCACCACTTCTGCTGGAAGCTCATTCCACACAGCCACCACCCTCTGAGTAAAGAAGTTCCCCCTCACGTTACCCCTAAACTTCTGTCCCTTAATTCTCATGTCATGCCCTCTTGTTTGAATCTTCCCTACCCTCAATGGGAAAAGCTTATCCACGTCAACTCTGTCTATCCCTTTCATCATTTTAAAGACCTCAATCAGTCCCCCCTTAACCTTCTGCGCTCCAAAGAATAAAGACCTAACTTGTTCAACCTTTCTCTGTAACATAGTTGCTGGAACCCTGACAACATTCTAGTAAATCTCCTCTGTACTCTCTCTATTTTGTTGACATCCTTCCTATAATTGGCGACCAAAATTGTACACCATACTCCAGAATTGGTCTTACCAATGCCTTGTACAATTTTAACATTACTTCCCTACTCCTATATTCAATGCTCTGATTTATAAAGGCCAGCGCACCAAAGGCTTTCTTTACCACCCTATCTACATGCAATTCCACCTTCAGGGAACTATGCACAGTTATTCCTAGATCCCTCTGTTCCCCAGCATTCCCCAATTCCCTACCATTTACCATGTACGTCCTATTTTGATTTGTCCTGCCAAGATGTAGCACTTCACACTTAACAGCATTAAACTCCATCTGCCATCTTTCAGCCCACTTTTCCAAATGGCCCCAAATCTCTCTGTAGACTTTGAAAATCTACTTCATTATCCACAACACACCTATCTTAGTATCATCTGCATACTTACTTATCCAATTTTCCACCCCATCATCCAGATCATTGATGTACATGACAAACAACAGTGGACCCAACCCAGATCCCTGAGGCACCCCACTGGTCACCGGCTTCCAACCTGACAAACAGCCATCCACCATTACTCTCTGACATCTCCCATTCAGCCACCGTTGAATCCATCTTGCTACTCCGCCATTAACACCCAAAGATTGAACCTTCTTAACCAACCTTCCATGGGGAACCTTGTCAAAGGCCTTACTGAAATCCATATAGACAACATCCACTGCTTTACCCTCATCAATTTCCCTAGTTACCGCTTCAAAAAATTCAAGAAGGTTTGTCAAACATGACCTTCCAGGCACAAATCCATGTTGACTGTTCCTGATCAGACCCTGTTTATCCAGATGCTTATATATATTATCTCTAAGTATCCTTTCCATTAATTTGCCCACCACTGATGTCAAACTAATAGGTCTATAATTGCTAGGTTTATTCTTTGAACCCTTTTTAAACAATGGAACAACATGCGCAGTACGCCAATCCTCCGGCACTATTCCCGTTTCTAATGACATTTGAAATGAGTCCAGCAACTTCATATTTACATAGATAGCATGAATGATATAATTAGTCAGCTGAAAGACTGTGGGTCTTCTGGCCCCAGTTGTCTCCATTTTCACCCATTGTGGCTCAGTGGCACTCTCAGTGGATCGAGGACCTAACACTGAGTTCTTCAATTTTGATAAAAAGGTGATTGATCGGAAATATTAACACGAGGAACAGATGCTGGTTTACGAAAAATAGACACAAAGTACTGAAGTAACTCAGCAAGTCAGGCAGCATATCTGGAGACATCTTCAGGACTCTTCTTCAGACTGAAGATGTCGTCTATCCATGTTCTTCAGTGATGTTGCCTGACTCGCTATGTTACTCCAGCATTATGTGTTTTGATCTGAACTGGTTCTCGCTTTGTTGTAGATATTGCCTAACATGATGAGTATTTCTAGCGTTTGCTGTTTTTTCGATTTCAAGGAGTTTCATCATTTGTGTTGAAATAACTAAATGATTTTTGTGTTTCAGGGCATTTTTCTGGTTACTCTCCTTGCTGTTGGCTTCCTTAGTGTGGTTTATCGCTGTAAAGGCTAGCAATGAAAAAGATGCTGGACTACAGAAATCCCTCATTATCTTTGGTGTGATGTTCTCCGTAGTTCTACAGGAAGTCTTTCGGTTTGCTTACTACAAACTGTTGAGGTATGTGCATTCTGCAAATTATTGTGTCCATAATTCCACATGCTGGCCTTATGTTACACAATGGACCTGGGCCGCAGAACCAGCCAATTTCCGTCTACTAATACTCTCCTCTGCCTGGCAGAGCTGGTCCTTACCCTCAATAACTTCTCCTTTGATTTCTCCCACTTCCTCAAAATCCAAGGCGCAGCATGGGCCTTGCTATGCCTGCCTCTTTGTAGGATACGTTGAACTATCACTGTTCCAGGCGTACACTGGCCCTTTCCCCGGGCCCGGACTCTACCTCCGCTACATTGACAACTGCATCGGTGCTATATCCTGCACCCATGCAGAACTCACTGACTTTATCAACTTCATGACCACTTTCCATCCTGCACTCAAATTCACTTGGACCATCTCCGACATCTCCCTACCGTTTCTGGATCTCACTGTCTCCATCATATGAGACAGCTATTGACCAGCATCTACTACAAACCCACTGACTCCCATGGCTATCTAAACTACACTTCTTCCCACCGAATTCCTCCGTCTATGCCACATCGGCACCCAGGATGAGGTTTTCCATACCAGGGCATCAGAGTTGTCCTCATTCTTTAGGAAACGGGGTCCCCCTCTTCCATTATAGATGGGGCTCTCACTGGGATCTGCTCGATATCCCACAGCTCCGCTCTTGCTCCCCCTCCCCCCATTCGTAACAAGGACAGAGTCTCCCATGTCCTCACCTTCCACCCCATCAGCCATCGCTAACAGCATATAATCCTCCAACATTTTTGCCACCTCCAACGGGATCCCACTACTGGCCACATCTTCTCATTTCCACCCCTTTGCTTTCCGCGGAGACCGTTCCCTCCTCAACTCCCTGGTCAACTCGTCCCTTCCCACCCAATCCACCCCTTCCCCAGGTACTTTCCCCTGCAACCGCAGGAGATGCAAAACCTGTCTCTTTATCTCCCCCCTTGACTTCATCCAAGGACCCCAACAGTCTTTTCAGGTGAGGCAGAGGTTCACTTGCACCTGCTCCAATCTCATCTACTGTATCCGCTGTTCCAGGTGTCAACTCCTGTACATAGGCGAGACCAAACGCAGGCTCGGTGATCATTTCTCTGAACACCTACCTGATCTCCTGGTTGCTCAGCGCTTTAATTCCCCTCCCATTCCCAATCTGACCTTTCTGTACTGGACCTCCTCCATTGTCAGAGTGAGCGCCAGTGCAAATTGGAGGAACAGCACCTCATATTTTGTTTGGGTAGCTTATACCCCAGCGGTATGAACATTGACTTCTAATAGCCCTTGCTTTCCCTCTCTCTCCATCCCGTCACCCTTCCCAGTTCCCCCACCAGTGTTATTGTCTCCGACTACTCCCCTGACATCAGTCTGAAGAAGGGTCTCGACCTGAAACGTCACCCATTCCTTCTCTCCAGAGATGCTGCCTGTCCCGCTGAGTTACTCCAGCATTTTGTGTTTACCTAATGGTTTTAGATGGTGGTTTAATTTTTTTTGAAGGGTTAAAAGTATTATACAGAGTTAAAACTATAAGCTTGGTCTCTACAAGTGCCCTTGCCATCAGAAACTATTTCTGCTCACATTTAATGTTAGAGTCACCAGGTAAAAATCCATTTGGCTATCTAGGTGAATCCAACAGCCCACGGTTATGTGATAGTGAAGTATAGTATAGTAGGTACCCTGACAATGTAGCCTTAGAAAGAATGCGCTCCTCCACAAGAACAGTTCCTCAGGATATCATGCAACACATCGGTAGGTTTGAAAATAGATAGACAAAAGAAACTGATGTAAGTTTTGCTGCGTGATACGATTTTGACAATGGTTAGATGCAGTCTTCTTGTAATTTGGTCATTACCAAAATCGTGAATGTGTCACCATCAGATATTTTAACTCTACCATCAGCTAAATACAGGCTTGTCTATTCTTTGATTACGAGAGGCTTAGATGTGCTATTAATCCGAGGAAGTGGCGATGAGGAGGAATTTCTTTGGTCTTTGAATCTGTGAATTCATTGCCACAGAATGCTGTGGAGGCCATCAGGGGATATTTTTTAAGGCATAGATTCTTGAATGGTAAAGGTGTCAGGGATTATGGGGAGGAGACAGGAGAATGGGGTTGAGAGGGAAAGATAGATCAGCCACGATTGAATGGCGGAGTAGACTTGAATGGCCTAATTCTGCTCCTATAATTTCTGAATTTACAATCGCTATGGACTTGTACCAATGAGCTGGATTATTTGTAAAAGTCCATTCCTAGTCCTGGTGCCCTCTATTCTGTTCTATGCTTGCTATCTGACCAGGGGTAGGAAAGCAGACGATGAGACAATTATCAGATTAATGTGGTGTGAAATACGTTCTTTATGGATTGACTACCAACAGTGGACGAATATATTGATTTGTCATGAAATAACAAATGAAGGCAAAATTCTTCTGAAGTTTATCAAGGTTGAGACGTAGAGGACATTAGCAAGTTAGGGTTGACAGAAATCCATTTTAAGATGGAAATTATTATTGCATCAGCAAATGTACTCACTTTTCCTGACTGGGTCAGATTATTAAATTAATCGCTGCATTACATTTTTGAACTAGGCACAAAACTCCTTCTGCACACAGTCTTGGTTACCTCCAACTGTGATTTCCTGAGAACAATAGGCTTCTTCTTTTGCTGCTGGGGAACAGTATGTTCTGTTTGCGGCAAGAATGCATGCTTCATTTTATAACCATTTAGCCCTTTGAATGTGTTTTACCAAGATCATAGTTGACCTTCTACCTGAAGGTCACTTCCCTGCACCATCCCCAAATCACCTGATTCCTTTAATTTGCAGTGATCCTTGATCTCTCTTCCTAATGAACTAGATGACTGGGTCCCTTGGTCCTGCAGGTAAAGAATTCTGACAATTCCCCTCATCTCCATTAAGAAATATCTCTTTGGCTTAGTCCCGCAGGTCTGAATAGTATAATTGGTCAAACTAAGGTCTTTGGTGTTTTGAATTTTTTGGATGCAGAAATTATGGCCTCTTCAGTACATTTGTGAATGTATTCTGATTATAATTGCCTTGATGCACATCCCCTTGTGCCCTTGGTATTGTTGCAGCATGTATGCAGGTGTTAACAGGCACTGAATGGAAATTTTGCAGAGGCTCGTTTTCCATTAAACTTTTCCACGTTTAAATCCAGATAAAGCTACACCAATAATTTATGAGAGGTATGGATGGATGGTCAGAATCTTTTTTTCCCAGGATATGGGAGTTTAGAATTAGAGGGCATAGGTTTAAGGTGAGTCAGAAGAATTTTGAGATTAGAGGGATACATTTTTCCACACGGCTGGGTGGTGGTCATATGCAACAAGTTGCCACAGGTAGTAGAGACAGCGATAATTACAATATTTAAAAGACATTTGGACAGGTACTGAGATATGAATGGTCTAGCGGGATATAAACTTAATGAATACAAAAGGGATCAACAAAGGTAGGCATCACGGTTGCCATGGACAAGTTGGGCTGCAAGGACTGATTTCTGATTCTGTCAGCTGACAATATTGTTGCAAACAGTTAACTTTTCTTCATCAGTGTTATATTTTACCAATTCTCACAATGCCATATAGAGGTTAATTAGCTTCAAGAAGAAATAGTTTACATCTGTGCAACTAACAAGTGTAAAGCTCATTGAATGTTGGCTTGAAATCTATTGTATAGTAAAACAGTTTTTTCCAGTGATAATGGTGCCTTTCCTATTGCACATTTTGCTCTGGGGCTACGCTTGAGGTGAGCCTGAACAGAGCCTAGAGAGGCATAGATAGGATACGATGGTCAGAGCTTATTTCCCAGAATGGAAATTTCAAATACTAGAGGGCGTAACTTTATGGTGAGAAGGGCAGTTTAAAGGAGATGTGCGAGGCAAGTTTTTTTTACTCAGAGGGTGATAAGTACCTGGAATGTTCTGCCAGGGGTGGTGGTTGAGGCAGATACGATAGTGGCGTTTAGAGGTTTTTGGATATACAGGGAATGGAAGGATATGGATTATGTGCAGACAGATAGGGTTGGTCATGACATCACGTCAGCATAGACGTTGTGGGACAAAGGATCTGTCCCTGTGCAGCCCTGCTCTAGGTTCTATCCAGAAATAGACCCTTCAGCCTAATCGTTCATGCCAACCAAGATGCCTCAAAACATGCTAATCCCATTTGCCAGAGCCTGGCCCATATCCTTCTAAAGCTTTCCTATTCAGCTATTTATCCAAATGCCTTTTAAATGTTGTCATTGTACTTCTCAACCACTTCTTTTGGCAGTTAATTCCATATGCCCATCATTGTCTGAATGCTTACAAATAATTTTATTTTAATAAACCATCTGCAGCTGAGATCAGATTTAAACTTGGTAGGATTTCTGTGAAAGTAATCTAGAGGAAGGCAATATTGTCAGTAGTTACCAGTTAATATTGCTGAATAATTAGGACAATAGACAATAGGGGCAGGAGTAGGCCATTTGGCCCTTTGGGCCAGCACAGCCATTCACTGTGATCATGGCTGATCATCCACAATCAGTACCCCGTTCCTGCCTTCACCCCATATCCCTTGACTCTGCTATCTTTAAGAGCTCTATCCAACTCGTGAAAGCATCCAGAGAATTGGCCTTCACTGCCTTCCTCATCTCCGTTCTAAATGGCCTATTTGTAGTTAGTAATGAACTGAGATGTGTATACATTATTGTTTTCCATTAATATCATTTCAAAGAATCATGTAAAATGTTGCCAAAATATTTTAACTAGATGACCTGTTTTCTGTAGCATTATATCCAGATCACCTAAAGTAGTTGTGGGTGGAACTTGCACAATGGGAGGGAAACATGTCAAAAGTCTGAAGAAGGGTCTCAACCCGAAACATCACCTATCTATGTTCTCCAGGGATGCTACCTGACCTGCTGAGTTACTCCACCACTTTGTGTAATTTGGCACATTAACCTACATATGTAGTTCCTTGTTTTGACAAATTGCCTGCAAAGGTTTTAATTAATTGATAAGAAACTGCAAGACTGAAAGATGATGAAACAGATTTAGTCATTATCTCTGTAAATGTCTACTCTCCTGACTATGACAACTACATCTTTCCCAACTCCTTCCTTGATTATTTCTCTTCTCCAGTCTCATTAATGTTATAATTTCCTTGCACTTTTCTCTTGAATATCATGTTGCATCTCTTCTTCCCAGCCTACAGTCCACTACTGCTCTCATCAAACCTAAAAATGTAATCTGTCGTGACCCAAAACGTCAGCTATCCATCTTTTTCAGAGATGCTGCCTGACCTGCTGAGTTACACCAGCACTTTGTGTCCAGAAATATTATCCTCCACTTGCGTTTGCAAAAGCCTATGTCCCCTATCCTTGTTTTTTTATAATCATTTGACATAGTTACCACAATAGTCTCTTTCATTTGTTTCTCAATCGCTGTTCATTTCCGTGTGACTATTCCCATATGACTTGCGTAAATATAGCCTGCGTACTTCGAGTAAATGCTTTTTTTCTTGCCCACAAAATCATTCACAACGACACTTTAAAGCATTCTGCTGTGGTCCTATTTCATGCACAAGATCATGTGAGTGCTGATGCCGTTCTTTGCATCGCTTATGTGAACTTCAAAGCTAGTTAGGCTGCCTGTCAAATATGAGCATTTTGACTAATTGAGCAAAATATCAGGAAGTCAGAATTAAAACACAAAATGCAGGAAATCCTCAGTAAGCCGGGTGTTTTTTGGAGAAGGAAACTTAATATTTTGGGTCAATGACCTGTCGAAATAATCAGAAAAGGAAGGCCGATTAATGTTCTTGTTACAGAAATGTCAGGTGGAGACATTGAATCATATAGCACGAATTTCAGGTGGAGACATTGAATCATATAGCACGAAATTAACCCTTCAGCCCGACTCATCGATGCGGACCAAGCTGCCCCATCTACGCCGGTCCTGTTTGCCTGCATTTGGGCCATATACCCTACACCTTTCCTATTCACATACTTGTTCAAGTGTCTTTTAAATGTTGTTATTGTACCTGCCTCAACTACCTCCTCTGGCTGCTTATTCCATATCCCCACCACCCTCTGAGTGAAAACGTTGTGCCTCAAGATAGGTAGGTGCATATGCAACATAGAAACATGGAAAATAGGCCATTCTGCCCCTCGAGCCAGCACTGCCATTCAATATGATTATGGCTGATTAACCAAAACCAGTACCTCGTTCCTGCTTTTAGAAACATAGAAACATAGAAATTAGGTGCAGGAGTAGGCCATTCAGCCCTTCGAGCCTGCACCGCCATTCAATATGATCATGGCTGATCATCCAACTCCGTATCCCGTACCTGCCTTCTCTCCATACCCTCTGATCCCCTTAGCCACAAGGGCCACATCCAACTCACTCTTAAATATAGCCAATGAACTGGCCTCAACTACCCTCTGTGGCAGAGAGTTCCAGAGACTCACCACTCTCTGTGTGAAAAAAGTCTTTCTCATCTCGGTCTTAAAGGATTTCCCCCTTATCCTTAAGCTGTGACCCCTTGTCCTGGACTTCCCCAACATCGGGAACAATCTTCCTGCATCTAGCCTGTCCAACCCCCATATCCCTTGTACCGAGAGCTAAATCTAACTCTCTTTTGAAAACATCCAGTGAATTGGCCTCCTGTGGCAGAGAATTCCACAGTTAAAACTCTGGGTGAAAAAGTTTTTCCTCCTCTCAGTCCTAAATGGCTGACCCCTTATTTTTAAACCATGACCCCTGGTTCTGGACTCTCCCAACACGGGGGACATTTTTCCTGCATCTAGCCTGTCCAATCCCTTAAGAATTGTATATGTTTTCTATAAGATATCCTCTCATCCTTCTAAATTCCAGTGAATACAAGCCCATTTGACCCATTCTTTCATCATATGTCAGTCCAGCCATTCCGAGAACTAACCTGGTTAACCTACACTGCACTCCTTCAATAGCAAGAATGTCCTTCCTCAAATAAGGAGATGAAAACTGCACACAATACTCCAGGTGTGGTCTCACCAGGGCCCTGTACAACTGCAGTAGGACCTCGGGGGTACACAAAAAGCTGGAGAAACTCAGCGGGTGCAGCAGCATCTAAGGAGCGAAGGAGATAGGCGACGTTTCGGGTCGAAACCCTTCTTCAGACAGAGGTCCTACAGTAGGACCTCCTTGCTCCTATACTCAAATCCTCTCGCTATGAAGGCCAACATACCATTTGCTTTCTTCACTGCCTGCTATACCTGCATGCTTACTTTCAGTGACTGATGTATACGGACACCCAAGTCATAGAGTGCTACAGTGTGGAAACAGGCCCTTCGGCGGAAAACTTGCCAACACCGGCCAAGAATGTCCCAGCTACACTAGTCCCACTTGCGTGCGCTTGGCCCATATACCTCCAAACCTGTCCTATCCATGTACCTGTCTAATTGTTTCTTAAACAATGGGATACTCCCAGCCTCAACTACCTCCTCTGGCAGCTTGTTCCGTACACCCACCACCCTTTGTGTCGGATTCCTATTAAATTTTTTCCCCTTCACCTTGAACCTATGTCCTCTGGTCCTCGGTTTCCCTATTCTGGGCAAGAGACTCTGTGCGTCTACCCAATCTATTCCTCTCATGATTTTGTATACCTCTATAAGATCTCCCCTCATCCTCCTGCGCTCCGTGGAATAGAGACCCTGCCTACTCAACCTCTCCCTATAGCTCACACCCTCTAGTCCTGGCAACATCCTCGTAAATCTTTTCTGAACCCTTTCGAGCTTGACAATATCTTTCGAATAACATGGTGCCCAAAACTGAACGCAATATTCTAAATTTGGCCTCACCAACTTCTTATACAACTCCAACATGACCTCCATGAACCATTGCACCTCCCATCTGGCCAATCAATCCAGACCCTGCTGCAATCTTTCACAATCATCTTCACCATCTGCAAAACCACTGACTTGTATCATCAGGAAACTTGCTAATCTTGCCCTGTATGTTCTCATCCAAATCATTGATGTAGATGACAAATAGGAACGGGCCCAGCACCGAACCCTGAGGCACACCACTAGTCACAAGCTGGGAAGCAACCTTCCACCATCGCCCTCTGCTTCCTTCCATGGAGCCAATTTGCTATCCATTCAGCTCTCTCTCCTTGGATCCCATGTGATCTAACCTTCCAGATCAGCATATCATGCAGAACCTTGTCAAATGCCTTACTGAAATCCTTACTGCTGCCTTACTGAAATCCATGTACATAACATCTACCGCTCTGCCCTCATCGACCTTTTTGGTCACGTCTTCAAAAAAATCCGATTTGTGAGACACGATCTCCCACGTACAAAACCATTCTGACTATCCCTAATCAGACCTTACCCATCCAAATGCCTGTATAACCTATCCCTCAGAATACGCTCTGGTAACGTTCCAACTACAGATGTTAAGCTCACTGGCCTATAGTTCCCAGCATTTTTTCCTGCAACCCGTCTTGAAAAGAGGCACAACATTTGCCACCCTCCAGTCTTCCGGCACCTTTCCTGATTTAAGGACGACTCATAAATTTCAACCAGGGTTCCTGCAATTTCCTCTCCAGTTTACCGCAATGTCCTCGGATATATCTGATCAAGCCCTGGAGATTTGTCTGCCTACACCTCCCCTTTTCTTAATCTGACACCATTCAGATAATAACGTGCCTTCTTGTACTTGCCACCAAAGCGGATAACCTCGCATTTATCCACATGATACTGCATCTGCAATGCATCTGCCCACTTACCCAACCTATCCAAGTCATCCTACAGCCTCATAGCATCCTCCTCGCAGCTCACACTGCTACCCAGCTTTGTGTCATCCGCAAACTTGGAGTTGTTGCATTTAATTCCCTTGTCTAAATCGTCAATATATATTGGAAATAATGGGTCCCAGCACTGAGCCTTGCGGCACCCCACTGGTCACTGCCTGCCATTCTGAAAAGGACCCGTTAATTCCTACTCTTTGCTTCCTGCCAGCCAACCAGTTCTATCCATGTCAATACCCAGCCCCCAATACCATGTGCTCTAATTGTGCTCACTAATCTCTTATGTGGGACGTTGTCAAAGGGTTTTTAAAAGTCCAGATACACCTCTTCCACTGGTTTCATATCATTCTACTCATACATCCTCAAAAATTCCAGAAGATTAGTCAAGCATGATTTCCCCTTCATAAACCCATCTATTCATATGATAGGTTTAGAGGGATTTGGGCCAAATGCAATCAAATGGGACTAGCTTAGATGGGGTATCTTGGTTAGCATGGATGGGTTGGGCTGAAGGGCCTGTTTCCATACTGTATGATTCTATTACTGTATCTGAAATCTGTACTGTATCTGTAATCCTTTCATTAAATATGTGTCCTCTGGTTCTTAATTCCCCTACCCTGGGTTAAATACACTGCATTCACCCTATCAACTCTCCTCATGATTTTGTACACTACAAGATCATCCCTTAGCCCCCGATCTCGCCCTACAGGTCAGCCCCTCGAGTTTTTGCAACCTCTTTGCAAATCTTTTCTGCACTCTTTCCAAATTAATGACATCCATCCTACAGCAGGGTGACAAAATTGAACGCTTTATTCCAAATACTGCCTCACCAATGTCTTGTACAACTGTAACATAACATATTAACATCAGCACTTAATACACTGACTGGATTTAGGCCAATGTACCAATAAACTTCTTATCTACCTGTGATGTCACTTTCAGGTAACTGTGTACGGTACTCCAAGATCCCTCTGCTCTACAAAAATCCCTATTGCCCTACTATTTACTGGGAAGGTCCTGCTCTGGTTTGACTTCCCTAAATTCAATCCTTCACACTTATCTGCATTGAACTCCATTAGCCATTCCTCAGTCCACTTGCCCAGCTGATCAAAATCCTGCTGTAAGTTTTGATAACATTCTTCACTGGCTGCGATATCTTTATTAGTGTCATCTGTAAACTTACTAATCATACTGTTATTATTATTTATTATTTTTTAGCTGTGTTTTAGCTGTGTATATGTGGGGGGTGGAGGAGGGGGTGGGGGTAACCGTTAATCTCTTCACCCGTTCGGGGACCTGAATTTTTCCCTGTCGGGTCGCCGGTGTCGTTGGGCCTAACATCGTGGAGCCGGCAGCGGCCTCCGGCCGGGACCAACACGTCACGGAGCCTGCGGACCTGACATCACAGAGCTGGCCGTCTTCGGAGCGGGGAGAGCTGTGGTGGCGCTCGGCTGCGACCCAACTTTGGAGCTTCGGAAGCTCCGGCTGCAGGCCCGGTGGACAGGAACATCGGGAGCTCCAGGTCCCTGGTGGGAGACGGCTTTTCGGAGCTCCCGCAACGGCAACTTCTCCCACTGGAATCGCGGGGTTTAAAGGACACGGAGCGGGGCCTAACATCGCCCGGCGCGGGTTAGCGGCCACGAGACTTGCCATAGCCTGCCGGGGGCTTTAACATCAGAACCCAGTTCGCCTAGACGCTGCAGTTGAACTGCTTGACCGCAGGTTAGACTGCTTGAACCTCGGGGTTTAAAGGACACGGAGCCGGGGCCTAATATCACCCCGCGTGGCTTAATGGCCGCAGGACTTGCCATCGTCCGCCGGGGGCTCTGTCATCGGAGCCCCAGTTCGCCTAGACGCTGCAGTTGGACTGCTGGACCGCGGGTGATGAACAAAGGGAAGAGATAAGACTTTGCCTTACATCACAGTGAGGAGGTGTTGGAGACTCACTGTGATGAATGTTTGTGTAAACTGTGTTAAGTGTGGGTCTTAGGTTTTTTTTGTAATGTAAAAAAACTGTAGAAAATGCAATTTCGTTCAAACCTGTTTGAATGACAATAAATAGCATTCTATTCTATTCTATACCTTGCACATTCTCATCCAAATTGTTTATGTAAACTGTAAACAGCAATGATCTCTCAGGCACACCTCTGGTCACAAGCCTCCAGGTAAGGGCTGATCTTCTAGAAGTGTATAAAATCATGAGGGGGATGTGTAACGTGAATGCACAGAGTCTTTTACCCAGGGCAGGGGAATCAAAAACCATAGGACATAGATTTAAGGTCAGTGGGGCAAGATTTAGTTTTAGTTTTAACGATATAGCGTGGAAACTGGTCTTTCTGCCCTCCAAGTCCACCACGACCAATGATCACCCTTACACAGGTTCTATCCAACACTCCAGGGACACCTTACAGAAGCCAATTAACATAAACCTGCATATCTTTGGAATGTGGGAGGAAACCTGAGCGCCTTTAGAAAACCCACGCGGTCACAGGGAGAACGCACAAACTCCATATAGACTGCACTGGTAGTCATGATCGAACCTGGGCCTCTGGCACTGTAAGACAGCAACTCTACCGCTGTGCCACTGTGCCACCCTTAATGGGAACCAGAATGGCAACTTTTGCACTCAATAGTGGGTATATGGAACAAGTTGCCAGAAGAGGCAGTTGAGGCATATGCGAGAGCAGCATTTCAAAGACACTTGGACAGGTACATGGATAGGAAATATTTAGAGGAATATGTGCTGAGCTTGGATTTGGGACTCGCTTAGATGGGACATTTTGGCTGGCATGGAGTTGGTCCAAAGGGCATATTTTCATGCTGTATGACTCTGACATCTCTAGCCCTCCCTCTCGTGCATTGAAACTGCCTGTGTGAATGGGGTTATTAAAGCCTCTGAATCTATGAATCAGTGACCCAAATTGAGGAGGAGATGATGAAAAGTAAAAATGATCAGCCTTCAAAATTGTATTAAATATTATAGCAAATACTAGATGTTGGGGAGGTCCAGGACAAGGGGTCACAGCTTAAGGATAAGTGGGAAATCCTTTGCGACCAAGATGAGAAAGACTTTTTTCACACACAGAGTGGTGGGTCTCTGGAACTCTCTGTCACAGAGGGTAGTGGAGGCCAGTTCATTGGCTGTATTAAGAGGGAGTTAGATGTGGCCTATGTGGCTAAGGGGATCAGAGGGTATGGAGAGAAGGCAGGTACAGGATACTGAGTTGGATGATCAGCCATGATCATATTGAATGGCGGTGCAGGCTCGAAGGGCCGAATGGCCTACTCCTACACCTAATTTCTATGTTTCTATGTCTATGTTTCTAGATATTTGCAAATCAGTTTTATTTAACTGTTAAATTTATTTGTCACTTGGCCTTGTCATTTTTCATTTGCCTTGTCAGTTTCTCCATTTCTTTAAAAAATTGTATTTGTCAGCAAAGTTCCAGACAGAAAGTTCACATTTTGTTATTTGTGTTTTGTTTGTGTATTTGTTGTTTATCTTCCCAAAATGAACATCCGTTTTTAAGGAGTAGATCACCAATTTGTGTTTTTTTAATTATTTTTAGAAAAGCAAACGAAGGTTTAGCAGCACTAAGTGAAGATGGAAAGTCACCTTTGTCAGTCCAGCAAATGGCTTATGGTGAGCAATACTTTTATTGAAAAAATTAATGAGACTTTCAATTGTTAATACCACTGTGGGCTTTATTCCATATGTTGAGCCAGATATTATTATCAAGCAGCCGATTTTCAATCAAAGGTCCCTCAGGTTTTTTTTCTGAGGAGGCTCCGCTCTTTCAACGTCTGCAGTAAGATGCTGCAGATGTTCTACCAATCGGTGGTGGACACTGCCATCTTTTTCGTATCGTGTGCTGGGGTAGCAGGGCGAAGGATCAGGACGCCAACAAAATCAACAAGCTCATCAGGAAGGCCAACTTCATCCTGGGAGTGGAGTTGGATTCACTGGAGATAGTCTTGGAGGGGAGGATGCTCCTCAAACACCGGAGCATCCTGGACAATACAACTCATCCCCTCCATGCCACACTGGTCAACCTGAGGAGCACCTTCAGCAATAGGTAGACAAAAGTGCTGGAGAAACTCAGCGGATGCAGCAGCATCCACGGAGCGAAGAAAATAGGCAACATTTCGGCCCGAAACGTTGCCTATTTCCATCGCTCGCTGCACCCACTGAGTTTCTCCAGCACTTTCGTCTACCTTCGATTTTCCAGCATCTGCAACTCCTTCTGAAACACCTTCAGCAACAGACTGCTTCCACCAAAATACAGCACAGAACGCCACTAAAGATCCATTTTCCCTGTGGCTATCTAACTGTACAACTCCTCCCCTTCTGTCGTGGGGTAGAATGACTCCCCTACACCCCCAATCTTTGTACATCCAAAATCCTGGACTTTCCCCTCGTCACTGTCATTTCATGTTTCATGTATCTTGTTGTGTTTTATGACTTGGCAGACCAATTTCCTGGGACAAATAAAGTTCTATCGTATCGTATCAAATTGAAAAATTGATTTTCCTATAATTTTGTCAGATTGTTTCAGGGCAGAGTTAAATAAAATGAAAAAATAGTGGGTTACATAATTGCTGATTTTATTTTTTAGAATGTTGTTACTTAGTTCAGAAAATATTCCACGATGAACAATGCAACAGTGATTTGACAGTGAAGGTTTCATGTGTGAAAGAAGCCAGGGAGTACACGTCTGTGGAAACAGGAACTGCAGGTGCTGATTTACAACAAAAAAAGTCAGAAAGTGCTCGGGTAACTCAGCAGGTCATGCAGTAATTTGGGGAAATAAGGATCGATGACATTTTGGGTTGGGATCCTCGGTTTCCTGAGGTATTGGTGCTGTAAATTGGTTGTTCTAAGCTTCCAATTTCAGTCAAAAATCACTGAGTCAAGCACTTGCGCATCTAAACTTCATTTTGACAAAACACAATTATAGTTCCCTCTACTGTACCTAACCACCGCGGGTTCGATCCTCGTATCTGCCTGATCAAGCCCACTTGGCCTCGATCAAACAGAGACACTCCAGAAGGTCACGCAGTCCTAAGCGCTCTCCCAGAAGATCGACACAGGACCTCGTGGCAGCGGACCTTTATAGGTCCCTGGACCTCGAGGGGCTGAACCACATGGGGGTGATCTCTTTACAATCCAATTACAGGTATCGATTAACCCCATACATGACAGACATTTCCCTAACCCAATAATACAGTGGCTAATACATTGTATTCAAACAGTGTTTCTCAGAGGAAACTGACATTGCAACATTTGCCCTGATGTGCAAGAAAACCAGACAAGGCTCAATACTTAATCCAAACAACATCCAGCAAAGTAAAGCTTTGCAACAATGTGTATGCCTGGTTTGCATTCATCCAATCCATTCTATGCATTGTGCACCTAATTGTCAAGGTCTGCAGATGTTCTCATTCTCTTACTGTAGCTCTGATCTAGGCTCTAGACCACTCTGCAGCTTGTCCCATTTCTACAGAAAGCACTTTTAAATTGACCAAATGGCCTAGCAGCCCAGAAGCCTTTACTCAATTTTAGGGTCCTAGCCCCTCCAATTTGACCAGGATTAACAGTGCAAGGCAAGCTATACTGTGATGATAACTGATTATTGTTTGGTTATTTTTCACTATATTTGTGCATAATATATGAAGTTGTAAATTAAATTTGTATTTTTATATTTTCCAGTGGCAGGACTTGGATTTGGAATAATGAGTGGTGCTTTCTCTGTTGTCAACATACTAGCTGGCTCTGTGGGACCAGGAACTGTGGGAATATTTAATGATTCTCAGTATTATTTCCTCACATCAGGTAATTCTTAGTATTTCAATTAGTTTGTGTTGCTTTGAAAAGTATCTTTACCCTGCTACTTAGAAATGCTTTGCTACATATTGAAAATTAATGGTATGCACTTCATTAACTGACTATTAAAATCATTGGGACAGCATTGGAGTCAATAGTTAAAAGGAGTTTGGTTGCATACATTAGTAAATTATGAATGATGTTGTTAGAGGAGTTTACTGCTTCAAATATCCATCTTGGCATCCCTAATGAAACATTGTAAGTAAATGTTACTTGTGTATATTACTTGTGTATCCCAAGCTTCCGCTCTTCACTGTCTAGGAGAGTGTGTGCACAGGTACAGATAATACAACGTGTGTTTATGCCAATTTTAATGGCATACACTTAGGTTCATTGATGACTTGACATGCCATGAAGATATGTTTTCTTTGTAAAAGCTTAAGGGACTACATGGTATTAATACTTGCATAGTGTTCAGACAGGATGTTTTGAAAACATCTGTATGTAGACTCCCAGGGCATTTCTAATTAACAGTTGTATCTCTGATCAATCTAGACTTGCTGGTCCTGCAGGATTTTCCTGAGTTGACAGGAAATGATTTCTCTGTATGATACTTCTGAAATGAACCCCAGGAGCAAAATATTTGGAGCTTTTTCTCCAATACAATTTGTTAAAGTAATTTTATCACTTTCTTTGTTAGTTATAAATGTATAATAGATTACACAAAAGGCTGTTAGACTCATGGCCAAGAACCATCCAGCCAATAGTAACCTAATGGTGGATATGTTTAATGTTCATGTCACGGACAGGCACCAATGTGTCACTAGTGTACCTTTCTGTTGTGGGCAATATGCCTGGGAATGATCTAGGATTATAGGAGGAGTTGGTTGAATGGTGCAGTTTAATGAGTTGGTCATAATTTTGCTTTGAGCATGTTGTTGTGTTACTTGACCAGAGTTCATTGAATCATAGAATCATACAACACAGAAACAGGCCCTTATGCCTAACCCGTCCAAGCCGACTAAGATACTCTATTCAAGCTAGTGCCATTTGCTCGGCCTGGCCCATATCCCTCTAAATCTGTTCTATCCATTTCCTTATCGAAATGTGTGTTACTGGTGTTTTTGTACCTCAACTACTTCCTCTGTCAGCTCATTCCATACACTCACCGCCTTCTGTGTTTTAAAAAGGTGACCCTCACATTCTATTCAATCCTTCCCCTATCACCTTAAACCTATGATCCCCATTTTTTGATTCACCTACCCTTGGAAAACTACTCCATGCCTTCACCCTTTCTAATTCCATCATGATTTTGTACAGCTCTATAAGATCATTCCTCATCCTCCTGTGCTCAATTTCCCAATTACTCTCACAATTGCTTGCAAGGAAGACTTTGCACTCATCAATGGTATAATTTGCAGCGTTGAATGGGCTGGCCGTGGCTTTTGTTCTGTCTATTTTTGATGCCTAGGTACCTGACTTGGTGGTTAATCTGGATTTATTCTGCCATTGTGGTTTAATACAATTTAGTGACATGTTTAGGCATTTTCGAGAGTAGTTGAAAGTCGATATTCTAATTAGGTATTGCCACCAAGATACAATAAAAAATCTTGCCTGTTACCATAGCAAATCATACCATTGACGAGTACAACAGGTAGTGCAAAAGAGAAAACAAACCAGTGCAGGAAAAGGTGTGGAGGAAAGAACTGCAGATGCTGGTTTAAATCGAAGATAGACACAAAATGCTGGAGTAACTCAGCGGGAGGAAAAAGTGCTACAGCTACAGAGAAAGTGCAGATAAAACAGTGCAAGGAAGATTGTGAAATTTATCCCATACATGATGTGTCCATTCATGACTCTGTCAACAATGGGGAAGAAGCTGTTCTTTAATATCGTGGTATATGCTTTCAAGCTTTTGTATTTTCTGCTCGGGGGGCGGAGAATGACCAGGGTTTGAGTGGTCCTTGATCATGTTGGCTGCTTTCCTGAGCATGAAGTATAAATGATGGATCGGAGGCTTGTTTTGTTATGGACTGGGCTTTGTTCACAACTCACAGCAATTTACTGCGGTCTTGGGCGGAACCATTGTCAATCCCAGCAGTGCTGCATCCAGATTGGATGTTTCCCTGGTGTTTAGTTTAGTTCAGAGATACAGCGCAGAAACGGGGCCTTCTGCCTACCGATCCCGCATTGAACTTTGATCCCTGCACATTAACACTACCCTACACACACTAGGGACAATTTTATATTTATAACCATGCCAATTAACCTTCAAACCTGTACGCCTTTGGAGTGTGGGAGGAATCCGAAGATCTCGGAGAAAACCCACGCAGGTCACGGGGAAAATGTACAAACTCCGTACAGACAAGCACCCGTAGTCAGGATTGAACCCGAATCTCTGGCGCTGTAAGGCAGTAGCTCTACCGCTTTGTCGCCCGTATCTGTAGAAATTAGTAAGTATCATTGGAGACTTGTCGAATTTCCTTTGCCTTCTGAAGAAGTGTTGATTTTGGTGTGCTTTCATGCCTGTTGTATCAATGTGATTGGACCAGGACAAATTGTTGGAGACATTTACACCTGGAAACTCCACCCTGCTTCCTGAAGTCAATGATCAGTTTGTCTGAACATCTGGTTTAACTGATTAAGAATGGTGGTTTTCCTTACCGGGAAACATTGGTGAACAAGATGGATTTTCACAGCAAAATCTTAGATTCATTACTGAAGTAGATTTTTATTCTACGTTGAGTTAACTGAATTTAAAATCCCCACCTGCCATTGCTGGGAATTAAATTAATGTCTCTGGTTACACAAGGCCACTGGATTACTAATTTAATAACATTATCGGTATGTGGTTCTACAACTTGCGTGTACAAGATACAAGATACATTTATTTGTCACATATGCCAGTTGGCACAGTGAAATGTGATCACCATACAGCCATACAATAAAATTAAGAACACAACACACGATAGAGTTCAACATTCAATATCCCCACACAGCAGAATCAAGTTTCCCACTGTGAGGGAAGGCACCAAAGTTAGTCTCTTCCTCAGATGTTCACCTGTGGTCGGGGCCTCCGGAGCCCTCCGCAGTCGCCGCTACGGGTGAGTCCGCCGCTCAGCCCCGCTCGCCGGGATGTTGGCACTCCGACGGCGGAACGGGAGGCCAACCCCAGCGGCGTGGACCTCCAAATCGGCCGCTTCCCACTGGAGTCCGCAGCCCCCGACTTCCCCAGGCCATGCCGGGTGGAGATTCACGCTAGTGGCCCTCGGCAAAGGGCCCCAGGGACTCAGCGATATCGGTCAGCGCCGCCCGTGCTGGGAGCTCCGTGAACCACAGCCCCGTGATGTTGGAGCAGCGGGCCTAACGCTCCTCCGCCGTGTTCCTCAAGGAGTATGTATTTTTGCTCAAGATTCCTGCATCTGTTGTGTTGCATCAACACAAGTCTTTAAAATACTCTGTGTTCATTCTGATCTTGTGGAACTACCTGCTGGGCAGTTGGCGAATGGTTGTTACAATAGTTTCAGGAGTGGTTGATGACATATCATTGCACACAGATAATATTTCTCTACTCCTGCGCAATATTCTGGAATGCCAATAATCTTGCATTGTTTCAAATTCTGTGCATGCAGTACACAATTCATGTGGCCAGTCTGCACCTATAATTACCTGATCGCAGTGTGGAGTTTTATGACAATTTCATGTCATAATATTGTCTCATTGAAATCCTTGTCAGACAGCATCCTACTTACACTATTATACTCCCTCTAAAATCACAATAAAAAATAGTACAGCAAACGGACATATCAGGTGGTAGCCCTCCTTTACCTCATGCAGTTTATTTCCTCCGAATTTTGTCAATATTGTTGATTTTTTTTTAAACCCAAGGAACATCAAGATTCTAAATAACAACTGCAAAAATGCCCTTACAAAATAACTTTTATAGGAGAAAAAGATTCTGAGGTACTCAATCAAATGGTTCAAATTGAATGCCATGTTTGCATTAATGGAATTTGTGGCAAGACTGGAAAATGTTGATCACTTCTGATGCCTTAGGAGCTACCTCTCAGCATAGGCAGAAAAGGAGGTGAGGCTATTAATCTGCTTGCCAGCAAAAGATTTGGTCATTTGGGGAAAATCTTGGATTTGATGCGGATCTCATGATCTACTGGGCAGTAGCGATACCTGCCCACCAACATAATTCTGAGACTGGGGCTACTAACAGCAGACATCTCAAGATGCTGGAACGGTATAACCACAGGTGTCTCTGGAAAATCATCCAAATTCATTGCACATCAGTATCTTCTCCCAGGCCAATGTCTGTACCATCAAGGCCCCCGTGGTGCTGAGTTAGATCTGTTGAGCAAGCCACATAGTTTGCATTCTTGACACTAAATTCTTAACACAATCTATTCCAAGCTATGTCGTAGATTAGCAGGCAAGCAAAGGAAAAGATTCAAGGACATGATCAGAGCTTCCTTGGGGGATAAAATGTAATATTCTCGCTGACTCATGGGAATCCATAACTGACGACTGCTTGAAGTGGAATAGGAGCATTTGTATTGGGAATCTTTGGACCTAAAATCTGGAGCATACGGAATCTGAGGTAAAATTCAGAGTGCACCACCCAAGACCTGACCCACCAGGTAGTCATGGAAGAGTCTGAAATTCCCACATTGCCCTATTCATGCAAGCTTATGCTGGTCCCATATTGGCTTCATCAATCATAGAAACATAGAAAATAGGTGCAGGAGTAGGCCATTCGGCCCTTCGAGCCTGCACCGCCATTCAATATGATCATGGCCGATCATTCAAATCAGTATCCTGTTCCTGCCTTCTCTCCATACCCCCTGATCCCTTTACCACAAGGGCCACATCTAACTCCCTCTTAAATATAGCCAATGAAGTGGCCTCAACTACCTTCTGTGGCAGAGAATTCCAGAGACTCGCCACTCTCTGTGTGAAAAATGTTTTCCTCAACTCGGTCCTAAAGGAATTCCCCCTTATCCTTAAACTGTGACTCCATGTTTCTGGACCTCCCCAACATCGGGAACAATCTTCCTGACCAGCCCCTTAAGAATGTTGTAAGTTTCTATAAGATCCCCCCTCAATCTTCTAAATTCTAGCGAGTACAAGCCAAGTCTATCCAGTCTTTCCTCATATGAAAGTCCTGACATCCCAGGAATCAGTCTGGTGAACCTTCTCTGTACCCCCTCTATGGCAAGAATGTCTTTCCTCAGATTTGGAGACAAAACTGTACACAATACTCCAGGTGTGGTCTCACCAAAACCCTGTACAACTGCAGTAGAAACTCCCTGCTCGTATACTCAAATCCTTTTGCTATGAATGCTAACATACCATTTGCTTTCTTCACTGCCTGCTGCACCTGCATGCCTACTTTCAATGACTGGTGTACCAGGTCTCGTTGCATCTCCCCTTTTCCTAATCGGCCACCATTCAGATAATAGTCTACCCTCCTGTTTTTTCCACCAAAGTGGATAACCTCACATTTATCCACATGATACTGCAGCTGCCATGCATTTGCCCTCTCACCCAGCCTATCCAAGTCACCTTGCAGCCTCCTAGCATCCTCCTCACACCTAACACTCGAATCATCGAACACGAATCATCTTGGATTCCACAAAAATCGGAGTGGATACCAGTTATCCCCAATTCTGAGGGACTGGCTAAATGGTCGGGGAATGTAGTGTGAGCTGTGTGAAGTGGACAGGTGGTCTAGAATCTGAACTCTGAGATGGGAGAGACCATATAACCATATAACCATATAACAATTACAGCACGGAGACAGGCCCTCTCGGCCCTTCCAGTCCGTGCCGACCATTTGTTTTCCCCTAGTCCCATCTACCTGCACTCAGACCATACCCCTCCATTCCCTTCACGTCCATATACCTATCCACTTTAATTTTAAATGTTAAAATCGATCCTGCCTCCACCACCTCTGCTGGAAGCTCATTCCACACAGCCACCACCCTCTGAGACATTGAACTTTATCCCAATAGATGACCAAAACCACCAGAGTCTTACCAAACAAATAATCTGCATGTGAGCAGAGCAGTTTAGATGGTGATACCCTGGAAATAGCATCACCAATGAGTCTAGTTTGCTACCAGTTCCCCTGCGTTTAATTTGTCAAAAGTCAAAAGTCAAAATAGTTTATTGACATGTGTCCCTGACAGGACAATGAAATTTGTCTTAAATTTGCTTGGATTATGCTTCAGTTTGAGCATTCATTTGAGATTTATTGTTTGATAAGTTAACTTCCAATGGCACACTTTAACTTCAGCCTCCCAGACAGCCTTGATCCACTTCAGTTCTCCTACCATCATTAAAGTCCATGGCTGGTGCCATGACCCTGGGTCTACACTCATCATTGAAGCATCTAGATGACAAGGATAACCACATCAGACTCTTATTTATTGACTATAGCTCTACCTTTAACACCCTAATCCCAACCAAACTCATCTCCTGGACATAGGAGTCGGCATCCCTGTCTGCTGCTGGATTAATAACTTACTGAATCATAGACCCATCTTCCACGATAATTCTCAACACTATGAGGTTACCTTCTCAACCCCTTAATATACTCCCCATATACCGACAACTGTGCGGTCAAATTCTGCTCAAACTAGTATGCCAATGGCACCACAGTAGCGAGCTTAATCTTGACCAATGGAAAAAGAGTACAGGAAAGAGCTAGAGAGGTTTGTAAAATAGTGTCAAGACAATAACCTCTCCCTCAATGTCAGACGACATAACAGCTTGAAAGCATGTACCACCAGATTCAGTAACAGTTTGTTCTCTGCTGTTATCAGATACTTTAAGGGCCTGTCCCACTTGCATGCGATTCCGTGCGTTTGGCGCGACAAACCGGAAGCGGAGGTCGCGCTAAGTTCGAGCCATTTACGTCATGCTTACAAATCAGCTGGGCAGGAGGCGGGCCGACTGAATTTGGGCGTCTGGCGGTGACGTCATCACGCGGTGACGTCATCACAGGCCGTTGGTGCACAAAGATTTCGGTCACTGCAGGAATTTCGGAGCCCCGCGTGATGGGACCAGCCCTGCACAACTCCATACCCCTCCGCGTTTCTAAGTAGTTCCGGCCCCGCGCGGCCATACGGTGCCCGTACGCCTCAAGCGACCACGAGGTCGCGTAATTTGCGAGCCAAGGTCGCGTAAGTGGGACAGGCCCTTTAACTACTGAATGGTCCTCCCGTAAGCTATCTTCCAACCTACCTCATTGCAGATGTTACACTTTCTCTGTAATTGTAATGCTATAATGATTTTAATGATATAATGATATAATGATTATAATGATATAATTATAATAGGTCATCTATTTTGCAGACTAAGGGGAAATATTACCAGGATATAGTTAGTATACTATGTGCTTAATATCATTTGCTTACTCAGAATGGGCGATATAATGCTGTGGAATGTTTTTGTGGAATAAATTGATATTCAGTATTTTATTATTTCACTGTACCACTAAGGAGTTGGTTACTGGTTTAGACTTGCCTTCTGAAAACTTCCTTAAAATGCCCTGGAAATAAGATTTAGGAATTCATCACCATGTTCAAAAGTAGCTGACCAATGTGTACAACTGGAAAAAAGTTGTTTGTTTAATCAAAAGTAAGTTAGTTCATCCTTCAAGCTTTTCAGATAACTAAGTAAAATGTGTTGCCTTGTGTCATGATGGGAATGGTACTACGGTTTGTGCTCCCATTGAGCTTACAGTTTAAAAATAAGGGGTTGCTTATTTACAATAGAGTAGAAGATTAAATAAAGTCATTGAGGGTGATTTGGAATTTTCTTCCTCAAAGGCCAATGGAAGTGGCTCAAAGTCTAGTGAAGAACTAGACTCAAAGTCTAGTGAAGAAGTAACACTTCCTATTGACAAAATGCATATGTACGTAGCAGCTTATGATGCTTTCTTGCTGTATGTTCTGCTCCTGATCAACTATTCTCTGCTTTTCAGCTTTTATGACCATGGCCATCATACTGCTACATACATTCTGGAGTGTGTTGTTCTTTGATGGATGTGAGAATAAGCGATGGTGGGCTGTTATAGCAGTGATCGCAACACACTTGCTAGTATCAGGACTGGTAAGGTTTCTATCTTTGAATCTCTTTCAGCCATTAGGCATGGAATTGCATAGAATGCAAATAATTGAAATGTGCCATTTCATTGTTTATACTTAAATCTCCTCCCATCTTTCCTCATTACAACCCCCCATCCCCTATCCCCCATGAAATTATTTTTCTAATATTATTGTATCATTTCAATTACTTAAGAATTCCCTTTGTATATGAAGTTCTGGGATTTGTTTTGCCTAGCTGAATTTAAATATAATCTTTATCACAGGATCAGATTTCTTTGATTATGACAGAATCTGCATAATTGCCATGTGCAACTAAATGACCTGTGTTGGAAAGATCCACTAAAGGATAATTGGGGGGGGGGGGCACATTGATGCAGCAAGTTGAACCGCTACTTGGTAGCACCAGAGATCTGGATTCAATATTGAACTCGGGTGTTTACACATAGTTTGCATGTGCTCCTTGTGAACACATGGTTTTCCTCCCAGTGTACCAGTGCCTTCCTACATTCCCAAGAAGTGCAGAGTGAGAGGCTAATTTGCCACTATAAATTAATTCAATTTGGAGGGAATTGAATGCATGGGGAGATCAAGATTTGATTAACATAGACAATAGACAATAGGTGCAGGAGTAGGCCATTTGCCCCTTGGAGCCTGCACCGCCATTCAATGTGATCATGGCTGATCATCCCCATTCAGTACCCCGTTCCAGCCTTCTCCCCATATCCCCTAACTCCGCTATTTTTAAGAGCCTTATCTAGTTCTCTCTTGAAAGCATCCAGAGAACCTGCCTCCACCATCCTTTGAGGCAGAGAATTCCACAGACTCACCACTCTCTGTGAGAAAAAGTGTTTCCTCGTCTCCGTTCTAAATGGCTTACTCTTTATTCTTAAACTGTGGCCCATAGTTCTGGACTCCCCAACATCGGGAACATGTTTCCTGCCTCTAGTGTGTCCAAGCCCTTAACAATCTTATATGTTTCAATAAGATCCCCTCTCATCCTAAACTCCAGAGTGTACAAGCCCAGCTGCTCCATTCTCTCAGCATATGACAGTCCCGCCATCCCAGGAATTAACCTTGTAAACCTAAGCTGCACTCCCTCAATAGCAAGAATGTCATTCCTCAAATTAGGGGACCAAAACTGCACACAATACTCCAGGTGTGGTCTCACTAGGGCTCTGTACAACTGCAGAAGGACCTCTTTACTCCTACATTCGATTCCTCTTGTCATAAAGGACAATATGCCATTCGCTTTCTTCACTGCCTGCTGTACCTGCATGCTTACTTTCATAGACTGATGTACAAGGACTCCCAGATCCTGTTGTACTTCCCCTTTTCCCAACTTGACGCCATTTAAATAGTAATCTGCCTTCCTGGTTTTGCAACCAAAGTGGATAACCTCACATTTATCCGCATTAAACTTCATCTGTCATGCATCTGCCCACTCCCCCAACCTGTCCAAGTCACCCTGCATTCTCATAGCATCCTCCTCACAGTTCACACTGCCACCCAGCTTTGTGTCATCTGCAAATTTGCTAATGTTACTTTGAATCCCTTCATCCAAATCATTGATGTATATTGTAAATTGCTGCGGTCCCAGCACACGAGCCTTGCGGTACCCCACTAGTCACTGCCTGCCATTCTGAAAGCGACACGTTAATCCCTACTCTTTGTTTCCTCTCTGTCAACCACTTCTCTATCTATGTCAGCACTCTACCCGCAGTACCAATGGCCTAAATTTGCCCACTAATCTCCTATGTGGTCAAACCATTATCAAATGGTTTCTAAAAGTCCAGGTACACTACATCCACTGGCTCTCCCTTGTCCATTATCCTAGTTACATCTTCAAAAAATTCCAGAAGATTAGTCAAGCATGATTTCCCTTTCGTAAATCCTTGCTGACTCGGACCGATCCTGTTACTGCTATCCAAATGTTTGGCTATCTCATCTTTTATAATTTACTCCAGCATCTTCCCTACCACCGATGTCAGGCTAACTGGTCTATAATTCCCTGTTTTCTCTCTCCCACCTTTCTTAAAAAGTAGGATAACATTAGCTACCCTTCAATCCACAGGAACTGATCCCGAGTCTATAGAACATTGGAAAATTATCACCAATGCATCCACGATTTCTAGAGCCACTTCCTTAAGTACCCTGGGATGCAGACCATCAGGCCCTGGGGATTTATCAGCCTTCAGCCCCAACAGTCTATCCAACACCGTTTCCTGCCTAATGTGGGATTTCCTTCAGTTCCTCTGCCACTCCAGATCCTCTGGCCACTACTATATCAGGAAGATTGTTTGTGTCCTCGTTAGTGAAGACAGATCCAAAGTAGCTGTTCAACACATTTGCCATTTCCTTGGTCCCCATAATAAATTCACCTTTTTCTGTCTTCAAGGGTCCAACTTTGGTTGGTGTAAGATTGGTGTAAATGAGTGACAGATATGAACATAGGCTGAAGGGCCTGTTTGTATTCTGAATCGCTCTAATACAGTCTTTTTTCGTGTGGCATGCACAGCCTAAAGTTGTAGAACAACTTGTTCTATTTGATCTTCTGTTTGTGCGAGTCGAGTTGATTGCATTAGTCGAAACAGGGCGGACCTCGTGAAGGTTGCAATCTTCCACCCCGCTCTAATACAGAAAACTGTTTTAATGGACCTCCATATAATGGAAGAGAGAAACAAAAAGCTGGAGTAACTCACCAGATTGACCCGAAACGTCATTTATTCCTTTTCTCCAGAGATGCTGTCTAAACCGTGAGTTACTGCAACTTTTTGTGCCTATCTTCAGTGTAAACCAGCATCTACTGTTCCTTCCTACTTTGTATAATGGATTTTGCTTATAACAGACTATCCTACCAAACCCCACCCCCACCCCAACTCGCACCACCACCTGCTGTTTGTCAGCCGGCTCGTGCTGGCTCCAGGCCAGACCTACTGCAGCAGCTGCCGGCCCACGGAGCTTTCTCGGCCGCATCCAGGCTGCGCTGCCACTGCCAACCCTTGCCTGCACTCAGTGACCATTAATTCCACCGATCCTTGCCTTATCCCCGGCCACCAGCAGGCCGGGGCCATCAACTGGCCTGGATTTCAGGCCCAGTTCCGGATCGAGAGTTGCAAGAAGGGTCTTGATCCGAAACGTCATCTCTCTATGTTTCTCCTGAGATGCTGCCCTGCTGAATTACTCCAGCACTTTGTGTCCTTTTGTGTATTAACCATCAACAGCATTTGTTCGTATCCACTATTTATACAATGATAATACCGTACTCGGTATAGCGGCAAATCAGCAATAAGACAGACCATTCCCCTCCCCTCTCCCTGGGTGGTCTGTTATAACTAGATAACTACGATCCTTCATTTGTGTATAATCAAATGAGAATTTTGGGGGGTTTTTTAAGGAAAGCAGCACCATATTTGAGCTCAGTCAAATTCTTGTGGCATCCATAAACCTAATGCTTGAAAACCTGAAAAGTCATGAGCTCATTTGATGAGTGAGAACCCTAGAGGATATTATGGCTCAAAACGTCTGTGTGCTGCTGATAGTAGGTAACTTAAGAGCAATCCCATTTTAAGTAGCATGATTTTACCTGTATTGAAATTCCTATGCTGGAAGTTCTACATTGTGCAGTTGAAAGTTATTTCCTCTTTTAAACTCTAGAATGCTAAGTCAAACTTCGTATCCATTTGATCTTTTTTTTTGGTCAAAGCATTGACATATTGGATTTTCCTGATCTATATACTTCACTGTTGCACTGATAAATTTTATCGTTCAGTGTCACTGATCATTTTTAATTTAGTTTAGTTTAGAGATACAGCACGGAAACAGGTCCTTAGGCCCACTGACGAGAGATACCCTACACACACTAGGGATGATTTTACATTTATACCAAGCCAATTAAGCTACAAACCTGTACGTCTTTGGAGTGTGGTTGGAAACCGAAGATCTCAGAGAAAACCCATGCAGGTCACGGGGAGAAGGTACAAACTCCGCAGATAGCACCCCGAGTTAGAATCGAACCTGGGTCTCTGGCGCTGTAAGGCAGTAGCTCTATCGCTACACCATCGCGCTGCCCCTTGACGCCACCGTGCCACACTTGTGATCAAAGAAGTTCACTTTCTATTACCTGTTTATTGTCTTTTGCAGTTTTGCAATAGCTCTTGTATCTTAGAAGAATGACATTCATATTTGAAGTTTAATATTAATTACTAAAAAGTAATTACTAATCTTTGTTCCTTCCTATCGCGCAGACATTTCTGAATCCATTGTATGAAGGCAGTCTTATACCTGCATATCTAATAATGGTTCTTATGGCAGCTTGGGCTTACTTTACATCAGGTGGATCATTGCAAAATCTTCAAAACTTCTTCTTGTGTAAGTTGATGATTCCTATTGTATTAAAAATAAAATCATACAGTAAAACATTGTACCTGCTTAAATAATAATTGTACTGCACTGTAGCATGTTTGTATTATAGGACCCATTTAAAGATAACTCTCCAACAGAGACACTACAATAAAGACTAACGTGGATGTTATAAAGAGTTTACAGAATGATTTAGAACAATAATGCAATAATGGGAGACTGAATGCAATATATATATTTACTGCTATCCATTGAAATTTGATGTGTTGGGTGCAATATCTGTCGATGTTGAATGTTGAAAAATGTTGAAAAATTAGAATTGGTTTTCCATTGGATTGAAAATAAATAAGAATTTTAAATAACATTAAATTCAATTAATTACAACTAATAAAATTGTAAAAATAGAATTAGTCCATTTGAAACGTTTTCAATTTAAATTTGAATGAAGGCCACAATTGTACAACATTTTCTAGATAGATTGTGGGGACCATTTTCATGCATTATTACTCCTGCAGTTGGCCAGTTAGCTTCATTGGCATTGCTATAGAGAACAACAATCTCGGAGGAATGTGTTATCCATCACACTTTGTGCAAAGCACTATCCATCACTATAGTAAATAAGTTGAAATCTTTTATAGTAATAAAGCTGAACCTGTGAGACTATTGGAACCATTAATAAATGTGATATTAAGTAGTTGTTCAACACGAGAGAAAAATAATATACTTTTGCAGTGTCTTATCAATTTTACCTTTCTTGTTTACCCTAGGTAAGTCAAATAAATAATACTGCTGCACTGGCTGGCTCCAAATTGAAACAGATACCACTTTTCCACACCGAGATCTTGCCAGAAATTGCTGGAATACTAACAGAAGCCTTGAACACAGATGAAGCAATACCACAATAAATGATACGAACAGGGAACAGTTTAAAACATCATTTACCTATTTGACTGATTGTGGGACTGCCTGCACACATGCATGCATGTGTGCAACAGAACATTTTTACTGAACAAAAAAGTTTGCAATTACCAAGCATTGTGCCATGATTGGGAAAGGGGCATTTTAGGTATTGCGGGAACTCATGGGCTGTTGCTTCTTATTACTTAGAAATGTGATTCTTAAATAACCTGGAAATGTAATCTCTATAAGATTTATTAATTCAGTGCTCGGTACACCAGGTTAAATGTACAATGTGTATAATGGACTTGAAATTGTTCATATACTGGGATTTTCTTACAGCTTCTTTCAAATCATTTTTTGACATTATCATGAGACATGTTTGTCAACACATTCAAATAATAAAGTCTGGTTAGGAAAATGTTGTGCCTTGAGTATACTTTGGTTGTATTAACATTATTTGGTTTATTAAGGTATTTGAACTATCTAATTATTGTATTGAAAATATAACTCCAATGACTAATCCTGACGCTGCTAGAGCCCTGGTAGTTTGGATCTTGTGTTCGGCCGCATGACCGCACTCAAGTCATAGAATAGTACAGCATAACAATAGCATTCAGCTGTTTGCCTATGCTATCCTGACGTACCCATCTGTACTTACCCCATTCACCAGCCTTTGGTCCATAGACTACGATGTCTTGACTATTCATTCAGATCTTCTTAAATGTTACTTACAACTTTAGGAACCTTGCTGGGCATTTGAATAGAAACACCAACTGGCAACCTTGCTTAGGTTCATCACAGTTTTTTGTTCTGGTCCATGTATGCTTTGTGTTGCTGGAGGTTCAGATGACTGATGCACACAACTAGGTTCAAGAATAGCTACTTTTGTACAAGCATCATTGAAAAAACATAGAAAATAGGTGCAGGAGGCCATTTGGCCCTTTGAGCCATGAAATCCAGGGCCGGCCTTAAGCCGATTAGACCGATTGCTCCCAATTGGGCCCCGCGTTAATTTTCCGTATTTCGTATGGAAATACGAATTTGCGTTGTTAAATACAGATTTTTTAAAAAACATTTGCCTTGTTAAAAACGAACATGGATAAAAACCGCTGCACCGCCCAACAGACAAAAACGATTTGTTAACTACCACTGTTAGCACTTGTTAACAGCCAGTAGTTAAAACGTAGTTATACAATGTGTCACCAATGTGTCACGGGACTCCCGTGAATTTTATTCAAAGGAACGCTGTGTCATTAATGCTTGGTCAAAACACAATTACATTTACAGAGAAATGTAGATCGATGTATTGATGACACATTGCGAATTTCTTAAAACTCACTGTCATGATTGAGGGCTCCGGACTTTTGTAAATGGGCATTTGTAAAAATAAAACCCAGTGTCCTCTGAGCTATGTGTTACTGTATTGTTCAATATTCTTGCTAATTGTCGTTTTAGCATTTCAATGCTGCGTGTGCTTCAGGATGGGCCATCCATTAGTTAGATTGCTGCGGAACATAGTATTAAATCACAAGCGACTGCAGATGCTGTGGATCTTGAGCAAAACAAACAAACTGCTGGAGGAATATTGAGTCACACCATTTAGTGAAACCACCTAACAATGGGATGCTCTTTCGAGGCGAATAGCAATTTCCTGACTAACTGCTGACTCTTTTTAACTTGGCGCAGAGTGCAATGGTTACGCGTTTTCTATTGCACAAATGCATGAGTGAAGAGTCGAGTCAAGAATGTATAATTGTCATGTGTACCCACAACAACAACAAAATTCTTATTTGCAGCTGCATAACAGGCGAGTCAACACAATACTCATAGATTGTATGAGAACGGTATGAGAACATAGATTGTATGACTTCCGGTGGCACTATGGAGGGCTAGAGAGCAACGCCAGCCAGCTCCTCGAAAAAAAACGGAGAAAAATCGGGGAGAAAGCGACCTACCTGCTGCTTCTGTACCGATTGCTATGAGTGACGCCATCAGGCGCACGACTTACTATGTCTACACAGCGCAGCCCACCCGCGGATAAACCGACAATTCGTGTTACCAGGCAGAAAACGGTGGAAGGCCCGACTGAAGCCTCGGGCTCAGGTAAGACGCTATCCCAAGAAGATATGTTGAAAAAAATGATGAAAAAATCGGAAGGTGAAGAACTTAAAACTTTTATTGCAAGTGAAATTGCTGGTTTAAAGGAGGAAATAAAGCTGGAACTAAAGAATGAACTGACAAAAACGAATGAAGAATTGAAGAAGATGAATTATGGGGAAGAAATAAAAAAAAAATCAAGGAGGAAATGAAGGAGTTAAAGCTTGAAATTAATACCACGGCTGAGAATCCATCGGATGAACTGAAGAAAGAAATTGCAGAAATATTGACTGAACAAACTGCAAGTCTGACAAATGAGACGAATGTTAAAATCAGAAATGTGAAAACTGATCTTGAAGAAAGGCTGAATCCTGTGGAGCTGGCACTGAATCAACAGACGGCAGCCATAAAGGGCCTTGGAGAACTAGCCGAAACAAGTGCTCAGACTACAGCAAAGCTTATCACAGAAAACCAACGTCTAACTGAATTACTAGGCAAAATAACTGAGAAATGTACTGAATTGGAAGGTCGCCAGAGAAGACAGAACCTAAGAATTGCGGGTATTGCAGAAGGGAAAGAGACGGATCAAGATCCCCGAGAATTCACTGCAAATCTACTGCAAAAAGTTTTATCTCTGGATCAAAAGCCTTTACTTGCCCGAGCACACAGAGTAATGAGACGCCAGACAAGACAAAGCGCTCCCCCAAGACAAATGATAATAAAAGTACAGTACGACCATGTCCTGGAGGAGATAATGCAAAAAATTGCAAGAAACAGAAATTTTGCATTTGAAGGATACAAGATCAGTATTTATCGAGACTATCCAGCAGAGGTCTCCAGGAAACGAAAGGCGTTTAATGAGACCAAAAGAATCTTGAGAGAAGTGGAGAATTTGAAATATGGTCTGAGGTATCCAGCTACCCTAAGAGTCACTTACAATCAGAAGGAACACTTTTTCACCAACCCTGTGGAAGCATTGGACTTTGCCCAGAAGATTAAGGTTTGAGAGGATGTTTGAATAATACTTTTAAAACTGAACTTCATCATTGAATAAACTGACTTTGCAGGACTGGATGGAATTAAAGTCGTGACTAAGGAAGCTGGAGAAAGATGTTCGATCAGAAACTCTCCCATGGATACTAATAATTAGTATAACTGCACTACTAATACAAATAACTAATAAATACTAAAATTATAGCGTGGTATCTTTACTAATCAGAGTTAATAATTATCACTAATGACTAATACTTATAATGGAATGATTAGAGTCAAATATAGAGTTTGATTTCATTTGCCCTCTTTGGAAACCTTTTTTCTTTTTTATTAGTAATTTTTATTTTTATTTTCTATTTTCCCTTCTTTTCGTTGTTTAAAATTATATTTTCAAACAAGTTTTAAATATATGGTTTTTTTTTTAAAGAAGGAACTGCAGATGCTGGAGAATCGAGGGTACACAAAAAGCTGGAGAAACTCAGCGGGTGCAGCAGCATCTAAGGAGCGAAGGAGATAGGCGACGTTTCGGGTCGAGACCCTTCTTCAAATATATGTATCCTCACATTTCCGACTATTGGAACCCGAATATTTTAAAATCTAAAATCCCCAGTAAAATACTGCTATGGAATAAAAATTCCAAGAAACCAAGGAGCTGGTTAAGTTGGTAACATCAACTACGGAAGTCGGTAGATGGTTAGCCATGCTAGTATGGCTAGCACTAACTACACTAATACTAGATGTAGTTTTTTCCTTCTTTGTGCACAATACTAATTTCTTAACCTATCCTCTTCTCTATTATAATCTATCATTATTATTTTCAGTTTGAATGGAGTTACAAATTGGATCAAAGGAGATATACACGTGAGAGACATTCAAGGGTCTTAAAATTCGTCTATTCGGAGTTTGGGTGTAAGGTCGGGTCTGTCGAACTGAACCATTGGCTCTATTATAGACCCCCATAGACAAAATTTGCAAGATTTAAAAATGAATGAGGGAATAACGTTTTGTAGCTGGAGCATTAAGGGTATTAATGAACCAATTAAGAGAGGTAAAGTAGCACATTTAAAAGCAATTAAAGCTGATGTGAGTTTTATTCAAGAAACACATTTAAAAAAAGATGCCAAGCATAGGCTGAAAGCTAAATGGATAGATAAAACGTATCATTCTTCTTTTACACACAAATCCAGAGGTGTAGCAATATTATGTCGTAAAGGCACTTTATTTAAACATACATCAACTATAACTGACAAAGACGGTAGATACATTATTGCAATAGGAGAATTAAATGCACAAAAAATGATTTTTGTCAATGTATATGGACCAAACTTTGATAGTCCACTGTTCTTTGAGAAAATATTTATTAACATCCCGGAAATAGCACAACATAACTTAATAATTGGAGGAGATTTAAATTGTACATTAGATTCTTATTTAGATAGATCCACAAGACAAAGGAAAACCAAATCCCATTCCAGTGACTTATTAAATGCATATATAGATACCAGTAATATTAAAGATGTTTGGAGAGTAGAAAATCCAACTGGATGAGAATATTCATTTTATTCACCTGTACATAAAACCTATTCAAGAATAGATTATTTTTTGGTTGACGCTAAACTTATCTCACTTACTTATAATTCAAAATACCATAATATTACAATCTCAGATCACGCACCTTTAACATTTATGATTAAAATAAATGGTAAAATGGAAAAACAGGGACAATGGAGATTTAACCCACAAATTTTAAAAGACAAAGTAACTCAGGAATATATTATAGAACAGATCAAGATTTTCTTTGAAATAAATGATAAACCGGAAATATCTTCTTCCCTATTATGTGAAACATTTTAAAGCATATGCCCGTGGAATTATGATTTCTTCTCAAGCATTTTATAATAAAGAGAATTGGAGGGAACAACAGGAATTGGAAAAGGAGATTAACCAATTAGACACAGAGAATGCTGCTAATCCATCCATAACAAAACATAACAAAATCGCTGCACTGAAATATAAATTAAATAAAATATACTCAGATCAAGTTGTAAAACTCTTATCAATACACTAAACAATTACATTTTGAATTTGGAGATAAACCTCAAAAATTATTGGTTTGTCCATTATGGAAAAGGGAGGGAGAAAAAATAATCCATAGGATTAAATCATACAATGGCGAACCATTAGTACAACCCAAAGATATTAAAGATAAATTTTTGCAATATTATAAACATTTATATTCAGCTAAAACGACAGAAAACAGGATAGGAATAGAAGCATTTAAAAAAAATGTAATCTGAATGGGTTGGATTCACAAAATAGAGAATCACTAAATGCTGAAATATCAGTAAAAGAAATCGAAGAATCTATCAGATCATTAAAAAATGGTAAAACACCGGGACTAGATGGTATTGGTTCGGAATTTTTAAAAACATTTTATGATCTGATTGCACCATGTTTGAAGATACTCTATGAATACATTTATACCCACCAGAAACTACCAGAAATGTTAAATGAATCTATTATAACACTTATACCTAAAATAGACAAAGATCTGGATGACCCAGGATCATATAGAGCTATAGCTCTTTTAAATACTGATCAAAAGATACTAACCAAAATATTAGCACAAAGACTAAGCACAGTTATTAATAAATTAATTCACCCGGGTCAACCAGGATTTATACCAAAACGATATTCCTCATATAATCTGAGACGATTATTCAATATTATATATTCGAAAAGAGGTATTAATAAAGACCTAGTAATTATATCGTTAGATGCGGAGAAAGCCTTGACCAGGTGGAATGGTCTTACTTGTTTTCGGTTATAGAAACTTTTAAGTTGGGAGAGAAGTTTATTACTTGAGTTATATTATTATACACTAATCCAACAGCCAGAATACTAACAAATCAAATGCTATCAACTAAATTTAATTTATTCCGAGACTGCAGACAAGTTTATCTGACTAATCCAACAGCCAGAATACTAACAAATCAAATGCTATCAACTAAATTTAATTTATTCCGAGGCTGCCCTTTATCCCCGCTATTGTTTGCACTTGCAATAGAACCATTAGCTCAACGTGTGAGATTACACCCTGAAATATATGGGTATGACACCAGAGATACTGAAAATAAAATCTCCTTATATGCGGATGATGTATTACTTTATATTACAAAGCCGGAAATTAGTATTCCAAATTTACTAAAATTAATAACTGAATTTGGATTATTTTCTGGATATAGTATTAATTGGAATAAAAGTGAACTTATGTCAATAATGGTAAACAACTTACATGTACTACAACAATTTCCTTTTAAGATAGCAAACAAAAAAATCAAATATCTTGGAATTTATGTAACAAAAAGATTTGATTCTTTATTTAATTTTCCACTTTTATTGAATAAATTAAATAAGAATATTTTATATTGGAAAACATTACCTATTTCAATGCTAGGTAGAATTAATGCAATAAAAATGATTTTTCTCCCGCAATTACTATATCTCTTCCAATTGATTCCGATATATCTTCCTAAAAATTTCTTTAAGAAGGTTGATTCTATAGTCACCAACTTTATCTGGGATTATAAGAGCCATAGAATAAATAAAAAACATTTATGTAAATCAAAAATAAATGGAGGTCTAGCACTGCCAAACTTTATGTTTTATTACTGGGCAGTTAATATTAAAAATATGTATTTTTGGTTAGTAGCGACAGATAAACAACCAATCTGGTTAAAAATGGAAAAAGAAGATTGTTCGCCTTTTGAAATTAGCTCGATTTTATTCGCTAATATCAAACTAGGTAAGAAGATCTATAGTGAAAATCCTATAATAGAAAGTGTGATACGTATCTGGAAACAAATAAAGAAAACATTAAAATTGAAATGTATACCACTAGCCCTAACCATTGTAAATAACGTTACATTTAAACCTTCAATCATGGACAAAGGTTTTTTACAATGGAAAAACTATGGAATAAATAAGATGGGCGATCTCTATAGGGAAAACTCCTTCATGTCATTTCAAGAATTACAACAAATTTATGGATTACATTCAAATGATTACTTTAAATATTTACAAATTAGAGACTATGTAAAAGCAAACACACAAGAAATCAGAAATAGAAAGACAGAAATTTTAGATAAATGTCTAAATAAACACCCAAACACAGAAAAATTGATATCATATATTTATAACATTTTATTGGAAAACGATGTTCCAATGACAGAGATATATAGACAATCATGGGAAAACGAATTAGGTCAATTAATCAGACTAGATGTATGGGATGAAAGTTTACAATATATACACCATTGTTCATATATAGACACTCTCTTATACAATTTAAAATATTACATAGATTACATTTTTCAAAATCCAAATTACATAGTATTTTTTCAAATGTATCTGCCATATGTGATAAATGTCAGCACTTAGAAGCTAACTTAACACATTAATTTACAAATTGTATAAAAATTACTAAATTTTGGACAGAAATATTTAAGATAATTTCAAATGTTGTTAATATGAATCTGATCCCTGACTCAAAATTAATAATATTGGGAATATTAGAAACAGATCAATTAATAACAACGAATCAAATAATTTTTATTGATTACAGTTTAATAATTGGGAAAAAATTAATATTGAAATTCTGGAAAGGTCCTACATCCCCCACAACCAAAATGTGGATTACAGGAATGTCGGAGACAATTCATCTGGAAAGATTAAGGCTTGTCCTACTGGACAAGTTGGATCTTTTCAGAGGGATATGGTCTCCATTTATCGAATATTTAAAGGATCAAAATGGCTCAGTGCGAGAGCTTGACTGAAGCCTGAATAAAGGAACGGATGAAGAATCATATGTAACAAATCATGGATATATCTCCAATGATGGATAATCTGTTTAATACTCCACTCATCTTTTTTTTTGATTTTCTATTTTTACTTTATTTTTCTCTATTTTACTTTATTTTTCTCTATTTTTTCTTATCTGCAATAAATTTTAAAAAAGTGTATAGAAATACAAATAAGACATAATTGTTAATATTAATAATATTATGAATGTATGTGACAAGTATATTCTTTTAATATGAATTTACGTCCTATAAATTTTATGAGAACGTATAAGAAACGACTAAAGTCAATAACTTAATAACCCTAATACTAGTGTGTGACAGCCTTGGTGCAAGTTTCAGTGGGTTAATCCATTACAATGCAGATACTACTTCTGTTCAAGTGCTACCTTCTGAACGAGTCCAGGAACAACGACGGTGGCAATGGTCAAGTGTAACTGAAGTAGCGCTACTCCATCCTCACTTCCTGGAGTGCACCACTGGCTCACAATTATTTGTGATGTTTGCTTTTCAAATATATTCAAGTATTCCACCTGTCTCAATCTCGTCAGGTTAGTTCACCTCATCAACTGCAACTCTCCAGAATGCAGCTTTCTTTACTCCAGAATTTAGTATCTACCTTTAAAATAAATCCGTGGTCTGCTTAAGAAACAACACGAGAGACCGCTCTGGAAGTGCAAGTTTTGCTGTACACTTCATACTGTAGAACACATCATAATACACCTTGAGTGAATTAATGGGATTAGATTATTTTTTTTAATCTGTTGTCTAGAATTAATTGATACCCAACTTATATCAGATTTAAATCGGAATTCAGATTTTTTTTGTTTCCTATTTGACCATTTTTTTGTGCCCGATTATTTGGAGGCCAATCAACCGCTGTCTCTAAGGGGGTTGCGTCCAATCACCAACTAACTTGCCTTAAAATTCCCGTCCAATCAACAAATCGGTCTCCTCCCGTCCAATCAGCCGCTGTCTCCAAGGGCATTGTGTCCAATCACATAATGCAGTTTAATGGTAATTAGCAGCTATGGTAAAGGTTGGAAGCCAGCAGAGGTACAGGTTGGAAGCCAGAAGGGAGCAGGAGAGATGAAGACAGTGTATAATCCATAGCACCCCGAGTGTACGTTTCATAATATATACTAAATTTCAGGGCTGACAGACCTTGGCTGGGAACCTGTGGCTCACCACAATTGTTCCCAATAGAGCCCCGCACCTCCTAAGGCCGGCCCTGATTAAATCATGCTGTGGAACCAACCACCGCAAACCTAACCCGACCTTGACAATGGAATGGTCGATAGTCGGTGCGAACGCGGTGAGCTGGATGACCTGTTTCCATGCTGTATCTGTAAAACTAAAACTAAATACATCAGTGACTGCAGAAAAGGATTTCCCCATATCTGAGGTAGTTAAAACAAGCGGACATAGATTTTTGGGGAAAAGATTTAGAGGGAATATAAAAAAGACTAGCGAATGATAAGTGCCTGGAATGTAGAGTGTCAGAGAGAGTGGTTCTGGATCACAGACAGCGTTTAAATGTCTAGATGAGCACTTAAATCGCTTAGGCATAGAAAGCCATGTATCGAGTGCTGCAAGATGAGAGCAGACTGAGGCAGGGTCTCGACTTAAATCATCACCCATTCATAGAGTGATACAGTGTGGAAACAGGCCCTTTGGCTCAACTCGCCCACACTGGCCAACAATGTCCCAGCTCCACTAGTCCCACTAGCTTGCGCTATGTCCATATCCCTCCAAACCTGCCCTATCCATGTACCTGTCTAACTGTTTCTTAAACGATGGTTTAGTCCCAGCTTCAACTACCTCCTCTTCTTCCATACACCCACCACCCGTTGTGTGAAAAAGTTACCCCTCGGATTCCTATTAAATCTTTTCCCCTTGAACCTATGTCCTATGGTCCCTGATTCCCCTACTATGGGAAAATATTCTGTGCATCTACCCGATCTATTCCTCTCATGATTTTGTATAGCTCTATAAGATGTCTCCTGGCAACATCCTCGTAAATCTTTCCAGCTTGACAATATCTTTCCTATAACATGGTGCCCAGAACTGAACACTATATTCTAAATGCGGTCACACCACCATCTTATACAACTGCAACATGACCTCCCAACTTCTATACTCTGACTGAAGAAGGCCAAAATGCCAAAAGCCTTTTGACCACTTTATCTACATGCTACTCGACGCTTCAAGGAACCGTCTACCTGTGCTAGATCCCTCTGCTCTACAACACTACCCAGAGGACTACCATTTACTGTGTAGGTCCAACCCTTGTTCAACGTTCCAAAATGCAACACCTCACACTTTTCTGTATTAAATTCCAACAACCATTCCTCCGCCCACTTGGCCATTCAATCCAAATCCTGCTGCAAATGTTCACAATCATCTTCACCATCTGCAAAACCACTAACTTTTGTGTCATCAGCAAACTTGCTAATCTTGCCATATATTTTCTCATCCAAATCATTACTGTAGATGACAAACAGTAATGGGCCCAGCATCGAACCCTGAGGTATACCACTAGTCACAGACCTCCAGTCCTAGCAGCAACCTTCTACCATCGCCCTCTGCTTCCTTCCATGGAGCCAATTTGCTATCCATTCAGCTATCTCTCCTTGGATCCCATGCGATCTAACCTTCCAGAGCAGCCTACCATGTGGAACCTTGTCAAATGCCTTACTGAAATCCATGTACATAACATCTACAGCTCTGCCCTCATCAACCTTTTTGGTCACTCCTTCAAAAAAATCAATCAGATTTGTGAGACACGACCTCCCACGTACAAAACCATGCTGACTGTCTCTCATCAACCCTTGCCCATCCAAATGCCTGCATAGCCTATCCCTCAGAATACTCTCCAGTAACTTTCCAACTACACATGTTAAGCTCACTGGCCTATAGTTCCCAGCATTTTCCCTGCAGCCCTTTTTGAAAAGAGGTACAACATTTGCCACCCCCCAGTCTCCGGCACCTCTCTTGTATTTCAAGACGTCTCGTAAATTTCAACCAAGGCTCCCGCAATTTCCACTCTAGTTTCCCGCAATCTCCTTGGATATATCTGATCAGGCTCTGGAGATTTGTATACCTTCAAACACGACAGCACCTTCAGTACTTCTTCGACAGTAACCCTGACTGCCCTCAAGACACTTCCATTTACTGGTCCAATTACCTCCGTCCTACTGCTCGGTAAATACAGAGGAGAAATACTCATCGAGGACCTTGCCCATCTCCTGTAGCTCCACACAGAGGTGACCGCTTTGATTCCTGAGAGGTCCCACTCTCTAGTTACCCTTTTCCTCCTTATGTGTTTATAAAATCTTTTGGGATTGTCCTTAATGCTACCTGTCAGAGTTACAGTGCGTACCATAATATTTGGGACAAAGACCTATCATTTATTTATTTTCCTCTGTACTCCACAATTTGAGAATTGTAATATAAAAAGTCACATGTGGTTAAAGTGCACATTGTCAGATTTTAATAAAGGCCATTTTTATACATTTTGGTTTCACCATGTAGAGATTACAGCAGAGTTTATATATAGTCCCCACATTTCAGAGCACCATAAGGTTTTGGACACATGGCTTCACATGTGTTTGTAATTGCACAGGTGTGTTTAAATGCCTCCTTAATGCAGGTATAAGAGAGCTCTCAGCACCTAGTCTTTCCTCCAGTCTTTCCATCTCCTTTGAAAAGTTTTATTGCTGTTTATCAACATGAGGACTAAAGTTGTGCCAATGAAAGTCAAAGAAGCCATTATGAGACTGACAAACAAGAATAAAACTGTTGGAGACATCAGCCAAACCTTAGGCATACCAAAATCAACTGTTTGGAACATCATTAAGAAGAAAGAGAGCACTGGTGAGCTTACTAGTCGCAAAGGGACTGGCAGACCAAGGAAGGCCTCCACAGCTGATGACAGAAGAATTCTCTTTATAATAAAGAAAAATTCTCAAACACCTGTCCGACAGATCAGAAGCACTCTTCAGGAGTCAGGTGTAGATTTGTCAATAACCACTGTCCGCAGAATACTTCATGAATTGGAATACAGAGGCTACACTGCAATATGCAAACTACTGGTTAGCCGCAGAAATAGAATGCCAAGTATCAGTTTACCAAGAAGTACTTAAAAGAGCATCACGGTTCTGAAAAACGGTCTTGTGGAAAGATGAGGGATTAACATATCAGAGTGATGGCAAGAGTAAAGTATGGAGGAGAGAAGGAACTGCCAAAGGTCAAAGCATACCACCTCATCTGTGAAACACGGTGGTGGGGGTGTTATGGCCTGGTCATGTAAGGCTCCTGAAGATACTGGCTCACTTATCTTCATTGATGATACAATTGCTGATGGTGGTCGCATAATGAATTCTGAAGTGTAAATTCTATCTGCTCAAGTTCAAACAAATGCCTCAAAACATATTGGCCGGCGGTTTATTCTACAGCAAGACAATGATCTCAAACTTACTGCTAAAGCAACAAAGGACTGCCAGCCCACCAGCCGTGAGTGAGTGGACTGCCAGCCCACCAGCCGTGAGTGAGTGAACTGCCAGCCCACCAGCCGTGAGTGAGTGAACTGCCAGCCCACCAGCCGTGAGTGAGTGAACTGCCAGCCCACCAGCCGCGAGCGAGTGAACTGCCAGCCCACCAGCCGTGACTGACTGAACTGTGAGTCCACCAGCCATGACTGACTGAACTGTGAGTCCAAGAATCCTTTCGGCCCATACTAGCCCTCTGGAAACCAGTCCCTTTGGCCCACAACACCCATACTAGTGCTCCAGAAAGCCCTACCCCACTGTCTACCAATATTGGAATTGGTGGAGAGGTGGAATATTGCGTTGGGGGGGGGGGCAGCCCTCCTGTGTGAGAATGGGATCCACCAGGTCATACTTAGTCTAGTTACTGAGATAAACGTACTATCTTAAAGCATTAGATTCATTAACATTAGGGTGGCACAGCGGTAGAGTTGCTGCCTTACAGCGCCAGAGATCAGGGTTCGATCTTGACTGCAGGTGCTGTCTATACAGAGTTTGTACATTCCCTCTGTGGGGTTTCTCCATGTGCATCGGTTTCCTCCCACATTCCAAAGATGTGCAGGTTTGTAGATCGAGTGGCTTCTGAAAATTGTCCCTATTGTGTAGAATAGAACTAGTGTACGGGTGATTGCAGGTCGGCATGGATTTGGTGGGCCAAAAGACGTTTGTTCGTGCTGTATCTCTAAAACTAAAACTGACTAATGTCACATTGGATTTATAACTGGTGCTTCAAACTAGTCATATAAAAGTAATAGTTAACATTTGTGAAGATGATCATATTCCACTTGCTATTGAAACCCTGTCAGTAACTGAATGCAGTATGAATTTAATAAGATATCTTAAGCCTCTCTGTTTTCAGCAGACAAGGATATCATAACAACTCTCCTCCAATATCGCCTCCTCTGCACTTGTTGTAGATGTGTAGAAGGCCCTTGCCAGTATTTCCATCTCCCTGGTGACCTGTGTGTTCTCTTCCCCTTCAAATTGTCTGTTTAATTAGTGTGACAATGAAGGGATAAAAGTGTAAAAGGTTTACTATGAGTGGCCATAGTCATAAGGTCATAAAATCATGAGTGATAGTAAAATTAGACCATTCAGCCCTTCATCTACGTCGTTCAATCATGGCTGACCTATCTCTCCCTCCTAACCCCATTCTCTTGCCTTCTCCCCATAACCCAACACTCCGATTAATCAAGAATCTATCTCTCTCTGCCTTGGCCTCTACAGCCTTCTGTGGCAAATAACTCCACATAACTCCAGTTCATTCACTTATGGCTGGCTAGATGCACATATAGATAGCTAGGGAGGTGCATGGATTTGCAACTGTTCTAACATTTACTGTCCTGCCAGGTAATGGATCTGTAATTTTCATTGACTCCACCAGCATTGGTCAGATATGACAAAGAGAATGTTAGCTTTTCATTTTTCTACAATTGCTGCCTGACTGCTATAGTTCAACAGTCACTGAAAGTAAGCATGCAGGTACAGCAGGCAGTGAAGAAAGCTAATGACATGTTGGCCTTCATAATGAGAGGATTTGACATAGGATTAAAGAGGTCCTTCTGCAGTAAAGAGTAAAGAGGGTCCTGGTGAGACCATACCTGGAGTATTGTGTGCAGTTTTGGTCTCCTAATTTGAGGAAGGACATCCTTCCTATTGAGGCAGAGCAGCGTAGGTTCATGAGGTTAATTCCTGGGATGGTGGGACTGTCATGAAGAAAGATTGAAAAGACTGGGCTTGTATTCACTGGAATTTAGATGGATCAGAGGGGATCTTATAGAAACATATAAAATTATTAAAGGACTGGACAAGCTAGATGCAGGAAAAGTGTTCCCAATGTTGGCAGAGTCCAGAGCAAAGGGCCACTGTCCAAGAATAAAGGGGAGGCCATTTATAACTGAGATGAGAAAAAAGCGTTTTCACCCCAGAGACCTGTGAATTTGTGGAATTCTCTAGGCACAGAAGGCAGCAGAGACCTATTCACTGGATGAATTTAAAAGTTAGAGATCTTAGGGCTAGCGGAATCAAGGGATATGGAGAGAAGGAGATTATGGATCCTGCACCTATTTCTATGTTTCCATGTAACACAATGAGATTTTTGTTTTTACATTCACCCACAAGGGCATTCAGTTTTTTAATTTAAATTTTCATCTAAAAGACAGTAACTCTGACAGTGTCCTACTTTCATAATTTTGCTTTGCTTTAGTATTTTCTGTGCCAACCTCACCTCAGATGGGTTTTTTTCTTAGCCCTCCTTCGGTCGTGGCTGACCATGGTGTCTCCAGGGTGCTATTCCCGTTATGGAGGACGCCTGTGCGTGACTTTGTTTAACGAGGGGATGCTGGTGCACAGCCAGCCACCCCACGGTCCTTGACAAATCTGGGTCAGGATCCAGTGGCATGACGACCGGAGTCCAAGACGACCGGAGACCTTTTTCTGCTGCAGCCTTTATCCGCCTTCCCAGCCGTTGTGACGCTCCATTAAGGTCAGCCATCGTCCTCCACCTGTTCCACCGGTGGGGTCTTGGTTGGATTGCTCTTTGTCAGAGACCGCCCCCTCAACCTTACAAGGAGCGCAGCTCCAGACAGCATCGCTCTCAGGACAACACAAGCTTCTCCTCCACGACAAGGTGACAATCCACGGAGAAGGCCCTTGCCAGTATTTTCCATCTCCCTGGTGACCCGTATCTGTGACCTCAGATGTTTACACACAGAGCAAAGTGCGTACTTTACTCTTTTATAGCGTAAAGAGTACTCTTGTGCTCTTTAACATGCTTAAACATACTCCAACTAAAGGGGAGTAGGTTACAATGTGCCAGCAATTTTTCTGATTTTGTTTAGTTTAGAGATAGTGTGGAAACAGGCCCTTCGGCCCACTGGGTCAGCGCTAACCAGCGATCACCAATTCATAGTAGTTATCTCCTACACTCTAGAGACAATTTACAGATGCCAATTAATCTACAAATCTGTATGTCTTTGGATTTTTTTTTCGTGAGAGGAAACTGCAGCACCAGTAGAAAACACACGGTCATAGACAGAATGTACAAACTCTGTGCAGATCGAACCCGGCTCCCTAGCGCTATAAGGTAGCAACTCCACCACTGAACCACTGTGCTGTCCTATGATTTTAATCAGAAATTGAGATTGTGACGGGGGTTCTGCTCAGAAGTTCAGGCGTTTCTCAGCCATGTTAATGACAGCTGCACAGGTATTTTTGAGGGGAAGCTTAAACTGCAGGCAAAATAAGTAACAGAAAGAGGCAGATCTTATTTGTTCAGTACTTTATTCAACGAGTCAATAACATTTCCAGAAAAAACCTTTATGTTGAAATCAAAACCATTCCTATATTCAACTTAGATGCAGTGCTATAAAATATTTTCTTTAATATGCCCCTGCAGGTAAAATCCACACAAAGTAACTAATTGTGGAAGTTATTTCACATATTAGAGAAAGTTAACCCTAGTCAGTTAAACCCATCACATTAATCTTAATTACTGTACACTTGATTCCTGTCCCCAACATTTTAATTTTATGTCTTCACCCTTAAATCCTTCCGTTTGACACCATATTGCCAGCTACTTCCAACCTTGAATCAACCCCACAAATCACTTTGATTTCTGAGATCTCTTTGATCTCATCTCTGAAATCTGAGTTAAGAGATTTTAAATCACTTTTACCCCACCAGAATGTTACAGCTTTAGTTTACCCCACCAGAGTGTAAAAGCTTCAGCTGCTTTGGTCCCACTCTCCAGTTCACCCTCTCTGAAACTTCTCGATTCTCCACCTTCCTGTCCTCTTTCTAAAGCAGTGTTTGTGATCAGGCTTGTGATCAATCCCTTTAATCTGATCCTTCTCAGAGTCCATTTCCTTGTCTGGCTGAATTTACAAAATCTATTGAAACCTTATGACATGAACACCACCGTATATGTAATGCAAATTGTTGTAGTATTTCCCTGAAGCAGCATGGCTCAGATTCATATCTCCTGATTTGAAATTACAATCATTGACAACTTCAAAAAAGCTAATTCATTTTACAGTGTAATAGGAAACACCTGCTGTAATAATGCAGTTAAAAGACTTTCGCTGTGTCAGTCTTGCCAATTATCTGTGCGTAGGTCAGTACAGATATTTTATGATCTCAGCGCAGAACATAAATAATGGTCTGTGCAAAACTGTCGCTCACAACATCACTTTTCCCCAGCAAACAGATTTTTCCTGTGGGATCGATCACCTGGGAGCACAGTCAGTGAGCATGCACGAGCACTCTTCAACCAGATCCCTTTACCCACAAACATCAACAATATATAAGACTTCCCATGTCATTGACAATTGAATATACATGTAAAATAGAAAAAAAAAATAATTAACATTCAATAATTCACTTAAAGCTGATTAACTACAATACAACTGAACACAATTGTTTCACATCCTTCTAGTATCTGAAAACTGGGTAACCTCAGTGGAATTGTTTCATTGCAGCATTGAGTTTTAGTCCTTAGAGTTGTAGAGGGACAGAGGTGCAGCATAGAAACATGCCTTTGTCCCACTAAGACCAGTGATGACAATCAATCCCAGTTTTACACTGGTCATTTTATTCTCCCCACATTTCCATCAACTAGTGCCACCCCCAGATTCAACCACGCTTCTACATACTAGGGACAACCTACATGGACCAGTTTATGCCAATGCAGTTGAGGCACCTTCACGCCAGACACACGGGCACAACCCCAAGGGATAGGAAACACTTCGTCATAATGGACTTAATAGGGGGTAGGCTGTGGGAAGGCAGATGGACAAGATCTGAACAGCAAACGTGGCTTCAACTGGGACCCAAATTTTTTCGCTTGGCACTTAGATCACAACAAGGTAATGATTCAGCTTCAGCCCAAATGTTCACTTCCTCTTAGTACAGAACAAAAAATATATAAAAGCAATTTATAACTGAGCCACATCTGATGACAGCAGAGAATAAATGAATAGTTTCTTCTCCAAAAGTCAATAACGTTTGTTCCATTAGCTAGGTTCAGCTCCAGATTTCCAAAAGGCAGTTACTCAGTGTAAGCTCATGCTTCCATTGTATTGGTTGGTTTATAAATCACCTTCTGCCCACTTTGATTATTTAACCTGGAAAAAAAAAAAAAAAATGAAAAGAAAACAAAAATTACATTGAAGGGAATTAAGACAGAATTTTGATAGCATTTACAAAGATTGCATGCTCATCATTTTTAAAATGTGACATCACTCTATGGCTAAGGTCTTCTATTTTATATTAAAGGAATCGAGGGTAAAAGTTTGTGCAACACTCAGCTTTACAGCCTAGAATGTGATATGATAAATCAGCTTCTGGAAGCAATTCTACTGAGGCAGCATTTTCACAGGTGGTAAACAGCACCAGAGACCCAGCTTCGATCCTGACTATCTGTATGGTGTTTGTGTGTTCTTCCCACGACCGCGTGGGTTTTCTCTGGGATCTCCGGTTTCCTCCCACACTCCAAGGACGTGCAGAATTGTTGGTTAATTGGCATCAGTAAAATAGTAAATTGTTCCCAGTGTGTGTAGGATAGTGTTATTGTGTGGGGACCACTGGTCGGCATTGACTCAGTGGGCCGAAGGGCTATATCTCTAAACTAAATGAAACTAAACCAGCTAAAATGTCTCTGGTCTCCGAAAGTGGGAACAGCTAACAGAGATCATGCTTATCATGAACTCAGTCATACAGTGCAGAAACAGGCCTACTGTGACTATACTGATGATCACATTTCTATCTCAATAGCACTTTATTATCACATGTCCCTAGGTACAGTGAAATTATTTTTTGCATACCTAGTATACATCTATACTTGGCCTTTTGCTTAAACTAATAGAAAACCGAAGCCTGAAGAAGGGTCTCGACCCAAAACATCATCCATTCCTTTTCTCCAGAGATGCAGCCTGACCTGCTGAGTTACTCCAGCACTGTGTGTCTATCTGTGGACAACTGTACTCTGCATCGTCAAGACAGAATCAGAATAAAATCAGGTAAAAGTTTGGTGACCTACATTGAACCCCTAGGTTATGTCTGCAAATAATTATTTTAGTTTTGGCTCAAGGATAGAATATATATTTCCTGCTGCACCCATTGTATCCAATTTTGTGTTTTCCACAAACAGTCAGTCCTGATCTGAAGCCATTCAATTTTTTTGGTGTTTGCAATCTGAGAATTAATTTCAAATCAGGCTTGGAAAATTGTGCTGGTATTGAAGGTTTGTGGCAGTGTTAAAGCAAGAAATGTGAATCACTCCTGTGGATTCTATTTATCCCAACCCGAAATGTCCCTAGCCATATCTTCCAGAAATGCTGCCTGACCTCCTGTGTTACTTCAGCACTTTGTGTTCTATATAGAAGCCATGCTTTCAATCTGTCCTTGGAGTGCCAATGATTTGTGATTGTGTTAATATTTAGCATGGTTTCACTGAATTGTATGCAAAACAAGTAATTTCACTGTATCTCAGTACATGTCACAATAAGGTATCATTGAATCATTTTTGAAAAACCCTATATGCACACTCGACAGAGAAGGGCACAGATCTGAGATAACCATGTTCACCTTAATTACTGGGTTCTCTTCAGCAACTCAGGGTATAGTCTATGGATTTAACCTTCTTCCAATCAAAGAAGTACCTGATTGCTGGCAATTGCCCCTGCTGGTGCCATTATTGAAATTACAGTTCGCACAGTGAACTGAACACAATTTTGAGTATTATTTTTAAGCTGACTTTACATCATTTTCAGGAAACTTCTCATGAGGCTGAGGCTCTTATTTTCTGATATTATGAGGGAATTTTAATTTCATTTTCTTTAACTTCAACTGTAGAGATGCTGACAGCATTTAATTCAATGTTGCTTCATATTATGGATGCATTTTATTTTTAGATGGTCAGTTAAATATAATGGTTACATTGAACCCCTAGGTTATGTCTGCAAATAATTATTTTAGTTTTGGCTCAAGGATAGAATATATATTTCCTGGTGCAGACATTCATACCATGAACATTATCCCAATAGGGATAAGTTTACTTATGAATTATATAAGCATGTAAATTAGAAACACAAGTACCAACTTGACCCTTCAAGCCTGCTCTGCCATTTAATTAGATCATGACTGATCTGATTACAAACGTCACTCTACATACCTGCCAATCTGTGGTAACTTTCACTCTCTTTCTTATCAAGAATCAGTCCACCTCTATATTAGCAATATTCAAAGACGCGACTTCCACCACGTTTTGTGGAAGAGAGTTCCAAACATCCTCAGAGAGAAAATGATTAATCTCATTTCTGCCTTAAATATTAGAATTGTTCAGCGAAACACTTCATATTGTTGGAGACTGAAAAAGAATGTAGACCCGTGGTGTTGATGGAGGCTTTTACACAGGCAATTACTGTGCAGGGAGCGGAGGGATATGGATGGTGTGCCGGCAGAGGAGAACAGTTTAGCTCGGCGTCCTGTTCAGCAAGGGCATGCAACAAAAAACTTTTCACTGGTAGACGTGACAATAATAAACTAAACTATCCCGACTACGGGTGCCGTTCTGTACGGAGTTTGTGCGTTCTCCCCGTGACCTCGTGGGTTTTCTCCGAGATCTTCGGTTTCCTAGCACTCTCCAAAGACGTACGTTTGTAGGTTAATTGGCTTGGTATAAATGTAAATTGTCCCTAGTGTGTGTAGGATAGTGTTAATGTGCAGGGATCATTGGTCGGTGCGGACTCGGTGGGCAAAGGGCCCGTTTCCGCGCTGTATCTCTAAACTAAAATAAATAAACTAAACTAGACATTGTGGGCTGAAGGGCCGGCTCCCGTGCTGTACTCCTCCTTGTTCTATCACTAGGGATCGGACAAAAATAATTGTCTACAAGGGAAGATCCTCCAGAATAGAAGAGTTAAAATTATTAGCTACGGTTTGAGTTGCTCTAGTTTTGGGCCTGAACTGGTAAATATGTCTGCAGGTGGTAGAAATAAGTTTTGATTAACAGCTATTCTCCCAGGAATATGACCTTTACTTTAAAACAAGTGGGGGAATGTCTAGGCTTAAGACATGTGATGTTTAGTTGACTTAATTCTGTATCATTAAAGGGAAACTGGGTCTCGTGGTGAGGAGGTGAATGTGATATTGGGATCCAGGTCTATAACTCCCTGTGAGTGGCAACACAAGTAATATATAGAGTGTTAAAGAGGGCATATGGTATCCTTATCTTCATAGATCAGGGCATTGATTACAAGAGACAGGAACTCATGATTTCTAGGAGTTTGGAGAGGCTGCATTTCAACTATTGTGTGCAACTCTGGCCGCCAATTAAATTGATTGTGGATGGTCAGCCAAGATCACATTGAATGGTGTTGCTGGCTCGATGGGCTGAATGACCTACCCCTGCACCTATTGTCTATTGTCTATTATGAGCGGGATAGATAGGAAAGACAGAATCTTTTTCCAATGATGGAAATATAAAATCCTAGATGAGAGGGGTAAAGTTTAAAGGGGATGTGTGGGACGTTTGTTTTACATTTGTTGGCTGTCTGGAATGCTCTGCCTGGGGTGATGGTTGAAGCCGATACGATAATGGCGTTTATGAGGTTTACGGTTAGGCACATGGATATGTAGGGAATGGAGGGGTATAGATTAGGTGCAGCCAGATAAGAACGGTCTTGGCATCATGTTCGACACAGATATTGAGGGCCAAAGCGCCCTCAATAAACATAAACATAGTACTGTTCTATGTTTATGTGACATAAAAATTCTGAAACGAGCTTCAAAACAGATTCAGAACATTCACGTGGAAGTCCAACCTGATTCCTTTGTAAAATGTTTGAAGGGTCGGATTGAACATTCCTGTCTTTGTGCAAATGTTGTGGGACTTTTTGGGACGAATTACAGATGGTGATGAGTCAGAGTGTAGAAGTGAGAGCGACCGACTGACCAAATGCACAACACAACAACCTGGCACTCAATAACAGCAAAACCAAATAACTGATTGTGGACTTTGGAAGAGGAAGGTTGAGGACCCACAATCCTGTTTACATCAATGGGACAATAGTAGAGAGAGTCAAAAACTTCAAATTCCTAGGCGTGCATATTTCTGACGATCTGTTCTGGACCCAGCACACTGATGCAATCATAAAGAAAGCACATCAGCGCCTCTAGTTCCTGAAAAAACTACGGAGATTTGGTATGTCAAGGAGGATTCTCTTGAACTTCTACAGGTGCACAGTAGAAAGTATACAGACTGGTTGCATCTTGGCCTGGTTCGGCAACTTGAACGTCCAAGATTAGATTAGATTAGATTCAACTTTATTGTCATTGCACATTTACAGTACAACAAAATGGTTTAACCTTGCAGTCATAACACAGAATAAAATAACAAAACACACACTCAACACAGCTTAACATCCACCACAGTGAGTCCACCAGGCACCTCCTCACTGTGATGGAAGGCAAAAGTCCCAAAGTCCTCATCTCTTTCCTCCTTGCTCTCCCCTCTGCGCTGAGGTGATCCAGGCCTCAGATGTTGTGACCCCGCCAGGTGATGGTAAGTGAGTCCCGCGGCTGAATCTGAGCTCCGCGAATGGGCCGGTTCAAACTCCGTGGCCCGGGGTGGTCGAAGCTGCCGCCTTCCAGTCCAGCGGACGAAGCTGCTGTTGCGGGAGCCCTGGAAAAACAGGTCACCAACCTGTGACCTGCGAGCTCCTGACGCTATCGTCCACTGGGCCCACGGCCGAGCCTCTGAGACTGTGAAGTCGGGCTGCCGCCCCCGGAACGCCGCCACAGCTCCGAAGTCGGGACGCTGCCACTGAAACGCCGCCACAGCCCCAAAGTCGGGCTGCCGGAACGCCGCCAGAGCCCCGGTCGGCCAGCTCCGTCATTAGGCTCCGCCATTAGGCCTCAGCACAGACGGAGACGGAGATGGGGGATACGACAAGAAAGGGTCGCATCGCCCCGAAGGAAGAGACCAAAAATGAGATTCTCCACCCCCCCCACACACACACACACAACCCAAAATAAACTGAAATGGGACAAAAAGAAAACAAAAAAAAGAAAAGAGAAAATACAATGCAGGCGAGCCGCAGCTGCAAGGCAGTGCCGCCACTTCCGGAGCGGAGAAGACTGCAAAAAGTTGTGCCACTGCCCAGTCCATCACCAGCTCTGACCTCCACACCATCGAAGGGAGCTATCGTAGTCACTGCCTCAAAAAGGCAGCCAACATCATCAAAGACCCACACAATCCTGGTCACACACTCATCTCACCACTGCCATCGAGAAGAAGGTACAGGAGCCTGAGAACTGTAACGTCCAGGTTCAGGAACAGCTTCTTCCCTGCAGCCATCAGGCTATTAAACACTACAACCTCATAAGGTATGAACTACAATAGACTATTATTATTATTGCACTGTTATTGTTTGTTCTTTTTTCCCCTGAGTTTTTGTTATTATTTATTATGATTATATATTCTGTTGTGCTGCCGCAAGTAAGAATTTCATTGTTCTATCTGGGACATATGACAGTAAAACACTCTTGACTCTTGAAATGTTTTTTTAGGACAACGAATATGACAGGGCACTCAGTCTGACCTGCATTGCTCCTGCAGTCAAAAACTCGAGCATGTGGCAAATCATGTTTTTTTTCCTGTTGGTTTATGAATGCATTTCTTTAATGGGGTGTACAATGTTAAGTAGGATTGTGAAATTATACCATTCTCAGTATTAATAAATGTAAAAGTCTCCAAAGGGACTGACGCATTGAACATTAAATGGTTGAACCTATATATTTTATTACATTACTGTTGGCAGTTTCTACTTACATCTGAGATGGGTAATAAATGTTTTCAAAATTCTTACCTTTTGTGCTTTCTTTGCCGCAACACATAAATAATAAAGACCAAAGCAGTACATCCAAATAGAATCCCAAATATAATAGCCAATGTATCACCTAATGATGAAACAGATATATTTGTTATAGGTGTTTGAGCTTAAGACAATAGAAAATAGATAGACAATAGACAATAGGTGCAGGAGTAGGCCATTTGGCCCTTCGAGCCAGCACCGCCATTCAATGCGATCATGGCTGATCGTCCCTAATCAGTACCCCGTTCCTGCCTTCTCCCCATAACCCCTGACCTAGAGAGCTAGGGAGAATGATGGTGAATTCTCACCATTTACCATTTGGAGCTTAGAATGAAGCATCTCAGCTTTCTGACCCTGAGCAAACTGGCCTAGAGCAAGTTGACAGTGTCCAGTTCATAGAACATTAGAACAGTACAGCACAGGAACAGGCCTTTTGACCCACAATGTCTGTGCTGAACCTGATGCCAAGTCTGAAGAAGCGTTCCGACCTGAAATTTCACCTCTTCCTTTTCTCCACAGCTGCTGCCTGACCCACTGAGTTACTCCAGCATTTTTGTGTCTATCTTCGGTATAAACCAGCATCTGCAGTTCCGACACTTTCCCTCCATTCCTTGTATTTCCATGTGCCTATGGAAGATTCTGTTTAATGCCACTATTGTATCTGCCTCAACCACCAGTTCCAGCAGCCCGTTTCAGGCACTCACCACCTTTTAGAGACCTTTTGCGTTAAAAAACATGCCCAACACATCTCCTTTAAAGTCTCACCTTTAAGTCTCACCTTTAATAACTAATACAAATATTAATAACTTTAATATTTGATTTTTCAGTCCTGGGAAACAGATTCTGACTGTCAACCCTTTCTACGCCTCTCATCCGATCCAATCTCTCCCTTCCCTCGTGTCCTCAATACCAGTGAATGTGGAATTATGTTGTAATCAATTCTATTCCATTGAATGCGTATTCCATTGCATTCAATATGTAAACCCCTCGACACTTCATTTTATGACATTGGCAGCTCATCCTATTAAGTGTTTAGTCTTGTAATACTGGGTGTGTATGAGCCGGTTTCATTTGTTCTTTCCATACTCTTGTGTATAAGCCATCTCCGGAATTGAGTACAGGAGCAGGGAGGTTCTACTTCAGTTGTACAGGGTCTTGGTGAGACCACACCTGGAGTATTGCGTACAGTTTTGGTCTCCAAATCTGAGGAAGGACATTATTGCCATAGAGGGAGTGCAGAGAAGGTTCACCAGACTGATTCCTGGGATGTCAGGACTGTCTTATGAAGAAAGACTGGATAGACTCGGTTTATACTCTCTGGAATTTAGGAGATTGAGAGGGGATCTTATAGGAACTTACAAAATTCTTAAGGGGTTGGACAGGCTAGATGCAGGAAGATTGTTCCCGATGTTGGGGAAGTCCAGGACAAGGGGTCACAGCTTAAGGATAAGGGGGAAATCCTTTAAGACCGAGATGAGAAAGACTTTTTTCACACAGAGAGTGGTGAGTCTCTGGAACTCTCTGCCACAGAGGGTAGTTGAGGCCAGTTCATTGGCTATATTTAAGAGTGAGTTGGATGTGGCCCTTGTGGCTAAGGGGATCAGAGGGTATGGAGAGAAGGCAGGTACAGGATACTGAGTTGGATGATCAGCCATGATCATATTGAATGGCGGTGCAGGCTCGAAGGGCTGAATGGCCTACTCCTGCACCTAATTTCTATGTTTCTATGTTTCTATGTTAACATCGTGACATCAGGCCCACCATCAGAAAAGCATTAGCAACTTGATCCCCATGGATGGAGGTGTAGGGGTGGGGTATCAAAGCACCTTCTTATCTTTTGAAGATTGTCTCCACTGCAAGGGTCCTGTGTGCTGTTTCAATGGTATACCTCAGGGGTCAGCAACCTACGGACCCTGGGCCGAATGCAGCCCGTAACCTGAAATCCTGCAGGTGGATTTTTCCCCCTGTAATCATCCGGCCCGCTGAGCGCGCCAAGCAGCAGCGGCCAGGAGCCCCGTGCATTGGCGGCCGGGAGCCCCGAGCAGTGGCCGAGCTCTGGCTGCATCCTGCGCAATGCCGCCGGTACGGCCACGCACCTTCTCTGAACACGTTTAAGAAAGAACTGCATATGCTGGAAAAATCGAAGGTAGAGAAAAAATGCTGGAGAAACTCAGCGGGTGAGACATGCAAGGATTGCAGGGGGCTGCCTCACCCGCTGAGTTTCTCCAGTATTTTTGTCTACCTTCTGTGACCATATGATTTGATGCCTGCCATCCGGGACGGGTTGGGGGCGGGATCCATGTGTACACGTGATAGATGTGGCCCGCCATCTGCTCACATTCTGCTTCCCGGCCCCTTTGCAGAACAAGGTTGCCGACACCTGGTTTATCTGGATTGTCTCTCATGCTGCTGGATCAGCCATTATTTCAGTGGAAAGCAACACTGGAAGGATTGTTACTTCAAACTCGCTAATAAAAAAAAAAATTCCCACCTTTTTTCTGTGAACTTCAGTGGGAATGTGGTAGAATGGCTCACAAAATTTACTCTGTAATTATCAACTATTCTCTCAGGGTGGAAAATTGCAACCTTCGCGTGGTCCGCCCTGTTTCGACTAATGCAATCAACTCGACGTGCACAAACGGAAGATCAAATAGAACAAGTTGTCCAACAAATTTAGGTTGTGCACGCCACATGAAAGAAGAAACTATTCTCTCAACAATTGTATTACTCTGCTCCCTGATGCAGCAATGTGTTTGAAATTCAAGAGAGTCAGGGTGCGGTAGTTAGTGGAGCGGCTATGATTGCTATTTACTTCTTCAAAGAATTCCCGCAAATTTGGCAGTCAAGACCTCCCCTTCACAAAGCAATGCTGACTTCGGCCTATTTTATCAATAACTTCGTACTCTGTAATCTCACACTTTATAATGGACTCTTACCAACCACCAAAGTCAGACTGACCGGCATATAGTTCCCACTATTCTGCTTTGCTCCCTTCTTGTGCAGCGGGTAATATTGGCAATCTTCCAATCATCTCGGACCGCTCCGATCACTGTCAATGCCTCCACAATCTCTAAAGCCACCTCCTTCAGAACCCGAGGATGCAGTCCATCCGGCCCAGGTGACTTATCCACCTCCAGTCCTTTCAGTTCCCCAAGCACCTTCTCCCTAGGAATAGCTGCTCCACTAACTACCACCCCCTGACTCTCTTGAATTTCAAACACATTGCTGGTATCTTCCACTGTGAAGACGGACACAAAATAGTTATTGCTCTGCCATTTCTTTATTCCTCTATCACGTCTCCTGCATTATTCTCCAGCGGTCCAACATCCACTTTTGCCTCTTTCTTGCACTTTATAGAAGTGAAGAAACTCTTTTATATTATTGGCTAGCTTACTTTCATATTTCATCATTTCTCCCCATATTGTCTTTTCAGTTACCCTCTGTTGTTTTTTAAAAGCTTCCCAATCCTCTGGCTTCCCATTAATCTTTGCTATGTTATACACCTTCTCTTTTACTTTTAAACTCTCCTTGACTTCCCTTGTCAGCCACGGTCGCTTTTTTCTCCCCCTAGAATCTTTCTTCCTCTTTGGAATGAAAAGATCCTGCATCTTCCGGCTTATTCCCAGAACTTCCTGACATTGCTGTTCTACCATCATCCTTGCTAGGGTCCCTTTCCAGTCAACTTTGGCCAGCTCCTACCTCAGGCCTCTGTAGTCCCCTTTGCCCAGTTGCAATACTGACACATCCGATATCACCTCCTCCCGCTCAAATTGCAGATTAAATTTATCATATTGTGGTCGCTACCTCCTAATAGTTCCTTTACCTTGAGTTCCCTTATCAAATCCGATTCATTCCATAACACTAAATCCAAAATTGCCTTTTCCCTAGTCGGCTCCACTACAAGCTGCTCTAAGAATCCATCTTAGAGACATTCTACAAATTCCCTTTCTTGGGGTCCAGTACCAACCTGATTTTCCCAGTTTATCTGCAGTGGATTTGAGACAGGTTTCCAGAGAGTGGATCTTACCAACAAAGCAACAAGGACACAGCCTAAAGGCAAGAGTCAAACACCAAAGGATAGGGAAAAAATGGAATGCAAAAGCTTTTAAAAACAGGGAGATAAATGTAATCAGTAAAGAGGAGAAAAAGGTACAGAGGTCATTCAAAGAAGAATTTAAAATCTAATAGCCCAAGAGGGAACAACCAATGTTTATTGTTGATGAAAAGTCAGAATGGTCACCACATTGTTATTTGGTTATTGAGTAATAATAGCTTCCATCTCATTTTGCAGCACCAGTTTAAGGTTTGACTTAATGCAAATGTTTGTCCAGTTTTTCTTCCGTGTAAGATAGTGTGTGAAGTGAGATGCGTTCATTCATTAGTGCATTGAGTAAATATTATCTGTTTCAAAAGATAAAATCAAAAGATCTGTTGAGATGCTATTATTCATGATTTTATCAGCATCCCTGATGGAACTGAATTTTTGTTAGAACACCAAAACATGTCCTGAAAATAAAAGATCTATTATTTAGAGTACTCACCTAAAGTAATTTGGTTGCCATCTATAGAAAATACAAAAGAAACAAACAGAAATTATACATTGTACATTAAATAGTAATGTTAATATACCATTTACTAATGAAATTACAAATCAGGCACTTTTCCTATGAATATAAAGTATGTTTAAATCAAAAATCTTGTGATATGAAGGAAATTTTCAGAAGCATGCAAGTTTGTGACAAATGTAATTACTTAGACATTCAGGACTGAAACTACATTTTGATGTATTAATATTCTTATAAGAATATAACATTCTTAAGGGATTGGACAGGAAAGATGCAGGAAAAATGTTCCCAACGTTTGGGGAGTCCAGAACCAGGGATTTAAGAATAATGCTCCTGTCCCACTTAGGAAACCTGAGCAGAAACCTCTGGAGGCTTTGCGCCCCACCCATGGTTTCCGTGCGGTTCCCGGAGGTTCCCAGAGGTTTTTGGTAGTCTCCCTAATGGTCGAAAGTGGTTTCCGTTTTAAAAATCTGTAATTTTTTAGTCGAAGCTGGTTGCGATGCTAGTTGAAGTGGTTGCTGGAGGATAAAAACCTCCAGGAACTGCACGGAAACCTTGGGTGGGGCGCAAAGTCTCCAGAGGTTTCCGTTCAGGTTTCCTAAGTGGGACAGGCGCATAAGGGGTAGGCCATTTAGGACTGAGATGAAGAAAAATCTTTTCACCCAGAGAGTTGTGAATCTGTGGAATTCTCTGCCACAGAAGGCAGTGGTAGTCAATTCACTGGATATTTTCAAGAGACAGTTAGATTTAGCTCTTAGGGCTAAGGGAATAAAGGGATAGGGGGAGAAAGCAGAAACAAGGTACTGATTTTATATATCAGCCATGATCATATTGAATGGCGGTGCTGGCTCGCAGGACCAAATGGCCTACTCCTGTACCTATTTTCTATATTTCTATTTAAACTCCCATTTCTGTAGCAGCAAATGACAAGTAAAAAGGTTCAGCCCAAACTTTCAGACCCATGGATTTAGATGAATAATTTCACACTTTTAAAAATATATTTTCTACCGATTCAATAAATGTTTTAGAAACTAGGCAATGTTTTGAGAATTCTATGTCAAGGCCCAGTATAGCGTTATGTTGTGAGGAGTTATATGAACAGAGAAAATGGCTGGCACCGTAACTATGGAGATATGAATAAAAACAAAACAAAAATTGGAATTTATTGAGAAAAGCACAGTTGGGGTATCCTTGAAACTACTGGACTGTTATTAAATAGTTTGCTTATGGGCAATGCACAACTCCCACCATTAATGCACAACCTGCGTATCTGACAATCCATGCAAATTGTGTTGATGAACTGGCTGTAGAAAGTTACAAGCATTAGTTGAAATGAGGGATAACACTTCTTTCCAATTCTTTGCATTTTAATATATACCCATGCTAGCCTTCGCTATCCAAACATAAGTATGAATAAGAATCACCTGGAATGGTTACCACCATCTGTGCAAATATATAGACAAAACAGCACGAATAAATGGTGATGAGAACAAGTTAAAGGAAGAAAGTCGAAAGCATGAGAATTAAGGGACAGAGGTTTCGGGGTAACGTGAGGGGGAACTTCTTTACTCAGAGGGTGGTGGCTGTGTGGAATGAGCTTCCAGCAGAAGTGATGGAGGCAGGATCGATTTTAACATTTAAAAGTAAAGTGGATAGGTATATGGACGTGAAGGGAATGGAGGGGTATGGTCTGAGTGCAGGTAGATGGGTCTAGGGGAAAACAAATGGTCGGCACGGACTGGAAGGCCGAGAGGGCCTGTTTCCGTGCTGTAATTGTTATATGGTTATATGTTATATGGTTAAAAAAATATTATTGCAAACATAAAAATTGCGAATCAGACAATGATAGACCAATTAACTTAATTTGAAGTGTCACAGTCATACAGCACGGAAACAGGCCTTCCAACATAACTTGCCCATGCTGACCAAGATACACCTTCTATACTAGTCCTACCCGCCTGCTACCATCCCTCTAAACCTGGATTCAATGGCTTCACAAAAACCCTTGCCTAATTTCTAGTAGTAACCAAGAAGCACTTTAGGAAAACAGTCTGTCAGTCTAATATGAATTGATGACATTCTATCTTTCATTTTATGGTTTTATTAACATTTTCCCACCCCAGTACACCATAGCACAATTAAATCTGAATTGCTTCTCATGGCCTGACGACTTGCATCCAATCAGAAACTGAACCATAAATAGTTCCCAGTTTCATTTTGTAAAGGTTGTAAAACTGCGCCCTGTGCGATAACAGCTTTTGAAATAAAAGTATTTACAGAAACTGCAATGATTCAATGTAGCTTACAAAGACTGCATTGCCCTCAAAACGAATCATCTCCAACCCATTAGATAATAGATACCAAAAGTGGCATTCCCCACTGCTCAGTCTTTCTAAACCAGTGAAGGTGAGGCATATAATGTCAATTCATGCAGCCCAGCATTTAATTTCAAGGATCAATTTATATTGTTGGTGATATCTTGCGACACACAATTTAGGTACATTTGGAGTTGTACTAGGAGCAGTTGATTAAAGATTCCAACTTCAGCACCCTGACTAATGCTAACTTTACTAATCGACTAAATAAAACTAAACATTCTCGGTGATTGGAAGGGACAAAAATCAGATAATATGACATTTCATGAGTGGCACTAGCAACCAATTTTAATCCAATACTGCTGCCTTTTCAAAGAGTAGTCCTCTGGATGAAATGTGAGAACATGCTCATATGATCCACTAGATTTTGGAATCATGAGAAAATACTCAACACCTTTAATTCCAAGTTGCCTTCCTCTTCAACCTTTCCTCCCACTACTGGACTTCAGCCTCCAGAAAATCCTAAGCCTTATTCCAGGTATCTGAGGTTATGGACAGCCCCACTATAGACAAAACCCATCATCATTCCAATCCATTATCCCTTAGTCCAAAGAAAGGATGACCTTTTCTCAGCTGCTATCATGACTGGGTCCACTCCAGTTCTTTATTCAAGTTGGCTTGTCAATATGCACTAGACGACAGCTAAAGTTTAACCCCCCTGCCAATTATGCCAATATATATTATCATTGTTGCCTTTTCCTCTACCTATAATAACAAACCTGTAGCGTGCAGTTCAGTTCTATTTAATATTAAACAACTTAATCACCTTAAGCCAAAAATGGTCTTACCCGAGCTATTACTGAATGCATTTGGTTCACCAAGTTCTAAACCTGTTAAAACAAAAAAATATGAATCATCTAAATTATGAGGGAACATGCCCAATGGGCCAGGAAGTTCGAAAAGCATTTCACCTAATAGTTACAAATCTTACTGCAAATGAAAATAGTGAATGCTGGAATGACTGTTATTTTTGTTTAATCCAGTTTGAATTACAGACACAAATGAAAATCAAAATACTGTGGATGTTGGAAACCTACAATAACAACAAAAATACTGGAAGCACCTAGCAGGTCAGGTTCCCCGTGTCCTGCGTGGGTTTTCCCCACGTTCTCCGGTTTCCTTTCACACACCAAAGACGTACAGGTTTGTTGGTTAATTGACTTGGTAAAATTCTAAATTATCCCCAGTGTGTGTAGGAGTGTTGTGCAGGATGGCTGGTTAGCATGGACTCTGTGCGCCGAAGGGTCTGCTTCTGCGCTGTAACTCTAAACTGAACAAAACGACTGCAGCAATCTACACAATTAAGCAGCTTCCTTTCAGTAATCCAAGCCATGCGCTTTTTAAGAAAATGCCTGCTGAACAGGCCTCAGCGAGACAAAGCCAATGGCTGTTACAAATTTGTAATAGCCCTATCATTATAAAACATTCATCCTCATCTTAATTCAAAGTTCAAGGTAAGTTTCACGGCCACAATTAACTTATATTACATCCTTCTTGCCTCGCTGCGGTACAGCAAACACCCCTTAATATTGTTGATGCCTGGATGTCCAGTAATAATCGTGAGTGCAGTGTAAGATGCATTTCTGAGATGATCCTTGGGCAATGGGCCATCTAAAGGATGAGTGGGAAAAAAAGGCAGCTACTCCAATGGCAATCACAAACACGGTGGTGCAGCGGTAGAGTTGCTGCCTTACAGCGCTTTCAGCGCCAAAAGCATGGGTTCGATCTCAACTATGGGTCCTGTCTGTACGGAGTTTGTTCGTTCTCCCTGTGACCTGCGTGGGTTTTCTCCCACACTCCAAAGACGTACAGGTTTGTAGGTTAATTGGCTCGGTATAAGTATACATCATCCCTAGTGTGTGCAGGGTAGTGTTAATGTGCGGGGATCGCTGGTCGGTGCGGACTCGATGGGCTGAAGGGCCTGTTTCTGTGCTGTATCTCTAAGCTAAACCAAACCTGTAGTTTTATCTCACTTCCTCTTGATACCCACATCCAAAGAAGGATGTTGTCAGTATCACGCATTTCCCGGGAATATTCACAAAATAAATAAAATGTTCCAGAAAAATTCCAGTACAGCACAGTCCAACTCTTATTATTCCGGTGCCAGATATATTAGGAATCATTGTACCTGGTTTGTCATCTCCGCCTGATTCAGCAGGATCTTTAACAACTGTGGACACAAAAGTCAACATGTCATTTCAATTGCTAGATGGCGCTCTCAACTGCTAAAAATCAGATGAAACGTTTCATACATTGAATTGCAAAACCGGCAGTGTTATTGAGTAACAATTAAATAATGCTAAGTATCCATTTGAACTGCGGTAAACAGCATCTATTTGCTCACTTAATTGACTAGAATCATCTTATCAAGAGAACTGAAGCAAACTCCAAACAGCTAAAAGATGATCACCTTTGTATTTCACCTTTCTCTGACTAGCTATTCGTATGAATGTTAGGATGGGTATATATTTTCATGTCTACCATCACCCTGGTAATTGAAATCTCAATGGCGATTGAGATTGCAGTGTTAAAATCTCAGTGTTAAATTAGTTCTCACCGTTCATCTCCTATCCCCTCCTGTCCCATCAAACAGGTGACGGGGAACAGAAAGTCTTTCCGCAACAGAGATCATTTTGAATCGTGTACAAAAGAGAAACAGGAATGATGCAGAGATGCCAACCCTAAATTTAGTTCACAGTAACATTCAACCCATTTGTCAGTAACAAATGGGGGTAAATGCATTTCTCTCAGTAACATGTTGCGGCACCAGAAATATGCATGGCAACGACCCAAAATCTGCAACGCGCGTTGAATCCAACCTTCCTTTTTTCAACTAGTACTATATACAAACTCATTAAACACACATAAACATCCTTTAGTATACACAGTATCACTTAAAAGATGTACTTATATATATTTTGATGAATCTTGAATGCTTTAGCCTTCAGGCACAGCTAACAATACTTTTCATACTTTCAGTTTCCTTCTCACCTGACTCTAGTCTGAAAAGGGTCTCGACCCAAAGCATCACCTATTCATTTTCTCCAAGATGCTGCCTGCCCCACTGAGTTACTCCGGCATTTTGTGTCTATCTTCAGTGTAAACCAGCATCTGCAATTCCTTCCTGCACACACTATGTACATAGGTGTATACAATGAATGTTTTGTTGCTTAGTATGTGTTTTACAGAGTACTGTGCTTACATATGTTGCACTGCTGCAAGTAAGTTTCATTGTTCCATTTCAGGACACATAAGTTCATAAGATATAGGAGCAGTGAGGCCATTCAGCCCATCAAGTCTATTCCGTCATTCAATAGTAGCTGATCTATCTTTCCCTCTGGACCCCATTCTCCTGCCTTCTCATAACCGTTGACATCCAAGCAAGAATCTGTCACTCTCCACCTTAAAAATACCCATTGACTTGGCCTCCGCAGCCTTCTGTGGTAATGGTTCCCCCAGATTCACCGCCCTCGGACTAAATAAATTCCTCCTCATCTCCCCCCTAAAAGGTACGTGACAAAGGTAAAGCGTTGTGTAAATGTCTGAAGAAGGGTCTCGACCCGAAACGCCGCCTATCTCCTTGGCTCCTTCGATGCTGCTGCACCCGCTGAGTTTCTCCAAGCCTTTTGTGTACCCCCAAAGGTAAAACATTGTTGACTCTTGGAGTGGTTTGAAGGAGGTGCCGAGCTGGGCTCCACTTACCTTCATGAAGGGAGCTGCCGTAGGACGAATCAAGGCGGACTTGAGAAAGTGCATCCTAACATTCATCGCTGCGTTCATTCTCGCTGGCTCTTTCCCCTCCCGAGGAAAGTGTGTCAAAGGTGCGCTGGTGTTCGCCCGACCTGGACAACGATGAAGTCCCTCTCCCTCCCTCCTCCGCCGGTGGCTATGATCAAAGATCTACAGCGATCTTTGCCTGTGATCTCCCTGACGCCTTTCCGCGGTGGGGCTGGGCCCGAGGGAGGAGATTTGCAACCGTTTATTTTTTTGATTCTTTTTCGTTCCCGCCCTTCTCCGTAACGACAGGTCAGCCTGCCGGAACGCCGTAATTAGGTTGTTTCGCCGGGACGAAATACGGCGAATCCGGGACAGTTGGTAACCCTGATGATGTAGCAAATGTCCTTTCACATTATGTTTTTTTAGCCGCGTGGAATAAACAAATGGAAACTGTAATAGAATGACTATTCTTTTTAGGTTTTAGTTCAATGCAAATTGTCAAAAGACAATTAAATCTTGCTTAAATATTGCTCACTGTCATTTTCAAAATTCTGGAAAATTTAAATTCTGGAATACCGTGATTTGATTTCTATTAATCTGATTTTAGAATCTGATTAGCAATGAAAATAAAAGTTTCTTTTAACAAGAGATGTCAGGATCCAGATCCATTAGTGGCAGTTTCAAGGAACATCATTTATTGTCAAGCACAATTTAAAACTGTAGCAAAATCATATGGTTCCGTTTTTTTCTTAGGTAGTCCCTCAGGTTTGATGAGGATGTCTTGCTTCCACTCTGGTTTTGTGAGTTCCATGAAGCCAATGTGGGAACTGCAGACACTTCTGTTGGTGGGGCTGTTGGCCTGGTGGGTGGCTACTTTGTAAGATAGTGCGCTCCTTTCACTTCTTCTGCACACTCCCAGTACATGGAGTCAAAGTTCCCAATAGGATCTTGAATGTCCCTTCTCTACACTGAGCCGTCATCAGCCAGGGACTTCCGGGAGTCTTATACAATTGCATAGGAGATTAATAGCCATAGAATAGTTGACATCAAGACATTAGAAATATCACCTGAAGAGGGGGGCAATCAACTTAGACAACGTCTCCAATTCATTTATTCCCACTTGCTCTATACTAATACCTTTTACTGATCAAGCAATCCATCCTATATTGTATGATGGCTAACAAGATCTCGCTTGCTATTCTGTACCTTAGACATTATGCAGGCTACAAGGGATTCCCACGTTAATGGTAGCGAGATTTGTTTGCATTTAGTAACATTTAGAGAACCACGTTTCGAGATACAGCATTGAAACAGGCTCTTCGGCCCACAGAGTGCACCACAATCACCCATATGCTATGTTCTATCCTACACAGGAGTGAAAATTTACAGAAACAAATTAAACTACACACTTTAGGAAGTGGGAATAAACCGGAGCACCCGGAGAAAACCCACATGGTCACAGAACATAAAGCTCTACAGATCGCGTCCATAGTCAGGATTGAACCTGGGTGTCTCATGCTGTAAGAGGCCTGTCCCACTTAAGCTATTTTTAGGTGACTGCCACAGTCGGAGCAGGTCGCCAAAAAAACAGCGACTGGGCCCCTCTTCAACATAAATTAATGATTCTATTTCAAATTTTAACAACAAACAAAAACGAAGTCAGCCGGAGATTGCGTCACCTGGCGACAACCTGTGTTAACCTGGCGACAACTAGGACAGCACCTACGTCAGGAGAAGTCAAGCTATGCTCATTGGCGTTAAACCCACTGTCGCCGACTGTCTCCGAAAATGTTTCAACGTCGAAAATCCAGCAGCGACCAGAAAGACGCGACGACACTTTGGGCCTGTATGGTCGTGACTACCCACGACCATACAGGCGACACCTCAGCAACCATGTGGCGTCAGCCTAGTCGCCTTAAAAAAAAATATATATATATATATATATATATTTTTTTAAATCACTTACAATTGCATAGGATGTGCCACCCTGATCTTGCAGTGAAATTCCACTAGTGGTGATGGAGGGAAATATGATAGTGGCATTTAAGAGGCTTGTAGATGGACACATACATATGCCAGGGAATGGAGAAATATCAGTCAAATGCAGGCAGAGGAGATTAGTTTATTATGGCATCATGTTCGGTACGATCATTGCGGTCAGAAGGGCCTGTTCCTGTAATGTCTCAGTGTAACTATTATATGGCTACTTGACACTGAGTAGCCATGTTCAATGTTCTAAGTTCTTGTGGACTGGCTCAGTTCCCCACAATCAGGTTAGAGAGCCTGCCTTGCATTGCTAACAACCCCACGACCAGTATGCAGCAACAGATGATATTTATTGGATTCTTTTGACTACTGGATCACACGGCAATTAACGATGTGAAGTAAATAAAGATTCCAGAAGGTTGAATTGGAAGTCTCAGTTTTAACTCTCCACACTTGTGGGAAAAGATGATAAAAAACACATCACACCATCTCCGTGCTGAATCGGCAACTTGGACTATTAAAGCAGTGCTTTTGTCAGTCTGTAAAGATGCTCTCCTCCCGAGGTACGAGAGCATGGTTGGATTTTAAGCATCCAGAAAAAAACCCACACTGCTGGAGTAACTCAGCGGGTCAGGCAGCATCTCTGAGGAACATGGATAGGTGACGTTTAGGGTTGGGACAGTTCTTCAAGCATCCAGCATCGATTGAAACTTGATACTATTCTAATTTTGACTTTGTCTGCCTCGCCACGTCAGCCAAAGAGACAAGTTGAATTTAAGGTTATCGTGTTGGCAGCAGAATACAAAGATGATTCACTGGACAGCTACAAAGCAAATATAAGTTTCCTGTAATTGAAAAAAAACTCATAACATGAATAAAGACCTTTCCAAAACTCGGCAATTGCTGTACAGATAGGAACATTACATGTGATAGTAGAACAATACCATTTATTTTTCTCCCTTTCTAAGAGATTCACCCAGGTACAATGAAACGTTATGTTTTCTGGGACAGTTTGTATGTTGTGTTGCCAGAGAATTTTACATCAGGCAACACGCCCAGTAATCTCAAGCAAAGGTCAAGTCGTGTTAAATGCACTGTAAAAGTTATAGATTCTGAGTCACAGTTTAGTTAATGTGTAGAAACTATGTGTCCTTTTCTCATTCACACCTTAAACTGCATTTTTAGCTGAATGATTAGGAAAAAAGGGAGTGGAAAGTATATAATATGGCAATAAAAATTAAATTAATTATTTAGCTATGCTTATTTGTGCTGTAAATAATTAATGGGTATTAATGCTAGCTAATGACTGGATGAACAATCTCACTAAAGACCATGAGATATGTTAATGCTGATAACTGGCAGCAGTATTAACTGGTTATAAGATAATGGTCAGTGTCTCATTCAGCTCAGGGTTAAACAGGTCAGTCACTGACATGTGCTTTGAAAATTGATCTCAGCCACACATGGCACACATGTGTTGTCACAGGTTTAGTTTGGATGAGTTTAGAGATACAGGGTGGAAACAGGCCCTTAGAACCACCAAGTCCATGCCGACCAGCGATCATCCATACACTAGTTCTATCCTACACACTAGGGGCAATTTACAGAAACCAATTAACTACAAACCTGCACGTCTTTGGGATGTGGGAGAAAACTGGAGCACCTGGAGGAAACCCACGCGGTCACAGGTAGAACGTACAAACTCCATACAGATAGCACCCATAGTCAGGATCGAACCTGGGACTCTGGCGCTGTAAGGCTGCAATTCTACTGCCGCGCCACTGTGCCTCCCCTGTGTCTTCATTAACCTTGCATTAAGGAAGTACATATTCATTCACCTTTTCATTTGTCATCACAATCTGTGTCAATAAGGGAATGAATGAATACATTTATTGGCCAAGTATTCACGTACAAGGCATTTGCCCTGGTGCTCCACCCGCAAGTGACAACATGACATAGTGACAGTTAGGAATGACACATAAAACGTTAAACATTTATAATAAAACATTATTGATTAAACATGTGAATTGAATAAAATACCAGAGCAAAAGGAGGCTACATATATTTGGTTATTGAATTGAATAGAGCTACTACTCGTGGAAAAAAGCTGTTTTTTTGTCTGGCTGTGGCAGCTTTGACAGTCCGGAGTCACCTTCCAGAGGGAAGTGATTCAAAGAGTTTGTGGTCAGGGTGAGAGGGGTCAGAGATGATCTTACCAGTTCGCTTCCTGGCCCTTGCAGTGTACAGTTTGTCAATGGAGGGGAGGTTGCAGCCAATAACCTTCTCAGCCGATCGAACTATTCGCTGCAGCCTCCGGATGGACCATCAATGCTTGTGGCAGATTGTGCTTCCTCAGCTGCCGCAGTAAGTACATCCTCTGTTGTGCCCTGTTTGACTGTGGAGTCAATGGTGGCACCCCATTTAAGATCCTTGGAGATGATGGTTCCCAGGAATTTAAAAGACTCCACAGTAATGTATGGATATTGTGTTGGGACAAGGTCTGCCTTGGTCTTTGACAGTATTGCCTGCCGGCGATGTTCATACAAAAGGTTATGCTCTTGGCAAAGAAGACTTTAATGCTCTGGCAGAGATGTGAGAGGTAATAGGCTAATACAAGAGGGACGAATTTTGATAGGCAGATGGTGGATAAAGGCCAGAGATGAAAAGACAGTAAATGTGAAACAAAAGGATTGAAAAGTTGCAAGTTGTGAGGAGTGAGCAAAGAATGTTTCACTTATATCCCCTAACTACAGCTCTTACTTAGTTAACCTTCATTAACTTAGTGAATCTTCCCGACAATATAGAACTTGATGCAACTTCTCAGTTAAATGTTGCATTCACTACAATGAAGGCCAGAGAATGCATTTGGACAAACACAGGTCTGTAAAAACTAAGAACATTTAGCAGTCTTTTTGACCGGATCAATAGAAAGGAAACTGTGAATTAAATGGGCTGCAGAGGGAGGGGGAAGAGCTCCCTGGAGCATTGGCAATCTTCCATTGGCAACATGAATGACTTGCATGTTTCAGCTTCTCAACAGAGGGGCAGTTAACTTTTGATTTACTGCATCTTATTGCGAGGTGATTGATTGGTTAATTACTTTTTTTTAAATCCCCTGTAAAAGTTACAAGTTTACTGAATCTTTCGCAGCATACATCTTCAGTTACAGGATCCTTACGTCTACATTATAGACAATAGACAATAGGTGCAGGAGTAGGCCATTCGGCCCTTCGAGCCGGCACCACCATTCAATGTGATCATGGCTGATCATCATGTGAAGGATAAAATGATTAAACCCCACTATTGTAAGGGTTCAGGAGAGGATTTTAACCGATAGAGGCCAGGGAGAGCATTCTGACAAAGCTGTGGATGAAGTTACCAGAACTCTCCTTGAGTAAGGATTGATGGCATTGTATAGCGGTAGAAGGGAGTGATGGATGCGACCCTTATCAGTAGAGTAGTGATGGATGCGACCCTTGTCAGTAGAGACTAACTTTTAATTCAGATACAAGAGAACTGAGAGAGGTCAGTTGGAGGTGAGCAAACTGGGGCAGGTCATTTCATGCTTAATGAAATAAATTAATATTACTAACACACCCCTGGTCAAGAAACTGCTCATTACCATGCACATGTATGAACATGCGATATATGATGTGGGAGGTACTGAGGGGACGTACCTATAGACTGTGCACCTCAGTGCTCTGATTGGAGAGGGCCAGAAGGGGAGGTTAAATGTAGAATTGTGTGTATAAAGGGGCTTTACTTTCCTGACTTCAGTGTTTCTCAACTTGGAGAGGCACCCAACTCTGCAGACTCACAAATAAAGCATTTCTTGTTTCTATGATTTAGTCTCTGAGTAGTGATTGTGAGCACAACCTATATCTCACAAAGTGGGGGCTCGTCCGAGATCGCCACTCCAGCCACTTGGCGGAGGCACGGAAGGAAGGGAAGATGCACCCTGCTGATTTCAGCAGTCTCTGATCTCCTTGCTTGCCATCAGCAGTTTGAGCGAGTGATATCCGGACAAGAGACTCGGGAAACAAGAGGGAGTGTCAGAAAAATAAACAAGGGACGGTCGAGCGATTCTTGTGCACAGGACCCGGGTAAGAAAACTGACTATTAAGTATTGCCCGGGTGACCGAGGGTCTGTCGGACGGAAATAGTATGATAAGACAATGGGTAACCAGAATGGGAAAAGTGAGGGTCCGGGGAAACAGGACAAGGCTCACACTGGTAAAGAGCCGCACGTTCTGCCCGATAGTCCATTGGGGCGAATGTTGCACAGGTGGGGTGAAGGGGGGACTCAGGGTAAGAGTAAGGAAACAATGATAAAGTTTTGTTATTTTGAATAACCAAAGGAACCAATAAGGGGGAGTTCAGTCTGGTGGCCACGACTGGGCTCGGATGAGGATTGGGCACTTTGGATGCTGTACAGAATATTCAGAGTATCACTCAGACATTGCAAAAATCTAAGGAAAATCACAGTGCCAAATGTTTTGAGTACGAAAAGTTAAAAAAAAAGGAAGGAGCAGCACATGAAAGAAATATTGAGTTGTTTCACACAATCTATAGAAGAAACTCATATACAGATTGGTCAGGTACATGAGGAGTTAGTGAATAGCAGAAAGTATAGTAGCAATAAGAATTATATAAATGTTAATTTTGAAACTTTAATCTGTGTAGGAAATTGCATAATTTCATTGAAGTAAGAATGGAACGAATGTGATTTGTGTGTAAAAACCGGTTTTGTATGAATGAGGAAGTTCATATATGTGATAAGTTTGTTTGCTGTAGGCCACATGCTGTAAGGGTAGGTGTGTGTGTTCCTTTAAGAAATTGTAAGCAATGGGGGAGGTTACGAACAGCTGTAAGGTTACGAACAACGCTTTGTATCATCCCAGCTTAAAAGGGGAAAGTTGGAAAATGCAGGTTGCTTGGTTCTGCTGATGTTTCTATAGATTTATTTTCAGTAAAGTTAATTTGGAAAATTGTTACTAGTACTAGGAATTGGAAATTTAAAAATAGTGGTGAGAATGGATTGAAATAATTGGAAATAAGTTAATTGCTGAAACATGACCAGCTTTTGTGGTTTGTTTAGATAAACATTCTGGTTGGAGAAGGATAATGATTGTTTGCTGAGATTTTCAGAAACAGTTGTGAGGAAGTGGCCCAAAGAAGGCACTTTCAAGATAAATGTGTGACAAGATGGAAGTGTTAATTACAAATTATATGCCACAGATAAATTGGAAAGGTGGGAAAAGAGGAGAAGAAAGGAATTAGATGTACTTAAGCAGTTTAGAGAGAAAAGGAGAGAGAGGCAGTGAGGAGGTAACAGAAGTAGGAAACAACAGGTGTTAAAGTAATAAATCAGGAGGATACAGTGGAAGATTTTAAAAGGAAGGTGAATAAATTTGCAAAGGAGGATAAACTATCTGAGAAGAAATTGAGTTTAGAATGAGAAAGAAGGCATATCAGAAAGTATTAAAGTGGGAAGCAGGGATAAATTGATGAGACTGCTTTAAACAGATAAGAGCAGGACAGACACAGATTATCCTTTGGGGCACCCATAAGCTGAGAGGGCTAAAAAAAAAAGTACCTTACCCAATATTCCGGATGAGGCAGGAAATGGATTATGGCTTTGGACGAGGAGAATGTGGGACGATTATTGGCTATGGGAGATTTGAAGGCACTGTTGGTGAAAGTGATAGGAACCACTAAACTGACAGAACTCCTGAAGATGGCTGGTATAAAAATGCTGCGAACAATGCAATAAACAATGGCATGCTGTTTGACACAGTCAGGCAGAGGGTATGGCAGGCCCTCAGACAATAATCCAGCAGCCTATCTGGAGAACAAGATGAAAAGGTGGAGACTGGAAACTGAACAAGAAATAGAAGGCAACCTGTTAATGAACACTATATTCTGAACCACTGTGGTGGATGTCATTCCTCCTAAAGTCAAGTCTAGATTGGAAGAGGTGGTGGGATTGTCATCTATTTCCCACCCCTGATTCAGTGATCATTTGGTCAATGAGGTTGAGAAATATCGCAAAGATAGGAAAAAGACTTGCAGACCAGCAGGAAGAGGTGCAGAGAAAAATGATGCAAATGTAACTTGAAGAGCTCAAAAAGAAAGAGCGTGAAAAAGGAAAGACAATATTGTCAGTAACAACAGACCTGGTTGAAAAGTCTGAAATAAGTGATGCACCGACACACAGTGAGTCCTATGACAGAGCCAAACAGGGGCCAGAGATTCCATGCCAATAATAAATGTATTTGGGAGAGTATTTCCTCAAATGCCCTATCAGGAGTGAAATAAATCTGGATATAAGCCCAGACAGGTCTGGGGTCCCCAAGGGAGGGAGGGATCTCAAGGAAGAGGTCAAGAAAGGCTAGTAAGGAGATAGGTAATGGATAAGGTGTGTTGGGGATGTGAACAGGTATGGTAATCAGGAAATAATAATAATATTAGGATAATGGTGAACATAGCTATGGTAAGAACATTAAGAAGAGGTATTAAATACACCTAGGCTAGGATGCGGCAGGGTTTTAAATACTAGCCCCATGTTTTAAATCAGATGTTGTAAGCAGATTTGGAAGGTGTTGATATAGAATGTGGATGATTTGTTGGTTTGTTCCACAAGTAAGAAGCAATGTGAGAGAGACATTGTAATTATCTTGGAAAAGATGGCACACGAGGTCATAATGTATCAAGGAAGAAGTTGTTGTTTTGTCAGCAGCAGGTAGAATATTTTTGGACGAGTAATATCTAAAGAAGTAAAAGCTATAGCGCAGGATCAAATTGAAGCGGTAATTGAAGTTCCCAAACCTCAGACAGTAGAACAGATGATGATGATATTGGGAATGGCAGGATATAGTTCAGACTAGATTGGGAAGTATGTTGAAATTGTGATGCCATTAAGGAAAATAATGAAGGAAGAAGGACACACAAGTCTGAGAAATGTTTTACAGTCAGAGCCTTTGAATGAAGGGGACAAAGAGGTTTTGTTTGTGGATGTTTCTTGTTAAAGGGATCATAATAGCAAGTATGCAGGGTTTGAAGTGATGCATCAGGATGAATTAGATTTTAAGGTAATCAAATTGGAAGCTTGCCAATCTTGCTTAGCTCAGTTGGCAGAAATTAAGGCTTTAAGAGCAGCATATGTACATGGAATCTGGCACATATTTGGAGCAGTAGGGAAACAGAAAGGCTTTGAGAAAAGCAACGGAGACCCCATGCAAAGTTAGCAGTATCCCCCTATGAAATGTTGTTTAGGTTACCTTATTTGGGAAAGATAGAAGGAATACCCACCATAGAGGGCAGTGATGTATTCTTAAGGAACTATTTACTGGCAGTATCTCGTTCTCTTACAGAATTAAAAGCTAAAGGATTATTAGCTCAAAGCCCACCACTCGACTTTCCAATACATGCTGTAAAGGCCGGCGACTCTGTGCTGGTCAAGAATTGGAAGGAGGAGAAACTCTAGTCCCGGTGGACCGGCCCATACCTAGTATTACTGACAACCGAGACAGCAGTACAAACAAAAGAAAAAGGGTGGACCCACGCAATCCGGGTTAAAGGACCCATTGACCCCCCGCTCCTGATAAAGAGGAACAGTGGATGATGAAGCCAGGGAATAAGCCCCTAACATTGACTTTTAGAAAAAAATAATTGTATAACTAGCAGTATGAAAGGAGCAGTCATAGTATTGCTTGCTCTGCATGTAATCATTGTAAAAAGTATTAATAACTGTGGTAAATGTTATCATCCTATCAGATACAGAGGGTGGACAACCAGATCATTTACTTATCATTCCCATGTGAACGATGCTTGCTATAACCTGAGGACTAGAAGTATTTGTGAAGACGGGGGAAAGAAGTATTATATGGTAGAGAATAGGGGATATGTAGGGAGGTTTGGGTACGTTTCCTGCTCAAAGGGGGAGAGATGGGTTTGTATGACTAGGACAGGACAGTTAGGTCTCCCTTTCCATGCCTTAAGATGGACATTAGACAAAATGAAGGAGGAAGTAATAAAAAGGTTAACAGAAGTAGTAGTCACCAAGCCTCCCCCTCCCCCACCTACTCAGCCTCAATTGCACCAGACAATGTATGAAGAAATAAAGAAGCAGATTGAGATTGAAGGAGGGAAAAACCTGTTTGTGGACTTGGCCCTCCGGATAGCTGGAACCCTGAATGTGACTAACTGTTGGGTCTGTGGTGGACCACTGATGATCTCACGTTGGCCGTGGAGAGGATCCATTGTTGAAGTATGGGACCTGATGGAGTGAAACCTGACAGTTGGACAAGACCGAGATCCCCAGGCATGGGTCCTGACAGACGCTCCGGTTGGGATTGAGTGTATCGCTAGGCCCTGGGCAAGGGATGCCGTCCTAGCAGGCAGCAGCCCCTGCCAGCGCATCGTCACCCAGTGGCCGAATCAGTCCCGAGTGTGGTGGCCTGCTGTACCTGCATGCTTACTTTCATTGACTGATTAACAAGGACCCCCAGATCCCGTTGTACTTCCCCTTTTCGCAACTTGGAGCCATTTAGATAGTAATCTGCCTTCCTATTTTTGTTACCAAAGTGGAAACCTCACATTTAACCACATTAAACTTCATCTGCCATGCATCTGCCCACTCGCCCAATCTGTCCAAGTCGCCCTGCATTCTCATAGCATCCTCCTCACAGTCGACACTGTCACCCAGCTTTGTTTCATCTGCAAATTTGCTAATTCCCCTTAACTGGGGAAAAGCTGTACATGCAAGAAAATTCTGTGCAAGCCTTCAACATCAATGTTGCATTTCTAGCTACTAATGAAAATTAGAGATCAAACCCAGAATCATCAGCATATGTAGGAAAGAACTGCAGATAGACACAAAAAGCTGGAGCACTCAGCGGGTCAGACAGCATCTCTGTATAAAAGGAATAGGTGACGTTTCGGGATGAGACCCTTCTTCAGACTGACCTGAAAAGTCACCTATTCCTTTTCTCATGAGATGCTGTCTGACCCACTGAGTTATTGCAGCATTTTGGCGTCTATCTCCAGAATGATCAACAACCTGGACAAAAAAGCTGGAATTTTGTCCACCTTCGATTTTTCCAGCATCTGCAGTTCTTTCTTAAACATTCTGGACAAGGTGTGACTCGTCCAAAAGGCCTTGGTTTGAGTCCAGACAAGGTAAGATGGTAGACACAAAATGCTGGAGTAACTCAGCGGGACAGGCAGCATCTCTGGACAGAAGGAATGGGTGACGTTTCGGGTCGAAACCCTTCTTCAGATTGATGTGGTGTTCACTTATTCTTTAACTGGCTGAAAGGCCAATAATGACATTTTTGTTTTGTTTCGATGGTCATTGAAGTGAGGGGGTCACCACATCATATCGGATTTGATTTAAACCTAATTGCTGTTACATCTAATAATGTTAAAGATCACAAATGTGATGGTTCACTGACACAATGTGGCTATAATTATATGGATATTCCCGTAAAGTCTTGCGATTCCACTCGTACTCTGCCAGCTGGGATAAAGGAAAAATATATACCTTAAAGGTTAGTCACAGAATGCCAGGGAGGTCATTGTCTCTATGCACAGAATAGCATGATAGCAATGCGAGGGATCCAGAAGAAAATAAATATAGAACTTACAAGAAGAAGAAGTATATTTTAAATGTTTTTACTGTTGCAAAAATAAAAATACCCACTGGCCCTACTGGACACCTGTTCCTTTACAGATGCTGGAAATCTAAAAACAGAAAATGCTGGAAATACTCGGTCAGTCAGGCTGCCATGTGGGAGGAGAAACAGGGTTAATGTTTCAAGTCAAAGAGATACTTTGTGAAGCTGGGACCGAGACAAAAGCAGCTTGTTAAGCTTTCTTAACAGACAATCTGAAGAAGGGACTCGACCCGAAATGTCGCCTATCTCCTTCGCTCCTTAGATGCTGCTGCACCCGCTGAGTTTCTCCAGCCTTTTGTGTACCCTCGATTCTCCAGCATCTGCAGTTCCTTCTGCATTTCACAAATCCTGTTTTACTGTCTCCATGTTCTTTTGTCCATGTTTTCACTCACTGACCTCTCCCGGCCACTCATTACACAGATGACCTCATTTACACCCTATCCCCATGGTTACTCTGGTTTTACCCTATCAAAGACACCACCCCTCCCCCCCAACTTGCAGCTTGTAAAATCCTCTTATGTCTCCTTCCCAGTTCTGATGAAGGGTCTTTGACCCAAAGCATTTATTTTGTTTTCTCTCCGCCCTGTGGCCGCATCTGCTGAGTGTTTCCAGCATTTTCCGCTTTTATATTTATTGTAGACACAGGGATCTCAGATGCTGTGTTACTCCAGCTCTTTGTGTCTTTTCTTTAATGTTTCTTTCCAGCTTAGTGCTTATGGTATTTACTTTGTTTACCACATACGGAAGTTTAAAAAAAATATTTCATTCATGACAGTGAGTAAACATTAACATTTATTTGGCTGGAATGTTAAAAGCTCTAAAGCAGTGAGGAAAATTGATATTAAAGTGATAAACAAAGATTTGCCTGATACAACTGAACCTTTCATACCAAACGTGGTCCTGGTTGAACAAGCTCTTTTTGTTTTTGTTTCGAACATGTAAACGCATCACACTCTTGCAGTTTACTCATATAAAAGAGATTAAGAGATTACACAATTCAGAACTTTTCCCATACTGATTGCATAAAATCGGATTTCTGTGTTTAAATGAAAATGTCAAAATATTATCAGATACCCCCTGCCTGCCGCAAGTGAGGATTAACTGTATAATTTGTTTGCAATAAAGGAAAAGATGTCCTTGTCATTTCCTAAACAGTAAATTTCTCCCCAATCCAAATTCCTTATATTGTTAGGAAATTCCAAAAGTTTCCCTTCCACCAGCGAGTCAGAGATAGCTGCAGACTGGGCAAGGTGGTCCTCATTTGTTATCACAAGCGCCAAATTCCCCACTGGTGATCCTCAGTTGCTCCCAGAAAGGTAAATACGTCTCATCTGGTGATCTGAGCTGAAACTCAAACAATAAGGCGGGGAAGAGCTAAAGGGTTTAACCACAAGTTTACTTACCCATTCTTCTTGAAGGCAATGTTGATGAAAAAGAAGCAAACACATTCCTTCCATTGAGTGGCTGGACAAATCTAAAGTTAGAATCCAATGCGTGATGGCCCGTCTTTAAACTGGTCTCTAGTTTGTGCAGCTAAACAAAGAAGGTACGGCTTCAATCACTGTCCACAGGTATGTAAAGCTCCAGTAATTACTCAGTAACTAGATCTTTTATATACTAAAGGCAGTCAGTGGACAGGCAATGGCTAGCATTTACTGAGATAATACACGATTTACAACATAAATACTTTATGGGGAAAAAAAACATAACAGAAAAAATGGTCCAACTATATTACAGAGGAAATTAAAAAAAAAAATTACATCTAACACAACTCCAAACACTTTGAGTCTTTCCTTGTTAAACCAGCATCTGTAGCTTCTACTTTTATACTTGATATGATTGTACCCAATGTATGGTAGGATTGTCACTGAACTGTATATAACGAAAGAATTTCACAGTAACTAAGTACTCGTGACTATAAAGTGGTGGCGTTGATAAGGCCAATAAAGTAACATTGAATACTTGAAGATTTAGAAGTTATCAGTAAGACCGAGGATTGTGAGCAGTTTAGTACTCGACAAAGGACAATCAAGAAATCAGTACAGGAAAGGGAAATAAAAATGTAGGAGTAATCTAGCAAGAAACAAAGACAAACTGTAAGACCTATCAGAGGTTTGTAAAATGATAAAGACTTGAAAATAGTCAAATATCTTCAAAAATGGGCCTCACAGTCTGCCTCAGGGCTCCCTGATTTTCTCCCACATTGCTAGTTGTTGCAAATTGGCTGCTGTAAATGACCTCGAGTGTTGGTGCATGGTGAGAAAATTGAGGGGGACATGTTAATAGGCATCCAAGAGAGAATAGGATAAAGGGAAATAAATAAGGGAATGGGATTGACAGGACTGCTCTGAGACCCAGCATAGACAAATGGCCTTCTACATCAGAAGAGGATATAAGAAAGTGCGTTTAGTTTATTTTAATTTAAATATACAGCATGGAAACATGCCCACCGAGTCAACACCACCATTTAGTAGCCACGCTATGCACACACGTTCCATGTTTTCGCGCTTTCGCACGTTCTTTACAAACAGCGAGGGAGGAACTTCAAATGGAGGATTTGAAGGTTTATTAACTGTCACCTGGGCTCTCTTGGTAAATTGTTGATGTCAGGGATTGGAGAATGGAGATGATCACTTTCTCTGAATTGCCAGGTACCATCACAACGTTTGCTATGGCAATGTTTTAGAAACATTTAGACATGTACATGGATAGGATAGGTTTGGAGGGATATGGGCCAAATGGAGGCAGATGGGAATGATGCAGATGGGACATGTTGATCGTTGTGGGCAGGTTGGGCCGATGGGCCTGTCTCCATGCTGTGTGACTCTATGACCAGGCTCCTATTGGAAAATATATTTCTATCAAATGTGGATAATGAAGTAGATTTTCAAAGACTACAGAGAGATTTGGGCCATATGGAAAAGTGGGCTGAAAGATGGCAGATGGAGTTTAATGCTGATCAGTGTGAAGTGCTACATCTTGGCAGGACAAATCAAAATAGGACGTACATGGTAAATGGTAGGGAATTGAGGAATGTTGTGGAACAGAGAGATCTAGGAATAACTATGCATAGTTCCCTGAAGGTGGAATCACATGTAGATGGGGTGGTAAAGAAGGCCTTTGGTGTGCTGGCCTTTATAAATCAGAGCATTGAATATAGGAGCAGGGAAGTAATGTTAAAATTGTACAAGGCATTGGTGAGACCAATTCTGGAGTATGGTGTACAATTTTGGTCGCCTAATTATAGGAAGGATGTCAACAAAATAGAGAGAGTACAGAGGAGGTTTACTAGAATGTTGCCTGGGATCCAGCAACTATGTTACAGAGAAAGGTTGAACAAGTTAGGTCTTTATTCTTTGGAGCGCAGAAGGTTAAGGGGGGGACTTGATTGAGGTCTTTAAAATGATGAAAGGGATAGACAGAGTTGACGTGGATAAGCTTTTCCCATTAAGGGTAGGGAAGATTCAAACAAGAGGGCATGACATGAGAATTAAGGGACAGAGGTTTCGGGGTAACGTGAGGGGGAACTTCTTTACTCAGAGGGTGGTGGCTGTGTGGAATGAGCTTCCAGCAGAAGTGGTGGAGGCAGGATCGATTTTAACATTTAAAAGTAAAGTGGATAGGTATATGGACGTGAAGGGAATGGAGGGGTATGGTCTGAGTGCAGGTAGATGGGACTAGGGGAAAACAAATGGTCGGCACGGACTGGAAGGGCTGAGAGGGCCTGTTTCCGTGCTGTAATTGTTAAATGGTTATATGGTTATATCAGGAGACGCAAATTAGACCATCCTCCATCCAAAGCCTCTGCTGGGAGACAAGGCTGGAGAATTCCTGCTGTTCTTCTGCCAAGGCCTCATGTCCCTCAGTCTCTGAATCTGCAGGCTGCTCTCCCTCGGAAACCGGCTCCTGTATTCAGATTGGTTGTGGTGCAGCACAGAGGCTGTGATGAAACCTCGGCATTTGCCGATTGTATGCTGCAGGTTGATGCAGGCTCTGTGATTTTACACAAGATTTTACTAAAGACAGAGAATCATGGAGCACGAAAACATCAAGTCTGTGCTAACCATCATGCACCCATTTTATTTGACGAATCCTATGCTAATTCTGTTTTATTTTCCCCAACTCCTGTCCACATTCTATCAGTTATGCACACATGCACCAAGGCAAATCTACGGCAGTCAATTAACCTACCAACTTGTTTGTCTTTTGGAAAGAAACAGACGCTCTCAGGAAGAAAGCACACATTCACAGGGAGAAAGTTCAAATGCCTCAGACTGGGCCAGGTCGGTATTGAATCTGGAACGTGGAACTATGAGGCAGCAGCAGCTGAGCCATTGTGCAGACCACGTTCTTGCAATAGCTCTCATTTAGGTGGCATTCATGACTGGAGTGTGAATTGATGGTGAGAAACCAAGGAAGCAGAGGTAATAGAGTCTGAAGAAGGGTTCCGACCTGAAATGCCACCTATTCCTTTTCTACAGCGGTGCTGCCTGATGCTCAGAGTTATTCCAGCATTTTGTGTCTATCTCAGTAGAGGTAATGTTTATCCCTGGTATCCATTCCTTTAGGCAGAACTGGCCATGGAATGTGCCTGCCAGTTTAGTACCTCGGTGGATGAACGGATCAAATATCCTTCCAGGAAACCTGACATTCAAAATCAGATGAACCTTCTGATGATTCAAAACCACCTGAATGTTGTTCAATGAGTAGAAATCATCCCTGTTGATGAAAGTTGCACAGTGTGTGTGTACATTTGAGGGGACGGCAGTCAAATGCAGAAGTAGTACTGTTCAAAAGGCTACGTACACATGGGCAGGCAAAGCACAAGGGAGAAATACAAGGTAAATTACATCCATATTAATGCAAGAAATCTGACTAGTCAGCCAAATGAACTGGGAGTGTTGAATGGCATATGGAAATATGTTACTGTTGCTATTACAGAGACAGAGGAAAGCAGGGCAAGATTGGCGACTCAGCATTCTAGAGTATGGGATCCGAGGAGGGTGGGGGGGGGGGGGGGAGATATAAAAGAGGAGGAGGCATTGTAATATTAACTGAGGAGCCCAATACTACAGCAATAAGGGAGATTATATCCTCCAAAACGCCTCAATTTGGGTAGAGATTAGGAAACAAAATGAGACAGGAAAGAAAATGAGACAGTCATATCGCTGGCGTGACTAACAACTCTGAAGAGTCAACAAGAAACAGGAATCGATATGTTGGCAAATCATCGAGAAATGTAAAAATAGTCGTTAGAAAAGCAGGGGATTTTAAAATTTTTCCAATATTAACTGGGAGCACCTTTGTTAGGATTAATAGGAACTTTAATAACTTGGAAAGGCAAATATTAATCACAGATAGACAGCATGGCTTTGGAAGGGGATGACTCTGATCTGATCAATATGATTGAGTTTATTTTTGAAGTTTCGATGACTGCAGTGAAATTGATGCAGTCACACAGAGTTCAGCAAGATATTTAACATTGAATCACGTTAAACACTGGGCCAATAAGTTTGAATGCATCCGATTCAAGGCAAGTTGGTAAACTGGATACAAAATTGGATTGTTAACAGCTGGCAGGTTGTATTTTTTGTGTTTGAATGACGTTGATGATGTTTGAAATTCGAGGTGGTATTGATAAGGTCGAGGATAGTCTTAGGCTATTAGGATGATACAAGTTGCCAAGATGGACAAAGACATGGCCGATGGAATTTATTTCTATTAAGTGTAAAGTGATGCATTTTGAGAAGACTCATAAGAGTAGGAGGACATAAGGAATAAATGGTTGTGCCCACAAGATACTGAGGCACCTTGATGTCCAAAAATCCCTGAAGGTGGCAGCACAGTAGATAAAGAGAGGATTCTTGCCTTCATTAGCCTGGGCACATAACACAAGAGAAGGGAGGCTCTGGTACAACTTTATAAAACACTGAGATCACAGCTGGAGTAATAAATGCTGTTCTGGAAGCTTGTAGACCGAGTGGAAATGGGATTAGTGTAGATGGGAATTTGATACTTGGTCATACTTGTTTGGTGGCGAGTTTGCCCTCGACTCATACTCGCAGCATGGCCGACATGTGGTCGTAGGAGGTCTTTGTAACTCTCCTTCATGCTCGAGAGTAGTCCCCGTGCACTCGAGGTCTCAGCTAGGTCGCGGCGTATTGTTCAACATGTTGAAAAATGCCCGCAAGTAAAAAAAGGTCGCCATGGAAAAAAAATCGATACCTCTTTTACTCGTTGTTTTAGTCTTAGTAAGTCAGCATGTTAGTCATAGGTAATCGAAGGTAGTCGAAGGTAGTCTTCATCATAGTCGAAGGAGATCGTCTTCACTCTCCACTATTCGGTGTCCAATTTTCAAATAGCTAGTCGAAGCTAGTCTTCAACATAGTTGAAGGAGGTCTTCTACATAGTCGAAGGAGGTCTTTAACATGACATTTTTTCAAACTCCCCTAAATTCGCCAATTAGATCACTCAAGTGGGACAGCCCCTTATTGCTTTGTTGATCCATGTTCTTAATGGGAGCCTGCTCAAAGGGAAGCCATCAATTCTGACAAATCTCTGTTGTCGGAGATGCTCCCCACTCCTCACTGAAGTGCAAGTAATATGAACATCTGTGTGCAAATGCCGTCTCTGATACTATAGTAAGCTGCAAGTAAAGGAATGGTACAGATCTGCTGAGACCACTTTGTAAGACCCCGTGGTACGCAAGCAATCAATGTGACTATGATCTCCATGGAGAGAGCCCAAGTACAAAATGGTGGCCAAAGGTTTTCTTGCACAATGGTCTCTATCCTATCTCAGCAGTGACTGACTTGGAAAACCTGAGCCTGCAAAGTGAGAGGACCTGTAGGACATGCCACCTCAGCAGACCATGTGGGAACTGACAGATGAGCATGTAGTTTCCTCCTGCTCCAGGGTTTCCTGCCCACCAAGTCTGGCCGTAATGACCATGGTGGTGCAAGCCTGTGGGCTCCACTGCTCACTCATATGTACATATGGGGCATCAGCACTAATGTAGAAGATCAAGCATGATTTCATCATAATGGTGTAGCAGGCCCAGGCAATGACTTTACCCAGAGGTGATCTCTAGTGTGGTTTTGCCCAGGTTCAGTTGCACCTATGTACAAGTAATGGATGAATATCAAGCTCCAACAGATTCAAATTCTAGATTAACTTCCCTGACCAAAATTCCTCACCTACTTACAGCCACACACACCATTAAATGAGGACATTGCCTCTCAGTAAGCAAACTCACATAATTCTTCAAACTAATTACTGATGAATTTTGCACATATTTAAGTGGATTCTTTTTTTGCTTTTGACATTTGGTTATTTCTGGTGTGTTTAATTATCAGTACAGTGTTTTTGGCAGCTCTGGTTCCACAGCTAGCTCATTGTACCATTAAAGACCACTGAGGCAAATATCTCCCTTTGCAGGACAAGAGAACCCTAATGGAAAAGTGCTGCAGCGGATCGAGCAGCTGCCTCACCGTGCCAGAGAGTAGATTCAATCCTGACCTTGGGTGCTGTCTTCTCCCTGAGATTGTGTGGGTTTCCTCTCTGTATTCTTCCCCCCCCCCCCCCCCCGCCCCCCCCCCCCCCCCCCCCCCATCCATCCCAAATGTGTAGGTTGGTCAGTTAATTGTTCTCAATAAATTATCCCTTGTGTGTAGATGTGGTAGAATCTGGGGGAAAATGATGACAATATGGAGAGAATTAAATGTTTGATTAGACTGATGTAAATCAGTGATTGATGGTCAGTGTGTTGGTGGGCCAAAAGGCCTGTTCCCATGCTGTTTACCCCTTGACTAAAAAAGTGCTTCATCAAGCCGGATACAGTTCCAGATGAGGGCTGCTCAACCCACCCCAAAGTGCTGCAAAACTAGCGGTATAGGTGGTGCTGTTATTAACACAGTTTGCTAAATTTACTCTTTGGCTGTCTTTGATGAATGAAAATCTATATTACACAATGTTAAATAAAAATGAAAAATTGATTATTTGCTTAAACTATTCTTGAATTAATTCACTGGAGGTTGAAAAAAGTAAACTTAAAAGAGAGGAGCATACCTGTTTCTTGGAGAGCAGGACAGTATCATTGAAAATAGTCCAGGTAACAGTTTGATAGCACGGTGGAGTTGTCAGGGATCCATTATATCGGAAAAAACTGTAGAGCTGATGGGGCAACAAAGTGTTTACATCAAAACCAGGAATGTACACTTCGCCACCTAAGATGGAATCAAAGTAGGTTTAGTGTAGAGATCATCCCAAAACAATTTTTAATATATGAAAATGTAAAATACAAGGATAATTCAGAAATAAACATTTATTTTAATAAACAATTATTTTGTTGTCCTAAGTAAATTTAATGATTAATAATCTAAAACCCACAATAATTAATTAGGAAAAAGGCAATGATACTATGATGTTCAGAAATGTCACAACACTTTAAAAAATAAATGTAGTATGAAATAAGCCTGGAATAGAACTACAGAATGTAAACAGGAGTGGTACACATCATTGGTCAGGTGTGCTATAGAAACATAGAAAATAAGTGCAGGAGTAGGCCATTTGGCCCTTCGAGCCAGCTGATCATCCAGAATCAGTACCCCGTTCCTGCTTTCTCCCCATATCCCTTGATTCTGTTAGCCTTAAGAGCCACATCCAACTCAACTCAAAATACATCCAGTGAATTGGTCTCCACTGCCTTTTGAGGTAGAGAATTCCACAGATTCACATCTCTCTGACTTTTTACATATCAAAACCTTCTCTAGATATGTAAAAACGAAAAGATTAGTGAAGACAAATGTAGGTCCCTTACAATCAGAGATAGGTGAATATATAATGGGAAACAAAGAAATAGCAGAACAATTTTGAGTTAAACTAGTACTTTGGTTCCGTCTTCACTAAGGAAGGCACAAATAATCTCCCAGAAATACTAGGGGATCGAGGATCTAGTGGGAGGGAGGAACTGATGTGAATCCACATTAGTCAGGAAATTGTATTTGGTAAATTGTTGGGACTGAAGGCAGATAAATCCCCAGGGCCTGATAGTCTGCATCCCAGAGTACCCAAGAAGGTGGCCTTAGAAATTGTGAATCATTTTCCAATGTTCTCTCGATTATGGATCAGTTCCTGTGGACTGGAGGGTAGCCAGTGTAGCCACACTTTTTAAGAAAGGAGGGAGAGGGAAAACAAGGAATTATAGACCAGTTAGCCTTACATCGGTAGTGGGGAAAATGCTTGAGTCGATTGTTAAATATGTTACAGCAGCACATTTGAAAAGCAGTGACAAGATTGGTCAAAGTCAGCATGGATTTATGAAAGGGAAATCATGCTTGACTAATCTTATGGAATTTTTTGATGATGTAACAAGTAGAATGGATAAGGGAGAGCCAGTGGACATGGTGTAGCTGGACTTTCAAAATGCCTTTTTACAAGGTCCCACACAAGAGATTAGTGTGCAAAATTAAGGCACATGGTATTGGGGATAGAGTATTGACATGGATAGAGAACCGGTCGGCAGACAGGAAGCAAAGAGTAGGAATTAACGTGTCCTTTTCAGAATGGCAGGCAGTGACTGGTGGGGTGCCGCAAGGCTCAGTGCTGGGACCCCAGTTATTTCCAATATATATTGACGATTTAGACAAGGGAATTCAATGTGACATCTCCACGTTTGCAGATGACACAAAGCTGGGTGATAGTGTGAGCTGTGATAAGGATGCTATGAGGCCGCAGGGTGACTTGGATAGGTTGGGTAAGTGGGCAGATGCATGGCAGATGCAGTATCATGTGGATAAATGTGAGATTATCCACTTTGGTGGCAAGAACAGGAAGGCAGATTATTATCTGAATTATGTCAGATTAGGAAAAGGAGAGGTGCAACGAGACTGGGGTGTGCTTGTACATCAATCACTGAAAGTAAGCATGCAGGTACAGCAGGCAGTGAGGAAAGCTAAAGGCATGTTGGCCTTCATTGCGAGAGGATTTGAGTTTAGGAGCAAAGAGGTCCTACTGCATTTGTATTGATGTCCTAATTGGCTCCTTCTGCAGTTGTACAGGGTCATAGTGAGACCACATCTGGAGTATTGTGTGGAGTTTTGGTCTCCAAATTAAAAGAGTGCAGCGTAGGTTAACCAGGTTAATTCCCAGGATGGCGGGACTATGATGAAATAATGGCTTGACTGGGCTTGTATTCTCTGGAATTCAGAAGGATGAGAGGGGATCTGATAGAAACATATAAAATTCTTTAAGGATTGGACAGGTTAGAGGCAGGAAAAATGTTCCCGATGTTGGGGGAGTACAGAATCAGGACTCACAGTTTAAGAATAAGGGGTAAACCATCAAGATTGAGATGAGGAAAATCTTCTTCACCCAGAGAGTTGTGAATATGTGGAATTCTCTGCCACAGAAGGCAGTGGACACCAATCCACTGGATGTTTTCAAGAAAGAGTTAGATTTAGCTCTTAGGCCTAAAGGAATCTAGGCCTATGGGGAAAAAGAAGGAACGGGGTACTCATTTTACATGATCAGCCATGATCATATTGAATGGAAGTGCTGGCTCTAAGGGCCAAATGGCCTATCCTGCACCTATTTTTCTATATTTCTATGTTCTATGTTCTGGGTGAAAAAGTTTTTCCTCATCTCAGTCCTAGTGGTAAGGTTTGCTAATGCTACACCAGAGGGTTTAAACTAGATTGGCAGGGGGGTTGGATCTCACGCCAGATAGCAGCAAGTGAGGGGCCAGAAGTTGGTTAGGAGGATGGTGTGGGAAAGATTAGTGGACAGAATAGGCAGGTGAAAGGCAGAGAGTGAGGAAGTAGGATTGGTTTAAGCTGCACCTATTTTAATGCAAAAGGCCTGACGGGTAAGGCAGATGAGCTTAGGGCATGGATAGGTACGAGCGAGCACCTGGGACGTTGTAGCCATGACTGAAACCTGGTTAAGGGAGGGGCAGGACTGGCAGCTCAAAGTTCCGGGGTACAGGAGCTTCAGGAGAGACAGGGGTATTGGGGAAAAAGAGGAGTGGGGGGGGGGGGTTGCATTGTTCAAAGTTCAAAGTAAACTTTATTGTCAATTCAAATAATGCATCAAGTAGTTACACAGAGGATTGAAATTGCGTTTCCCCAAATGTGCAAGTAATATTTATTTATAACACAGACAATCTACCATTAAAAATACCATTTAAAAAAAACATTATATAGTGTGCCAGAGTCTAGTAACATTTTGAGGTATGTTATTAAAGTGCAATAATAAAAGGTTGGTTAAGAAGGATATCACGGCTGCGTTCAGAGGTGACATTACGGACAGTTCGTCTAATGAGGCTATATGGGTGGAGCTGAGGAACCAGAAAGGGATGATCACCTTGTTGGGGTTGAACTCCAGACCCCCGAATAGTCAACGGGAATGAGAAGAAGAAATGTGCCAGGAGATTGCAGACAGTTGCAGGACAAATAAGGTTGTTGTTGTAGAAGATTTTAACTTTCCCAATATAGACTGGGAAAATCAGAGCGTGAAGGATTTAAATTGGATGCAATTCCTCAAAAGCATTCAGGAGAGTTTTCCTAAACAGTATGTTGAGGCCCACCGGCACAGTCACACACCACTACACATTAATGACATCGATGTGAAGTTGGTCAGTAGCACTAGGTTCCTGGGGATGCAGATCACAAACAGTCTGACCTGGTCACAAAACAGCGCATCACTAGTTAAGAGATCGCCGCAGCATTTGCACTTTCTGCGCCGGATGAGAAGAGCTCACCTCCCCCATCCCGTCTTCACCACTTTCTACAGGGGCACCAGAGAGAGCATTTTGACCAGCTGCATCTCTGTCTGGTTTGGGGACTGTAAAGCCTCCAACTGGAAGTCTGTGCAGAGAGTGGCGAGGACGGCTGAAAAAATAATTGGGACTTCTCTTCCTTCAATCAGGGACATTGCGTGCCAACGCTGCTTGTCTAAGGCCAACAGCATTATATAAGACCCCACACATCTCCATCATGGACTGTTCACTCTGCTGTCCTCAGGCAAAAGTTATCGCAGAATAAGGAGCAGAAAGGCCAGGTTTTGCAACAGCTTCTTCCCCCGAGCCATCAGACTTGAAATCCATATAATGTACCGCAACTATTATCTATTTTATCTTTTTATCTTTTTATCTATTTTATCCTTTTGTTATTTTATGTTGCACGGTGAGCCAGATGCAACAACATTTTGTTCAGACTTGCAATTGTTGGTGTATTTTTGAATGACAATAGAGTATTTGATTGATTGATTGATTGACTGACATGTGAGAGGACAGCACTGGATCTAGTATTGGAAATTGGGAAGGGCAAGTTAATGAACTGTTTGTGGAGGAGCCTTTTGGGACCAGTGACCACTGTTAGATTGGGTTTAAGATAGTTATTGATAGGTGACGGAGAGGGTCTATATGATAAAATGCTCAACTGGGGTAAGGCCAACTTTGAGGGTATGAGAGATGGTCCAGCTCAAGTTGGCTGGAGCGGGTTATTAGATGGGAAAGGAACATCGGCCAAGTGGGATGTTTTTAAAAGTTTACTGAAGAAAGCTCAGGATGCGTACGTCCCCATTAAAGTGAACGGCAAAGCAGGCAAATGTAAGGAAGGTACACAAAAGGCTGGAGAAACTCAGCGGGTGCAGCAGCATCTAAGGAGCGAAGGAGATAGGCGACGTTTCGGGTCGAGACCCGTCTTCAGACTCAAGGGAAGCTTGGCTGACGAGGGAAATTGAGATGTTAGTCAAAAACAAGAAGGTGCATGGGACAGGTATAGGCAGCTGGGATCAAGTGCATCCCTGGAGGAGTTTCGGGAGCTAAGGAGTAAACTAAGAATGGAAATCAGAAGGGCCAAAAGGAGCCAGGAGATAATGGTTGCATTAAGGACAAATCCCAAAAGATTTTATAAATACGCTACTCTCCCTCCCTCTGTAAAAAGCAGCATCTGCAGTTCCTTCCTCCACAGGTCATTGGTAGCTGTGGTTTAGATCCTGTTGACTTAACAATTGGACTTGTTTGCTCTCTGTGTCTGTGTCTGTGTGTGTGTGTGTGTCTGTGTGTGTGTCTGTGTGCGCGCATGCATGTGAGTTACTCAAACTCTGCGCAAACTGCAAGGCCACCCTGCAACCCGACTCTCCCTCCCTCTGCCCATTCTGGCTCAGCCGCCGCACGGGCTGTCCCCGTCCTGCCTGACTGCCCGCTGCAGCCGCTCGGCCCGTCCCCGCCCTGCCCACCCGCCTACTCGCTGCCGCCACTGGGCCGGGCTGGGCTGCGGGGGGGGGGGGATGGAGTCGGTTTTCGTCACGGTGGGCAGTACGAGTTTCGACAAGCTGGTGGAGAAGATCTCCTCCAAGAGGGCCATGAGGGTGAGTTACCGCAGCGGGGGAGACGGACGGTCGCAGCCATTCACCCGGGGGATGGGTAGATGGGACCGCCATCACCGCAGAGGGCAGGCAGGGAGGAGGAGTGAGTGAGGCAGAGAGAGACGGGACCAGGGCCTCCACTGATCCCCCCCCCCATGGCCGCCACCGGTGGTGGGGGAGACGTTAGACAAGTTACTGTGAGGAGGGGAGAGAGGAGTTTGTGAGTGTGGCAGGAAAGGCCGTGGTACAAGAATCGGCGTCGCCGTCCTGGCCCTGGCACTGACTGATGGGAGGAGACCAATCTGCGCATGCGCAGTTTTTAAAGATTTTTTAATCCTTAATAACTTTTAAAATATACCATAGATTGGAACAAAACTTGTTGCACTTGCAGCACATGAGAATGGCGAGTAAGGAGGCGAAAAATCATAGCACTATCATGTATCGTTTTGTGCAAACCGGTAGAGCACAAGATCAGAGTTTTCGTTATGTACTAGACTAAGTGGGACCCGTTGGGTCCAAGCATCACACGGGAGGGCTGGTCCCCCAACACAATATTCCACCTCTCCACCAATTCTAATATTGATGGCCAGTGGGGGGGGTGGGCTTCCTGGAGTGCTAGTATGGGTGTTGTGGGCCAAAGGGACTGGTTTCCAGAGGGCTAGTATGGACATTGTGGGCCGAATGGATTCTTGGGCTGGCGGCTCAGTCACTCAAGCCTGTTGTGCTGGCATCTCATTCATGGCTGGTGGGCTAGCAGTTGGCTCACGGCTATTCCTTGAAATTCCGTTTCAAGCAGGGTGCAAGGCCACCAAATTCAAGTGCAGTTTCTTCCACTTCAAGCAGGGTGCATAGCCACCAAATTCAAGTGCAGTTTCATACCATTTCGAGCAGGGTGCAAGGCCACTAAATACAGCGAGTCGTGACCTCTCCCTCCTCCATCTTGCAGAGACTGAGCCATGCCCACACTTCTGAGTTTTATAGTCCCTCCCACCAGAAGGGGCATGGCCTTCATGGCGTGATTGACAGGAGAGAGAATCTCAACACTATTTAAACACAAATAACTCTTTTATTTTTCATCGATGGGAAAATTTCTCGGCACCTGATGGGCGGAGGGGGACTACAAGTAAGATGGCCAAAAATCACAGCCGTACATGGTAGCGTTTTTTCTAAAATCAATATAAAGCGCAAACAGGAAGTGGTCAAGATTAGACTTTTAATTATATAGAAGGCAAGGCAACTTTAATTAGGCAAGGCAACTTTAATTACAGCTTTAGCATTTCCAAACCAAAGGCAACACAGCTTTAGCATTTCCAAACCAAAGGCAACACAGCTTTAGCATTTCCAAACTATATTTTCAAACCACATTAAGGGCACTGACAGGTCAGTAAAACCACTCACAGTTTAGTAAACATGTGTTCAGTGTTATTCACAGCTCAGACTGAGAGATGTGACCCTCTCGCATCCCCATCTTGCAGAGACTGACTGAGGCACTCAACACTTCCAGGTTTTATAGTCCCTCCGGAAGGGGCGTGGCCTTCCGGAGAGATAATCTCAACATTTTTTAAACACGAATAACTCTTTTATTTTTCATCGCTGGGAAAAATATTCTTGTCCTGCGCAGCGGAGGGGGACTCTGAGTAAGATGGCCAAATATCACAGCAAGTGGCAGCGTTTTTTTCTAAAATCAATATACAGAACAGGAAGTGGTCAATATCAGACTTTTAGTAATATAGATATATCATATTTATAGATAAAGGGGAGAAAGGGTAACTAGAGACAGAATGGAACCTCTCAGGAATCAAAGCAGTCACCTCTGTGTGGAGCGGCTGGAGATGGCAAGGTTGTAAATGAGTAATTCTCCTCTGTATTTATGAAGTAGAAAGACAGTAGGACAGAGGAAATTGGAGCAGTCACTGGAAGTGTCTTGAGAGCAGTCAGGGTTACTGTCGAAGAAGTACTGAAGGTACTGTTGTGTTTGAAGGTAGTGCAAGCAAGTGGGACTAGTGTAGCTGGGTCATTGATGGCCAGTGTGGGCGAGTTGAGCCGAAGGGCCTGTTTCCACACTGTACCACTCTAGGACTCTAAATTGCCTGCCCCTTGTACTTAAATTGTGATCCCTGGTTCTGGACTCCCAACATCGGGAATTTTTTTTCCTGTATCTCGCCTGTCCAATCCCTTAATAATTTATGCATTCTAAATGTTAACCCAACATACATTGCTTCTGAATTTTTCTTCAATGTTCAGTTATGTTTGATAAGCAGGTGTGTGAAGTGGTGTGAAAATAACTCCTGGGATTTAAACACAGCTGCATCCACAGAAATCCTGCTCTCAAACTGCAGTTCAAAATATTAGGCACGAGTCAAATTCTTTAGAGGAGAATGGAAGACAATGTGGTCATGAACAAACGTGAGAAACAATAGACAAAGGAGGGAAAAGGAATACAAAACAAAATATCTATTTAGTGCAGAAGCCTATTATTAAATCACAGAGGTTAAATTAGATAGTCCACCTTCCCCCACAAAATAAAAGTCATGCGGATCTTGTGAGTGATTACTTTGCGTTTGTTCATTGGAATGCGTGGCAGCAGGTCAGCTTTGTGCTATCTATTTATATGAATGATCGATGTGTGCACCCGGACCTAACCATGCAACTCACTGGTCTGATGTATTAGCAGAGAACTAGCACCAATTACAATTCGTCTGCTCAGCTTAAAGCTCTTAAAAGGGAAGTGAATTGCGGCTGGAGATGTGGGACACACACACAGGGTGGTGAGTATATGGAAGGAGCTGCTAAAAGAAGTGGTAGATGCGGGTACAATTACAATATGTAAAGTTCACTTGGACAGGTACGTGGATAGTAAATGTTATGAGGCATATGGGTCAGGCACAGGCACAGATAGGCAACTTGGTCGGTATGGACGAGTTAGGCGGAGGGCCTTTATCGGTGCCATATAGCTTTATGACTCTACCCACACTCTTGGGCTTTTTTTCTTTTAGATGCCCAAGATCTGCAACCTGGCCAAGCAACTGTTTAGAAGCCAGAAGGGATTGAAGGTGATGGAGCACCATCACTCAGCTCCACAGCCACAACTCCAACACTGAACTTTGGACAGGGATAGGTTTGTAAGGGCCAAAATAATAACTAGATACCTACTCCTCAAAGGGCAGGATAACTACACTCTGCAGAAGATCAGATGATGACTGTGATGATGCTGCCCACAGAAGAGTCATATAGCACGGAAACAGGCTCTTCGGCCCAACCGACCAAGATGTCCTATCTACGCTTGTCCCACCTGCCCGTGTTTGGCCCATATCCTTCTAAACCTTTCCTATCAATGTACATGTCCAAATGTCTCTTATAGTTTGTTTTAGTACCTGCCTCAACAACCTCCGTAAGCTGCTAGTGCCATATGCCCACGACCCTCTGTGTGAAGACTGAAGTTTATATGGAAGAGATGATGTGTATTGAGAATCCTGCCAGGAGGCCAGAGTCTGTTATAGAGCATGAAGCAAGCTGGGATCAACTTGGTTCATGTTCGGCTTAAAGAACATCTTCTCTGGCATTGAGATAGGGGGCCCCTTCTTCGGTGCACTTCTGAATCGAAACATCATTTTAGCCAACGTCTCAGTTTCAATTGCTGTGCCTCAACAGATATTCATTGTCACTTCAGGTCCGGAAGTGGCGGCGCTGCGTGGCAGCTGCGGCTCACCTGCAGTCCGTCTGTTTTTTTCTTTTTTTTTGTCCTTTTGTGTCTGTTTTTAGTTAGAATTTTTGGTTTATTAGGCTGTGTTTGTGTGGGGGGGGGGGGGGGGAGGGTGGGAGAAACAAGGTTTTAGTCTCTCCCTTCGGGGGGGGATGCGACCTTTTCTTGTCGTGTCCCCCGTCACCGTCTCCGTCTGTGCTGAGGCCTAATGGCGGAGCTGGTGGCCTCGGAGCTGTGGCGAGCGTTCAGAGCTCCGGTGTTCCAGCGGCGGCGGCGGCGGCCCGGCTTCAGCGCTCCAGCAGTTGCTCCAGCGGGTGTTCCAGCAGCGGCCCGGCATTGGCGCTCTAGCGGCTCCAGCGGGTGTTCCAGCAGCGGCCCGGCATTGGCGCTCCGGCGGCTCTCCAGCGGGTGTCCCGGCGGCGGCCCGTCTTCGGCGCTCCGGCGACTCCGGCGGCTCTCCAGCGGCTCTCCGGCGGGTGTTCCAGCAGCGGCCCGGCATTGGCGCTCTAGCGGCTCCAGCGGGTGTCCCGGCGGCGGCCCGTCTTCGGCGCTCCGGCGACTCCGGCGGCTCTCCGGCGGCTCTCCAGCGGTGCTCCAGCAGCGGCCCGGCATTGGCGCTCCGGCGGCTCCGGCGGCTCTCCAGCGGCTCTCCGGCGGGTGTGCCGGCGGCGGCGGCTATCCGTCTTCGGCGCTCCGGCGACTCCGGCGGCTCTCCAGCGGCTCTCCAGCAGGTGCTCCAGCGGCGGCCCGGCTTCAGAGCTCCGGCGGCTCCAGCGTTCCCGTGGTCGATCCTGACTGGGAGCTGTGGTGGTGTTCCGGCGTTCTGGCGGCGGCGGCGGTGGCGGCCTGGCTTCGGAGGCTCGGCCGCGGGCCTGGTGGACGATGACATCGAAGGCCTGGATTGCCTCAGTACAGAGGGGGATCAAGTAGGGGAAAATGACAAAGACCTTAAGACTTTTGCCTTCCACCACAGTGAGGAGGTGCTTGGTGAACTCACTGTGGTGGATGTTAAATTATGTGTTTATTGTGTGTTTTGTTTTAATTTATTACATGTTATGACTGCAAGGTAACGAAATTTCGTTCAGACCGAAAGGTCTGAATGACAATAAAGGAATCTGAATCTGAATCTGAATCTGAATCTGAGTGCAGCAACAAAAGCTCTCACTTGCACCATGTCAGCTCGGACTTCTGCCATCACAGCTGTGCCCCAGCACTCAGGAATCCACAATATGTCCCAGCATTCCGTAAATCCCCACAATATCCCATCACTCCGAGAATCCAAACAATCCCATCACTCCTGAAATCCACACAGTCCCATCACTCCAGAAATCCTCACAATGTTCCAGCACTCCTGAAATCCACACAATATCCCAGCACTCCAGAAAACTGATCTCTGACAGCCCAGACTGACGCAGTTTAGTCTACAGAAATGTTCAATTCTTTCACCCAATGCCATCTGTAATCTCCTTCAGTGACATCAGGAGCCTTCGGGTAGCTACTCTGTCACTGTGTGGCACTTACTGAGATACAGCAGTCACAAAGCACAGGCAGGCAATGGCTAAAGATGAGAAAGCCCGTTTGTGTTGTAATACCACAGAAGTAAGAAAGAATGTCATTGTTCTGTTTGGGTATATATGACAATAAAACACTCTTGATACACATTCAGCCCATTTGTCTCTGTAATTAGAGAAACAGAGTGAATTCTTGCATATGGCAGAGGCTGGCATACATCAAAATACTTTGCTGCTGGCTACAGCTTCGGTCGTGTGGAAATGCCTCGTCTCATTGACAGCTCTTGACACCGAGATTCTTGTCAAGAGTCACGAGTGTTTAATTGTCAAATGTAGCGGCAATGGAAGGGTGAAACTTACATGCTGCAGCTTTACAGGCCCATTAATAAAAAAGGAATAAGGAGAGGATTAACCCATGTACACGCATGCAGACTGGAGCATAATAATCCTGATCTGTCTGGCTGGTCATGAAGTGATGCTGGACCTCACCAGTTAAGCTTGTTAACAAAGATACTCCTCTAGTATTAAAGAAGGAACTGCAGATGCTGGAGAATCGAGGGTACACAAAAAGCTGGAGAAACTCAGCGGGTGCAGCAGCATCTAAGGAGCGAAGGAGATAGGCGACGTTTCGGGTCGAGACCCTTCTTCAGACTGGTCAGGGATCAGGGAAACGAGAGATATAGACGGTGATGTGGAGAGATAAGGAACAATGAGTGAAAGATATGCAAAAAAGTATCGGTGATAAAGGGAACAAGCCATTGTAAGCTGTTTGTGGTGTGAAAATGAGAAGCTGGTGCGACTGGGGTGGGGGAGGGAGATAGAGATAGAGGGAATGCCAGGGCCCGAGGGCTGAGGGAGAGGTGGGAAGGGGAGGAGACAGCAAGGGTTAACAGAATTGAGAAAATTCAATATTCAAGCCCAAAGGATGCAGACTCCCCAAGCGGAATATGAGGTGCTGTTCCTCCAGCTTGCGGTGTTGCTCACTCTGGCCGTGGAGGAGGCCCAGGACCGAGAGGTCGGATGTGGAATGGGAGGGGGAGTTGAAGTGCTGAGCCACCGGGAGTCGGGTTGGTTATTGCGGACCGAGCGGAGGTGTTCGGCGAAACAATCGCCAAGCCTCCGCTTGGTCTCACCGATATAGATCATCTGGCATCTGGAGCAGCGGATGCAGTAGATGAGGTTGGAGGAGGTGCAGGTGAACCTCTGTCGGACCTGGAAGGACTGCTTGGGTCCCTGAAAGGAGTGGAGGGGGGAGGTGAAGGGACAAGTGTTGCATTTCTTGCGGTTGCAAGGGAAAGTGCCCGGGAAAGGGGTAGAGTGGGAGGGGAGGGAAGAATTGACAAAGGGAGTTGCGGAGGGAGCGGTCTTTGCGGAAGGCAGACAGGGGGGGAGATGGGAAGATGTGGCGGGTGGAGGGGTCACGTTGGAGGTGGCGAAACTGGCGGAGGACTATATGTTGTATTTGCCGGCTGGTGGGGTGAAAGGTGAGGACCAGGGGGACTCTGCCCTGTTTGCGAGTGGGGGAATGGGGAGCGAGGGCAGTGTTGCGGGGTATGGAGGAGACACTGGTGCGAGCCTCATCAATAGTGGGGGAGGGGAATCCCCGTTCTCTGAAGAATGAGGCCATTCTTCAGAGAACAGGGATTCCCCTCCCCCACTACTCCTCTAGTATCTTTGCTTGTTACAGTGACTATTCTGGGAGGGAAGAGATAACAGGAATTGCTGATACAAGATAAAGAACAATGCACATGCATTCCACAGTAAGACCCTTGGGGCAAGCAGTCACATCTCTCTGTAGCAGGCTGGTAAGCCCGAGACATTGTGACTTGACTTAGGAATGAAGTAAAGATAAGAGAGCTGCAGCCAGGGCTATTCCTGAGGCCAGGCCTATTCCATGCGGCCTCAGCTACTGCCACGGATAGCCGCCACTGTAAAGCACCAGGGGTCTGATTGTACTTAGCTTTGCTGCTGCTCTAGAGACCTGGTTAAGAGACAACCAGAGTACGAGGTGTTCATACAATTCTAATACTATCAGATCATGTAGTTAACAGCACCCAACTGGGTGGCACAGTAGTAGATTTGCTGCCTTACAGCGCCACAGGCCCGGGGTTTGATCCTGACTGCAGGTGCTGCCTGCATGGAGTTTGTATGTTCTCTCTGGGACCATGTGGCTTTTCTCCAGGTGCTCTGGTTTCCTTCCACATCCCAAAGCAGCATTGGAACGTGGGAGGAAACCAGAGCACCTGGAGAAAAGCCACATGGTCCCACATTTCACATTCAAATTCCAAAGGTTAATTGGTCTCTCTAAATTATTCCAAGTGTGTAGGATTGGATAGCATAGAACTAGTGCAAGGGCGATTGCTGGTCAGTGCAGACTCGGTGGCCCAAAGGGCCTGTTTCCACGCTGTACCTCTAAAACTAAAACTGGTTCAGTGCCGGTAACTTTAGGTCTGCGCATTGGATGAAAAATGTGTACTTCATCTGGCAATCTGTATGTCATGTGTTATGTCCACAAGTATGGATGGGTTAAGGTATACAATCTTGCTTGCAGCAGCATCACAGGCACATAGACTCAGAGAATATACTTAAACATAAATTATACATAAATGCTACAAGACAATAAGAAAAATGACCAAGTGGAAAAAAAAGCAAGATATTTGAGCGAAAACAGATTAGAAAACAGGTCTAGTACAATAATAGTTAAGGATAGGGCTGGTCCACAAGTTAAAGTTCCAAACTGGGGCTAGGACAACTTTGATGGTATTATTCAGGAGCATCAAAAGTCGATTGGAGTAGGTTACTTGTGGGGAAAGGGATGTCTGGAGAGTGGGAGGCTTTTGAAAGTGTGATAGTGAAGGTTCCAGGCACACTTGTTCCTGTAACGGTGAAGGGAAAGGTAGGTGGGAGCAAGGACGTTCGGATGATGAGAGAAATTGAGGCTCTTGTCAGGAAAAAGAAAGAGGCATGGGTCAGTTATAGGTAGCCAGAATCAAGTATATCCCTGGATGAGTACAGGGGATTGGGGAGTGTACTTAAGAAGGAAATCAGGGGGGCAAAAAGGGGCATGAGATAGTTCCAGCAAATAAAATAATGAATCCAGAGAGATTTTATATTAATGGGAAAAGGGTAACTAGAGAGAGAATAGGGCCCCTCACGAAAGAAAGTGGTCATTTATGTGTTGAGCCAAAGAAGATGTGCAAGGCACAGGAAAAAGGCATGAAAATCAAGGAATTTTGGAAAGTTAATGGTGATGTCTTGAAGACAGTCTGCATTGCAGTCAAAGCAGTGGTGGATATCCTAAGATGTTCGAGAGTAGATAAATCTCTTGGGCCCGATTCAATATATATTCAGGGACACTGTGGGAAGCTAAAAAAAAAATAAAATTGGAGGAGTCCTGGCCGAGATATACAAATCATCGTTAGACCCAGGTGAGGAGTCAGAATACTGGAGGGACTAATGTTGCGCTCATGTTTAAGAAGGGCTGCAAAGAAAAACCTGGGAATTGTAGACGTAAACCATAGATTGGTGTTCGGAAAGTTATTGGAGAGGTTTCAGAGGGATACCATATACATGCATTTGGAAAGACGAAAGTTGATTAAAGATGGTCAGCATGATTTGGTGCATGGGAGATGGCACTCATGAATTTGATTGTCTTTTGAAGAAGGTTGATGAAGACAAGACCATAGATGCAATCTATATGGTCTTCAACATAGCCGTTAAAAAGGTTCCACATAATAGGCTGTTCTGGGAGATTAGATTACATGGGTTCCAGGGAGAGTCGGATAACTATACACAGAATTGGATTAATGGTAGGAAGCAGGACTGGAGGTCTGTAATTAGTGGTGTGCCTCAGAAATTGGGCCCCATTGCTGATTGCCATCTATATCAATAATTTAAATGAGAATGTACAAGGCATGATTAGTAAGTTTGCAGATGACATCAAAGTAAGTGGTATGACAGTGAAGATGATTATCATGAATTACAGCAGAATCTTGATCAACTGCGCAAACTGGACTGAGAAGTGGCCAATCGAGTTTGGAGTTCAGCCACATACATAAAATACAGCAATCTGCAATGGATTTCCATTAAGCTGAACAGAATCTTTTTTTCAGGCACATTTTGTTTGCTTTGTTGGTTTATAGTACACTAAGTATGTCACACCTGATAAAAAGCCTTTAAATTAGTACTGCGAACCCGGGATGTCTGTCACTGAACATTGAGTGTTACAGCCTCTCAAACTATTTTTTACATTTCAAAATTAAACTTTATTCATAACATAATTTACAAGAAATTCAAAATAATACATGGCTTTGATGTTTTCAAGAGAGTTAGATATAGCCCTTAGGGTTAATGGAATCAAGGGATATGGGAAGAAAGCAGGAATGGGATACTGATTTTAGATGATCACCCATGATCATATTGAATGGCAGTGCCGGCTCGAAGGGCAGAATGGCCTATTTTCCATGTTTACTGGCATATTGGTCAAAGACACCAGAAGTGGCAATGGTGCTTTGTAGGTAAATGTGATGACACGATGAATTGACAAGACTATGAACATATAGACTGGACAGTACTATTGATGTTATGATAGTCATGTATTATTTTGAATTTCTTGTAAATTATTTTATGAATAACATTTAAATTTGAAATGTAAGTTTAGCAGTGATCGCCACAATAAAGGAAGCATTCCCATGGTGATTCATGTCCAGGTCAGTTTATGTTGTACTCTATAGTATAGCTACAAAAGGAACACAATACACTATAGTTACATTGGTGTAATGTGTTCAACCAGTTTCAAGGTCTTTTGTTTGGTGTGACATGCTTAGAGTATTAGAAAATAACAAAGCAAACAAAATGTACCTGAAGAAAAGATTCTGTTCTGCGTAATGGAAATCCATTGCCCTCATCCATCAGCGTTTTGCATTGAAGATGATATGTTATCTAAAATATTATCACCACATAATGGTGGCATTTATCATTGTCATTGTTCACCGTCCTGCATTTAATATTGTTTATCACACAGGCAATGGAACACGTGACCTAATAAAATCTTCGTTTGACTCAGCAACTGCGTCAATGTGTTCCCAAACTAAGTTGTAGCAAATTTAGAAACAAGGAACTGCAGATGCCATTTGACACAAAAGGACACAAAGTGCTGGAGCAAGTTATTGGGTTAGGCAGCATCTCTGGGGAACATAGATAGGTGGAGTTTTGGGTTGGGACCCGCTGAGTTAAGAACTAAATTTATTTCTATTGCTCCAGCCGTACTCCCCATCTTCCCAGTCTGGTCCTTTGATGGACATCCTGTCCACCTGTAACCTGTTCATGCCACTGAACTCAAACACACCTTCAGCACTTGGAACACTTCCATTCAACAACAATGGAAATTGCGCTTCTAAGCCAGGATTTCACAGGCTCATTATCTCATGGTCCATTCATACTTTGTACTATTCGAACTTTTCAAAACCTGGGTAAATAAAGCAAACTGATGTAGGAAAACAGTAGGCCAGGCAGCAAATGTGGAGGGGAATAGAAAGATAATGCTTCAGGATGAGACCCTTCTTCAGACTGATGTAGTTGAGGGGGGAGAGCAGGTAGTGAGAAGTGAGGGGAGGGGATGGGGCAAGAATTAGTAAGTGATAAGTGGATTTGAGCAAGGAGTCGTCGATTGGCAGATGAGTTGGGTGGGGAAGAGATGAGTGGAGATGGTAACCAAGGCTGGAGGTGACATGGAGAAGACAAGGGTGCAGATTGTGGAATCTGATAAAGAGGAAATATGGGAAGTGAAATGTAGAACCAGATGAAGGGATACTAGTTGGAAAACAATGAGGGGGAGGTAGGTGGGGAGGGAGAGAGAGGGACCTGAATTTGGAAAATTCAATTTTTATGCCGTTCAGTTGCAGGCTGCTTAGGCAGAATGTGAGGTAGCGTTCTTCCAGTTTATGTGTGGCCTTGCTCTGGCAGTGGAGGAAGCAAAGGACAGACAGGTGGCATTGGTGGCTAGCTACCCGAGAGCTCCAGCTGGCCTTGACAGACAGAGAACAAGTGTTCGGTGATGCAGTCTACACAGAGTCAGTCATATAGCAGGGAAACAGGCCCTTCAGCCCAACTTACTCATGCAGACCAAGATGCCCAATCTAGTCCTACCTGATCCATATCCCTCTAAACCTTTGCTATCCATGTACCCGAGCCTAACGTTTGTGGTGGGCAAGTTACGTGAGAGCATTCTGATGGATATGATATATACTGTATGCATTTGGCTAGACAGGGGCTGATTTGGGATAGTGAGCATGTTTTGTAGTTTTGTACGCGAGAGATTGTGTCTCACAAATCTGATTGTGTTTTTTTGAGAACGAACAAAAAAGGTTGATGAAGGCAAAGCTGTGGAAGTTGTCTATATGGACTTCAGTAAGGCATTTGAGAAGTTTCCGCATGAAAGGCTGCGCTGGAAGGTTAGATTGCGTGGGATCCAGGGAGAGATAGCTGACAGGATAGAGAATTGGCTTCATGGAAGGAAGCAGAGGGTGATGGTGGAAGGTTGTTTTTTGGACTGGAGGCCTGTGATTAGTGGTGTTCCTCAAGGATCGGTGTTGGGCCCATAGCTGCTGTAATGCTAGCCTCTTGTTCACTTTGGCAAGAGGAAGAAATTAACACTGTCAGTCATACAGAATAGTTCACTGGGCAGTTCTTGGGAAGGAACACTTGGAATTAAAAGCAGATAAGAGCAGTTGGCTTAGAAATGAATACATTACAGGCATCGGAAAATTGCTTGCAATTGTGCCATGATGCTTATAGAATTCCATGAGGGTTCTCCTGACGTAGATGTAACTGTGATGAGAGATAAGAAAACTACTATTAATAAATTCAGATGGAAATTCAGAAACAACAGCAGTAAAGTGGAAATTTAAGGAACTCTTGGAATGTTTATTTGAAATAAATAGATTCATGTGCTGGGATATGTGAGGTTTAATTAGACAAGTAACCTTAAAGATATTAAGTGATTTATTTTGCCACTAGTAAACCTATTTTTCTTAGGTATAATACCAGTTCAGAGTCACAACCTTGTACAGCAAAGAAATAGGGCTATCAGCACACTACGTGCAGGAACCTTTTTACCCCTGTACACCAAACACACATAAGCCCTAAACTATGAAGCATGCCATTGCCTTCTCCACCATATCTACTTGTGTTGATCTACATCCTCCTGTATAGCTTTGGACAACCTTCCTTGCAATCCACAACACCACCAACTTCAGCAAACATTTTAATCATACCTCCTGCATTCACATCCACATCACTAACATACATCACAAGGAACAAGGGTAGAGCACCAACCCCTGCAGTACACTACTGGTTAGATATCCAATGAGAAAAACAGTCCTTCCACCAGCACACTCTGCTGTTATAACCAAGTCAACTTTGTATCCCGTTTGCTAGCTTGGTATGGATCTCATGTGCCTTCAACTCTGGAGCAGTGTACCACATGGGATCTTGCCAAATGCTTTACTTCATTTTGTGACAACATGTAACAAAAGTCCATTTTGACAACATGTAACAACCTACCTTCAAAAACCTTTTTAATTACCTTATCAAAAAACGTAAACAAATTAGTGACACAGGATTTCCCTGCACAAAATCATACTGACTATCCCCAATCAGCACCAGGCTTTCCAAATGTACATAGTTTAGTCCAATTTATTATTTTCATGTGTACCGAGGTATAGGTGAAAATCTTTATAAATCCTAAACATAAATCCTATCCCTTAAACATGTCTTCAATAATTTCCCCACCACAGACAAAAAGTGCTCTGGCCTGTGGATCTCCGTTGCCCCTTCTTAAATAAAGGAATATTTATTCACAGCTAATGAAAATGCAAAAATCTCCATGTTGATATTTTACATAGAAATAGTTTATTTGGAATAGATCTGCTCTGGCCCTGGGAATTTATCAATTTTTAGACATCCCATGATATCCTTCTTATTACTGGCCTGCTCCAGCTTATCCATGTACCCCTCCCTGAACTCACTATCTTCCACATTCGTCTCTTTGGTAAACAGAGATAAGCAGCATTCCTTTCTAACCTTGCTCACATTGCCTGGCTCCACACATAAAATTATACCTTTAGTCCCCAAGGGCACCACTTCTGCCCCTAGCTTCACCTGTCCTTGGTGTACTTGTGAAATGCAGGTTTTGGAAGCAAGCAAGGCAAACTGAGGATGAGCTTCCACAGGCATGTGTGCCAGTCACCACATGGACGGAGGAGTAATTCTCCACCTGCTGTTCATTGTGCACAGAGATTTGTTTTATTTATATTATCTTTGCTATATACCACTGAGGAATTGATCTAATTGCATGCTATTGTAACCTGAATACAGTTCTATATAGTTATATACATAGAACCTAATAGTTTACATGCAGGAAAAAAAATGTTCCAGATGTTGGGGAAGTCCAGAACCAGGGGTTACAGTTTAAGAAAAAGTGGTAGGCCATTTAAGACCGAGATGAGGAAAAACCTTTTCACCCAGAGTTGTGAATCTGTGGAATTCTCTGTCAGAGTGTAGTGGAGGCCAATTCACTAGATGTATTCATGAGAGTTAGATATAGCTCTTAGGGCTAACGGAATCAAGGGATATGGGGAGAAAGCAGGAATGGGTTACTGATTTTGTATGATCAAAGTGTCGAATGGCCTACTGTACCTATTTTCTATGTATCTATGTTTTCAGCAAGGGTGACTTGACACAGTTCAGATCAATGGTCTCGGACCTGAAATATTAAAGATTCTTTCTCCAAGGGTGCGGTTGACTTGCTGAACATTTCCAGAAATTTTCTGGTTTTATTTCATGATCAATACAAGTTAGTCTGGTGAAGGGAACTACTTTTATAAATGGCCATGAATTGCAAATGTGGTGATCGGAACATTCAATTGGGTAGATCATTTATTCCTCCACTTTGGCATCAGAGAGTCAGTGTTCTATTTCTCAGAGAAATAGCTCAGAGCTCCCGTGGATTTGGAAGCAACAGCAACAAAGATAAGCAGGAGAAAACACTGATTGGCTCTAGCCCGAGTGGGAGGAGAGTTAGCAGTGAGTCAGAGGGTGAAAACAGTTAAACTGCGGAATTTGACTGTAAATTGGTAAATTAGGTAATTTATCAGTCAATATAAGCAAGAGCGCTCTGAGGAAGTGGCCTCGTGAGGGAAATGCCCTGTGAGAAAAGTGCTAGTCTTTGGCTCTAGAGTCTTTGGCAAGGAGGCTGAGGAGAGGAGGCTACGCAAAACGCTGGAGAGGGAGAGACGAAAGAAGGAGATGTCAATTCAGTGTGATGCTTGCAATATGTGGGAGGTCAAGGACACTGCTGGTGCCTCTGGCTGCTACAAATGTGAGAAGTGCATCCAGGTACAGCTCCTGAAGGACCGTGTTGGGGAACTGGAGAAGCAAGTGGATGACCTCAGGTTCGTCCGAGAAACTGAGTCGTTCCTTAACAAGTCCTATAGTGAGATTATTACACCTAAGGTGCTGGAAGAGAGAAAGTGGGCGACGGTGAGAAAGGGAGGGAAACTTGGAATGCAAAGGTCCCCGGGTGTTGTACCTCTTGTGAACAGGTTTATCCACTTAGAAGCTGTTGGGGCAGAAGACGTTAAAACACTGAGCAGCGGACTGGCTTGTGAAGCAAAAAGGGCTGTTGAGCCAAAACCAAAGCAGCCAACTTCGGGCAACACCATTGTAGTTGGAGACTCCATTGTGAGAGGTACGGACAGGGGTTTCTGCGGCAACAGATGGGATTCGAGGATGGTGTGCTGCCTTCCTGGTGCCAGGATCCAGGATGTCATGGACAGAGTGCAGAAAATCCTCAAGGGCGAAGGTGAACAGCCGGAAGTGGTAGTGCATGTCGGCACAAATGATGTCGGAAAGAAGGGGATGAATATTCTGCAGCGTGACTTTAGAGAGCTCGGAAAAATGCTGAAAAGCAGGACCTCTAGGGTTGTTATCTCCGGTTTGCTTCCAGTTCCTCGTGCTGGCGAGAGCAGGAACAGGGAGATACGGGACCTGAATGTGTGGCTGAGGAACTGGTGCAGGGATTTAGATTCTTAGATCACTGGGATCTGTTTTGGAGTAAGGGGGAACTGTACAAAAGGGACGGATTGCATCTTAACTGGTGGGGGACCAGCATTCTGGCAGGCAGGTTTGCCACTGCTACACGGGTGGTTTTAAACTGAATAAGGGGGGGTGGGGTGTCAAATGAGATAGTCGAGGATGGAGTTAAAGGGAAAGAGAGTAAAGGGATGGTTAATGACCCCAGAATTAACGGGAAAGGAAGCTCACAAAGGGATAGGAGAGTATGGCCAAGTGTAATAGGGATCGATGTGAAAGGTGAGATGCGTAAAGAATTAAAAGTATTGTATATGAATGCGCGAAGTATAAGTAAAGTAGATGAGCTTGAGGCTCAGTTAGCGGTTGGTAGATATGACATTGTGGGGATTACTGAGACGTGGCTGCAGGAGGATCGGGCCTGGGGACTTAATATTCAGGGTTACATATCCTATAGAAAGGACAGGCAGGTGGGCAGAGGAGGAGGGGTAGCTCTGCTGGTGAGGGATGGAATTCAGTCCCTTGCGAGGGAAGACATACGGACTGATGAGGTAGAGTCACTGTGGATTGAGTTGAGGAATTGTAAAGGCAAGAAGACACTAATTGGTGTTATTTACAGACCCCCAAATAGTAGCCCGGATGTAGGGTGTAAGTTGCAGCAGGAGTTAAAACTGGCATGTAACAAAGGTAATGCCACTGTGGTGATGGGGGATTTCAATATGCAGGTAGACTGGGAAAATCAGGTTGGTTCAGGACCCCAAGAAAGAGAGTTTGTTGAGTGCCTCCGAGATGGATTCTTAGAGCAGCTTGTAATGAAGCCAACCAGAGAAAAGGCAATTCTGGATTTAGTGTTGTCCAATGAACCAGATATGATAAGAGAACTCGAGGTAAAGGAACCGCTTGGAGGTAGTGATCATAATATAATTAGTTTTAATCTGCAATTTGAGAAGGAGAACGTTAAATCGGAAGTGGCAGTGATGCAGTTGAACAAAGGAGACTATGAAGGCATGAGAGGGGAGCTGGCCAAAGTAGACTGGAAAGTGATCCTAGCAGGAATGACGGTGGAACAGCAATGGTAGGAATTTCTGGGCATAATCCGGAAGACGCAGGATCATTTCATTCCAAAAAGGAAGAAAGATTCTAAGGGGAGTAGGAGGCAACCGTGGCTGACAAGAGAAGTTAGGGATAGAATAAAACTAAAAGAAAAGATGTATAACACAGCAAAGAGTAGCCAGAAGCCAGAGGATTGGGAAACTTTCATAGGACAACAGAAGGAAACAAAACGGGCAATACGGGCTGAAAAGATGAAGTATGAGGGGAAACTGGCCAGGAATATAAAGAAGGACAGTAAAAGCTTCTTTAGATATGTTAAGGGAAAAAAAGTAGCAAAGTCAAATGTGGGTCCCTTGAAGGCAGACATGGGTGAAATTATTATGGGCAACAAGGAAATGGCAGAAGAGTTGAATAGGTACTTCGGATCTGTCTTCATTAAGGAGGACACAAACAATCTCCCAGATGTACTGGAGGACAGAAGATCTAAGGGTGTAGAGGAACAGATTTTTTTTTTCCATTAGGCAAGAAATAGTATTGGGTAGGCTAATGGGACTGAAGGATGATAAATCCCCTGGGCCTGATGGTCTGCATCCCAGGGTCCTCAGGGAGGTAGCTCTAGAAATAGTGGACGCATTGGTGATCATTTTCCAATGTTCAATAGATTCAGGATCAGTTCCTGTGGATTGGAGGATAGCTAATGTTATCCCACTTTTCAAGAAAGGAGTGAGAGAGAAAACAGGGAATTACAGACCAGTTAGCCTGACTTCGGTGGTGGGAAAGATGCTGGAGTCAATTATTAAAGAGGTAATAATGGAGCATTTGGATAGCAGTAAAAGGATTAGTCTAAGTCAACATAGATTTATGAAAGGGAAATCATGCTTGACTAATCTTCTGGAATTTTTTGAGGATGTGACAAGTAAAATGGATGAAGGGTGCCAGTGGATGTAGTGTATCTAGACTTTCAGAAAGCCTTTGACAAGTCCCGCACGGGAGACTGGTGACTAAAATTAAAAGGTAGTGGGGGTAGGGTGTTGACATGGATAGAAAATTGGTTGGCAGACCGAAAGCAAAGAGTGGAGTGAACGGGTTCTTTTCAGAATGGCAGGCAGTGGCGAGTGGAGTGCCGCAACTGTTTACCATATATATTAATGATTTGGAAGAGGGAATTAGGAGCAACACTAGCAAGTTTGCGGATGACACAAAGCTGGGTGGCAGTGTGAACTGTGAAGAGAATGTTAGGAGGTTGCAGGGGGACCTGGACAGGTTGAGTGAATGGGCAGATGCGTGGCAGATGCAGTATAATATAGATAAATGTGAGGTTATCCACTTTGGTGGCAAAAACAAGGGGGCAGATTATTATCTCAATGGGGTTAGGTTAGGTAAGGGGGGAGGTACAGCGAGACCTGGGTGTCCTTGTACACCAGTCACTGAAAGTTGGCGTGCAGGTACAGCAGGCAGTGAAGAAAGCTAATGGAATGTTGGCCTTCATAACAAGAGGATTTCAGTTCAGGAGTAAAGAGGTTCTCCTGCAGTTGTATAGGGCTCTGGTGAGACCACATCTGGAGTATTGTGTACAGTTTTGGTCTCCTAATTTGAGGAAGGACATCCTTGTGATTGAGGCAGTGCAGCGTAGGTTCACGAGATTGATCCCTGGGATGGCGGGACTGTCATATGAGGAAAGATTGAAAAGACTAGGCTTGTATTCACTGGAGTTTAGAAGGTTGAGGGGGGATCTTATAGAAACATGTAAAATTATAAAAGGACTGGACAAGCTAGATGCAGGAAAAATGTTCCCAATGATCAGCCATGATCACAATGAACGATCAGCCATGATCACAATGAATGGCGGTGCTGGTTCGAAGGGCCTCCTTCTGCACCTATTTTCTATGTTTCTATTTGCAAGAATCGTCACGAGGTGACGGGAGATTCAATTTCTCCAATGACTTTTACAAGCTTCCATAGATGCACCCTAGAAAGCGTACAATCAGGTTGCATCACAGCTTGGATTGGGAACGTCTGGCACTGGAGGAGCTGCGCGGCGTGGTTAACAAGCACCAGACGTCCTACCCCGAGGTGTTCACCACCATAGCTGGGGACTTCAATAAAGCCAACCGGAAGAAATCGCTGCCAAACTTTCACCAACATGTCTCCTGCTGCACCAGAGGACCAAGCACCCTCGATCATCACTGCTGCACCACCCCCCCCCCCCCCCCCCCCCCCCCCCCCCCCCCCCCGAGGTGAGTACAGTACAGAGCTTGTTGGGGGGGGGGGGCGGGCAGGGGAACAACTACAGGAATGTTTGGTCTGTAGACTGGACAATGTTCAGGGAGTCGGCAACGGACTTGAACAAATACGCCACAGTATTTGTTCAGGACTGCATCCCAACAAAAACCTTCCGCGTGTTTCCCAATCAGAAGCCTTTGATGAACAATGAGATCCGCACTCTTCTGAAGACCAGACACCGGGCATTCATGTCTGATGATACAGTGGTCTATAAGAAGTCCAGATACAACCTTGGTAAGGCCATCAAAAAGGCCAAAGGGACTTCTGCTCCAAGCTGGAGGATGAGACAGATGTTCGGCAACTGTGGCGGGGCTTGAATGCAATCACCTCTTACAAGGCAAAACCAGGATGCAGCTCGAATGCCAGCGAAACATCACTCCCTGACGAGCTCAATGCGTTTTACGCACGCTTTGATAGGGAGAACACTGATGTGCCTTCCCGAGCCCCCATTCGCTGTGTTGGTATTTCAGTCACAGTCACAGAGGCCGACGTCAGAAGATCCTTCAGAGGGGTGAACCCTCGAAAAGCGCCTGGACCTGATGGTATATCGGGTCGTGTTCTAAAAACCTATGCAGACCAACTGGCTGGAGTTATTACGGACATTTTCTACCTCTCACTTCTGAGGTCTGAGGTTCCCACCTGCTTTAAAAGGGCATCAATTATACCAGTGCCCAAGAAGAGCAAGGTGACGTGCCTCAATGACTATCGACCAGTGGCACTAACGCCTGTGGTGATGAAGTGCTTTGAGAGGTTGATCAAGGAGCAAATCAGCTCCTACCTCGACAAAAAACTAGACCCACTGCAGTTCGCTTACCGCCACAACGGATCAACGGTGGATGCGATCTCGCTGGCTCTCCACTCCGCTCTGGACCACTTGGACAACAAAAACTCATATGTCAGGCTGTTATTCATTGATTACAGATCGGCATTTAATACAATCATCCCCTCCAAGCTGGTTATCAAACTCGCAGAACTGGGTCTATGCGCATCCCTCTGCAATTGGATCCTCGACTTCCTCATTCACAGACCACAGTCTGTTTGTATTGGTGGAAATGTGTCGGCCTCGATAACAATCAGCACGGGAGCACCTCAAGGCTGCGTGCTCAGCCCCCTGCTGTACTCACTCTATACTCATGACTGCGTAGCCGGTCATAGTGCAAACTCCATCATCAAGTTCGCTGACGATACCACTGTTGTGGGACGCATCACTGATGGGGACAAGTCAGAGTACAGAAGTGAGATCGACCGACTGACCAAATGGTGCCAGCACAATAACCTGGCCCTCAACACCAGCAAAACCAAGGAACTGATTGTGGACTTTGGAAGGGGTAGGATGGGGACCCACAGTCCTGTTTATATCAAAGACTGTGGGTGGTGAAAAGGGTCAAGAGCTTCAAATTCCTGGGAGTGCACATCTCTGAAGATCTTTCCTGGTCCGAGAACACTGATGCTATTATAAAGAAAGCACATCAGCGCCTCTACTTCCTGAGAAGATTACGGAGAGTCGGTCTGTCAAGGAGGACACTCTCTAACTTCTACAGGTGCACAGTAGAGAGATTGCTGACCGGTTGCATCGTGGCTTGGTTCGGCAACTTGAGTGTCCTGGAGAGGAAAAGACTACAAAAAGTAGTAAACACTGCCCAGTCCATCATCAGCTCTGATCTTCCTTCCATCGAGGGGATCTACTGCAGTCGCTGCCTCAAAAAGGCTGGCAGCATCATCAAGGACCCACACCACCCTGGCCACACACTCATCTCCCTGCTACCTTCGGGTAGAAGGTACAGGAGCCCGAGGACTGCAATGACCAGGTTCAGGAATAGCTACTTCCCCACAGCCATCAGGCTATTAAACTTGGCTCGGACAAAACTCTGAAAATTAATATCCCTTCATCTGTTATTTGCACTTTATCAATTTATTAATTCATGTGTGTATTTACGTATATAATTGTAGTCAATGCCTACTATGTTCTGTTGTGCAGTGCAAAGAAAGAATTTCATTGTCCTGTCATGGACACATGACAATAAACTCTTTTGACTTTGACTTGACTTTGACCAGGTTCAGGAACAGCTTCTTTCCCACAGCCACTAGGCAATTAAACTCGGCTCGGACAAAACTCTGAACATTAATAGCCAATAATCTGTTTATTTGCACTATCAGTTTCATTATTCATGTGTGTATATATTTATGCAATGGTATATGGACACACTGATCTGTTCAGTATTCATGCCTACTATATTCTGGTGTGCTAAGGCAAAGCAAGAATGTCATTGTCCTATCAGGGACACATGACAATAAAACTCTTGAACTCTTAATTGTAGAGAGTTGTAAATGCAGCCCACTCCATCACATAGACCATCGGCACTTCACACTGCCCTCGAAAAAGCAAACTCAATGCTAGCATTTAATTCACGAGGGCTTGTTTACAAAAACAGGGATGTAATGCGGAGGCTCTATAAGGCGCCGGTAAGGTCGCATTTGGAATATTGTGAACAATTTTGGGCACCATATCTGAGGAAGGATGAGCTGGCACCGGAGAGGGTCCAGAGGAGGTTTCCAAGAATGATCCCAGGAATTAGTAGGTTAACCTATGATGAGAGTTTGTCGGCACCGGGCTTGTACTTGCTGGAACTTAGAAGAATGAATGCTTCTTAGAATTCTTAGAAGAATGCCTCATTGAAACATACAGAATAGTGAAAGGCTTGGATAGAGTGGACGTTTCCACTAGTGGGAGAGTCTAGGACTAGCCAGAATTAAAGGACTTTCTTTTAGGAAGGAGATTAGGAGACATTTATTTAGTCAGAGGATGGTGAATCTGTGGAATTCTTTGCCACAGAAGGCTGTGGAGGCAAGTCAGTGGATACTTTAAAGGCAGAGATAGATACGATTTTTGATTAGCACAGGTGTCAGAGGTTATGGGGAGAAGGCAAGAGAATGGGGTTAGGAAGGAGATAGATCAACCATGATTGAATGGCGGAGTAGACTTGATGTTCCGAATGGCCTAATTCTACTCTTATCACTTATGATCTTATGCGAAAGCTGCCAACATAATCAAAGACCTTTTGCACCTTGGTCATTATCTCTTCTCCCCATTCCCTTCAGGTCTACGATACAAAAGCCAGAAAGTGTGCACCACCTGACTCGGGAATAGCTTATTTCCCTTTATTATCAGACTTCCAAATGGTGCTTCCATAAGCTGGGTAATGCCCGATTCTCCTCTACATTATTGTGGACGATGGACTTTGTCTCTGGGACAATTGGGATTATAATACTGAGAACTATATTCTATATCTATATCTTTTACTTTATTATACTTCATAAGTGATAGGAGCAGAATTAAGCCATTTGGCCCATCAAATCTATTCTGCCATTCAATCATGGCTGACCTACCTTAACACCATTCTCCTGCCTTCTCCCGAGTAACCTCTGCTCACCTATTGCACTTGCATTTGGCTTGGTTTGATTGTATCTATGTATAGTTTATTTGATTTGATTGGATAGCATGCAAAACAAAGCTTTTCACTGTACCTCAGTACAAGTGACAATAATAGACCAAAACCTAAAGTGAACGTTTTTGTGCCAAAGTGGCTCTTTGACTCACACATTGATCACATTTTGCCTAAGATGATACCTTAAAGGGCCTGTCCCACTTGGTGATTTTTTTGGCGGCTGCCGGCATCATTGACTGACGGATCAGGTCACCAAAAAGCTTGTGGTGTGGTGCGGTGGTGACATGGCGTGATGACGTATGTTCAAAATCTTTTGGCGACACTGATATGACGCAGGCAGTCGCCAAAAATATTATAGATATAGATACGGAATATAGTTCTCATTGGAAAATTATAAGACTTGCCAACATTTATTTCTCAACTGCTAATGAAGTTCTCCTTGCTGTTACCTTCCCCCTCTTTGACCGCCAAGACTGTGTGTTGAAGAGCAGCAACCCTGAAAATTCAGGTTTTCTCAAAGCTCAAAAGCAATGTTAACCATCCAAAATGGGCCATCAATATGAAATTGTATGCCTGACATTGGTATTTATGTATTGCGCTGTAATGTTAAAAACCATAGCCACAGGATCCATCAGAATCATCTTGTAGCTTGCTCTTTTAAACAACATTAATATCATCAGGGATAGATCTCTAATTTTAAAAAGTCCATTGGCAACCCTACCTTAGAAACATAGAAAATAGGTGCAGGAGGCCATTCGGCCCTTCGAGCCAGCACCGCCATTCATTGCGATCATGGCTGATCATCACCAATCAATAACCCGTGCCTGCCTTCTCCCCATATCCCTTGATTCCACTAGCCCCTAGAGTTCTATCTAACTCTTAGCTGGAACAATGTGGGTTACTGGGGAAAATCAAAGCCCCGGCTTGGGGAGGGGGGTGGGGGGGGGGGGGGGGGGGGGGAAGGGAAGATAAACAAAAGGGGGACCTAGTGCGGGATGCTTTGTAATTTTGTCGGCGCCATTAACGTGCCGACTCTTTGCACACCTTGGGTACGTACGCAAGCAAAGAATGTCACTGTGACTCGTCACATGTGGCGCTCGACACAGTGTGACTCGCCATTCATTTATTTAAATATTAGCTTCCCACTTATAATTTGCCAGTTTAGAACAATGCATTGCATAATCACACCAGGATAAAAATCGTATGCAAACTTCACTGATTTTTTGCCTAATTCTCTGAAAAAGAAGAAAAACTACATTTGTTCCCGATTATAAACAACAGACGCTGAAGAGCTAAACACAAGAGTAAAATTGCAGTAGTTCCTCTTAGCACATTTTTCCGCCTTTACATACGAATAGATTTTTACCATAATTGTCTGTCTTCCCTTTGCTGACTAATACTGAAATAGTCATAATCATTTAGATTCTGGGATCCTAATGGTACTGCATGGTACCCATGCATCAACAGTTATCAGCTACATCTGATAAGTTAAGTGTTAAACAATCAAATCATTTGATTGATCAATTGGATCCATTAACAAAAGCCTTGGCAACAAAGCCCAATGAGCATTGGCATGAAGAACATACAAAATATAACTACAGTGAATGGGGCAACTCAGCCCATTAGCACAGAGCAAATAACAAGGGCCAGGGTGATAAATAACACTGGAATTGGAACAATAGGGCTGTTGTTGTCAAGGTCTAGTAAATTATGCCATTTCGTCTGACATTTAGATAACCTAAAACCTTATCAAAAGACTTGGCAACTTCCTACCTGGCAGAAATTAACCAGAGGGGCCAGAAACTATGTGTAATAAGAGGAGGTAGTAGAGTCCAGACTTCTAATGGAGTCCTTGGATATATTTTGATTGTGTGGTTTGGTCAAATCTAGATTTCTTTCTTAACGTAAACTTCCTACAAGCCTGGTTTTCTTCATCCCCCTTTCTCCATTATGTTCCTATTTAAAATGCTGTTCATTGGATTGTCTTCCAGTTCTGAAGGATTGTTCAAGAGTGAAATAGTAAATTGTCTGTACTCCTCACATATACGGCTTGACACTGCACATTCTGTTTTTGATGCAAAATGTTACCATTAGCAATATTTTACTTTCTCTATGTATTTGTGAGATTGTTGGGAAGTTGGTTGCACAGTTGATCAGCAACGGAAGAATGCTAGACATGCCAAAACACTCTCAACATTAGTGCAAATCCATAGACTAAATGAAATAAAACATTTAAATGTCTTTTTTGACATTTTGAAATTATACCCAACTGGAAACTTTATTCAAGATGTCCTGTAAGCTGTTGTAACTTGGTGGTAATTTTAATTGAATTAATGTGCCCTGCTGATTTGGAAACAACAGAAAACAATGTCAACAGTGTAGAAACTTGCGGTTGTCTATGTAAAGAGATAATTATTCTTGATCATTTGAGCAAGCATGTAATTACCTTCTTGAGAAATGTCTTCCAGTTTATCAAAAATGTGATTGTAATTTTCATTATCATTTGGTCCAATCTGCAAAATGAGAACATTGAAAACATTTAAAAGTCTAACAGGACACAGGATTTAATTTAATTTAATAGCTTAATTCTAAGCAGATACTGCAAATTAACAGCACAAAGGTCTGAAGCATCCCCAGAAGTTTTAACAATTACCTATGGTCATCATTCCACAAAGAAAAATAATAGGACAAATGACCAAATGGCTAGGCATTAAAGGGGTGCCTAGATAAAGGATAATAACATAAAAAGAGTCAGGAAGGAATTCCTGAACTTAGGTGGACCCAAAGTGCTGGAGTAACTCAGCAGGTCCGGGAGCATCTCTGGAGAACATGAATAGTTGATGTTTCAGGCAGAGATCCAAACTCGGGTCTTGGCAAATTAAGCCTCATTACCCAGAGGTGGAATGCTTACGAGAATGGAGGGGAATTATCAGGAGCTTAGAATTTTGTTTATTATTATCTGTTAAATACTGTCTTTACAAACCCGTTGTGCTGCTGTTGCAAGTAAGAATTTCATTGTTCCATTTTGGTACATATGACAATAAAACACTCTTAACTCTCGATAGAGGAATATAAAGCTACAGTAGATTACAATGAAATAGAGCAAGACCAGAGAGAAATTTGTGAACGTGGAATTTATCAAACCAAGGCATTACTTAACTGGAAGCCACAATAGATCTGTTGGCACAGGCTATAGGTTAACTAGACGCAGTGTGGAGGGGACATGGCAACAGATTAGATGACTACAGTGTTAAGGAGTGTAGAGATGTTGACAGCAGGAAAGCTTTGGAACAATTCAACTCTTGTGATAAAAAGAGGGTCAAAGCACAAGCTGGCCTGGAATGAACAATGTTAAGAAGGCGGAGACTAATGGTTTGAGCAATGGCATGGATGTGTTTGTAGTCTATTCTGCGAGATAAAAAATAGACACCCAAATATTGAAGCCTTGTTCATTTCTTGACAGTTGCCTGGGAACAGATTAGAGTAAGAAATAGTGTTTGTGATATGGAGCCCTGACCCATGGCTTCAATCGTCCCAATGTTTGACAATTTAAAGAGAGTGGAGGTCAAAAGAGGTTCTGAGAAGTAATTAGTGCTGTAGCATAGGAATGAGGATTAGTGGCACCTTTTTTTGCTTGATTTGCTGAGGAGCAGAATGTGGGTGACAAACGAGTGGGGTTAATGGGTAGTTTGTGGGGAGATCTAAAGTGTCCGTAAGTGATAGGAGCAGAAATAGGCCATTTCGCCCATCAAGTCTACTCTGCCATTCAATCATGGCTGATCTATCTCTCCCTCTCAACCCCATTCACCTGCCTGCTCCCCATATCCCCTGGCACTCCTGAAGTATGCTCATGTGAGCAAGAGTGCAGTGTAGGTTTACAAGGTTAATTCCCAGGATGGCGAGACTGTTCATATGCTGAGAGAATGGAGCAGCTGGGCTTGTATAATCTGGAATTTAGAAGGATGAGAGAAGATCTTATTGAAACATATAAGCTTATTAAGGGTTTGGACATGCTAGAGGCAGGAAACATGTTCCCGGTGTTGGGAGACTCCAGAACCAGGGGGCCACAGTTTAAGAATAAGGGGTAAGCCATTTAGAACGGAGATGAGGAAACACTTTTTCACACAGAGTTGTGAGTCTGTGGAATTCTCTGCCTCAGAGGACGGTTCTCTGGATACTTTCAAGAGAGAGCTAGTTAGGCCTCTTAATGATAGCGGAGTCGGGGGATATGGGGAGAAGGCAAGAACGGGGTACTGATTGGGGATGATCAGCCATGATCACATAGAATGGCGGTGCTTGCTCGAAGGGCCGAATGGCCTATTCCTGCACCTATTGTCTATTTTCTATTGTCTATTATCTATTGATAGGAAGCCACTGCTGGGTAAGACTGATAGATGAGAATGGGATCATGCATGCGTGGTCCCTACCATCTGGATAATGGTGTTGAGACATTGATGGTAGATGATGTGCCCAACCTAATCAAAGGATCAAGAGATTGAGGATTAAATTCAGGCTGGAGTATTTATTACATCGGTCACCATTGTAAGCATGAGAAGCTGGTGCGACATGGGATAAGGGAATTTTGAACAGCAAGGGTTAACAGAATTGAAAATTCAATATTCAAGCCCAAGGATGGACTCGGAATATGAGGTGCTGTTCCTCCAGCTTGCGGTGTTGCTCACTTGGCCGTGGAGGAGGCCAGGACCGAGAGGTCGGATGTGGAATGGGAGGGGGAATTGAAGTGCTGAGCCACCGGGAGGTCGGGAGGTCGGGTTGTGTACTGCGGAGGTGTTCGGCGAAGCGATCGCCAATCCCCGCTTGGTTTCACCGATATAGATCAATCGCAGTAGATGAGGTTGGAGGAGGTGCAGGTGAACCTCTGTCGGACCTGGAAGGACTGCTTGGGTCCTGAAAGGAGTGGAGGGGGGAGGTGAAGGGACAAGTGTTGCATTCTTGCGGTTGCAGTCGGGGAGGGTATGGGGAGGGAGAATAGTTGCGGAGGGAGTCTTTGCGGAAGCAGACAGGGGGGGGAGAGAGAGGGGTCACGTGGAGGTGGAAAACTGGCGGAGGACTATATGTTGTATTTGCCGGCTGGTGGGGTGAAAGGTGAGGACCGGGGACTCTGCCCTGTTTGCGAGTGGGGGAATGGGAGCGAGGGCAGTGTTGCGGGGTATGGAGGAGACCCTGGTGCGAGCCTCATCAATAGTGGGGGAGGGGAATCCCGTTCTCTGAAGAATGAGGCCATGGGCTAACAGCTAACAGGGATATGGGGAGAAAGCAGGAGCGGGGGAACTGATTTTGCTTGTTCAGCCATGATCATATTGAATGGTGGTGCTGGCTTTAAGGGCTGAATGGCCTAGTCCTGCACCTATATTCTATGTTTGTATGTATTCAGACCCACTGGGGTAGGAAATTGTTTGCAAGCGACATGATGAACTGCAAGGTGCTGGAGGAACTCGATTGGGCAGCATTTGTTGAGGGAATGGGCAGATGATGAGATGACGTGACGAGTCAAGACCCTGGTTCAGACCGATAGCGGTAGAGGGGAGAAAGATGTAGGGGCAGGACAAAATGTGGCAGGATAAATGCATACCGTGATGGGGTTTATTGGCAGATGGAAGGAGTAAGTGACAAAGGAGAGGAGTGGTGTAAAATATAATGCTGGAGGTAGGGATATGGGATGGACGCAAGCGGAACTTTGAAATAGGAGATGAATAAACGGTGGATCGTAAAAGAAATGAATGACAGGGGGTACACAAAAAAAGCTGGAGAGCATCTAAGGACCCTTCTTCAGACTGGTCAGGGATCAGGGAACGAGAATATAGACGGTGAGAAGGAACAATGAGTGAAAGATATGCAAAAAAGTATCGGTGATAAAGGGGAACAAGCCATTGTAAGCTGTTTGTGGTGTGAAAATGAGAAGCTGGTGCGACTGGGGTGGGGGAGGGAGATAGAGATAGAGGGAATGCCAGGGCCCGAGGGCTGAGGGAGAGGTGGGAAGGGGAGGAGACAGCAAGGGTTAACAGAATTGAGAAAATTCAATATTCAAGCCCAAAGGATGCAGACTCCCCAAGCGGATGAGGTGCTGTTCCTCCAATGGAGGAGGCCAGGACCGAGAGGTCGGATGTGGAATGGGAGGGGAGTTGAAGTGCTGAGCCACCGGGAGGTTTTTGCGGACCGAGCGGAGGTGTTCGGCGAAGCGATCGCCAAGCCTCCGCTTGGTCTCACCGATTCTCCTCAATGAATGACAGGGGGTGATGGGCCGGCAGTCGAGGTCGGGCCGGCGGTGGGTGCCGGAAGTCGGTCAAGGACGCGCCACCGAGAACAAAGAAGGAATGTTGGGGACTAAATGGAATAGTTTGTAACTTTGTCAGCACCCTAGATGTGGAGACTCTTTGCATACTTGTGTTAGCAGAACAAAGAATCTCACTGTGACATGTCAAATGTGATACTAAAGTGGCAACTTGATGAAATCAACAAGGCAACCGGATATACTGGAGAAATAGTTGGGGACTGATGCCAGGATATATTTGGAACAAGGAATGGTCAACAAATTGACAGGGATAGCTGGAGCCCATGCAAAGGCCCCTGGCTACACCTTCGACTAAGAAAGTGAGAGAGACAAAAGAGGAGTTGTTATGGAGAAGGACAGGTTCTGCCAGGCAGAGGAGTATGTTAGACACAAAATGCTGGAGTAACTCAGCGGGACAGGCAGCATCTCTGTACAGAAGGAATGGGTGGCGTTTCGGGTCGAGACCCTTCTTCAGACCCGTCCCGACCCGAAACGCCCCATTCCTTCTCTCCAGAGATGCTGCCTGTCCCGCTGGGTTACTCCAGCACTTTGCATATATCTTCGGTTTACACCAGCATCTGCTGTTCCTTCCTCCACAGTGGTAAATATCACCATCTCCTCAAGGGAGAGAAATAACTTGTGATTATCAGCCTGTTAAGAAAGATCCAGAGCTTCTCCCAAGAATCGAACTTTTACTTTAAAGTAAGTGGGGGAATGTCTAGGCTGCATAAAAGTGACATTTTATATTGGCTTTTCCAAGTCCCTGTATGTAGCAATAGGAGATAAAATGAATGCCTTCTCAACACGTTGGGAGACTCAGGCATGTTTACATTCTGGAAATGTGGATTTATATGTTCTGCAGATAATGCAGTTGAAACTGCCCTTTTTACAACTTCTTTTTTATTGTAGACTTAACATTAGCTACACCCAGTCATTGCAAAGCATTAACAAAGCAACAACACACAGAGTTCATGGCAAAATCATCAGAACAAAGAGCTGATTCTTTAATCCAGCATTTCTGGCGGGGATCTGTGCCTGGGGGAATATACACTATAATGCTATGGGCTTGACTCTGACCCAAATTCCCTGTGAATGCTGCTCCCCATGGAGAGCAAAGAGCGCGCCGTAATAAATCAGAGGCTGTCACACTAAAGGTTGTTCAGAGGTCTAAGGTAACTCTGTTCAATATTACATTCCCAAGACATGAGGGGAGCAGCTACTGTAAATCTTCTAGTGTTCAATACTGTCACATACTAATCCCTGGTATCAAATGCAGGTGGAAGATCAACAACTTGGCGAAAGATGCTCTTTGGTTAGCCTGTAACTTGTTGGCCTCCTAACAAAGTGAGACGTTTATCAGGGAATGTTGCCGTCTGGCCTATTCCTGACTGTAGGAGTATGTGCTGAGGGACTCACTGAAGAGGACCAGAGTCTAGAGTCAGGTGGGGCTATCTCTTAAACAAGGGAAGGGATATCATCCCAGGGGATCATACGAGTAGCAAAGGTGTTTTGATTTTGTTTAAACATAAGTGTGAATACTACTATGACACTAATGAATGTATAGACACTGCAAATGTATAAAGCTTTTGCACAGTTTGTTATGCATATTTTTTTTTTCCGACAAAAAATGTTTCGAAAAAATCCCGGCTAGCAGCAGTAGGACAACTTTTAAAATCTTAAATGACAAATGAGATAGTACTTTCTCTTGATGTAAGTGGACTAGACATAACTAAGCCAGAGTCCCATTTCTAGCTGAGCTGCGACCACAAGACTGACTATCTCTTGCATTACAAATTGCTAAAAATTCATATCAGCACTGAATTCTCATTGCAATTCCTCATGCAGATTCATTCTTATCTAGAATAATCTCCAGGGCAAGATTAGGGATGCAAAATGTTTGTTATTCAAATATCAACCAAATGTTGTGTTGAGAAATTTGACAGAAGGCTAAAATAGAAAGATTAAACAAAAACATTCCGTTTGAAGTTTGATCTTTATTTTATGAGAAGTTGAAGTGAGGGATTACGTGAAGAGCCCGCCAGCCCACATGCGCGTCAATCTTCAGAGCAACTGTATGAAGCCACAGACCATTTGCAGAACTTAAACTATAGAAAGATTAACGACCTTAGACTTACCGGATGATCTTTATGAGAATCAGGGTTGGGAGTGGCAGGCACGTAATCCCTCGCTTCAACTTCTCATAAAGATCAAACTTCAAACGGTAAGTTTTCGTTTAATCTTTCTATTTTATATCGAAGTCACGTGAGTGACTTTCAAAGCTCTGTGGTTTCATGCAGTGAGCCAGTCTATATGTGGACACACTGCACCGATCAACCACACATGGTTGAAAGAAACATACTTCATTGAAACATGATGTTAGTTCGCAAATGTGTAATAGAAACAATCCCTTTACATCAGGGATAAACACTCATCTAATCAACATAATGTAAAATTATATTAGCAAATAAACAAGGCCTGTTAATTGGTTTATTGTAAAACTTCTGAAAAGTGCGCTCATCGGCCCATCCTGCTGTCGCAAGAATGTGATCCAGCGGAACCTCCATTTTACTTGCTGCTGAGGTAGCTGCAGCCCTGGTAGAGTGAGATTTGAAAATATCAGTATCCACTCCCACATCTGCTAACGCGCATTTTATCCACCTAGAAATAGTTTGCATTGTTACCCTTTTGTGTGGCTTTTTATAACCTATGAAGACAGCCTGTTCTCTACCTCGAAGGTTTTTTGTAACCTCGATGTATTTCTTAACATAGGTAACCACACACAATCTTCGATCTGGTGGGTACGGCAACAGCTCCAATTTGTATCCCAACGCACCCGACCTGCTCTGCTTTATTAATTCATCTATATAAAAGATCACTTTTTTGTCGGATATAACCGTGTTATCCAGTCGCAGTTTCTGCAAAGACTGAACTCGTTCTGCAAAGACTGAACTCGTGTTCCATAACGAGCTATTATCTTCTTGAATACTGCTTGATTCAACATCCATTCAGTTCAATCATTGAACATCCAAGATCTAGCATATGCTACCATATTAAATCTGCCTGGCAAATGAGCAGCTGAAATCCAAATGCTTCTATCCAGACACTAAGCCCAAATAACCTTTGCCAGAGCATCACATGATAGTGATCTACAACCACCCATGTGATTCACATAGGCCACCACTGCAGAGTTATCCAATTGTAGTCTAATGTACCTTCCCACAATATGCTTCCAAGGCATGAAATGCTGCCAACATTTCCAAATAATTGATACCATATTTTAGACCAAGGCATAACTCCTCCTTGTTCCATCTACCACCACAACTAGAGACGGTGTTAGTTGCACCCCATCCTAGTTCACTAGCATCACTCTGCAGTGTGTTGTGGGTTTACTAGGTAGAAAACCGCCTGAACAACGATGAATATTTGCAATCCACCATTGCAATTCAGCTTTTGATTCTGACAACATCTGCATAGGTCTGTCAAAATTACCTTTGTGGAGTCTTAGAGCCTGATCCTTTTCACGCTCCAGATTTCAATAATGCATAGGCCCATAACATGCGGCTGGGAAGGCAGCTATTATCTTGCCAATTATCCTTGCCACCTGGCGGATAGATGGCTTCTCATTAATCAGTAGATTTGAACAAGCATCTACCAAATTTTGTTTTTTCTCCACGGGCAGGGTCACAGACATCTCTGCCAAATTGATGGCAAACCCTAAATGAGAGATAGATTTTGTCGGTATCAGCCTGGATTTAGCTGGATGAATGAGAAATCCCAATTTCTCAAAGATAGGTTTGGCAGCTGAAACAGCTAGCTGTGCAAGATGTAATGTCCTCCCAACTATAAGAATGTCATCTATATAACCAATAATAATATACCCTTCAGTTCTGAGTAGGGCAAGCACTGGTTTAAGAAGATTGGTAAATAGCCTAGGGGCTGAGCTCAAACCATTAGGTAAAACCTTAAATTTCCACAACTACCCAAACCAGCTAAACTTCAGATATTTCCTGTGATTCCTATGAATAGAAACCGAATAATATGCATCCTTAAGATCTATGGATGCCATAAAACAATGCTCAGTAATCAGCTGTTTTGTGGTGTGGAAAATTTCCATTTTAAAGTGTTTAAAATGCACATAAAAGAGTTGAAGCTCGCCAAATCAAGAATGATACGGCATCCTCCATTTTTCTTCTCCCTTGAGAATATGTTGGAGATATATTCTTCTTTCTCATGGACTGACCTCTCAATCACTCCTTTTTTATGCAATGCCTCTATCTCTGCTTGCATATCCAAAGTTTCCTTTTTGGAACGAATATTCACTGGTCTCGCACATCTTGTCGAGGTGGAAATGTGTCAGCCAAGAACTCAATTTTGTAACCTACTATGCTATGCAGTATAAACGGATCAGAGGTTATCTGTTGCCATTCGTGTAAAACTAGCCTTAATCTGCCACCGACTTGAAATTCCTCCGCACACCCCATGAGACTGATGGATGCACATCCACCTACCTCAATGGTCGTAGGCGTTTTATCACTAGGACCAGCAGACCCTAAGTTTTGTTCAGTCTCCTTCCCTTTGCTCTGATACCTTGACCCGCTGGGAACGGAGGATGACGCATCTTCCAAGATGGAAGAGATGGGCCTAGGTCTAGAACAGACCTCTGTCTGGGTCTAGCGCAGACCAGGTATTGCCACCAGCCTCAGAGAACCGATTCCTGCTGGTTGTCACATTGGGTGATATCGCCAGAGTAGAGGAGTCTTACCCATATAGGGTGATTTAACCATGCCAGCAGCAGCCTTCAATTCATCCTGCAAGTCTTTGACTTGCTTACACAAATCTTCTCTGAAGAGGTATTTAGCAGGCTGAACATTACTGGCCCTGCATAGGTGTGCAAATTTAGGGTTTAATTCCGGCCTAATGCCATCTTTACGGAAGCAGTTTATCTCAAAATGAGAATTGCACAACAGTGCCATCGCATCCTGCTGTGCCTCCGATAGCTGAGCCCCATCCACTGACCCAGCAAAGGCCGTAATACCTCCCGACAAAAGTCTCAGGATTCGCCGTAATTTCAGCTCTTTTTCTGTCTTTGTTCTGCCCCCGAGGTTTTCCCAAATGGTAATATTGACTTTCGGGACATCCAAGGTCTTGCAATTTTCTGGGCTGGGATATTTCCCTGCTGCCTCCATCATAACTTCTTCCTTCAGCTGATGCGATGTTAAATAGCTGATGATGCTGGCCAGTTCCTCCTGTAGTGGCTTACCTGTCCCCGAGGGAATGGCAAATTTTGAGGCAAGAGCAGGTAGCTCTTCCTTATGATGCGTCTGCCGCATATCATCCATTAAATCATGGGATTCAGATATCCTGTTCACATCCCCATAATCGGAGTCAGCTCTGTAAAAATCTCCGGTACTCCCCTCATCAGAGTGGGAGGAATACTGCAACCCTGAGCCAGGTGTTGCCACAGGCACGGAGCATATTTTGTTCCACCATTTGTTCCATTAGGCACTCCAGTTTAGATAGACGGTCAAACAACATATTTCATTGATGTTGGGACAGAGTCCTCCTGTCCAGAATCGTCTGATTGGACCTGTCTTATTGACTTAGCTTTGGCTTTGCCCCGACTCGGGGTTGCCAAGCTGCTCCCTCTTGGAGCTGAATTGGAGCTTGCTGTGCAGATCACGGCTGCCAGCGACTCCGAAGAGGAAACGGACGGCCGTCGGCTTTTTACACTGCCGCGGTCGTCTGACGCTCGTTTCTCAGCAGCCCGTTTCCCTTTTGCCCTAGGTTTCTCCATAACAATATCCTAGGCCAACGTCGGAATTAGTTCAACATTTGTACTCACCTGTCTTGGCTTTTAAACCTTTCCACTGGGGAGACCGACGTTCATCCCCAACCAAACCTCGCGCCATGCGTCGGCGTATTGACACGCATGCGGGCTCTTCACGATATAAAATCACGAGTTGAGTGGAATTGTTCATCGAAATGGATTTTGTAGAATCTGCCAGCAATGTGCAAAGCACAAAGTGCTGAAGGAACTCAATGGGTCAGGCAGCATCCATGGAAGGAACGGAGAGGTGATGTTTTGGGTCGGGACCTTTCTTCAGACTGATTTTCAGCAATGAGTTTCCACTCATAATTCCATATGGGTTTTCTCTATGAAATGTTAATGTATTTCCACCTTCAAACCCTCCCTACCCTTCACTCATGGCACACATTTAGCAGTCTGGTTCTTACATTTCTTACCCAAATCTTTGTGTCGTTTAGGAAGGAGCCCTATCCAGCTATCTCTTGAAAGCATCCAGAGAACCTGCCTCCACCACCCTCCGAGGCAGAGAATTCCACAGACTCACAACTCTCTGTGAGAAAAAGTGTTTCCTCGTCTCCGTTCTAAATGGCTTACTCCTTATTCTTAAACTGTGGCCCCTGGTTCTGGACTCCCCCAACATTGGGAACATCTGTCCTGCCTCCAAACCCTTAATAATCTTATATGTTTCAATAAGATCCCCTCTCGTCCTTCTAAACTCCAGAGTATACCAGCTGCTCCATTCTTTCAGCATATGACAGCCCCGACAGTCAAGGGAATTAACCTTGTGAACCTACTCTGCGCTCCCTCAATAGCAAAAATGTCCTTCCACAAATTAGGGGACCATAACTGAACACAATACTCCAGGTGTGGTCTCACTAGGGCCCTATATAACTGCAGAAGGACCTCTTTGCTCCTATACTCAACTCCTCTTGTTATGAAGGCCAACATGCCATTCGCTTTCTTCACTGCCTGCTGTACCTGCATGCTTACTTTCATTGACTGATGAACAAGGACCCCCAGATCCTGTTGTACTTCCCCTTTTCCCGACTTGACACCATTTAGATAATAATCTGCCTTCCGGAGATCCCCTCTCATCCTTCTAAACTCCAGAGTGTACAAGCCCAGCTGCTCCATTCTCTCAGCATATGACAGTCCCGCCATCCCGGGAATCAACCTTGTAAACCTACGCTGCACTCCCTCAATAGTAAGAATGTCCTATGTCCCAGACAGAACAATGAAACTCTTATACACAGCAGCACCACAGAATATGTAAAATAGTACCTCTGTACTATGTTTCCTTCACTGCACCTTTCAAACTTCCACATATGGCAGCGTAATGAACAATGCGCATGTGAAACATTCAAATTTTCCAGCATTTGCAGTTCCTTCTTAAACACTCTGTACTATCTAATGGCATCAATGCAAGATTCCTCTCCCACTCTTTCCATGTCAAAGCGAATGTTCATTAATTTCAAATTAATCCACATCCATTTTGATCTCATGTGTGCTCATTAATTTATTATTGAACAAGAAAGATAAAGGTTAATAGCTTGTCAAGAATGCATTGAACATGCGATTAATCAGCACACTATTTTGTTAAATAAACCAAACACAGCTCTTAAATATTTGTGGATTCAGAGAAAGAAATATTTGAATTCAGCTGAAGAAAATGGATCAGACGAGGGAGAAATTTAAAAAAAATTAGTAAAAATCAGACTCATACAACGAATGAGTAAGTGATATGTCACCCACATCTTACCTGAAACAGTACTGCCAGAACTGCAAGACCATCTGCTTCCCGCGCTGCACCTCTCAAACTTCCATATTTGGCAGCGTAATGAACAATGTGCATCTGGAACATTCAAATGAACAAGTTTCCTCTGTGAAGGTCCCGGCTTTGATTACAGTTGGGCTTCATGTATATTGTTGTGATAATGCCAGATTGATTAATGGTCTGATCGAGACTAGTTCTAAAAACACCAGCTTCATTGTGCAGCTGTACAGTGTAATGAACTATTTGGATAGGCATGTGGCTATGCAGGGAATGGAGGAATATGGATCATGTGCTGGCAGATGAGATTGGTTTATCTTGGCGTTATGCTCAGCACATCTATTGTGGGCCGATGAGCTTGTGCTGTACATTTCCATGTTCCTTTCCCTCATTTTCAAGCCGTATGGAAACGTTGCCATCTTTTATCTGTATAGTCAAATATATTATTTTTTAATCACAAAATTACATAAAAATTGCTGGAAGAACTCTGCAGGTCAAGCAACATCTCTGGAGGCAGAGGGATGGTCATCATTTCAGGTCAAGATGCTACAGTAGGATGGAGAATTATAGAGGGAAGAAACACCAGTATAAAGAAGTCAGGGTAGGGGCAAGGCAGAGATTGGTAGGTGATGCGGAATTAGGTGAAGTGGGATTGATGAGCAGATGAAGCCAGGCGAGGCAGAGGTTGGTGGGTGATAGGTGGAAACAGCGGTCCATTGAATTATGCTGTACTTAGGATTGGCTGTAAAATAATCTCTTTGAGGTAGCGACCTTGTTATTAACTGCTCTCTGGGTCACGACAATGGAATAATTCTCTGCTGAGACTTGGCAATCTAATCTGGAGAAGCCCTTGGAACAACAGCCATGTTGTGCAGCAGTTCCAATATCTGTACAGTTTTACACCACAAGTTTGCAAAGAAACCCATCCCGACAAAAGAACTCAGACCTGAAACATTAACTCAAGTTTCTCTTTTCATCGATGATACCCAACCTGTTGAGATTTTATTTTTATATCAGGTTTCCAGCATCAAAAGTTTTAACAAAAATGTTTTTCAATCATTACACCAACCTGAATAACATGGCCTTGTTTAAAAATAATATTGTCTGGAATTCTGCACAGTTCCAGTCCGAGTCAATGTTTGGAGTGAACATTTTCTGACAGGAGGTCAGTGGTGTACCAGTATTACATGGTGTTCAAACAGGACAGGAGACCTCGGTGCACTGTTGGCTGATGGCGAGGGGATTGTGGGGTGCATGGAAGATCCAAGGTTTTGTGAAAATTGACAAAATATTTACTGAACTTTGGCTGGTAGAAAAACAAATGCTCGTAACCCTACCTCAGCAGCATACCGGACACCATCTACTGTGTGCTCTGATCCTGGAGAGCTTTCTGATCCCCAGTGGAAATGCAGCTGATTTGCCAAATATTTCTGTGAGAATGTGTTGCTTATGCTCATCGACTCTGGCAGGGAAAGTTTAACTTGAAAAACAAAAGCACAATATTATCAGCCTTTTCTCCAAAGCAAGGGGAAAAACATATGTGACATTTCTAACAGGCAATTTAACATTTTGAATTAGTACTGACAAAAGCCTAAAATTACACCTTGCTTCTGTTTCAATCATGCTTAAAGTTACATTTTATTGCAAAACTAAAGTGCATTGTATTGGGGAAAAGAAAGTGTTAAAAAAAAAAAAAAAATTGTACTTTCAATTTTCACTCCCTCCCATCCTAACCATGAACTGTTTGCCCTCCTACCATCAGGAGGAGGGTACTAGTAGAATGAGGAACAGCTTCTATAACAACACCATCACACTGCTGAACTCGGAGTCCCGCCGATAGATTTCTCCAGTCTCTCCGTCCACATTGTCTGCGTCCTGTATCTATTTATAGATTGCTATTACTACGAACTGACGCTAACCTGCATTTCGTTGTACCCATACTTGTATCTGTGCAATGACATTAAAGTTGAATTGAATTGAACTTGTGCCAGCCATAATCAAACACTGACATGGAATTATATACAGCATAAAACTAGGCAGTGTAACATGAAGAAGTAAGGAACTGCAGATGCTGGAGTAACTCAACAGGTCAGGTGGCATATCTGGAGAACATGGATAACCATATAACAATTACAGCACGGAAACAGGCCCTCTCGGCCCTTCCAGTCCGTGCCGACCATTTGTTTTCCCCTAGTCCCATCTACCTGCACTCAGACCATACCCCTCCATTCCCTTCACGTCCATATACCTATCCACTTTACTTTTAAATGTTAAAATCGATCCTGCCTCCACCACTTCTGCTGGAAGCTCATTCCACACAGCCACCACCCTCTGAGTAAAGAAGTTCCCCCTCAGCCATAGTTTCCATAGCTACTCTACTTTTTTCCCTTAACTCACAGAGTTCAATATCCTTCTCCTTGGTGAATACCGAAGAAAAGAAATTGTTCAATATCTCCCCCATCTCTTTTGGCTCTGCAGATAGCTGTCCATTCTGGTTCTCTAATGGTCCAATTTTATCCCTCGTTATCCTTTTGCTATTAATATAGCTGTAGAAACCCTTTGGATTTACTTTCACCTTTCTTGCCAAAGCAACCTCATATCTTCTTTTAGCCTTCCTAATTTCTTTCTTAAGATTCTTTTTACATTCTTTATACTCCTCTAGCACCTCATTTACTCCATGCCTCCTATAATTATTGTAGATATCTCTCTTTTTTCGAAACAAGTGTCCAATTTCCCTTGAAAACCATGGCTCTTTCCAATTTTTACTATTTCCTTTCAACCTAACAGGGACATAAAGATTCTGTATTACAATTTCCCCTTTAAATGTCCTCCATTTCTCTTCTACATCCTTCCCATGAAACAAAGTGTCCCAATTCACTCCTTTGAAATCCTTACGCATTCCCTCAAAGTTAGCCTTTCTCCAATCAAAAATCTCCACCCTAGGTCCAGTTCTGACTCTCTCCATAATTATTTTGATAGGTGATGTTCTGAAGTCAATGGGTCTGCCAGGCCAATCCGGTTTATGGATTTTGGGATGGAGATCAAAGTGGGCAATGCGGAGCTGGGAACAATAAGGTTCGAAGCTGTGGAGGGAAGATCACCAGAGGTGATGAGATCGGAAACAGTCTGGTAGATCATGGTCTGGTATTCATCTGTGGGGTCATGGTCAAGGGGATGGCATGATGAGATGTTCGAGAGCTGACACCTGGCCTCAGCGTGATAGAGGTCAGCGTCAGCCTGCCAGACTACAGCAGCACCTTCCTTGTCAGCCAGTTTAAGAACAACGAACAACCTCCTGCAGGGAGGTTCTACTTCAGTTGTACAGGGTCTTGGTGAGACCACACCTGGAGTATTGCGTACAGTTCTGGTCTCCAAATCTGAGGAAGGACATCATTGCCATAGAGGGAGTGCAGAGAAGGTTCACCAGACTGATTCCTGGGATGTCAGGACTGTCTTATGAAGAAAGACTGGATAGACTTGGTTTATACTCACTAGAATATAGGAGATTGAGAGGGGATCTTATAGAAACTTACAAAATTCTTAAGGGGTTGGACAGGCTAGATGCAGGAAGATTGTTCCCGATGTTGGGGAAGTCCAGGACAAGGGATCACAGCTTAAGGGTAAGGGGGAAATCCTTTAAGACAGAGATGAGAAAGACCTTTTTCACACAGAGAGTGGTGAGTCTCTGGAACTCTCTGCCACAGAGGGTAGTTGAGGCCAGTCCATTGGCTATATTTAAGAGGTAATTAGATGTGGCCCTTGTGGCTAAGGGGATCAGAGGGTATGGAGAGAAGGCAGGTACGGGATACTGAGTTGGATGATCAGCCATGATGATATTGAATGGCGGTGCAGGCTCGAAGGGCCGAATGACCTACTCCTGCACCTAATTTCCATGTTTTTATGTTTCTATGTTGTGATTGTTGAGAGTGAGTGTTCAGAAGGGGTGAGATTTAAATGGGTAAGGGAAGTGGTGAAGCCAAAACTGTTCATGTTGTGCCAGCAATTGGCCATCTAGTCCAGATTGTATGCTATCTACACAAACTTCAAACAATCGATTCATTACATTTACAATTCAAAAATATTTCCTTCAAGAACTACCACGTTACATGCCACAAAACACAACGTGCTGGAGGAAATCAGCAGGTCAGTCAGCATCTGTGGAGGGAATGGGCAGGTGACATTTATTAAGAAGTGCTTCCTGTCTATTCCCTTCAGAGATACTGCCTGACCTGCTAATTTCTTCCATTATTTCATGATTTGTTCAAGATACCAGTTTCTGCAGTTCCTCGTGTGTCCATGTTGCACTGGGATGAATGCAATAAGTTAGCAATATAAAAAGGATTTGTTTATTGTCAACATGCTCATGGGAAGCCACAGCAACATTTGGTCTTCGAGTAAAGCAGTATTGGAGAAGATAGGATAATTGATTCAGGGAATGTGATTGATTCAGAAGATTGATTCAGAATAATTGATTCAGAAGAATAGTGTGGGAACATGTGAAAACGTTTAATACGTCGTAACTATCGCATGCACCGCATCGCCACTCTACATATTGCGCAAAATTCAGTGTAGGATAGGAAATGAAACCAATAAATATCACCTAACACTTCTGCTTAATGGTGCCCAGCAAATGTATTAAGTGGAAAACATGCCTTTGCACTAAATATGAACAGAGAAATTGTAACTTGGACAACTTGTGTGGAAGAGCATGTAACAGTTTTTCAGTGAAATATAGCAATTAATGTTCCCACATGTTGTAGTGGGACATGGTGGTGTAGCTACATAAATCCATATTGATGGTTTTGGTGAAGGGACTGAGTATATTATAATCAAATTGGCCAGGGATACAAAAATTGGTGGGTGAGCAAATTGCAAAAAGGACATGAGGAGCCTGGTGAGGGATATATAGGTCCACCACTGATTTTCCCGCAACTGGTGATCCGGCAACTCCTTTAATCCAGGTGAAACAATGAGAATGCACTTTAAATCCCCCCCCCCCCCCAGAAGTCCTCCTGAAAATGTTGCGCCAAGGCTGGGTGAGGTGGCCAATCTTTACTTCATCGGAATTTCCGCGCCGATCGGTGGGTTGAATTTGCCCCCCCCCCCCGTGGCTTGGGCTCCGGAGGCGGCAGATCCGTTCCCATAGCCGATATCCGTGGCCGACTTTACGGTCTCATATCTCGGCTCCTCGGTAGCTTAGCCGGACCGTTCCAATACTGTTGGGACTCCTTTCAGAGGCTGTGACCTCTGTTGGTTCGGCAAAATGGATTATCCAGAAAGTCTCTGGAAAACCTGTACATAGATTACACGAGTGGACAGCAATTTGGCAGACGAAATGTGGGAACATGTGAAAACGCTTAATACATCATGACTATTGCATGCACCCCATGGCATCACCAATTTTTGATGATCGTGCTACTCGTAGTTCACCAACAAGTCACTGGGATTAGGGCTGAGGTGGCCATTTCTAATTAATTTACGTGGAAGAATAGTTTCAGATGGATTCAGAAGCAGCAGTCAGCTTTTAAATAAATAAAAGCTTTAGATACCAATTGTTGGGGGAAAAAAAGAACATTTTGTTCCTTCATGTACAAGGGTTACAAAAATATTATGTCTGTGGTTGTGACACAGAGGTTGTGGGAAAATCCATTTCTATACTTCCCCGAAAACCTGTTACACACATGTTGTCCAAATGACAATTTCTCTGTTCATATTTAGTGCAAAGGCATGTTTTGCACTTAATATGAATAAATTTCTTGAACACCATTAGACAGAAGTATTAGATCATATTTATTTTGCCACAGGTCCTGCCCAACACAATGTTAAATGGATACTATATTTTTTTTAAAAGCTTCTTATTAATAAAAATCATACCATTTATGGTAAACAGGAATTACCACTTGCAAAGAGAAATTCAATACAAAAACAGGAAAATCATCAGAGGAAATAAAGTGTTGGAGGGAACTGCAGATGCTGGTTTACACCGAACATACACAAAATGATGGAATAACAGTGGGACAGGCAGCATCTCTGGATAGAAGGAATGGGTGACGTTTCGGGTCAAGACCTTTCTTCAGAATGAAATGGGCGAATGACAAACTAAAAGGAACACCACAGTTTTGGACTTACCTGTGTGTCCATTATTAGTTAAATTGAGTAAAGTTGTTTCTGGTAAACTGTATCCCTCAAGAGTGATTTTAGGAAGGTTTTTGTTGACAATGGTTTTGCTGATTTCAACGTTGATTGGAGATTGTGATTTCCCATCACATATCTGATAGTCTTGCTTCCAGTCTTGATCTGGGGAAACCACAAACCTTCATTGGATGTGTTTTACTAGAGATACTGGGCAAACTCTATTATCACTGTTATATGGAGAATCAGCAGTTACATTTTATATACAGACGTTCCCAGACTTATGAAAGGCTTATGTCCTGCGGACACTTGCGCAAGTTGAATATTACGGAAGTGCTACCATGCACGCATACATTTATTATCCGATGCAGTTTATGCTTGTTGCCTGTTATGCAAGTCGGGTAGTTACAACATTTTTATACTATTCCTAATCTTCAATAATTTAAATTTATACAGGATTGTCCCTCCATTAAAGATAGTGGATGTAAATTTAATGTTGGGGCTGAGGCATTTTATTTTAAGATATACTGTAATTTAGCCCCAACAACAAACATTAAAAGCGGATCCATCAACCGTGTGCACACAGCATAACATCCGTGACTATTTGAGCCATAAAACCCATCGGACATAGGAGCAGAATTAGGCCATTCGGCCCATCGAGTCTGCTCCACGATTCAATCATGGCTGACCTATCTTTCCCTCTCAACCCCATTCTCCCGCCTTCGCCGCGTAATCTTAGACATTCTTGAGCCATCATTGTCAGACATGGCGACTTTGGAAGGTGGTTGTTCAAATAGAAGTTCCGCGATCAAGAAACACCCTGGAAGAAATTCCTATCCGTGTTCTTTAATGAGCAGCGGCTCTCTTTATACAATTTTGTAACAGTCAAACAAACAACTATTGTCGTTAATTATTAACCTTTGATGTTCCTTTCAAGGTTAACATAAAATCAAGCTGTCTATTCAAACAAACATTATTACCTGTATAGCTCCAATGTTCCTGTGAAGGACCTTGTGAGGAAGAGAAAAGAATCATTAGTGATTAAGAAAGTCAACAGTTTCAAAGAAATAAAACTTTGGGCCACTCTAACCACTCGCCCATCCTTCATATACACCTTGTGTAAGAAGTAACTGCAGACGCTGGTTTAAACCCATTCCTTCCCTCCGAGATGCAGTCTCACCCGCTGAATTACTCCAGCATTTTGTGTCTACCTTTTATTTAAACCAACATCTGCAGTTCTTTCTTCTATATAAAGTTGTTGTGGTTTAGTTTATTGTCACGTGTACCGAGGTACAGTGAAAAGCTTTTGTTGTGTGCTATCCAGTCAGCAGAAAGACAATACATGATTACAATCAAGTCATTTACAGTGTATAGTTACATGATAAGGGAATAACGTTTAGTGCAAGGTAATGCCAGCAAAATCTGATCAAGGATAGTTTGGGGGTCACCAAAAAGGTAGATAGTAGTTCAGATAGACACAAAGCGATGGAGTAACTCAGTGGGACAAGCAGCGTCTCTGGAGAGAAGGAATGGTGACGTTTTGGGTCGAGACCCAGCTCAATCCGAAACATCACCAATTCCTTTTCTCCAGAGATGTTGCCTGCCCTGCTGAGTTACTTCAGCATGTTGTGCCCATCTTCGGTTTAGACCAGCATCTGCAGTTCCTTCCAACAGATAGTAGTTCAGCACTGCTCTCTGGTTGCAGTAGGATGATTCAGTTGCCTGATACCAGCTGGGAAGAAAGTGTCCCTGAATCTGGAGTCCCACGTTTGATTCAATTTACATTTTTATTTTACAAATCTTGTAATACATTAACATTGGAAACACAAATGTAATCTCATTGTATTTATATGCCCTTTCAAATGTGTTGCCGAGCATCTCCATGAGGGTAATAGAACTACAGGATGCCAGTTTTAATGGGTAGTTTTCATTGCAAATATTTTTAAAATATCTGATAATGGGATAAATTAAGAACAATATTTAATAAAACTCTAATCTGTTTCTTATAACTTTAAACTAGAGTTTATATGTGGATAAGCTTTTCCCATTGAGGGTAGGGAAGATTCAAACAAGAGGGCATGACATGAGAATTAAGGGACAGAAGTTTAGGCTAACGTGAGGGGGAACTTCTTTACTCAGAGGGTGTTGGCTGCGTGGAATGAGCTTCCAGCAGAAGTGGTGGAGGCAGGATCGATTTTAACATTTAAAAGTAAAGTGGATAGGTATATAGACTGGAAGGGAATGGAGGGGTATGGTCTGAGTGCAGGTAGATGGGACTAGGGAAAAACAAATGGTCGGCACGGACTAGAAGGGCTGAGAGGGCCTGTTTCCGTGCTGTAATTGTTATATGGTTATATGGTTATATATGAATTGTCCAGCTTTTAGGCGAGACAGGATTAGCTGGTGGATAATTGGAAAAGACCACAGAAATAACTCAAACTTTGTCCAAAACCCATTTGTAAACAGCATTAAATGTGTACCCTATATCTAATTGACATTTTTTCTATAAAATGGAAAAGTGCCTTATCATATATCCTGTTCTCTCCTTCAATTTGTTTGATACACGGTGTACTAATGTAAAGTCCAGGATCGCCTACCACCACTTATTAATTTGCCTCAGTTTCACTACTGCTCTTTTCAGCCTTGATAGTGCCTTGCAATATAATCTGTAACATTCCTCTCAATTAAATGAAATGGACCTTAAGTAAACAAATTCTTTAAACCTGAGCAGCGAGTATAGTTGAATGGATCCAAGCAAACCTAGTAGCAACGAGTCAGATTCCTCCAGCAAGGTTGTTGTTTAAAGTTCTGATTAACATGGCAGTCTCACACTAATGTTAAAGTTTCAGGTTTCATTGGTGAGGCTCAAGTGTACATTCATAAATAAAATATAATGCAGATCAACATCTGCAGATCTGCAATTTGATTGTCATAAATTACAAGGGGAGTTTGAAAGTTCTCTTTTAGATTCCAAATCCTGAAATATTTCTTTAAGACTAGAATTTGTTTCTAATTCATTAATCAGCAAGGTTGCAGCACACCATTTAGATACCCTGGCATGCTTTCAAAAGCACTTTCAAGATTTTCTGCAAAATGCATTCATATTATTGCCAATTTTTATTTTAACATTCAATTAAAGTGATTGAATCAATTTAATGGGTTATAAAAAGGTCAGAGACTAGTGATTGTGAAAGTTGGTAAACAATAGGAGATTAATCTTATTTCATTAGCTATATAAATCTAGGCACATTAGCAGGCAGAAGGTTTGCTAGTGTGAATCTGGCTGAATTTGAGGCACATTGGCAAAATCTGAATAGACATAACTTTGGACACTGAATCTAACTTAAGGAATACTAATTGTCCGATTAAATTAGTCTTTATGGAGTTAATTTTGTTCAAAAAATAATCATTCAGTTCAATTATTCCTTACAAATTGGTTCTGAAATCTTGCTGATTTCAACATCTGCCAATCAAAGCCCCCACCCTTTACCTTTATCCACCTATCACTTGCCAGACTTTGTTCCGTCTCCACCTCCTCCTCTCCCCCCCAACCCCCTCACCACAATCAGTCTGAAGAAGAGTGCCGACCCAAAACATCATCTATTAATGTGATGCTGCCTGACCCACTGAGTTACTCCAGCACTTTGTGTCTTTAAAAAAAAAAGCATCTGCAGTTCCTTGTGCACAACAAAATCTATCGTTTCCACTTAGGTATGCCGTAACTACAACATGCCTCTTCCTGAATGTTGGGACTCTCTAGTCATGAACAACCTAGGAATCTGATTTTACCCAAATTTTACCATTCATTTTTAAAGCTTTATCGTAATTGTAATTAATTTATTAGCCAAGTATGCTTTGCAACATACAAATAATTTGATTGTGCCATACAGTCATACCAAATAAAGCAACACACAACTATATAAAAATAAACATAAACATCCACCACAGCGGCTCCACCACATTTCGCACTGTGACGGAAAACAATAAAGTCTTATCTTCTTTCCTCTTTTTCTCCCGCGGTCGGGGCAGTTGAACCATCCGCAGTCGGGGCAATCAAAGGTCCCACTTAAGGGCGGTTGAAGCTCCCACAGCTTGGAGCTCCCGAAGTCGGTCTCTAACCAGGGACAGCGAGCTCCACAATGTTAAGTCCGCAGGCTCCCGCGGTTGGAGCTCCCAAGGACGATCCCTGGCAAAAATAAGTATTCGGGAACTTCCCTCGAGCATGAAGGAGTGTTCCAGCGACCTCGTAGGACCTCCTAGGACCACGTGTCGACCATGCTACGAGTTTGAAGGTCGAAGATTAGGCAACCTAACTCGCAGATTAGGTTGCCCAAGTGGGACAGCCCCTTTACTCCTGCATTTTGTGTCTTCCTTTGGCATAAACCAACTTCTGCAATTCCTTCCTACACATGGACAGGTCGCGACTCGACCAAAGCGTCACATACCAATGTTCTCCAGTGATGATACCCGACTTGCTGAGTTACTCCAGCAGTTTGTGTTCTTTCGTGCATTAACTAGCATCTGCAGTTCCTGTTTCTGGAAAATTGCCAATTTACTGCACGTCTCGTTCACAAAAAGCAGGACAAGTCATGTTCAGCTAATTCCCACCAATTAATCTACATTGTGCCATCAATCATCTTATTGATGACCAGTTTAGGTTCCAGCAGGACCTCTCCAACCAACACGTCATCACAACCTTGGCCCTTGCATAGACCAAAGAGACCAATTCAAGGGATGAGGTGAAACTGAATGTCTTTGACACAATGGCAGTGTTTGACTGAGTGTTGCTTCAAGGACACCTGGCTGTACTGGCCATTGAATATCAGGAAAAAACAATCCATTGATTGGAGTCTGCCAAAGAAGAGCCTTAATGACTATCGTCCATTGGCCATGACATCCACCATCTGAATTGCTTCAAGAGGCCGGTTTTGGCACACATTAACTCCAGTCTACCAAGAAAACTTGATCCACTGCAGTTTGTCTATTGCCACAACAGGTCCATGGCTGATGCCATCTCCCTGGCCCTACACTCATCCCTGGAACACCTGGATAAGATGATCACACACCTATGTCAGACTCCTATTCATGGATTAGAGTTCTGCTCTCAAAACCCATTATCCCATCCAAGCCCATCTCCAAACTTGCGGGACTTGGAGTCAGCAACAGGATCCTCGACTTCCTGACCAACAGACAACAGCGAGGATAGGTTTCAAATCATCCTCTAATCATCCTACAATAATTCTCAACACTGGTTGCTCTGCAAAGATAAGTTCTTCGCCCCATACTAGATTCCTTATACATTCATAACAGTGCAGCCAAATACTAATCAAACTCAATTTACAAGTTTGTAGATGATACCACTGAAGTGGGCATGATATCAAATAATAATGATATGCAGTACAGGAAGGAGATCGAGAACATTGTACCCAGGTGCCAAAACAACAAACATTCTCTCAATTTAAGCAAAGGAGATTGTGATTGACTTCAAGAAGCAAAGCAGTACATACACATACAGTGCATATATAGATGGTGCCAAAGTAGAGATTGTTGAACGGTTCACATTATTAGGAAGAAACATCACAAGGAATTAGTCCTGGACCAGCCACATGAAGCAATGGCCAAGAAAACCAATGCCCAACTTCCTTAGAAGGCTTAGGAAGTTCAGCATATCCCAATAACTCTCACCAATTTCTACAGATGTGCCGTAGAAAGCATTTTATCAGGATGCATCACAGCTTGGTTTAGGATCAGCTCCATATAAGAGTACAAGAAATGACAGATTTGTGGACCATCACACAAACCAACCTCCCTTCCATGGACTCCATATACATATTCACGCTACCTTAGCAAAGCACCAGCATAATCAAGGACGAGTCTCAACCTGGTCACTCCCTCTTCTTCACTCTCCCACCAGGCAAGAGGCACAGAAGGTTGAAAATACCACACCTCCAGACTCGGACAGTTTCTTCCCAGCTGTTATCAGGCAACTGAATCATCCTCATCATCTAAGTGCGGTCCTGACCTCCCATCTATCTCATTGGAGACCTTGAAATATCTTGAATCTGACTTTATCTTGCACTAAACGATATACCATTCATCCTGTATCTGTACACTGGACAGCTTGGTTGTAGTCATGTCTTTTCATTAACTGGACACCACACGACAAAAAAGCTTTTCACTGTACCTTAGTTCACATGACAACAATAAACTAAACTAAACAGAACTGAACTAGTGTTAAAGAAGGAACTGTAGACGCTGGAGAATCGAGGGTACACAAAAGGCTGGAGAAACTCAACGGGTGCAGCAGCATCTAAGGAGCGAAGGAGATAGGCGACGTTTTGGGTCGCAACCCTTCTTCAGACTGGTCAGGGATCAGGGAAACAAGAGATATAGATGGTGATGTGGAGAGAAAAAGAACAATGAATGAAAAATATGCAAAAATGTATAAAGGGAACATTGTAAGCCGTTTGTAGTGTGAAAATGAGAAGCTAGTGCAACTAGGGTGGGGGAGAGATAGAGAGAGAGGGAATGCCAGGGCTCGAGGGCTGAGGGAGAGGTGGGAAGGGGAGGAGACAGCAAGGGTTAACAGAATTGAGAAAATTCAATGTTCAAGCCCAAAGGATGCAGACTCCCCAAGCGGAATATGAGGTGCTGTTCCTCCAGCTTGCGGTGTTGTCCTACGTTACATAAAGGAAGGTTGTGATTGTTGAAGGTCACCCATTTTGGCCTCAGAAACTCTTCATGTCCACATCCTTGGCTCTTTTGCTTCACAATGACCTTACATTCATCAGAAGGTGGGAACTGTTGGAATATTGTCTGAAGATTTCACAGTCTTCAGTTCCAATTGTGACTCCTCGGCAACTAAAGCATTCCATGCCTGTATTCAGCAAAAATAAATAAAAATACAAATAGCTACTTTCCGCAACACAAAAGTGCCCCATAATGATCAATCCAACAGAAGAGATTCTGGTTACTTCCTCTTGACATTCAATGCCAATATCGCAGCTGAGACCCTGCCATCAGCATCTAGGGACTCACCATTGACTGGAAGTGAGAGTATGTCAGAGGCTGGATACTAACTTCTTGGCACCAGGCTTTCCTCCATCTCAAAGCACGTCATATGCACGATGGAATGCCCTTTGCTGGCTTTAATTACATCTCCAACAACTATCAGGAAATTCGACAGTGTCAAGTGTCCGATGGAATCATAATTGATTCACTGCAGCAGCAATTCCCTCCACACCAACTGCAGTGTACATTTATAAAATGCACCACAGCTGCCCAAGCTCAGTACTTGCAGTCTCCACCACCAGAAAGGACAAGGCGATACCACATAAGGGGATAAGACCCCTGGGAACACCACCACCCACAGGATGATCTCCAATTCGTGCATTCTTCCCATTTGGGAAATGGATTACAATTCCTTCATAGTTACTGGGCCTAAATCCTGGAATTTCTGACTCGGTGGCGCAGTGGTAAGAGTAGGCCGAGCGGTAGAGTTGCTGCCTTAAGGGCCTGTCCCACTTTCCCAAGTCCTCTGCTGAGTTGAAAGGACCTTAAAAAAAAAAAATCAAGATTTTTGTGATTTACGAACTCCTCCTCCCGACTATCTTTTTACTCGTGGACTTTTTTGTCATGCTGAAAAAAACGTCCCGACTTACCTGATGCCCCGAGTACCTACGGCTGGCATTACGAGCCGCTATGATATATCTATGGACTCCTATGGACTCGCTACGGACATTCTCCGAGTTTGAATCAAGGGGAAAACTCGGGAGAATTCATGAGTAACTCGGGAAAGTGGGACAGGCCCTTTATAGCGCCAGACACCCAGATTCGATCCTGACTACAGGTGCTGTCTGTACAAAGTTTGTACATTCTCCCAGTGTCCTGCGTGGGTGTTCTCTGGAAACTCCAGTTTCCTCCCACACTCCAAAGACATACAGGTTTGTAGGCTTGTAGAGTTGAGCTGAAGAAGGGTCTCGACCCGAAATGTCGCCTATCTCCTTCGCTCCTTAGATGCTGCTGCACCCGCTGAGTTTCTCCAGCCTTTTGCGTACCCCAGGTTTGTAGGCTAATTGGCTTGGTAAAATTGTAAATTGTCCTTAGTGTGTGTAGGATAGTGTGCGGGGACTAGGTGGGCTGAAGGGCCTATTTCCACACTGCACATCTAAACTAAACTGTTTTCTGAGTAAAATTGTAGCTGTTCAAGAAGGGGGCTCACCACATCTTCTCAAGTGTTATTAGGGATGGACCGTGAATGCATCTTAAAAAGTAAATAGAAGGTAACAGAGTCATGATACAAGTAGAACTGTTCCAAGTTTATGAAATAATAATATTTAACTTTTTAATAAGCTTTTTACGGTTGAAAGTCTTCAATATTTCTACAAATTTTTTATCAACTATTTGAAATAGCTTGTCTAAGATTTTACATAAAAGTTCAATTTTCCGATGAATCAAGTGCAATTTTCCTTTGAAATCTATTCTCAATCTTTGACTTTTATGCCATGTGTAAAAACATCATAAAGAAATGGGCGGCACAGTGAAGCAGCAGTGGAGTTGCTGCCTTACAGTGCTTGCAGTGCCAGAAACCCAGTTTCAATTCCGACTACGGGTGCTTTCTGTACGGAGTTTTTACTTTCTCCCCATGACCGCATGATTTTTTCTTTGAGATCTTCGGTTTCCTCCCACGCTCCAAAGACGTATGGGTTTGTAGGTTAATTGGTTTTGTTTACATGTAAATTGTCCCTGGTGTATGGAGGATGGTGTTAATGTGCGGGGATTGCTGGTCACGCGGACCCAGTGGGCCAAAGGGTCCATTTCCTCGCTGTATCTCCAAACTAAACTAAATTCAGTATGAAGGTCTCGACTTGAAACGTCACCCATTCCTTCTCTCCAGAGATGCTGCCTCTTGTATTTTGTGCCTATCTTCAGTGTAAACCAGCATCTGCAACTCCTTCGTACACATAACAAAATTTGAGGTTGGTGTAAGTTTAATCACATTCAGATATTTTATTGCTCTTTCCAGACTTGCCTCTTAATATTGACATAAGGTGGTGGTTTACCAAAAAATACACAAAGTGCTGGAATAACTCAGCGAGTCAGACAGCATCTCTAGAGAACATTGAAAAGCAACATTTCAGGTCAAATCCTTCTTCAGACTCATTAATAGATTGTGCAGTAAGGAACTGCAGATGCTGGTTTACACCGAAGATGACCGGTGTACAAAATGCTGGAGTAACTCAGCGGAACAGACAGGCGCTTCTTCAGACTCGGCACCTTCGAGCCAGCACCGTCATTCATTGTGATCATAGCTGATCTTCCCCAATCAATAACCCATGCCTGCCTTCTCCCCATATCCCTTGATTCCACCAGCCCCAAGAGCTCCATCTAACTCTCTCTTAAATCCATCCAGTGATTTGGCCCCCACTGCCCTCAGTGGCAGGGAATTCCACAATTTCACAACTCTCTGGGTGAAAAAGTGTTTTCTCACCTGAGTCCTAAATGGCCTCCCCTTTATTCTAAGTCTATGGCCCCTGGTTCTGGACTTGCCCAACATTGGGAAAAATGTTCCTGCATCTAGCCTGTCCAGTCCTTTTATAATTTTATATGTTTCTGTAAGATAACCCCTCATCCTTCTAAACTCCAGTGAATACAAGCCTAGTCTTTTCAATCTTTCCTCATATTGACAGTCCCGCCATCGCAGGGATCAATCTCGTGAACTTACGCTGCATTGCCTCAATCACAAGGATGTCCTTCCTCAAATTAGGAGACCAAAACTGTACACAATACTCCAGATGTGGTCTTACCAGAACCCTATACAACTGCAGAAGAACCTCTCTACTCCGATACTGAAATTATTTTGTTTTGAAGGCTAACATTCCATTAGCTTTCTTCACTGCCTGCTGTACCTGCACACCAACTTTTAGTGACCGGTGTACAAGGACACCCAGGTCTCGCTGTACCTCCCCCTTACCTAACCTAACCTCATTGAGATAATAATCTGCTCCCTTGTTTTTACCACCGAAGTGGATAACCTCACATTTATCTATATTATACTGTATCTGCCACACATCTGCCCACTCACTCAACCTGTCCAGGTCACCCTGCAACCTCCTAACACCCTCTTCACAGTTCACACTACCACCCAGCTTTGTGTCATCCGGAAACTTGCTAGTGTTGCTCCTAATTCCAAATCATTAACATAAATGGTAAACAGTGGTGGCCACAACACCGAGCCTTGCGGCACTCCACTCGCCACTGCCTGCCATTCTGAAAAGGACCCGTTCACTCCTACTCTTTGCTTCCGGTCTGGCAATCAATTTTCTATCCATGTCAACACCCTACCCCCGATACCATGTGCTCTAATTTTAGTCACCTGTCTCCCGGGCGGGACTTAATCAAAGGCTTTCTGAAAGCCTAGATACACTACATCCACTGGCACCCCTTCATCCATTTTACTTGTCACATCCTCAAAAAATTCCAGAAGATTAGTCAAGCATGATTTCCCTTTCATAAATCCATGTTGACTTGGACTAATCCTTTTACTGCTATCCAAATGCCCCATTATTACCTCTTTAATAATTTACTCCAGCATCTTTCCCACCACCGAAGTCAGGCTAACTGGTCTGTAATTCCCCGTTTTCTCTCTCGCTCCTTTCTTGAAAAGTGGGATAACATTAGCTATCCTCCAATCCACAGGAACTGATCCTGAATCTATTGAACATTGGAAAATGATCACCAATACGTCCACTATTTCTAGAGCCACCTCCCTGAGGACCCTGGGATGCAGACCATCAGGCCCAGGGGATTAATCATCCTTCAGTCCCATTAGCCTACCCAATACTATTTCTTGCCTAATGAAAATTTATTTCAGTTCGTCTACCCCCTTAAATCCTCCAGTACATCTGGGAGATTGTTTGTGTCTTCCTTAAAGTCCTGAACCACTATACGAGTTCATTCAAAGATTTCTCCCGAGTTTGCCCCAATTCGAACTCGGAGATTTACGGTAATGGCCGCTTGTCAGTACTCAGGGCTCTCATGGACATTTTTCCACATGTTGAAAAATCTTCACAAGTCTTCCCGAGTTTACCGCGTTTCCCGAGTACCTGCCGTTAGCGTTACGAGCCGCTAAGAGACGTCCCCGAGCTCAGACGTACCCGCTACATTCATTCTACGTGCTTACCACGAGTTTGATTTTTTTTTAAACTCAGGAGAGCACTTGAATGAACTCGTACAGTGGGACAGGGCTTTTAGTGAAGACTGATCCGAAGTACCTGTTCAATTCTTCTGCCATTTCCTTGTTCCCCATAATAATTTCACCAGTGCTGCCTTCAAGGGACCCACATTTGACTTTGCTATTCTTTTTTCCTTAACATATCTAAAGAAGCTTTTACAGTCCTTCTTTATATTCCTGGCCAGCTTCCCCTCGTACTTCATCTTTTCAGCCGTATTGCCAGTTTTGTTTCCTTCTGTTGTCCTATGGAAGTTTCCCAATCCTCTGGAATGACGTTTCGGGTTGAGACAGCCTTTTCAAACTGACGAAGGGTCTCGACCCGAAACATCACCCATTCCTTCTCTCCAAAGATGCTGCCTGTCCTGCTGAGTTACTCCAGCATTTAGTATCTACCAATTCTGTAGGGGGTTGGTTTCCACAAGAGCCATACAGGTTGCTTAGTAATAATGATGGTCAAAACAAATGGTATTTAAATCTCAAACATATTTTACTTAACATGTATAACCTTGGATTTCATAGTGAGCATAGTTTATAAATAATTGGATATTATCCCATTCGATAGTGATTCAGCTCTGATGGCCTTGGTAACGATTGCAGCTGTGCACCGTCATGCAGAATTATCTCTGTCAGCTTTTTCCAGTTTGCATTTAATTGAATATGTTACAGATCATTGCACAGAACAGTGGTCAATGTTGTCAAAAGCAAATTCTGGCCAATGCTGTAAACTGACCAATTGTCGTCAACTGCTCAAGTGAAACCCAGAGTTAATAGACAGGACAATGGATGGATGCACATGGATGAACTAAAGCCTTTTAAAAGTTGAAGAGATGCTTGACTTAATGAATGTTAGCAAAGCCCTAATCAAATTCCTTTGACAATAACTGTAACCATTTCCCCGACGATAAATAATGCTTATTTTAGAATAGTGGTTTTATAAAATGTGGTGTAAAATGGAGTATATGTGAATACCAAATGTCATTTTTTCTGTCCCAGAATGAAGAAAGTACTCGATATATGAATCCTAATGAGGTATATTATCTAAATGAGGAGTACTTTAATGCCTCAGCCCTATGAGAACCTTTCACCTATATTCGGGAACTTGGTTTAAGTATTCATTAACCTTCCCCCTTCCCCCCCCCCCCCCCCCCCCCCCTTCTTTCCTCTTGTCCTTTTGCATCATCCCCAATTATAAGAATTGCCACAAAGGCTGTGGGGGCCAAGTCTATGGCGTCTGAAAAAGGGTCTCAACCCGAAATGTCACTCATTCCTTCTATCCATAGATGCTGCCTGTCCTGCCTAGTTACTCCAGCATTTTGTATTTATCTTTGGTGCAAACCAGCTTCTGCAGTTCCTTCCTACACACCGAGTCTATGGATATGTTTAAGGCGGAGATTGACAGATTCTTGATTAGTCAGGGTGTCAGGGGTTATGGGGAGAAGGCAAGAGAATGAGGTTGAGAGGGAAAGATAGATCAGTCATGATTAAATGACAGAGTAGTCTTGATGGGCCAAATGTTCAACTTCTCCCTGTAGCTAATACCGCCTAATCCAGGCATCATTCAGGTAAGCCTCCTCAGCAATCTTTCAAAAGCATTCACTACATTCCTGAAACTGGGTGGCGCCAGCAATTGCTGCCTCGCCAACAGTCTGTCTGCCCCTTCCTTATTTGTGGTTTTAATAGTATGTGTTAAATGTATGTTTTTAGTGTTCTTTAGCTTGTTTTATGTGGGGGATGGGGGGCGGGGTTGGGGGGGAACTTTTTCTAATCTCTTACCTCGACAGAGATGCAATTGTTTTCTGTATCGCATCTCCGTCCGCACTGCGGCCAAACATCGAGGAGTTGGCAGACTTTGCTGGAGACCGACTTTGGGAGCTCCACCGCGGGAGCTGCAGGACTTAACATCGTGGAGCTCGCAGTCCCTGGTTAGAGACCGGCTTTGGGAGCTTCAAGCCATAGGAGCTTCAATCGCCCCGACACGGGAGCTTTGATCACCACCGACGGGGGCTTCGATGGATGGATCAACTGCCCTGACCTCGGGAGAATAAAGAGAGGAAGAAGATTGGACTTTATTGCCTTCCATCACAGTGAGGAATGTGGGGAATCCGCTGTGGTGGATGTTTATGTTAACCTTTATGTAGTTGTGTGTCTTGTTGCTTATTTTCTAGTATGGCTATATGGTAATTCGCATACCACTGTACCTTAATTGGTACATGTGACAATAAAAGACCTTTGTAACATGACGCCAAAACCATCACTTATCTATCTGATATAACCTATCCAAAAGTTTTTTAAATGCCACTAATGCATCTGCTTCAACCACCACCCCTGGTAGCATGTTCCAGGTACTCACCACCCTCTGCGTAACAACACCTGCCCCGCATACATTTCCTTTAAACATTGCCCCTCTCACCTTAAAGCTCTGGCCTCCAGTATTTGATGTTCTGTTCCTGGGAAAATGATTCCGACAGTTGACCCTATCTATGCTTCTCCTCATTGTGTGCACTTCTGTCACGCCTTCCCACAACGTCTGGCATTCCAGAGAAAACAGTCCAAGTCTGTTCAACTTCTCCCCTGTAGCTAATGCCGTCTAATCCAGGCACCTTTCAGGTAAGCCTCCTCTGCATCCTTTCAAAAGCATTCACATCATTCCTGAAATACGGCAACCAGAACTCCACCTCTTTGACTTCCTCTGAAACATCAAAACCCTGGAACATTGAGCTGCCAGACAGGTCCCTTCGGCAACCACACCTCCGCAATGGCCATAGCAGAAGCGTCCACGTCACGTGGCTGGAAGCTGGAAGTATCCTAATTCTGCTACCACCATCATCTATTGCAACAAGTGATGGGTCCCACCGATTGTCGCTGGAAGCTTGCGTCCTTTTCAGGATGGACGATGACTGCGATGTCAACATTTGAAACATGAAAGATGGACACAAAAGAAAAAGCCACAACATCATAGTCCCAAACAGCAATCTAGACTCTAAAGATCCCAGAGTGTCTGATGTTCACTACAGGCAAACGATGCAGTATGTGCACCTTATTATGCTAAAACATGAATTGCACACTTGTCCATGCAAAACCTTTGTCGTTTCCTGGAGGTTTAACCATAAGAGGTTCAATCATTACCTTGCATGCAACATTCACCTCAAACTCAGTATTAACCAGTCCAGGAGATGAAGAAAAGCAAAGCTAACATATTTGTTTACCTGCTCTCGCACATTGAAGATAACCCAAGAGACTTTAAAACCAATAAAATCCAATAACTCTTGCCTTTATGGAGGATATTTTGAGCAATTGATCTGACAGTGTAATTTTATGAACTATGAATACACAATGGCAAACCCTAGAACAGTCAGGAGAATCAAACGATTATTTGGAACGAGCTGATGCAAGAATAAGTTGTGCAATTTGGCAAAGTTGGCAAAGAATAAGTTATGTGTAGACGGTGCCTTAACACTAGCGACTCCTGCGTACTGACAGGGCAGTCTACTATCTTACTCTCTTATACTTAGTATGATTGTGCCGATTGTGTGCTAAATCGATTGTGCTGATTGTCATGGAACTTTATGCTCACTTATGAACTTGAACTCACTGAGGGTGCATGTGACAATAAGATACCACTGAACCATTACGCAGGATGCTTAGGTTAGAATTGATCAAATCTATTACAAGTTTTGGTACTTTTAACGCTGCGCGATTAAATTTGTTGCCGCTGCTTATATTAAAAAAAAACACTTTGGAAAATGGTAAGGTGCCCTTTATAAGCAGAGCGAGGTCAAATGCAAACAGGAATAACAGCACCTCATATTCCACTTGGGGAGCCCGCAATCCATGGGGATGAACACTCAATTTGCTAAGTTCAGGTGAAGCCATCCCCTCTATCCCCCTTCTTTTTTTATCCATTCTGTTTCCCCACCATCACCACTCTCCTCCCAGTCGGCACACCTTTCTCCCGTTGTCCACATCACCCAATTCCTTTCCCCTCTCCTCTTCACACCCCTCCCCACTCACAATTTAAGATGGGAGTCAGCAATAAAAGTACCCAAACTTGTAATAGATTTGATTGATTCTAGCCCAAGCCTTTCTTCCCTTCAGTCCACCAATTGGAAGGGCCCTGTCCTTCTTCTTCTTCTTGCGTATGGCGTGCACAGCCTAAAGTTGTAGGACAACTTGTTCTATTTGATCTTACTTGATTGGGCACGCCAGGTTGATTGCATTCATCGAAACATGGTGGACCACGTAAAGGTTACAATCTTCCACTCCTGGCCCTGTCCTGAAACATCAAATGTGTCCATTTCCCTCCACAGATGTTGCCTGGGCATGCCGAGTCCTCTAGCACATTGTTTTTAGCTACTAACTAGCAATGTTTGCTGTGGAATCCTTCTCACCCATGAGGATCACGTTTGTCTGGAAGATTCAGAAGGTCATCCAGCATGGAATCAGGTCTTAACCCACCAAGTCTGTGCTGACCATGTAAAACACCCATTTGTATATTATCCCCCCCGGATTTCCATTAACCTCTTCCAGATTCTGCTACTTGTCTATTCACGTGGCAATTTACAGCAGCATTGGAATATTCAAGCAGACCAAAGAAGCCAGGGGGGAAACTTCACAGAGCACCAGCGGTCTGGATTAAACTGAGTTGTAAGAGCTGCGAGGCAGTTGTTCCACTAAATGTGCACAGGGCTCCCCCAACCACAGACTTAGTTTAGTGTGTAGAACAGTACAGCACAAGAATAGGCCCTTTGGCCCACCATGTCTGCACTGACCATGATGCCAACCCAATTAATCCCATCTGCCTGTTCAAGGGCTGTATCTCTCCATTCCCTGCCAGGTCATTTTTACGAGAATGTTACGGGGACTCAAGGGCCTGAGCTATAGGGAGAGGTTGAGCAGGCTAGGTCTCTATTCCTTGTAGCACAGGATGATGAGGGCTGATCTTATGATTCTGTACATCTCTATCAGAGGAATAGACGCACAGAATCTCTTGCCCCGAGTAGGGAAGTTGAGAACCGACACCTAGGTGTAAGGTGAGGGGGGAAAGATTTAATAGAAACCCCAGGGATAACTTTTTCACACAAAGGAGGGTGTGTGAATGGAACGAGCTGCCAGAGGAGGTAGTTGAGCCAGATATAAACGCAATATTTAAGAAAAATGTAGACAGGTACAAGGATAAGACAGGTTGGAGGGATATGGACCAAACGCAGGCAGGTGGGACATTCTGGTTGGTGTGGATAAGTTGAGCCGAAGGGTCCGTTTCCATGCTGTATGAGACTCTATGATCATGTGCCTATCTAAAAACTTCTTAAACATTGCAATCAAGAGTCAAGAGTGTTTAATTATTATATATACTGACAATGGAACAATGAAATTCTAATTTGCAGTGGCATAACAGACCATAAACACAATACACACAGATAATATGTAAATTTAAAAAAATTATATCTGTTTCTACCACTTCCCCTGGCAGCGCACTCCAGACACCCGCAACTTTATGTAAAAAAAAAACTAAATTTTCTCATAATTTTTTTTGTACGTCTCTGATGAGCCAGAAAAAACAACCCAAGTTTGTCCAATCTCTCTTCAGATTTAATACTCTCTAATCTAGGCAATGATCTGGAAAACCTCTTCAACAAAAACCTCTCTCCAAAACCTACGCAATCTTCCTGTGAACAGAGCTTCACACAATACTCCAATTATGGCCGAGCACACATGTTCTACACCTGCACCATGATTTCCTGACCCTTCGGCTCACTGGCAGGCATTTGCTATGTACGTTCGCCTGCCCTTTTGCTGCTGTATGTGCATCTTTAAATGATAAAACATGCATTGTACACGCTTCCATCCATCCCTCGCGGCATCAGCTTTACATTCACATCATTCTTCTGGTCACTGGAGCAATTCTTTCACTATCCTGATGTCCTTGATGTCAAGGGTACACAAAAGGCTGGAGAAACTCAGCGGGTGCAGCAGCATCTAAGGAGCGAAGGAGATAGGCGACGTTTCGGGTCGAGACCGTTCTTCAGACTGGTCAGGGATCAGGGAAACGAGAGATATAGACGGTGATGTGGAGAGATACAGAACAATGAATGAAAGATATGCAAAAGAGTATCAATGATAAAGGGAACAAGCCATTGTAAGCTGTTTGTGGTGTGAAAATGAGAAGCTGGTGCGACTAGGGTGGGGGAGGGAGATAGAGAGAGAGGGAATGCCAGGGCCCGAGGGCTGAGGGAGAGGTGGGAAGGGGAGGAGACAGCAAGGGTTAACAGAATTGAGAAAATTCAATGTTCAAGCCCAAAGGATGCAGACTCCCCAAGCGGAACGCGAGGTGCTGTTCCTCCAACTTGCGGTGTTGCTCACTCTGGCCGTGGAGGAGGCCCAGGACCGAGAGGTCGGATACGGAATGGGAGGGGGAGTTGAAATGCTGAGCCACCGGGAGGTCGGGTTGGTTAATGCGGACCGAGCGGAGGTGTTCTGCGAAACGATCGCCAAGCCTCCGCTTGGTCTCACCGATATAGATCATCTGGCATCTCCCTACTTTTAAGTAGGAGAATCCTGAAGCAGAGGACTTGACCCGGATCACTGACTAACTATCCGTTTATCTCCACAGATGGACACATATCTCTGAATACCTGCCCCAAGCCCAGCGTATTAATGCAATTACTACAGCTCATCAATGCCTCATATTTCCTTTAAAGATTGAGTAGGTTTTGTATGTTGACAAATGCTCAGTTGATCGTCTACAAGTGTGCGGTAGAGAATACACTGACTGGTTGTATTCCTGCCTTGTTGCTCAACTCAAACACCCAGGAACAAAGGAGATTACGCAGTGTGCTAGATACTGTACAGTCCATTGCAGATACTGACTTCCACACCATTGAAGGAATCTATCGAAGGCCTGGCTAAAAAAAAATAAATCCCTTTTTCCAGGCGACGTCCACCACTCTATATCAGCTAACGCCATCGCTGCCTTCTCTCAACTAAAACCCCCACGTAGATCATTCAGCATCTCTTGGTGTCTAACCTTCCACAGATGTTCTCTTTGTTTTCTCCATCTGTTACCCTTCTCCAGAGCACCTGCCATTTTCTTCAGTGGTTTCACCCCACCCCCCTGCCCACCATAGCAACCGGGCTCTCAGTGATTTCCTGAATTTATGTTCTCACTCCCTTTCTTCCTGCCCAGATTGGATAAAGCTGCATGAAATGTGTAGGAAGGAACTGCGGATGCTCCAGTCTGTAGAAGGGTCTCAACCCAAATGCTGTCGGATCTGCTGAGTCACGCCAGCTTTTTTGTGTCTATCTCTGGATTTGTCCATTACTGACACTAGAGTTCACGTTCAAAAGGCCTATCATTTTGATCGCCTTTTGCGCGATATCCCCTCTCCTTTCTGTATTCCAAAGAAATCTATTCTCTTTGATCCATTATGATTCAAGCTTCCATTGCCACCAACATACATTCCCCTTCACATGGCACCTTCTCAAGCAAACATAGGATACCTGCCATTTAACCTCCTTCCTACTCTTCAATACGATACAATAGAACTTTACCGATTCCAGGAGAGAAATTGATCAAATACTCTCACTAACAATAACAAACACTCTTTCCAGGTGGAGAAATTATTTACATCTTGCACAAATCAGTGTCGGAGTAACTCAACAGGTCAGGCGTCATCTGTGGTGGGAATGTAAAGGCAAAGTTAAAGGTAAAATGCTTGTAGAAACGACCAGTGGGGTGGGTGGGGGGAGAAATTTATTACTGTGATCAGAAAATGCAACCACTTGGTCCATATTTGTGGAACCAATTCATAATAACAATTACTAACAAAGAAATGCTCATTTACCCTGAAACTATGACTAAATACATTCAAACTTGCAGGCTCAATTTGCATTCTAGACCATGATATTGGAGCCTCATCCAACCAGAATGATTGCGGTGTGAACACTATATACAATGGTCCAGTTTTACACCCGCTAGATAACAGGCAGGCTTTGCTCTCAGTATTCAAGTGGAATAATTTGGTAAAAGAGTACAAGACTTGTTAAATGTTTCAAACTATAATCTGATTTTGAAAGCCATTAAGTTTTCAATCATTTCCCTAATGAAAAAAAGTAGCATATTTTGATATTAGTTTGCAAACAAATAATTGCTTAGAGCAAAGCAACTTAAAGCAAAGTTCTCGCATTTTTCCAAGTAATTAATAGAAATCAGTCCACTCCATTCCCATTGCCTGCATCGGCAATGATATAGCACAGGCTATGTTTAGAACATATTATCTTACCTCCAGGTCTTCGTTCGTGTTTAGGTCCTGGAGTTGTATCACAAGAAGCAAATGTTACAAGTTGACCCAGGAGCAGAAGCAATAGCCTCTGCATTTGTCTTGGTCTCTGCATTATATTTGGAGTTCTGTGTTTTTTTTTCTTTTAACATAAAATGCCTCCACTAGCAACTCTCTCACTCTACTACAGGTCTCACAAATCAGTTCAGATAAAGTGTGGTTGTACTGATGTTGTAACTCCAAAACCTGCCCTTTAAAGGTCTGCTCCCTGTGACTCTGCCCCTTCTAATTCTTCCCGTATTCAACGTCATGTGAACCGCATGATGTCTTGAATACTCACTAGCAATTAAAGGTGACAGTCCATTCTTATGGCCACATTACAATTTTGCCAGGCAGAAAATAAAGCCTTTGTTGCAGAGACGCTGCATGTAACGTGAGTCCACATGCTGACACAGTGGTGGGGACAAAGTGCAGGAATAAAGGTAATTTAAACAGTGTAAGCTGCTTTAAACAGAACTTTTGTACTTCACTGACCAATTTCATTAACAGTCCAAAAATATTATCAAATCTGATGGACTACAAATAATAACATAGCAATTTGTTTGATAACATGTTTTAGATAGGTACATGGGTATGCAAGGAATAGAAGGATGTGGATTACAAGCAGGCAGAGGAGATTATTTTAACCTGCCACCATATTCAGCATATGCATTGCGGTAATATTCTATATTAATATTCAATGTAGAAAACAAATTCCAAAACATTTCACAATTGAAAGTGAATAAAGAATACTAGCTAACTGCTAAAAAGGGAGACCAGGAGGTACAGAAGTTCCGTGATAAAGAATATTGAAAAAATATTTTTATTTCAAATATATACTAGAAATTCAATTGGTACATGTTTTTCTCTACGTTCATCGAACCACCATATCAATACATTGTCTAAGAAAGTGTCAAAGCCATTCATGTTTCCTTCTTAAACAATACATCTATCATCAAGTGTGTAGGAAGGAACTGCAGATGCTGGTTTACACCGAAGATCGACACAAAATGCTGGAGTAACTCCGAGAGGACAGGCAGCATCTCCGTTGAAAAAGAATAGATGACGTTTCGGGTTGAGATTCTTCGTCGGACTGAGAGTCAGTGGCGAGGGAAACGAGAGATATGAACAGATACCTGGAACAAATGAATGGAAGGTTTGCAAAAAGGACATATCAAAGCCAGCAACGATGGTCAACGAAAGGTGGAGCCCACAATGGTTTGGTCCTGAGACTGCTCCCGATAGCCCAGCCCCTCTGTATCTGGTGACAGCCAGGCACACAGAAGGTGGCGGGTGTCTGGAACGAGCTGCCAGAGAAGGTAGTTGGGGAAGGTATAATAACAACATTTAAAAGACATTTGGACAGATACATGGATAGGATAGTTTTAGAGGGATATGGGCCCAAGGCAGGCAGACAATATTCCAAATGTAGCCTGACCAACATTTTATAACCGGGGCAGATGCTTTACTCTTGACCATTTGAACCTGCAAAGAATGGCAACACAGCCGAGCCCATCACTAGTTTGTCACTTCATTCCATCCAGCCCACCTTCATGCCGAATTGCATTAGGAAGTCTGGAAAGGATGCCTGCCGTTCTGGCCATTTCCTTTCCTCCCTTCAATCCTCTGGGAGATGATACAGGAGCTTTATAAGTTCATAAGTGATAGGAGCAGAAATTAAGCCATTCGGCTCATCAAGTCTACTCCGCCATTCAATCATGACTAATCTATCTATCCCTCTCAACCCCATTCTCCTGCCTTTTCTCCATAGCCCCTCACACCCGTACTAATCAAGAATCTATCAATTCCTCCTTAAAAATATCCATTGACCTGACCTCCTCACCCGTCTGTGGCAATTAATTCTCCAGAGTCACCAAACCCTCCTCCTCATCTCCCTCCTAAAGGTATGTCCTTTTATTCTGAAGCTATGGCCCCTGGTCCTAGACGTTCCCACCAGTGGAAACATCCTCCCCTCATCCACTATCCAGGCCTTTCACTATACAGTAAGTTTCAATGAGGTCTCCCCACTTCCTTCTAAACTGCAGCGAGTGCAGGCCCAGCGCCGTCAAACACTCATCATTGCACGCTCTGGATGATCAGACTGGAGAGCAGTTTCTTCCCCACTGTTATCAGACTCTTGAACCAATTACCGTTTTCACACATACTTCCTGGAATTGCTGCCAAGTATTGCAAAAAACAGTAAAGTACAGCGCTGGAACAGCCGCTTCAGCCCAGAATGCCAAACACAATGCCAGGATAAATTAATCTCATCTGCATGGACATGATTCATAAACCACCATTCCCTGCATATCCATGTGCCTATGTAAAAGTCTCTTGAAAGCCACTGTCGTAATTGCCTCCACCAACTCCCCTGACAGTGCATTTCAATGTTATTGCACTTTTGTCTGCTTTTGTACTATTATGGATTCCACTACAATCTTTGCACCATTCTGCTGTTTAGCATTTGTTCTATTTATAGTTGTGCTCATTGTACTTACTGCTCATTTTGTGAAAAAGGAAGTTAATTGCACACTAATTAAATTTGGTGTGTATAACACTAAACTAATTTGATCTGAAGAATTTTTGCTTGAGGCATTTGCAAGAGCATATTGAGTTCTTCCAGAACTACAGCTAATTGCTTCCTGTAGGAAGTGGCCAAGGAGTTTTCTGTGAGGTCATAAGGCAACCAGTGATTAAGCTGCTGACAAAGCTTCAATGACCAACGTTCAATTTTGACTTCTACAGCTGAGTCTGTGGTCTTCGTATGTCCTCTGTAATTATGTGCATTTCCCCCAGGGTCTCTGGTTTTCTCCTAAAGATGTATCGGTTGATATGTGTGTGGTAAGTTGTCCCGAATGTGTTGATGATTTATAAAATTGGGACGGAGTCTAGTGGGGAGGAGGTTCATGGGAATCTGAGGAGAATAAAAAAGGAGCTGGTGTACGATTAGTATAAATGGATGATTGAAGGCTGGTGTAGACCCAATGGGCCAAATGGCTTGTTTCTGTGCTGTATGTTTCCATAACTTCAGCCTCTAAGAACATGCCTATAGTGGAAGCCTATTGACAATATCTACACTTTATGTTGACTCGGGAAAGCAGCCAACATAATTAAGAATAATTTATTCTCTCTTCCCTCCTCTCGCAACAGCCAGAAGATACAAAGGCTTCAAACCATGCAATACTAGATTCAGGAACAGCTTCTTCCCCACTGTTATCAGACTACTGAAGGTTCCTCTCATAAGATAACAGTGTAGTTCTGATCTCCCAACATACTGCTTTGCGGCCCTTGCACTTTCTTTAAATCTATACTTTCTCTTTAGTTGTAACTTGCTAACTGTAACAATACCTTATGCAATAATGCAATGGCACCGTAAAATTATTTTATGCACTCTGGTATTTTTCTCTTTGTACTAGGTGTTGTACTTGTCTATAACTTGATTGTGTGCATATATAATATGATTTGACTGGATAGCACAAAGTTTTTCTCGTTATCTTGGTACATATGACAATGATAAACTCATTTGAATACCAATCCTACGAGAAATGTTGCATGTTCCACTGCGGTTGATGTCATTTTAGGAAGTTAAAAAGGTACTTGGGAAACCAGGAATCCTGCTTACTGATTGTTAAAGAAGGAACTGCAGATGCGGGAGAATCGAGGGTTACACAAAAGGCTGGAGAAACTCAGCGGGTGCAGCAGCATCTAAGGAGCGAAGGAGATAGGCGACGTTTCGGGTCGAGACCCTTCCTCAGACTGGTCAGGGATCAGGGAAACGAGAGATATAGACGGTGATGTGGAGAGATAAAGAACAATGAATGAAAGATATGCAAAAAAGTATCGATGATAAAGGGAACAAGCCATTGTAAGCTGTTTGTGGTGTGAAAATGAGAAGCTGGTGCGACTGGGGTGGGGGAGGGAGATAGAGATAGAGGGAATGCCAGGGCCCGAGGGCTGAGGGAGAGGTGGGAAGGGGAGGAGACAGCAAGGGTTAACAGAATTGAGAAAATTCAATGTTCAAGCCCAGAGGATGCAGACTCCCCAAGCGGAATATGAGGTGCTGTTCCTCCAACTTGCGGTGTTGCTCACTCTGGCCGTGGAGGAGGCCCAGGACCGAGAGGTCGGATACGGAATGGGAGGGGGAGTTGAAGTGCTGAGCCACCAGGAGGTCGGCTTGGTTATTGCGGACCGAGCGGAGGTGTTCGGTGAAACGATCGCCTCCGTGCATTCCATTCTCCAGGCACCCATCCTCTCATCTTTACCATGGACGTCCAGTCACTCTACACCTCCATCCCCCACCAGGACGGTCTCAAAGCCCTCCGGTTCTTCCTCGACCATAGGAGCAACCCATACCCGTCCACTGACACCCTCCTCCGCCTAGCGGAGTTGGTCCTTACCCTCAATAACTTCTCTTTTGATTCCTCCCTTTTCCTCCAAACACAAGGCGTAGCTATGGGCACACGCATGGGCCCCAGCTACGCTTGCCTCTTTGTTGGGTACGTCGAACAATCCTTGTTCTCGGCGTACCAGGGCCCCATCCCCGACCTCTACCTCCGTTACATCGACGACTGCTTTGGTGTCACCTCCTGCACCCACACACAACTAACTGACTTCATTCATTTCACCACCAGCTTCCATCCGGCACTCAAATACACTTGGACCATTTCCGACATTTCCCTACCATTCCTTGACCTCACCATCTCTATTGCAGGTGATACACTCCTGACCGACATCCATTACAAACCAACTGACTCCCACAGCTACCTGGACTACTCTTCCTCCCACCCTGCTTCCTGCGGGGTGGGAGGAAGCAGGGTGGGTAGGAAGAGTAGTCCAGTAAGCGGAGGGTAGTTGAGGCCAGTTCATTGGCTATATTTAAGAGTGAGTTGGATGTGGCCCTTGTGGCTAAGGGGATCAGAGGGTATGGAGAGAAGGCAGGTACGGGATACTGAGTTGGATGATCAGCCATGATCATATTGAATGGCGGTGCAGGCTCGAAGGGCTGAATGGCCTACTCCTGCACCTAATTTCTATTTTTCTATGTAAGGACTCCATCCCCTATTCTCAATTCCTCCGTCTACGCCGCATCTGCTCCCAGGATGAGGTGTTCCACACCAGGTCATCACAAATGGCCTCATTCTTCAGAGAACGGGGATTCCCCTCCCCCACTATTGATGAGGCTCGCACCATACCCCGCAACACTGCCCTCTCTCCCCATTCCCCCACTCGCAAACAGGAAAGAGTCCCCCTGGTCCTCACCTTTCACCCCACCAGCCGGCAAATACAACACATAGTCCTCCGCCAATTTCGCCACCTCCAACGTGACCCCTCCACTCGCCACATCTTCCCATCTCCCCCCCTGTCTGCCTTCCGCAAAGACCGCCCCCTCCGCAACTCCCTTGTCAATTCTTCCCTTCCCTCCCGCTCTACCCCTTCCCCGGGCACTTTCCCTTGCAACCGCAAGAAATGCAACACTTGTCCCTTCACCTCCCCCCTCCACTCCTTTCAGGGACCCAAGCAGTCCTTCCAGGTCCGACAGAGGTTCACCTGCACCTCCTCCAACCTCATCTACTGCATCTGCTGCTCCAGATGCCAGATGATCTATATCGGTGAGACCAAGCGGAGGCTTGGCGATCGTTTCGCCGAACACCTCCGCTCGGTCCGCAAAAACCAACCCGACCTCCCAGTGGCTCAGCACTTCAACTCCCCCTCCCATTCTGTATCCGACCTCTCGGTCATGGGCCTCCTCCATGGCCAGAGTGAGCAACACCGCAAGTTGGAGGAACAGCACCTCAATTTCCGCTTGGGGAGTCCGCATCCTCTGGGCTTGAACATTGAATTTTCTCAATTCTGTTAACCCTTGCTGTCTCCTCCCCTTCCCACCTCTCCCTCAGCCCTCGGGCCCTAGCATTCCCTCTATCTCTATCTCCCTCCCCCACCCTAGTTGCACTAGCTTCTCATTTTCACACCACAAACAGCTTACAATGGCTTGTTCCCTTTATCATCTATACTTTTTTGCATATCTTTCATTCATTGTTCTTTATCTCTCCACATCACCGTCTATATCTCTCGTTTCCCTGATCCCTGACCAGTCTGAAGAAGGGTCTCGACCCGAAACGTCGCCTATCTCCTTCGCTCCTTAGATGCTGCTGCACCCGCTGAGTTTCTCCAGCCTTTTGTGTAATCCTGCTTACTGAGATGAATTTTACATTGGGTCTTAGAGCAGCAGAAATGCATGCACAACTATTCTACTGGGCAAACCCAATGTTCCAATCTGTAGGAACAATTATAACAAAACATTTATTTTGATAACAAGCTGTATGAATTTTCAGTGTGAACAAGAAACACATTTCTAAATATTTCTCAAATGGAAGTTAATAAAGAATGCTGGATAATAAGCAAAGACAGGAGTGTAGACATATGATCGGTTTGTGAAAGAAGATGATTTTTAAATATATACTAGACCAAGCGCAGACCCATTGGGTCTGTTCCCCCAAAGTGTGGTTGTGGGGGAGGGGGTGGGCGGCATGTGCGGTCACACACACTAACTACCCCCCCCCCCCCGCACACACGCTAACTACCCCCATTGATATTATATTAATATTATTAATTTGCTCCTTTTACCCCATAACCGCCCTATCCACTGACGCATAGCCCCCAACTCGCAGGCGCGTCTAGAGAGGGGGGGGGGGGGGTGTAGAGAGTGAGGGCAGAGAGAGAATGGGGAGAGACAGGGAGAAAGGAGCAGAGACAGAAGGGCAAGCGGCAGAGGGAGATGGGGTGGAGGGGAGGAGGAGAGGGAGGGTGGGTGAGGGGGGGGAGGGTTGGGGGAGCAGGGGTGAGAGAGATGGGAGGACAGAGAGAGGGGAGGATGGAGAGGGAGGCTGAGAGGGGTGGAAGGGAAGGGAGAGGGAGGGGAAGGGAAGGGGGAGGGAGGGGATGGGGTGGAGGGAAGGGGGTACGGGAGGGGTGGGGGGAAGGGGGTTTAGGGGAGGGATGGTGGGGGAGGGCAGGGGGATGGGGAGAGAGATGGGGAGGGAGAGGGAGAGAGAGAGAGAGCGTGAAATGCAACTGTGCATCACGCGTTCAGAAATGAAGTGTGCGCATCTCTTGCTGGAAAGATCTCGGCAGCTCTATGGAATTCTGGGGAGCAAGCCTGCCATGTCACACTAACCACCCCCCCCATAACCACCCCCCCTCTAACCACCCCCCTTCCTCTCCTCCCCTCTCCTCCCCCTCCCCTCTCCCTTCCCCTCTTCTCCCTCTCCCCCTCCCCTCTCCTCCCCTCCTCCCCCTCCCCTCTCCTCCCCTCCTCCCCCTCCCCTCTCCTCCCCTCCTCCCCCTCCACACACACAGCAGGTCCGATCTAAGCTGTCAATGAATACAGCACTTTTTTTTTAAACTGTGAAATTAAAAGTTAATGTTAAGAATTTGTGATGTTAAGTGACAAATAATTAAATTAAATTCAATGAAAACCAATGGAATCTACAACCTGGCAGCTGGGGGGGTGGGGCCAGCAGACAGGCTGGGGGGGCAGGACCGGGCGGGGCCAGTTAAGCCAGGTGCAAAGGCATTGTGAAAGGGAGGGAGGGGGAGAGATCTCCCACCCCTGTCCCATTGTGATTAGACATTTGTGAGATGGCGCTGTGACTCATGCAGCAGTTTGATTTTAGTGGGACCACGTGAAGGTTCCGATTTCCCACACCTGTCCCATTGTGATGTCATATATATAAATGAGATCCATTGTGATTGGACATCTGTGAGGTGGCACTGACTCATGCAGCAGTTTGATTTTAATTTTTTTTGATGTTTTGTGAACAATTTCATTCAAAATCTGGGGAAATAATTGACCGAATTTAGAGAGGACTGCATTTATGCAATCGTAAGCTTAATCCCTACCGAAATGGTAACAATTTCCGTGTTTTTGCATCTGGTTTTCGAGGAGATACGTTTCACATGCAAAATAACACACACACACACACAGTTTTAAAAGTATATAGATAGATATATATTCTAGCAGAGGAAGAAACAGTGGAAAGTTCCATTGAATCTAGTGATTGAGGCTTATCTTGTTAATGGTGGGGCAAAGAAAGAGATGGTGGGAGGGAGTTGTAGGAATAGATCCCACATTAGTGATGTTTAATGATTGGGTAGTGGTGAGCAGGCACAAGTAGATAATGGTGAAGTGGTGTATGCTTCTGGCTGTACGGAACAGCCACTCGATTCAGTGAGTGGGTGGAGAAAAATGAGAAAAGTACTATGTGAGTGAAGTCAATTGCAGAAGCCTAAAATATTGTCCTTTTTAATATTTCCATCTACTCAACATTGCCCACTTCCTGATGCTTAATCAAGACTAAATATTAAATAGTTTGGCTTTCTATAAAGTTAAGGGAGTGGCCTCACTGCCGATGTTGTAACTTCTCACTGAAGTCATGCCACTGGTTAATTACAGCCTGGGGAAGAGGTCTATTTTTCCGTATGTTTTCTCTTCTATCTCTGGAAATCTGTACATCACGATCCAATGGATACAGCTCATTCTGGATCTCCAGGTGAACGGGAAATTGCTCAGACTGCCACAGCTTTCCTGAGGTTTTCCTGCTGGTTATGGTACAGGTCAGGTCCGTGTGGATCACTTGCCCCAGAGCAGCCCTGGACAGCCCTGGACAACTACCTTCTATTCAAAGAAATTCCTCATTCCAAAAATACATACAGGAAATACAACACGAACAGTACACATCTTTCTTTACATTCATGGTATCATTAAACACAAATACATTTACTGTGTCATTAAATCAATACCTGTTATTCACAGGGCAGCAATGCCAATTCATGTGGCTTGTTTGAACAATACATCAAGACATGCCAGCGCCTCCAATTTCCTAGGTTTTAAAAGATTTGGCATGCCACCAAATAGTTTAACAACCTTCTGCAGATGAATATTTTGACGGTGCAAACACAAAACACTGGAGGCACCCAGCAGGACAGGCGTTGCCGCGGAGTGTTTGGACAGACGAAGTTTGGGGTCAGGAACCTTCTTTGGACTGGTTAGAGTAGGGATGAGAAACCTGGAAAAGAGAGGTAGAGTGATGGGACAAAGCTTGGCAAGTGATCGGTGAATACTGGTGGAGGGGTGGTGCAGGGGTAATTGGCAAATGGGTGGAATAAGTCCAAAGATGAAAAGGAGACAAATGGTGTCAGATAAAGAGAGGAGAGAATCAGTGAAATGTAAAGCTGGATGGAGGGTATGGGTGAAAAGGAACAGGAGGGAGGGGGAAGAGGATGGAGGAAAGGGAAATGGGGGATTTGGGGATGGGAAATGAGTGTACGAAAGAGGGGAAAGAAGCAAGGTGACTCAGAGGTGAGAGATGGTGAGAGAAATGTGCGCACATTGGCGTGGATAGGCACTGAAAGGAGATGGGTGCATTACTTGAAATGGGAGAATTTAATGTTCATACATAAAAAGACACAAAGTGCTAACTCAGCTGGTCAGGAAGCATCTCCAGACTGGTAACGTTTTGGGTCCACCAAGGCCTCTTGGATCTCCCGATGGTTAACCATTTTAATTCGCCTTCCCATTCTTATACGGACCTTTCTGTCCTGGGCCTCCTCCAATGCCAGTGTGAGGCCACACACAAACTGGAGGGACACCACCTCATATTCTGCTTGGGTAGCTTACAACCAAATGGTATACTGTAAATATTAAATATTTATACAGTTTATACCCCTTTCCTCCTCCCATTTCTCCCCCCACCCCCTTTCTCTTCTTCCACCCCCCCCCCCCCCCCCCCCCCCCATCCGCCCTGTGCCCCACCTGGACGTGCACCTATTTCTCCCCTCCCCCTCTACCTACATTCTTTCCTCTGGCTTCTCAATTCTCACCTCTTCAGTTTTTTAAAAAAATCTCTGGCCTTTGTCCTACCATCGGCCTATTAACCCCCACCCCTCCCCTGTGTTTACCTATTACTTGCCACACTTTCAGCTGCCTCTCCTCTCTTCCAGTGTTCTTCCCCACCCCACAATCAGTCTGAGGAAGGGTCCTGATCCCAAATGTCTCCTATCCATGTTCTCCAGGGATGCTGCCTGACCCGCTGAGTTACTCCAGCATTTTGTAATCCACTTTAGGATTAAGGTTATGCAGGTTAGTTGTAGGAAACTAGCTGTTCCTAAACCCTATACCTATTCAGGTATAGAGGCCTGAAGTGGTGTTGAACTTTAGGCCTCCTCTATACCTCCTCCCTGATGGCAACTGTGAGAAGAGGGCATGGCCTTGATGGTGGGGATCCTTAATGATAGAGATTGCCTTCTGAAAACAGCACCTCGAAGAGATGCTTTCAATAGTGGAGAGGGCTGCGATTTCGATAGACTAGGCTGAATCCACCATTCTCTGTGGACTCTTGTACTTGTGTGTTGGAATTGCCATACCTGGCCACTATGCAACTAGTCAGGGTGCTTTCTACAGTGCATCGGTAGAAATTTGTTGGAGTATTGCTGAACATGCCGAATCTCCTTAAACTTCTAACAAAGTAGAGGCACTTATGTGCCTTTCTTTATTATGACATCTATGTACAGACACCAATGGTAGTGTTGTCAAATTTGTTGACGGCATTGGAGCTGTGCTTAGACACACGGTCAAGGGTGCAAAAACAGTCGAACTACCAGGTTAAGCGTGCAGTCTAGAGCTGCAACTGCTTGATGGTCCGTGGGGAGATGTTGTTACCAATCTGCACTGATTGAGGTCAGCCAATGTGCAAGGCAAGGATCCAATTGCAAGAGGAGGTGCAGAAGTCCAGGTGTTGGAACCTGGTGATGAATTTGGAGGGGATGATTTTGTTGAACACTGAGAGCTTCACTTTGATACAAAGGATGAGTGAGAGCAACTACTGCTTACAGGATAAACCTTTTGATCTTGTCAACAGGAACGGTTTGTGTTTCACTGAGACCACAGAAGGTAAGGGAAGAGGGTGCAGAATCTTACAGGTATGGACAAGACAAAACTGAACTATACCAACTCCTGCCTTAGTAAGAGACCTGGAAGAATGTTGATCTTGCAGAGGTGAAACAACAAAGATCTGCAAAACAGCAAGCAGATGGTCTGGCAGAAAACAGGGTTGGAATTAAAATGTGAGTCTGGTATGGGAAATACAAGATCTGACAGATAGTTTTATGGGAACAGTCAAAGGAGTTGCAGGAAATGAGAGAATTTGAATAAAGTCATGTCATGACCCAAAACTAGAGCAATTTATCCTGGACATTCAAACGGAGCTCATGTTTACACAATTACTCATTGTAAATTAATTATTATTTTAATGATTGTCTTTTGAAAGTAAGCCTTCTTCTATTACTTGGGTGTTACTGACAAGCCCAATATTTAATGTCTGTCCCTAACAGCCCTTAATGAGGTGATTAAAAGCTTACTTCTTGAATTAGCACAATCCATGTGGTGAAGTTAATGTCAAGATACTATTAGGGAGGGAATTACAACGTTCTGTTACCCCATTGACAATAGAGGAACAGTAAAATATTTTCCAATCAGGGTGGTATGAGGCTCTGAGCAGATCATGCAAGTGGTGGGGTCAAGGAAAGAGCGTTCATGTTTCCACCAATCTTTCCACCACTACGCACAAGAAGCGCAAGATGCCATTGTATGCCGATGCTGAGAAGTGTGTTCAGTTGTGGCTGAACAATTTCTGGTCTTGTGATGTGGACTCGATAAGAAGATACAAGTGGTACTGTTCCTTTCTACCTGCAGTAACATGAATGTTTTGTAAAATATTTGTCCTTGTAAGCTAAGCAGGGCTGGTCGTAATTGCTTTGAGGAAAGAAAACATATTCCTCCATTATTTCTACAGCCCGCTCGCTCTGACTTCTCTGACCTACTGCACTGGTTTCAGTTGTTATGTCTACCATGCCTGTAAAGCCGCAGCTGGTAAGTCTTCTCATTGTTCCACTTCATATATACGGTGCATATGACTAGTAAATAGTTTATCTTTTGCGCACATAGTATAGCTGTATGATCTCTGTAGATGAAAGAATGGGATGTGTTGTAACATTATATTCCGCAGTCTGGTACTTTTCTCTTCGCGTTGTCTGTTACATGTCTGTGGTGATGAACTGCTTTGAGAGGTTTGTTATGAACCATACCAACTCCTGCTTCAGGGAGGAGATGGACCAGCTACAATTTGTCTCCCACCACAAAAGTATCAACAGGGGATGCGATCTCACTGACTCTCCATTCTGCACTGGACCACTTGGACAATAAGTTAATTGACTACTGCTTGGCGTTCAACACCATCATTCCCTCCAAACATCATTAGCCTCAGAGATCTGGGTCTCTGCTTGTCACGATGCAATTGCATACTTCTTCATTGGTAGACTAGAGTCAGTATGAATTGGCAACAACACTTCCTCCTTGATAACCATTAACACAGTGGCAACACAATCTTTAAATTCACAAATGATACCACCATTGCTGAGTGAATAATGCGTAATGATGGCCAGAGTAGAGGAGGAAGAATGATAATCTGATTGAATGGTGTCAGACAAACAATCTTGTTCACAATATTTGCATGACTGTTGACTTCAGAAAGGGAACGCTGGAGATCCAAGACCTGTCTTTGTCGATGGGATGGCGTTAGAGAGAGTTAACAGCTTCAAGCATGCATATCTCTGAGAAAACTGTCCTGGGTCCTGCACATTGATGCAATCACAAAGAAAGCTCATTCAAAGATTGAAGAGATTTGCTATATCTCTGAATACTCTAACAAGCCTGTAGAGGTGTTTTTTTAATGAGTCTGAAGAAGGATCCTGACCCAAAACATCACCTATCCATGTTCTCCGAATATGTCGCCTGACCCGCTGAGTTATTCCAGCACATTGTGTCTTCTTCTATAGATGTGTGGTGCGTGCTGCCTGGTTGTATCTTGGCCTAGTTTGATAACTTGAATGCCCGTGAATGAAGGAGGCCTCAGGAGCTGCTAATCAATGCCTGGTCGATCACGGGCGCTGACCTTCCTACTATTGAAGGGATCTTGAGGAGCTGTTGTCCCAGACAGGCAGCTAATATTATTAAAGACTCACACTACCCTTGCCATGCTCTCATCTTGCTACTACCATTTGGAAGAAGGTACAGTGAGCCAGAAAACCGTGACCACCAGGTTCAAAAACAGTTTCTTCCCAGCAACCAACAAGCTCTTGAAGACAGCCCCGAACCACAATCCCCATATAACTATGATCTACTATAGACTTTCTTTCAGTTGCATCACAGACTTCAGTGTTACTCTTTGTTGGTCTGGTTACCTCTCATCACTGATTATTAATTTATTGTATGATTGATTTTTGTCTTTTTATTTCTGTGCAATTGTGTTAATGGACCTTTAAAGCTGCAGAAAGTAAGAATGTCATGGTTCACGCAACAATTAAACACTCTTGGCTCTTCCTTGTGTGTGGCTTGATTGTACTCATGTATAGTATGATTTGATTTGATAACAAGCAAACATTATGTTTACTGCGGAAAAATTAACCAATTAAAAATAAACCAATACCATATGATCTCGTTGAAATCCATGAGGTTCTGGGGATGATTGATATTGTGGATGAGGTGAGGACATTTCCCCTGGGAGGGTCGTCTAGGAAAAAATGCATTGTTCTTAAGATACGCAATAAGCAATTAACCTTAAAAGAAAGAGGATCTTCTCTCGGTTGCGAATCTATGGAATTCTCAGCTGCAAAGAGCTAAATTGCATGGAATAATGCCAACGAAGGCTGTGGAGGCCGTCAATTATATATTTAAGGCAGAGATAGATAGATTCTTGATTAGTACGGGTGCCAGGGGTTATGGGGAGAAGGCAGAAGAATGGGGTTAAGAGGAAGGGATAGATCAGCCATGATTGAATGGTGGAGTAAACTTGATGGGCCAAATGGCCTAATTCTGTTTATGAACAATCCAACAATTACAACGCCAGGATAGACAGATGTATGGATACTGGAAAATTGAGGATTTGGAAGGAAAATGGAGTTCACCCAATGTATGCATAAATAGGATGTTGATACAAACTCCCAGGAAAATTAAAATGTTACTGTTTTGAGATATTTAAGCCTGAAACTCGTTCCTTCCAAATGGTCAGGTCTAATAACCTTCAAAAACCAACCATAGATGATAGACTGCCTTTTTATGACGTGGGTAATAATGCTTTATTGCTTTTTGTCTGGATGCATTATCAAATAATAAGTTACCAATTAGTCTATGTCCTTTTTAGGATTTTAAAACCTCTTCGTGTCAGAAGATCTATTAGTTTTGTTCTGCAAAGTAACCTTGTCAGCTCCTTTCTACACTGAGTAATCACAATTACTTTACAAACAGTGATAAGATTGAATATCAGCATTTTTGTTTGTCATGGCTTTGTCTTATAACTGATTTTTTTAAATTCTCCTCTAAACATTTTACATCTCTATCAATTATTTGGATGAGGGATTGAAGTATAATGCTTGCTGATGATAGAAAGCTTGGTCATAAGGAATAGGAGTAGAATTAGGCCATTCGGCCCATCAAGTCTGCGCCATTTAATCATGGCTGATCTATCTCTCTCTCTCCTAACGCAATTCTCCTGCCTTCTCCCCATAACATCTGACACCTACACTAATCAAGAATCTATCTACCTCTGCCTTGGAGACAGAGTGGATGGGAGAGGAATGTAGAGAGGCTTTAGGAGAAATTAATGGACAAGGAGGTAATATGTGTGGCAAAATGTGGCAATACAATTTTAAGAAACTTAAGAGCATAAGGAATAGGAGCAGGAGTAGGAGTAGAGCATACAGCCATTTGAGCTTTTTCATGTATTTAAGAAGCTTTTGTATGGGCATCTGGATATGCAAGGAATGGAGGGATATGGATCATGTGTCGGCAGAGAAGATTAATTTAATGGCAACATGTTCAACATGGATATAGGTGACCAGTTCCTGTGCTGTACCATGTTCCATGTTCCATCTCAGTGTCATTTTCCAGCACTATCCCCATATCTCTTGAATCTTGAAACACCTATCTATCTATCAATCTCTGTTGTGAATAATCACAATAACAGCCTCAGCAGCCCTCGAGGTTAGAGAATTCCAAAAACTTGCAAGTGTTTGACAATTAATTAGGCCTCCATAGCCTACCCCTGATTGTCAATGGTGTAGCTTGTACAGGCACATGACCAAGGGGCCTGCAGTCATTCTGTTCTGAGCTCTTTCATGGGAAGCAATGGTCAGCCTGACAGAGGAAAGGATTCAAGGGTATACTCAAGGTTTCAAGGTGAGTTTATTGTCACGTGTACCAATTAAGGTACAGTGAAATTCAGATTACTCGAAGCCTTTTTAACGTGCTGAATGTAGTAAAATATCCTGAGGCATTTCACAGCAATGTTATCAAGCACAATTACATGCTTCATAAGGTTTAGTCAAAGGGGAAGGCTTTGTAGAGTGCCTTAAAAGAGGAAGAAATACAGAAGGTGATGGATTTAAAAAAGAATTTGAGATCCTGGGGCTTTGGCCATTAAAGATTCTCCAAGTAGTTATGTTAAAAAAAAAAGGAAATCAGGATTTGCAAATGGTCAGAGTATCATGAAGCTCTTGGAGGCTTTGGAACAATTGGGCTTTGCAGGGTTCGGGAGGGAATGAGGCGATGGAGGCATTTAAAAGCAAAGATGTGGGTATTTTAAATGGAACCAGTGGCAACAAATCGCAGTGTTTGCAAGAATTGGAGTGAGAGGTAGATGGGCCCAGGTGTGTGTTAGGATATGGGCAGCAGTGTTATATATGTCAGGAAAATGGGAGATTAAACTTAATGCATGTTAGACAGTGCCTTCGGTTGGAGAGACAAGCTTGAAATATATATCAGATTCCCAGGGGTTTAAGTCAAGTCAAGTCAAGTTAGTATCACATGCATATATATGGTGAGGTCATTGGCAGAACCATAAAGGATGCCAAGAATGAATTCCAGATCAAGCGGGCTTCACGAAACAATGATGAGGATAACTATAGATTGTGACATGACTTGCATGTTATAACTGGCAACGAAGTGTTGCACCCTACTGATACTTTGAACGGAAGGTCGGTGGAGGACTGTCACCTGCCCCGCCACTCTAGGTGCGCCTGTACCAACAGTTACAGTGGCAGATGTAAGATCAGCTTTCCTTAGAAAGAATCTGTTGAAAGCCACAGGCCGGGATGGAGTCCCTGGTCGACTCCTCTGCAAAGATGCAGATCCAACGGCAGAGCTATTCACACTTATCTATTAGCGTTCAATACTCCATGCTGAGGTACCCACCTGCTTCAAGAAGACCACTATATTCCTGGTGCCAAAGGAAAATAAGGCAGCGTGCCTTCATGATTAGCATCCAGGGGCTCTGACATCTACCATCCTTCAAAAGACTGGTGATGGCACACATTAACTCCGGCCTCCAAGCCCCGTTTAACCCTCTGCAGTTTGCTTACCATTGCAACAGGTCTACAGAAGACACCATCTCCCCGGTCCTAAATTCAACTCTGGAACACCTGGACAACAAGGCCTCCTATCTTAGACTGCTACTTATCAACTACAGCTCTGCCTTCAACACCATTATCCCATCCAACTCATTTCCAAATCTCTGGTCACAGGAGTCAGCCCTCCCCTCTGCCACTGGGTACTTGACTTTCTGACCCATAAACCCCAATCAGTGAGGATAGGTGTGAACCCCTCCTGCACGATAATTCTCAACACCCGTGCCCTGCAGGGATGCGTTTCCAGTACCCCACTATACTCTATATACACACAATTGTGCGGACATATTTGGCTCTAACCCCATCTATAAGATTGCAGACGATACTACTGTAGTGGGCCGGATCACAAACAATGATGAGATATAGTACAGGAAGAAGACAGAGAACTTAGTAAGATGGGTATCAAGACGATAACCTCATCCTCAATGTCAGCAAGACAAAGGAGCTAGTTATCAACTTCAGGAAGCATGGTGGAGTACGTGTCCCGATCAGCATCATTGGTGCTGAAGTGGAAATGGTTGAGAACTTCATAAGGTCATAAGAGCTAGGAGCAGAATTAGGCCATTCGCTCCATCAAGTCTACTCCGCCATTCAATCATGGCTGATCTATATCTCCCACCTAACCCCAGGTTCCTTGCTATTAATATTACCAATGATGTGTCGTGGACCAACCAGGTTGATGTGAGAGCAAAGATGGCACACCGACACCTCTACTTCCCGAGGAGACAAGAAATTCAGGATGATTCCTACAAACTTCTTCGGACGTACCATTGAAAACATACTGTCAGGTTGCATCAGAGCTTGGTTTGGGAACAGTTCTGCTCAAGACTGCAACAAATTCCAGAGAGTTGTAGATGTAGCCCAATCTATCACACATACCCCATTGCAGACTTTGGACTTTGTCTATGGAACTGATGTGCGACAATGCTGAGGACTATATTCTGCACTCTGTATATTCCCTTTTACTCGGCCTATTGTAGTTGAGTTTCATTTAATGTTATTTATGTATGGTTTACATAGAATGTAGAACATTGAATGTTATAGCACAGGAACAGGCTATTCGGCCCACAATATCTGTCGATGCCATGACCAATCATTATCTGCCTGCATAGAATCCATATCCCTCCATTCCCTGCATATACATGTGCTTATGCAAAAGTCTTTTAAATGCCATTATTGCATCTGCCTTTACCACCTCCTGCCTGAGCATTCCAGGCACTAACCACCCCCTGTGTAAAAAAACCTGCCCCTCACATCTCCTTTAAACATTTTCCCTCTCACTTTGAAACTATTACCACTAGTATTTGATATTTCCATCCTGAGAAATAGGTTCTGATGGTACGCTATCAAGGCCTCCCACAACTTAATACACTTCTATTTGGCATTCTTGAGAAAACAATCCAAGATTGCCAAAGGTCTCTCTGTAGGAAATGCCCTCTAATCCAGGCATCATTCTGGTAAACCTTCCTGTACTGGGGTGAGTAGAATCACACGCAATACTCCAAAGCATATTATCTGATCTGATTGCATAACATTCAAAACTCGAATCTCGAATTCTAGGATTCTCAGATGGCTTAAACTGTGATGTTAGGGGGGGTTTAGACTTACTTGTTGATCAAGGAGTCCCATGATAATTTTTGTCATGAAAGAAAAATAAATAAATAAGAACAATCACCCCATATTAGGGGGACAGGCAACATCTCTGGACAGAAGGAATGGGTGATGTTTTGGGTCGAGACCCTTCTTCAGACTAGAGTCAGGGGAAATGTGAGATATATGGTGATGTAGAGAGATATAGAACAAATGAATGAAAGATATACAAAAAAGTAACGATGATAAAGGAAACAGGCTATTGTTAGCTGTTTAAATGAATGAATGAATTAATTAATACTTTATGAATACTTTATGAAGACGAGAACGAGAAGCTGGTACGACTTGGGTGGGGGAGGGATGGAGAGAGAGGGAATGCAGGGATTAATCCAGGTTGGGTCTGAACTGGGATATCTGGAGCTGGAGTTGGAAACGTCACCCATTGCTTCTCTCAGGACGTGCTGCCTGTCTCGCTGAGTTACTCCAGCATTTTGTGTCTATCTTTGATTTAAACCAGCACCTGTAGTTCCATATTAGGCGCCATTTGAATAGGATTGGAGAATTTTCTTTTCAGGTTGGGACCCTTCTTCAGACTGAAAGCAGAAGGTAGGGAGCCGGATGCAAGAAAAGCAGGACTGACAACAGATGGCCATGAATAGTTTTCTTGCAGGCAATCTTGCTTTAGTCAGCATGGATTTACGAAGGGAAAATCATGCTTGACTAATCTTCTGGAATTTTTTGAAGATGTTCCTTGGAAAATGGACAAGGGAGAGCCAGTGGATGTAGTGTACCTGGACTTTCAGAAAGCATTTGATAAGGTCCCACATAGGAGATTAGTGGGCAAAATTTGAGGAAGGACATTCTTGCTATTGAGGGAGTGCAGCGTAGGTTTACAAGGTTAATTCCCGGGATGGCGGGACTGTCATATGCTGAGAGAATGGAGCAGCTGGGCTTGAACACACTGGAGTTTAGAAGGATGAGAGAAGATCTCATTGAAACACATAAGATTGTTAAGGGCTTGGACACACTAGAAGCAGGAAACATGTTCCCGATGTTGGGTGAGTCCAGAACCAGGGGCCACAGTTTAAGAATAAGGAGTAAGCCATTTAGAACGGAAACGAGGAAACACTTTTTCTCACAGAGTGCTGAGTCTGTGGAATTCTCTGCGTCAGAGGGCGGTGGAGGCAGGTTCTCTGGATGCTTTCAAGAGAGAGCTAGATAGGGCTCTTAAAAATAGCGGAGTCAGGGGATTTGAGGAGGGCAGGAACGTGGTACTGACTGGGGATGATCAGCCATGATCACATTGAATGGCAGTGCTGGCTCAAAGGGCCAAATGGCCTAATCCTGCACCTATTGTCTATTGTCTATTGTCTATAAAATTAGGGCATGTGGTGTTGGGGGTAGAGTGCTGACATGGATAGAGAATTGGTTGGCAGACAGGAAACAAAGAGTAGGGATTAATGGGTCCCTTTCAGAATGGCAGGCAGTGACTAGTGGGGTACCGCAAGGCTCGGTGCTGGGACCGCAGCTATTTACAAATACATCAATGATTTGGATGAAGGGATTCAAAGTAACATTAGCAAATTTGCAGATGACATAAAGCTGGGTGGCAGTGTGAACTGTGAGGAGGATGCTATGAGAATGCAGGGTGATTTGGACAGGTTGGGGGAGTGGGCAGGTGCATGGCAGATGAAGTTTACTTCGGATAAATGTGAGGTTATCCACTTTGGTAGCAAAAACAGGAAGGCAGATTACTATCTAAATGGTGTCAAGTTGGGAAAAGGGGACGTGCAACGGGATGTGGGGGTCCTTGTTCATCAGTCTATGAAAGTAAGCATGCAGGTACAGCAGGCAGTGAAGAAAGCGAATGGCATGTTGGCATTTATAACAAAATGAATCGATTATAGGAGCAAAGAGGTCCTTCTGCAGTTGTACAGAGCCTTAGTGAGACCACACCTAGAGTATTGTGTGCAATTTTGGTCCCCTAATTTGAGGAAGGACATTCTTACTATTGAGGGAGTACAGTGTAAGTTTTTTTTAAAATGTTTTTACAAGGTTAATTCCCGAGATGGCGGGACTGTCATATGCTGAGAGAATGGAGCAGCTGGGCTTGTACACTCTGGAGTTTAGAAGGATGAGAGGAGATCTCATTGAAACATATAAGATTGTTAAGGGTTTGGACACGCTAGAGGCAGGAAACATGTTCCTGATGTTGGGGGAGTCCAGAACCAGGGGCCACAGTTTAAGAATAAGGAGGAACCCATTTAGAACGAAGACGAGGAAACACTTTTTCTCACATAGAGTTGTGAGTCTGTGGAATTCTCTGCCTCAGAGGCAGGTTCTCTGGATGCTTTCAAGAGAGAGCTAGATAGGGCTCTTAAAAATAGCAGAGTCAGGGAATAAGGGGAGAAGGCAGGGACGGGGTACTGATTGGGGATGATCAGCCATGATCACATTGAATGGCGGTGCTGGCTCGAAGGGTCAAATGGCCGACTCCTGCACCTATTGTCTATTGTCTATGGTGTGTTTTTGTTTACTACATCATCAATGTACATAATCAGAGGACGCACAATATTAGAAATATGAATTAACTAAATGTTCAGAGCTAATTAACCAATTTCAAAAATAAATTGACAATTAAATTAGTACAATTTTTTCAGTATTTGTATTATAATGATTTAATATCTGAATAATCAAACAAAATAGATGGATTAATATGGATATAATTGAATTGTACGATAATAATGGTAACTTAAAGAATAAATAAACAGTGTTTATTTATTCTTTAACAGTATCTGGACTTTGGATTACAACCGTGGCAAAATGCCCTGATCCAATCTTTATAATATTCATTATTTTGAAGGAATTAGTTCTAGATTTATTACTTCTTGCGTTGGCAGTCATTGGCACCTAGAATGTTGACATTCAACAAGTGGATTGCCTTTGATCTGTGTTCACATAAGATGCCCTGCACTGTATTTTGTGTGTGCATCATGTGTGCCACATGAATCTTGGACTTCATCTTGCGCTAAACATTATTCTGCCTATACAAAGCTGCAAGCCAGTACAAAATACATGGCTACAAACCAGCTACAGGAGCAAGCCATTATCTTTATGGCTGGGAAGTACATTGCTCTAGAGAACTCCATTCTCTTAAAGTACCAGCAGTCTATGACCCCATCTGGGGCAACAGGAGCCCATCTATAAGGAGCCAGGAGGGGAAGCTCCAGAGGAAACTGCTGGCTGCTAAAATCACAGCAGTACCAGGACAACTGATGGGGTTGATTTGCCTGAAGAGTTACTAGATGCTCTAGCAGACTGTGTAATACTCAGTGGAGATTAACAGTTACAGGAAGAGCATCATCAAGAAGTGCGGAATTATGCAAGACAAGTAGCACACAGGCGCCAAAATTGCTGTTGGGGGACCTCCCGAAGCAGGTGAAAGACCTGCATGAGGAAGCCAAGGCTATAGGCCTGATCAAGGTGCCAAGCACCTCTAAAACCCACTATCAACAGCGGCAGCACCCCTACACACCCACCAGACATCGGTGCTATGGAAGACCATCTGGTGGTGAAAGCTCGAAGGCCGGCCCACCTGCACAGCGGTCTTTCAGACCATGGCCCAGCCCGGCCTTCATGGAAAATGCCCCCATCCCACAACGCAGCAACACAATACCAGAAGAAACAACTGCGGAGACAACCCACACAACACCGGTAACCATGGAGGTAGGTGGGTCTGGTTGTCTTAAAAAAACATTGCATGTCCGATTCATCAAAAGTTGGGGGACAGTTGCACTTGTTTCATCATGTGTGCTGCACTTTTACCTCTGAACTTTTACATACTCGGAAGTATTCAGAATTACAAAATTGAATTTGTATACGAACTACCGTCCCAGTTCAGCATACGCCTAGCAGGAAGTTCATACTTCACAAAAAGAGAGAACAGCAGGCCATGCTGAACTGTTAAGACTAAACACAAAAGGGATTGAGAAAAAACAATCAGAGATATTTAAAAAACTAAAAAGAGTTCGTATATACAAATATACTTCCGTTCAGTTATTTAAAAAGGTCACACACAGGGTCATCGTAAATACCTGAAATTTATCTGGATGGGACAGCTATGGCAGTATGCCTTATCCAATGGGTTGTCATCAGCACCCAGGCTATTACAAATTTATTAAAACCAGCTTTAGCATACTTAAAGAAACATAACCATATCGTCATGGCTTACCTTGATGATATTCTCATTGTAGGTGAAAATTGGAGCTGGCTACATTGGTGGTATCAGCCACAACACAGAGATTTAACGTACATCCAGATAAATCAAATTGGAACCCTCCACTACCATGGATTATTTGGGGCTCACTATTGACTCTGTTCATATGTCTATCACCTTGCCACCAAACAAAGTGACAGACTTGATGGGAGTATGCAAAAGCCTCACTGGCATCAGGGAACCATCCATTCGGCAAGGAGCAAGAGTGATTGGGAAATTGGTGGCTGCGTTCCCAGCAGCACAATTGGACCACTCCATTATTAAAACCTGGAAGAGGGAAATTTTAGCTCTCAAAAATCATGCAGGCCATTTCAATAGGCCTATGCAACTACCAGGGAAAGCAAATCAGAATTAAACTGGTGGATAGAAATGCTCAGCATTGTTCTAACCCCATTCTATATCCCTAGGGTACATTACAGACTGATGCCAGTGCTAAAGGTTGGGGAGCAACTAATACCACCGCAAGTTGTGGTGGCAGATGAGTGCACAAAAATTATTCTGTTTAAAGCACTAGGAATTAATTATCTAGAAATGCTGGTAGCATTTCATGGACTCAGGGCCTACTGCTCAGATGAGCACCAGTTGCATGTACGGTACAAATTGATACCACAGTGGGGGCCTATATTAATCATATGGGTGAAATAAAGTCGATATCATGTGATGAATTGGCTAATAATATCTGGCACTGGTGTCTGGGAGAGAGATTTGGATCTCAACCACTTACCTTCCAGGTAAGCTAAATACAGTGGCAGACACCAGGTCACGTAAATTCAACGACAACATTAAATGGATGTTGGATCGGAAAGTGTTTACAGATATTATAGACCGGTATGGGACACCAGATATCGACCTTTTTTCCATCCAGACTAATTCACCAACTACCAACATATGTTGCTTGGGAACCAGACCCAGGGGCAGCAGCGATGGACGATTTCTCGCTGCATGGGGGGGGGGGGGGGGGGGGGGATTTGTTTTGCTATGCATTTTCCCCTTCTGCCTCATCAGGCGAGTCTTACAATAATTAAACAAGACGCCGCAACGGGTACCATGGTTCCCAACAGTACAAAGATGGCCTCAGAACCCTGCATCTGGATCAACAACGGCCAAGGAGGTTGGCACACCCCGTGCGGGAAAGTATCCGTGCCATGACTGTATGAACTTGTTGATTTGCAGTTTCTGAACAGGCCATTTCTGGGATACGGACTCTCCGACAGGACGATCAATGCCATCTCACGTCGTGCAGGGAGTCCACGAGAAGACAGTACCTGACATATGTCAGGAAATGGGAAGTGTTCTGCACCAGGACGAACACTACATATGACTCAGCCACCAACCACTGAAATGCTGGAGTTCTGGCCACCCTTCATTTCGATGAAGGATTGAGTTACAGTACCATTATTGTGCGAGTGCCCTATCTAATATCTGGGCAGAGGGAGTGATCACCTGGCTATAGGATCACACCCACTAGTACCTAAACGAATGAGGGGTATTTGTACTCTATCCCCCCCAGGCCCAGATACACCCATATATGGGACATAGGTAGTACACCATGTTACGAGGATGGACACCAATATCGGGGCTCACTCTGGACAAACTAATATCCTAGATGGGAATGATTATGGCACTTGGATCAGCACAACGGGTCCAGTCCTTACACAAGCTAGTATAGGACGTCATGTCTGTCACAAATGGCAGATAACCTGCTACATACAGGGGTACTTAAACAAGACTGACCCGGTTCCTCTGGCCAATATTAGAGTTCTGGCCTATCCTGCAGATAGTCGGCCCTGCACAGTGACACATATTTTCCAATATATAGTCACCAAGACACTTATGGGCATGGAGAGAGCTTTCTCATTAGCCATAAATGCCCTCACCTAAGGTCACAGTGCAAACCATATCCAGATGGTTAGGCTGGTATTACGTGCAGTGGTGGATACTAATGTTTCAAATCTCACTCCAACAGGGCTGCATCTACATCGGACGCTAGGATGATGGGCGTTCCTATGGACCACATCCTTGCCACAGCGGGGTGGAGCAATGAACGCATTCAATGCTTTATAATAAACCCGTGGCCGATCCTGAGACGTTTGCAGGGAAAAATTAAGTTCTGTAAAATAAATTACCCAATGTGGGGCATATTATTTTAGGTATGAATAATACCTTTATTGTTTTTCAGCACAGTGTCGTGTGTGAAATACGTTCATCCTCCTTCCCAGAATGGCAGTGTGTGAGCATGGTCTCGTTCCAGGGCATGAAATCACAGAGCTTTGAAATTTTCACGTAGTTACTCATGTGACTCCGATGTAAAATAGTAAGATTAACTGAGAACTTACCAGTTTGAAGTTTGATCTTTATTTTATGAGGAGTTACGATGAGGGATTACGTGCCCTCCGCTCCCAAAACCCTCTATTATAAAGTTCAACTGGTATGGAAGTTCTCTCTTATCTTACTATATTAGTCTACTCTGGTATCTGTGATTTCACACCACAGCTTTGAAGAATGTCGCGCATGCGTGCTGGCGGGGTCTTCACGTAATCCCTCATCGTAACTCCTCATAAAATAAAGATCAAACTTCAAACTGGTAAGTTCTCATTTAATCTTACTATTATAAGGTATCAACCACACCAAATATTTACCCAGATTCTTGCATCTTGTGATTTCTCCTTTGATTGTCCCAACATCCTCTTGGAGCAGGAGTAATCTTCACTGCCTACTGGCTATAATTTACTTGTGTCAACCACCCTCTTGGATTTTGTTTGAATGCCCATTCTTCAGGTATGGAATTAATCCAAAATGAAGCGGTATTTTGAAATGGGGATAGTATAACAAGCAACAAACATCCCTTCCTCGCAAGGGGGCACAGACACATTCCTGCAAGATCACTGAACCTAAATTAAGAGAGTAGAGCTGGGAAGACTTGAGAGCAATGTAACAATTGTCATATTCCCATTGAACTGTATGCTAGAATCAGTGGCACTACAGAACTGTCAAGTCTTAGAGTCATGGTACCCTACAGCAAAGAAACTGGCCCCGAGGCCCCAACTCATCCATGCTGGCCAAGTCGCCCAACTGAGCTAATCCCACTTGCCTGTGCCTGGCCCATATCCCTGCATGTCTTTCCTATCCATGTACCTGTCCGTGCCCAATCTAAAATCCTCTTCATGTTTACAACTGAGTGGCAGAGCACCAACAGTACATTAGTAACAGTAACTGAAGCAAGCCAAATCACAGAACGAAGCAAATTCCAGAAAGCATTAATGCTTGAGTCGTAGACAATGGTCACCTCAGTTGGAGTGCAGGAAATTAGTATACAAGTAAACCATTGTTGCTTGTTATGAAGGCAATGATATTGACTTTTCCAGATACTGTATAAATTTGATGGATTAATTACAAAGTTTATTTTGCTAACTGCTGAAGAGTTTAATAAAACACAAAGTACTGGAAGTTCTGGAGGGAATGATCTGGTGATATTTCCCAAACATGGGCCTGCAAACATGGGTCATGGGTCAAAACATACCAGAATATTGCATTTCAGAGTAAGCCCAAGGAAGTCTGCAAGTTACTGTTATTTAAAAAAGTTAAATGCTGGCAATTTCATATGCAATTGAAATTGCTAGTGAAAGCCATATCAATTTTTTGAACAAGCTCTTTCAAATTCATCTACTCCCACAAAACTGTTGTGCTCCTCATCTGTCTATATATTATTAAAACTTTCATCTTGTATGTTTGTATGTATGCGTGCGTGCGTCCGTGCATGTGCGCGATATTTCAAAACCCCTCCAAAACTGTACACGATAGCGCTACAATTTTAGGCCCTCCTTACTCACTATTGTCATGGGGTGTAAAATAAACAAGTTTTGTTCAGTTGATGTTATATTTTACAAGTTATTGGCATTTTAAACTTTACAAAAATCACTTTTCAAACCACTTTTCCACTTGCCCTGCCTGTCACAATGGGATCCGAATTTACATGAAAAAAAAAATCGCGATTTTCAAAAAAACGCAGTTTTAATCAACTGCTTCTGTTTTCATTAACAGCTAACATTGTGTTTGGCTATTTTTAAGAAAAATCGTGATTTTCATTGTGGGGGTGGGTGGGATAAGGGGAAGGTTTCATTTAATAAAAACATCGCGATTTTCATTGTGGGCGGGGGAGGAATAGGCGGAGGTGAGGAGTGAAGGTGCAGGGGGTAAGAGGAGGGGGGGTAGGGAGGGAGAAGTGGGGGAGGTGAGGAGGGAGAGTGGGGGAGTAGGAGAGCAGGGAGATAGAGGGAGAGGAAGTGGGTAACGAGGGGAGAGGGGAGAGGGGTTCTGGAGGGAGGGATGGAGTGACTGAGGGTAGGGGAAAGGGGAGGGAGAGGTGAGGGAGGGGGAGGGGAGGGGAAGAGGAGAGGGGAAAGAAGAGGGAGGGTGAAGAGGAGGAGGAGGAGAGAGTGCTGGGGATGAGGGGGAATGGAGGAGGATAAGGGTAGGAAGAAGGATGGCGGGGGGCAGTTGGGGAGGGTTGCCATGACTCATGTCACAACGGGGATATCTGGTGTCACAATAGACAATAGACAATAGACAATAGGTGCAGGTGTAGGCCATTTGGCCCTTCGAGCCAACACCGCCATTCAATGTGATCATAGCTGATCATCCCCATTCAGTACCCCATTTCTGCCTTCTCCCCATATCCCCTGATTCCGCTGTTTTTAAGAGCCCTATCTAGCTCTCTCTTGAAAGCATCCAGAGAACCTGCCTCCACCGCCCTCTGAGGCAGAGAATTCCACTGACTCACCACTCTGTGAGAAAAAGTGTTTCCTCGTCTCCGTTCTAAATGGCTTACTCCTTATTCTTAAACTGTGGCCCCTGGTTCTGGACTCCCCCAACATTGGGAACATGTTTACTGCCTGTAGCGTGTCCAAACCCTTAACAATCTTATATGTCTCAATGAGATCCCCTCCCATCCTTCTAAACACCAGAGTGTACAAGCCCAGCTGCTCCATTCTCTCAGCATATGACAGTCCTGCCATCCCGGGAATTAACCATGTAAACCTATGCTTCTCTCCCTCAATAGCAATAATGTCCTTCCTCAAATTAGGGTACCAAAACTGCACACAATACTCCAGGTGTGGTGTCACTAGGGCTCTGTACAACTGCAGAAGGACCTCTTTGCTCCTATATTCGATTGCTCTTGTTATAAAGGTCAACTTGCCATTCGCACTCTTCACTGCCTGCTGTACCTGCATGCTTACTTTCATAGACTGGTGTACAAGGACCCCCATATCCCGTTGTCCTTCCCATTTTCCCAACTTGATGCTATTTAGATAGTAATCTGCCAATTTTTGCTACCTCACATTTAGCCGCATTAAACTTCATCTGCCATGCATCTGCCAACTCCCCCAACCTGTCCAAGTCACCCTGCATTCTCATAGCATCCTCCTCACAGTTCACACTGCCACCCAGCTGCAAATTTGCTAATGTTACTTTGAATCCCTTCATCCAAATCATTGATGTATATTGTAAATAGTTGCGGTCCCAGCAAGAGCCTTGCGGTACCTCACTAGTCACTGCCTGCCATTCTGAAAGGGACCCGTTAAGGTCTACTCTTTGTTTACTGTCTACCAACCACTTCTCTATCCATGTCAGCACTCTACCCCCAATACCATATGCCCTGATTTTGCCCACTAGTCTCCTATGTGGGACAAAATTGCTAAGGGCTTGAACACACTAGATGCAGGAAACATGTTCCCGATGTTGGGGGAGTCCAGAACCAGGGGCCACAGTTTAAGAATAAGGAGTAAGCCATTTAGAACGGAGACGAGGAAACAGTTTTTCTCACAGAGAGTGGTGAGTCTGTGGAATTCTCTGCCTCAGAGGGCGGTGGAAGCAGGTTCCCTGGATGCTTTCAAGACAGAGCTAGATGGGGCTCTTAAGAATAGCGGAGTCAGGGGATATGGGGAGAAGGCAGGAACGGGGTGCTGATTGGGGATGATCAGCCATGATCACATTGAATGGCAGTGCTGGCTCAAAGGGCCGAATGGCCTGCTCCTGCACCTATTGTCTATTGTCTATTGACCTTATCAAATGCTTTCTGAAAGTCCAGGTACACCACATCCACCTGCTCTCCATTGTCCATTTTCCTAGTTACACCAAAAAATTCCAGAAGATTAGTCAAGCATGATTTCCCGTTCGTAAATCCATGCTGACTCGGACCGATCCTGTTACTGCTATCCAAATGTTCGGCTATCTCATCTTTTATAATTGACTCCAGCATCTTCCCCACCACCGATGTCAGGCTAACTGGTCGAGAATTCCCTGTTTTCTCTCTCCTGCCTTTCTTAAAAAGTGGGATAACATTAGCTACCCTCAGCCACGCCGGAGCAGTTGGGTGCTGTAGGTCAGTGGAGGGAATATTTTGTTGGGGGACGGGACCCAAAGGGTCTGCTCTTGGGCTAGTAATGCTGTGCAGCCAATGTATGTTAAGGGAGCTAGAAATGCTCTATTGTACTCACACGGACACATTCAATCCTGTTTAAGTAAATGCACTTCCCATTTCAAAATGCGACATGCTGGAGGACTGGTGGTGCAGGCAGCATCTGGGGAGGGAATAGAAAGGTGACATTTTGGGTTGGGTCCCTTCCTCAGACTAAGTTTGAAGAAGGGGTCCGACTCAAAGCACCATCTATCCACTCCCTCCACAGACGCTGCCTAATCCGCTGAGATCCTCCTGCGTTTTGTATTTCGCTCAAGATTCCAGCATTTGCAATTTCTTGCATCTCTAAAGTTTCTTTAGTTTATGAGTATGACTTAGCTGACCATTTTCCTGCTTTCTGGTGAGTTCAATATGTTATTGTGTAACAAGTTAATGTGCCATGTTGCTGTATACAAAACAAGTATTTGGTGGGTTTATGTTGCTTTTTTCAGGATGGAATGCAGTGTTGAACTGGTGAAAACAGACATGTTTCATGTGCTGTCAAGAATGGATCTAACCTGATGCATAATGTGATGTTACAGGTTATGAATCTGTTTGTGACCTCTCAGTAAACTCTATTTTTAATTCAACTCCATTTACATGACCTTGTAGAGAGAAAGAGTTCATCCTGAAAAGATCCTGATTTAAGACCATAACACTCAATAGGTTGGGATTTAGAGTGACGTGTGTTGGATAGTTTATATTCATCAATGTCTTCTGCAGCTGTTTGCACCATAAATAGCTGGAAAAGTGCATTTTGTAGTTTGCAGATAAAGGGTCAACCAAAGGTCAAAGTAAAAACCCACTGTCATTCAATACCACACAGTCTTGCAGCGTTAAATTAAATCTTTGGACATTGAACTGACCAGTAGGAATACGCTCAAATTACTGAACTGATCCATTTCAAGCACAGTTTTTGAATCTGCCTGAAGAATTCGTGGAATTCATGGATTGCTCTCTCTGTGTGTCCATGTCACCTAATTTTCTGTCATTATGAATAATGTCCTTTCTCTCTACCCTGTCTATCTGCTTTGTGGTTTAAAATAGCTCTGTCACACACCCTCAGATGCTCCTGTGTTCCAAGAACAATCACAGGCTCTCCATTCTATATATTTGATTCATGTCTTTCACCTTGAGAATCATTCTAATAATTACAGTAACTTCTGCCCCCTCATTAATGCCTTCGCATCTTAAGGTGTGATAAACTGAATTGGACACAACACTCAACTACAGCTGACTGACTATTTTATAAAGATTTAGTATGACTTTCTTGTCTTGAACATCATGCCCCCATTTATAAGTCCTGGAACACCCAGATACTTTTTGAACATTTTCCTTCGCTCTTATAACGCTTATAACTCTATAACTTTTTGTTCCTGTACATCATTTGGAATTGTAATTTTATATTTCTTTCTTTTTACTGAAATAACACAGTGCATTATTTATTTTTCTGCTACATATGTATCCACCAGTCTGCCCCCTTGAAATAATTTGCCAACTTCATAGTTTGAACTTCCAAACGTTATACCATTTGCAAATTTGAAAATTGCGACCTGTGCACCCAAGTCAAAGGAATTAATGTCCATTAGGAAAAGCAAATCATGCCTGTGTCATTGTCTTAGGAATGCCACTGTCAACACTCTCACATGCTCCAGTCTGAAATCAAACATCACGATTACTGGGAACACTGAGTTCCCCCAGCAGGTTGTGGTCTGAAAAAGGGTTCCAATCTGAAACGTCACACATCCTTTTTCTCCAGAGATGCTGTCTGACCCGCTGAGTCACTCCAGCATTTTGTGTCTATCCTCAGTGTAAACCAGCATTTGCAGTTCATATCTACACATTTTGTCTGCTCCACTGGAAAAGGTATGCCTACTTTGAAGAAGTTCTACTCATTCCGATGTTTGAAGGGTTCCGACCCGAAACGTCACCGATCCTTTTTCTCGAGAGATGCTGCCTGACCCACTGAGTTGCTCCAGCACTTTGTGTTTATTTTTGGGTTTGTTCCAAGCCTTGCAACACTCTGTCAAACACAATTTGAAAGTCCACATATACCTCATCAACTATATTTAACCCGCCTGTAATAGCTGAATTCATCCTGATTCCTTTCTTGAACAAGGGCATAAGATTTGCAGTTATCAGTCCACAGGCGATGCCATATAATACAATTGAACTTTATTAATCCCAGATGGTGAGGTGCAAGTACTTTAAAGACAACATTAGGTCCATCATCTAGTATCCATGGCTAATGAGGGTGTGTAGGAAGGAACTGCAGATGATTGTTTATACCAAAGATCGACACAAAATGCTGGAGTAACTCAGCGGGTCATGTAGCATCGCTGGAGATGGAGTGGGTGACGTTTTCGGGTCGGGACCCTTCTTCAGGGGTGGCATTTTGGGTCTGGACCCTTCTTGATGCCAATGTGGGAGGCGATTAGTTCAAGATTTATGTGGGCTTTCAGATAATCAATAACATTGAAGCTGATAGAATAAGGGAATTGAAATATGGCATTCTACAGCACTCAATAAATTGGCATTAAGCATTGCTCAGGAAGTAAGTAAAATGGAACAATTGATGCACAGATGAAGGGAGATACCTGAACACTCCAACTGCTGTTCTGATGTTGGCCCAGGCACACCCTTTTGCTACTTGTTTGCATGAATGCAGAAAATGTTTGGATTCCCTTTTATGTTCACTGCCAGTCTTCCCTTATACCTTCCCTCGGCCTCGTTTGCTTGTTGCTCTGACAAATACTATTTTGTTAATTTTAATCTGATCATTGTGCCTTTGGTTATCCAGAAAGCCCTATCTTTCATTCTCCTTTGAGGCTATTAGCCTCGAGGGCACCTGAACCATCTCTTCATGGAGTCAGAGTCATACAGCGTGAAAACAGGCATTTTGTCCCAACTTCAGGACTTACCTGGACTTTACCTTGTCTACACATCTGGACGCCCGCAGCAGCGGCTGCGGAGGTTTGAGGTCCCGACCAAGGGGAAATGGAGGAGGACTGGCCAAATTTTGTGCCTTCCACCACAGTGATGAGTGCTGTGGTGGATGTTTGTGTTAAATTTTTATTGTGTTTTTGTGTGTTATTTTTCATTGTACCGCTGATGGTAAATTCATTTCACTTGCACTTTATGTGCAAGTGACGAATAAAACTGATTGATTGATTGATTGATTGAAACAATCCTTTTGGCCCAACTTGACCATGCCAACCAAAATGCCCCATCTACACTGTTCCCACCTGCCTGTGTTTGGCCCGTATCCATCTAAACCTTCCCTCTCTATGTACCTGTGTAAATGCCCTTTAAATGTCACTAGACCAAGTGCAGACCCATTGGGTTTGTTCCCCGAACGTGCTTCAGACCCCGAGTACTGGGGGGGTGAGCGTGGAGTGGGAGGGAGAGGGATGGTGGGGGGGAGAGGGAGAGGGGGGGAGGGAGGGAGGGAGGGAGGGGAGGGGGAGGGAGGGGGAGGGGAGAGGGGAGGGGGAGGGGGAGAGGGGGGGGGAGGGGGGAGAGGGAGGGGTGGAGTGGGCGGGCAGGCATGATGCCGAGTGAGCCTGCGAGCCAGGCGTATGCCGTCGAGAGACTGCGTACGCCTTCGAGATGCTGCATACGCTGTCGAGACGCTGCATACGATGTCGAGATGCTGCGTACGCCCTCAATGCGCCGAGGACACAAACGTAAATGTATTTTATTGGGATTTTATGTGATAGACCAACACAAAGTGGTGCATAATTGTGAAGTGGAAGGAAAATGATACATGGTTTCCAAATTTTATTACAAATAAAAAACTGAAAAGTGTGGCGTGCAAAAGTATTCAGTCCCCCTGAGTCAATACTTTGTTGAACCACCTTTCACTGCAATTACAGCTGCAAGTCTTTTGGGGTATGTCTCTACCAGCTTTGCACATCTAGAGACTGAAATTTTTGCCCATTCTTCTTTGTAAAATAGCTCAAGCTCAGTCAGATTGGATGGAGAGCGTCTGTGAACAGCAATTTTCAAGTCTTGCCAGAGATTCTCAATTGGATTTAGGTCTGGACTTTGACTGGGCCATTCTAACACATGAATATGCTTTGATCTAAACCAATCCATTGTAGCTCTGGCTGTATGTTTAGGGTTGTTGTCCTGCTGGAAGGTGAACCTCCGCCCCAGTCTCAAGTCTTTTGCAGACTCTTAACAGGTTTTCTTCCAAGATTGCCCTGTATTTGGCTCCTTCCATCTTCCCATCAACTCTGACCAGCTTCCCTGTCCCTGCTGAAGAAAAGCATTCCCACAGCATGATGCTGCCACCACCATGTTTCAAAGTGGGGATGCTGTGTTCAGGGTGATGTGCAGTGTTAGTTTTCTACCACACATAGGGTTTTGCATTTAGGCCAAAAACTTCAATTTTGGTCTCATCAGACCAGAGCACCGTCCTCCACATGTTTGCTGTGTCCCCCACATGGCTTGTGGCAAACGGGACTTCTTATAGCTTTATTTCAACAATGGCTTTCTTCTTGCCACTCTTCCATAAAGGCCCGATTTGTGGAGTGCACGACTAATAGTTGTCCTGTGAACAGATTCTCCCACCTGAGCTGCGGATCTCTGCAGCTCCTCCAGAGTTACCATGGGCCTCTTGGCTGCTTCTCTGATCAATGCTCTCCTTGACCGGCCTGTCAGTTTAGGTGGACGGCCATGTCTTGGTAGGTTTGCAGTTGTGCCATACTCTTTCCATTTTCGATGATGGATTGAACAGTGCTCTGTGAGATGTTCAAAGCTTGGGATATTTTTTTATAACCTAACCCTGCTTTAAACGTCTCCACAACTTTATCCCTGACCTGTCTGGTATGTTCCTTGGGCTTCATGATGCTGTTTGTTCACTATGTTCTCTAACAAACCTCTGAGGCCTTCACAGAACAGCTGTATTTATACTGAGATTAGATTACACACATGTGGACTCTATTTACTAATTAGGTGACTTATGAAGGCAATTGGTTGCACTGGATTTTATTTAGGGGTATCAGGGGGAGAATACTTTTTTGAATATCCACCTCTTGGTCGCTTTGCTGTCCGTGACATGAGGCAGACGGTGGCTGTAGGTGTGATCAAGGCAGTTTCTAAGAAAGAACTTACTGTAAAAGTCCACAAGGCTGCCACTAAAATAATAAACAAGAGGTGAATATCACCACCAGCCACCAAGATCCAGCAAACCCTGAGACGGACACCACCAAAAAGCTGAATACTTTTGCACGCCACACTTTTCAGTTTTTTATTTGTAAAAAAAATTTGAAAACCATGTATCATTTTCCTTCCACTTCACAATTATGTGCCACTTTGTGTTGGTCTATCACATAAAATCCTAATAAAATACATTTACGTTTGTGGCTGTAACGTGACAAAATGTAGAAAAGTTGAAGGGGTATGAATACTTTTGCAAGCCACTGTATCGTTTTTTTGCATGGCAGCCTCTAACAAAAAAGTGTAATGAGACCTCCATCTATAACCACAATAGATCCGGTATTTGATATCCTCTCTTTCAGGATTGCATAGCCTCAGAAATGAACATCACCACTTCAGTCCCTCCTTTTTCCCCTTCCTTATCTTTCGCAAAATTATTTTGTCCAGAAAAGTTGATGAAGTTCAGACAAATAAATTACAATAAGTGACTCACAACTCGCAAATATAATGAAAGATTTAGGGGTTGTTTCTGGCTATTGAACCTTAGCAGTTGTGAAGAGACAGGTATTACGCCATGTGAAGGTAGTTTATAGAATTTCTTTCACAAAATGCTGGAGTAACTCAGCGGGACAGGCAGCATCTCTGGAGAGAAGGAATGGGTGACGTTTCGGGTCGAGACCCTTTATATCTTGGGTCGAGATTTTATATCCTGATGGTGGGGATTTGCAAGAACTCTTATTTGGACATTGCTTCCTTGTGAGTCTGTTCTTCTCAGTCTCTCGTCTTTTTTTTTACTGCAAGCAAACAACAAAAAGGTTAAACAGCTTGGAAAACCATCAAGGAGACTTACCCCAACGAGGAACTCTGATCGCTTCCATTTTCCAGAACGTGACTGGTGAGCAGAGGTAATTATTGAGGAAAGTGAGGGAATTTTTAAGGTAATTGGGGTCAGTGGTAGAGGACAGTGTGCGCTCGGTTTATTGGATATTCACACTATTCACGAAAAACATTGGCCTATTAGCTGTGCACATTTGTGTCTGTCTGGGAAAGTGCTATGCTCCACATTCTCATCTCCACTGGATATTCATCCAGCTGTGGTTAGGAGGAAAGTATTGAGACACCGGCAACCAACCCCTCCAACTCTACTGCCCACCTATCTGGCCCCGTATCTTCATTGCCATCACCTTAGCCAAAATCTTTTCACTGTACATTTGGTACACGTGACTAATAAACTAAATTCAAATTGAAGCCTTCATCATTATCTTTAATTTGTGTTCAGGCATACCCTTCTACTCATCGGGACACCTGTTCCGAGCCCACTTTCAATTCAGCAGATCCCTGGTTTCTTTTTTTTTTTTTTTTGAATATTTTTATTATAGAAACAAAATAATAACAAAGTACATTATTTTGCAATGATGAAAATACATGATATTAATGAGATATTCGTACTGTTAATAATATTTGTATTATCATTGATTATAAATTTTAAGACTATATATTTTATATAATTGAAAATACTTGGTATTAGTAATACATTCATAATATTAGTGTTATATTCGTACTGTTGATAATATTTGTATTGTCATTGATTTTGAAATGTAAGACCATATTTTCTATAATTGAAAATACATAATACTAGTAACACCTTCATGATATTCATTATATTTTCATACTGTTAATAATATTTGTATTATCATTGATTTTAAAATTTAAGATTATATATTTTATATAATTGAAAATACATAATACTAATAATACTTTTCATGATATTAGTAATTTTTATATTCGTATTGATATGAAAAATTTAAGATTATGTGTTTTCTATACATTTTTCTAATTTTTTATAAAAGTATGAAAAAATAGAGAAAAAGAGTGTGAAAAGTTTGATGGAAGATTGAGTATTAATCATTAATCCGTCCTTGGAGATATATTCATGATTTATTATATATATTTCTTCATCCATTCAAATATTCAGGTCTCAGTCAAGCCCTCGTGCCGAACCATTATGACCCTGTAAATATTTAATATATGGAGACCAAATCTTCTGAAGAGATCTAACCTGTCCATTAGGACAAGCCTCAATCTCTCCAGATGAAGTGTCTCCGTCATTTCTGTGTTCCACATTTTGATTGTTGGGGATGTAGGGGCCTTTCCAAAATGTTAGTATTAATTTTTTCCCAATTATTAAACCAAAGTCGATAAAAATTCTTTGGTTCATTGTTATTAGTTGGTCTGTTTCTAGTATTCCAAGTATTAATAACTTTGGATCAGGAGTCAAAGTTATATTGACAACATTCGAAATTATCTTAAATATTTCATTCCAGTATTTTGCAATTTTTATACAGTTAGTGAATGAATGTGATAAATTTGCTTCTAAGAGTTTTGACATTTATCACATATAGGGGATACTTTTGGAAAAATGTTATGTAATTTAGATTTGGAATAATGTAATCTATGTAGTATTTTAAACTGTATAAGGAATGTTTAGCATTTAACGAGCAATGATGTATATGTTGTAAACTTTCATCCCATATTTCTGGCCTTATTAATTTGGCCTAATTCATTTTCCCAAGACTGTCTATATATTTCTGTTGATGGAACATCACTTTCCAATAGAATATTGTATATATGATATCATTTTTTCCGTATTTGGATGTTTATTCAAGCATTCATCTAAAATTTCTGTCTTTCTATTTCTAAGTTCTTGTGTATTTGCAGAAACATAATTTCTGATTTGTAAATATCTAAAATATTCTTTATTGTGTAGTCCATAAGTTTGTTGTAACTCTTGAAATGAAAGGAAAGAGTTTTCCTTATAAAGATCACCCATCTTAGTAATTCCTTTATTTTTCCATTGGAAAAAAAGCCTTATCCATCATTGAAGGTTTGAACGTAACATTATTGGCGATGGTAAGACATAATGGTATAGATTTTAGTTTTAATGTTTTTTTTATTTGTTTCCAGATGCGGATTCCGTTTTCTATTATCGGATTTTCACTATAAATTTTCTTAGGCTAAGTTAGTGTTAGCAAATATTATAGAGCTAATTTCAAATGGGAGAACAATCTTCTTTTTCCATATTTAACCAATTTGGTTTATTATCTATTTCTTCTAGCCAAAAATTCATATTTTTAATATTGACTGCCCAGTAATAAAACATAAAATTTGGTAGTGCTAATCCTCCATTTATTTTGGGTTTACATAAGTGTTTTTTATTTATTCTATGGCTCTTATAATCCCAGATAAAGTTAGTAATTAGAGAATCTACTTTTTAAAAAAAATTTTAGGGAGATATATCGGAATTAATTGAAATAGATATAGTAATTGTGGGAGAAAGATCATTTTTATTGCATTAATTTTACCTAACATTGAAATAGGTAAACTTTTCCAATATAAAATATTCTTATTTAATTTATTCAATAATGGGGGGAAGTTAAATTTAAATAAAGAGTCGAATCTTTTTGTAACAAAAATCCCAAGATATTTAATATTTTCGTTTGTTATCTTAAAAGGGAATTGTTGTAATATATGTAAGTTATTCACCGTTATTGGCATGAGTTCACTTTTATTCCAATTAATACTGTATCCTGAGAAAGATCCGAATTCCGTTATTAGTTTTAACAAATTTCGGATACTTGTTTCTGGTTCAGTGATATAAAGTAATACATCATCCGCATATAAGGAGATTTTATTTTTAGTGTCTCTAGTATCATATCCATGTATTTCCGGATGTAATCTCACCCTCTGGGCGAGAGGTTCTATTGCGAGTGCAAACAATAAAGGTGATAAAGGGCAACCTTGTCTACAACCTCGAGATAAACTGAATTTAGTTGATAACATACGGTTTGTTGTTATTCTAGCTGTCGGATTTGTGTATAACAATTTAATCCAAGTAGTAAACTTCTCTCCCAATTTGAAGGCTTCCATAACCGAAAATAGGTAAGGCCATTCCACTTGATCAAAAGCTTTTTCTGCGTCAAGCGAAATGACTACTAAGTCTTTTTTATTACTTCTTTTCGAATATATAATATTGAATAACCGTCTTAGATTGTATGAGGAATATCTTTTTGGTATAAATCCTGTTTGATCGGGATGGATTAATTCGTTGACAACTGAACTTAGCCTTTGTGCTAGTATTTTTGTTAATATCTTTTGATCAGTATTTAATAGAGCTATTGCTCTAAATGATCCTGGTTCATCCAAATCTTTATTTATTTTAGGTATAAGTGTTATAATAGATTCATTCAACGTTTCTGGTAATTTCTGCTGTGTGTATATCTGTTCATATAATGATTTCAAACGTGGAACCATATGATCATGAAATATTTTATAAAATTCCGAACCTATACCATCTGGTCCCGGAGTTTTACCATTTTTTAATGATCTAATAGATTCTTGGATTTCTTTTGTTGAGATATCTGCATTTAGTAATTCTCTATTTTGTAAATCCAATCCTTTCAGGTTACATTTTTTTTTAAAATGCTTCTATTTCTGTTTTATTTTACTGTTGTTTTAGCAGTGTATAAGTTTTTATAATATTGCATAAATCTTTCATTAATATCTTTGGGTTGTATTAACAATTCTCCATTCTGTGATTTAATCCTATGGATAATTTTTTCAGCTTCCATTTTCCTTAATTGTCGAGCCAATAATTTTTGGGGTTTATCTCCAAATTCGAACTGTAATTGTTTGGTATGTTGATAAAGTTTTACAACTTGATCTGTATATATTTTATTTAATTTATATTTCAGTGCTGCAATTTTATTGTGTAATATTATATCTGGTTTTGTTGCATTCTGTATATCTAATTGTTTAATCTCCCTTTCCAAATCTTGTTGTTCCTTCCAAATCTTTTTATTATGGAATGCTTGTGAGGAGATCATGATTCCCCAGAGATATGCTTTGAATGTTTCCCATAATAAGGAGCAAGATATTTCTGGTTGATCATTTGTTTAAAAAAAAATCTTAATTTGAGTTGTGATATATTCCTGAGTAGTTTTATTTTTTAAAATTTGTGGGTTAAATTTCCACTGTCCTGCTTTTTCTGTTTTACCATTTATTTTAATCTTAAATGTTAATGGCGCATGATCTGAAATTATAATGTTATGATATTTGGATTCGTAAGTAAGTGAAATAAGTTTTGCGTCCACCAAAAAATAATCTATTCTTGAATAGGTTTTATGTACTAGCGAGTAAAAAGAGTATTCTCGTCCAGTAGGGTTTTCTGTTCTCCAAACATCTTTAATATTAGTCGTTTGCATATATGCGTTTAATAAGTCACTGGAGTGTGATTTCGTTTTTCTTTGCTTTGTAGATCTATCTAAGTAGGGGTCTAGTGTGCAATTAAAATCTCCACCAATTATTAAATTATATTGTGTTAATTCCGGAATATTGTTAAGTACTTTCTTAAAAAACAATGGGCTATGAAAATTTGGTCCATATATATTAACAAAAATCATTTTTTCTGTGTTTAATTCTCCTATCACAATAATGTATCTGCCATCTTTATCAGTTATAGTTGATGTATGCTTAAATAAAGTACCTTTACGAAATAATATTGCTACGCCTCTTGATTTATGCGTGAAAGAAGAGTGATACATTTTATCTATCCATTTAGCTTTCAACCTATATTCGGCGTCTTTTTTTAAGTGAGTTTCTTGAATATAAATTACGTCAGCTTTAGTTGCCTTTAAATGTGCCAATACTTTTCCTCTCTTTATCGGTTCATTAATACCTTTAACATTCCAACTACAAAACGTTAATCCCTCATTCCCCGTATTCCTTTTTAAGTCTTGCATTTTATGTTTATGGAGGTCTACAATAGAGTCTAAGGATCAGCCCGACAGACCCGACCTTACACCCGAACATCGAATAGATGAATTTTAAATCTCGTTTATGTCCCTCACGAATATATCTCCATTGGTCCAATGTGTAACTCCATTCAAACTGAAAAACACAATAGATTGTATAAAAGAAAAGTAAAGGATAGATTAAGGGATTAGTGGGTGTGCTTAAAGATAGAAAAAAACTACATCTAGAGTAGTTGCAGTTAGTGCTAGCCATACTAGCATGGCTACCCATCTACCGACTTCCGTCGTTGATGTTATTAACTTGACCAGCTCCTAGGTTTAAGGAATTATTATTCCATAATAATATTTTACCGGGGGTATAACATTAAGGGAAAAAAAAAAGGAAAGGGTAAAAGAAAAAAGGGAAAAAAGAAAAAGGGTAAGATTCATCAAAAAAAGGGGGAAAACAGAAAAAAAAGGAGACATTTATCAAATTCTACTAATTAAAGATATAAAAGTGTCTATATCTAGAATTAATTAAAAAATCTAAGTAATATTAAACATGAAAAATGAAAAAGCTATATAAGAAAAAAAAGGATAAAAAATCCCGTAAAACAAAAAGAAAAACTAAAATTCAAGGTAAAAATTGCTGTTATAAGGAAAGATCTCCAAATGAGATCCATCGGTATATTTAACTCTATTCATTAAATAAACATTAGTTGTTAATTATTAGTAGTAATGATTAGTAGTAGTGAACAATCTTAATTGGTAAAAATAATACTAATAATAATACCGCGTTGTGATTTTAATATTTGTGTTATTTATTTATGTTAGTTATGTGATTAGACTAATTATTAATATCCAGATAACGCTTTCCGATCCAGTTTTTTTCACTCGATTCCATTCGACATTGTCCATTCCGTCCAGTCCAACGTTATCTTGTAAGATCTTGCAGGATGTTGAGAGTCCGTGTAAAATCACTAAAAGTAGTGAGAGTCAGTATATTCACTTGTAGATATTTTTCAGGTCTTGAACTGCCGGGCGAATTCCAGTGCTGCTGTTGGGGTGGTAAAGAAATGTTCCGCGTCGTTAAAAGTAACTCTTAAAGTAGCTGGGTAATTCAAACCATATCTTAGGTTTTCCACATCCCTCATGAGACTTTTAGCTTCATTAAATGCTTTCCGTTTCCTGGCAACCTCTGGTGGATAATCTCGGTAGATACTGATCCTTTGTCCTTCAAATTCCAGGTTTCTGTTTCTCGAAGCTTTTCGCATAGTCTCATCCAGGACAAACATCCCTGGTTTCTATGCTTCATATCCACTCACAGGGCACCCCCAGTTCCCAAGCTTCCCGTTCTTCCATTGAGGCCTTGGTTCCATTCTCCTCTAGAAGACACCAGGTTCATATGTTTCCTTTAACAAACTGGGGCTCATAAAGTTCATCATATGGCATAAAATCCCGAAAAGTGACTTTAAAAGAGTATTGAGGTATGAATTGAAATAACATCCAATAATCTGGGGAATTCTGCCAATCTGCCACCACAAAGTCCTAAACATGCTGGAGCATCAGTTTTACGTAGTCAGATATGATCTTCCTTTAACAAAGCCAGTTGACTCTCTGCCTATCCCTGCCTTGCCAATCCTGCCTCTTAGATTTTCCTCATGCTGGAAGATTCTCAGGCTAATCGGTCTCCTGGACTAACATCTCCAGTGCCGAGTCCCTAGTGTTACTCAGTGTGCTACATTGGACTGGCTACATAATTCCTTCACTGTTACCAAACTCACAAAACCGAGGGTTTGATCCGAACTCTAATGAGAGAGGAGTTAGTCCGAGAAAAAGATTCAATGCTCCAAACTTCCTTGAAGAAATAAAACATCTCAACTGATTCCAGGGACATCTCGCCCATGACCACCCAAAGAACAAGGAGCATTCAGAATGGCAGTGACAACCTCAAGACCATGCATTGGGAGCACACAGAGGGTTTACGTAAGTGGTCAGAGGAGCATATCACCTCACAAATTAATTACCCACTTTCTCATCCATCAGTCCCCTTCTGTGGAAGAATCTACAGATCCCACATTGGCCTTGTTGGTCCCCTTAACACCCACAAAACCAGAACTGAAGCTATTTTACTCGATCTTGAGGGAATGTCTCAGAAGAAAAAGATGATCTACAAAATGCATTGCAGCTTGGTTGCTTCAAATACATCTCCAAAACGTGCGTCACCTGGTGGTTGTAAAGGTATACTACAACCTGAAATTTCTTTCAGTCACATTACTGATCAAAAACTTGGAACTTCCTTCTGAACTCAAACAATATTTTCAGCTCTGGGTTACAGAAAATCAAGAAACTACTTTCTCAAGGACAACATGGAATGTCAGCTTTGTTTCATTCAGGAGCTTCTTGAGTTGAAAAGCAGGTATTCCGTCAGCATGGAAAAAATGTGGACACAGGGACCCTGTGGGTTTAAGGTCAGTGTGGTTGTGGACGGTGTGGGGGTCATAAGGTCATTAGTGATGGGGTAGAATTAGACCATTCAGCCCATCAAATCTACTCTGCCATTCAATCATGGTTGATCTATCTCTCCCTCCTAACACCATTCTCCTGCCTTCTCCCCATAACCTCTGACACCTGTACTAATCAAGAATCTATCTATCTCTGCATTAAAAATATCCACTGACAGCCTCCACAGCCTTCTGTGGCAGAGAATTCCCCAGATTCACCACCCTCTGACTAAAGACATTTCTCCTCATCTCCTTCCTAAAGAACGTGAATCGAGGACCAGAGGACATAGGTCTAAGATGAAGGGGAAAAGATTTAATAGGAATCTTAGGGGTAACTTTCTCACACAGAGGGTGGTGGGTGTATGGAATGTACTGCTAGAGGAGGTAGTTGAGGCTGGTACTATTGCTGCATTTAAGAAACAATTAGACAGGTATGGACTGGTTTAGAGAGATATAGGCCAATCACAGGCAGGTGTAGGTGGGACCTGTTGGCCTGCGTGGGCAAGTTGAGCCGAAGTCCCAGTTTCCACGCCGTATGATTCAATGACTCGATAACTCTATAAAAGAGCCCCTTAGTAGGAATGTTACAACATTTTGAGATTTTTAAAATCAAGCCTGTAATTTATCCCATCAGATAAAGCATAAAAAGAAACTTAATTTGATACCTAATTCACTTTCATATCTTCAGTATTAAAAACGTTATGGTCATTTTCATACTCGGAAATTAGCATCCTGTTCCCTATTGCTTTTCCATTAACTTAACACAAAAGCTGTGATCGAGTGGATTGACATAAAAGCCCATAACTTTCTTAAAAATTAAGAGAACTGAATGAAATTTTCAGTTATTATAGATTGAAGCATTCTGAAACAAATATGATACATCTTACTTGGATATCCTGAAATTAAAGTACATAATTAGTTAATTACCTAATTAAGTAGCTAATTACAAAATTAACCGTTGTGACAGAAATAGTAATAAACACCCAGACTGCCTTGAAATGTCAAAAATGTTATATTCTCAAGATCAGAATAATATTATTGGAGTATATGCTGTAAATCCATAACAGACAGGTTAGGAGATTACAATTTCTAGCAAAAGACATGGAGAAGATCAGCTGCTAGCTGGCACATTGGCATATCATAATCAGTAGCATCATCATAATCCTCAGACTGCAACCAATAAGCAACTGTACACCTTGTTTTTCCTCAACTTTTCAATTTTGGCATTGTAAACTACAAAATTTTGCTCTTCAAATCATGCATGACATGCTTTTCTGCCCGCTACTTTCCCATTCAGACTGACTTTTTCCAGACAAGGTATACAAGTACAAGATGTGTCCATTTTTAAAATCCCTCTTAGACTCGAGCATGACAGAGAAATTCACTTCAAGGTGTGCTCTAGCTATGCCAGGCTTGGCATTTGGATTGACAATTTTGCATTTCTTCTTCGGAGGCACCTGTTTAAAATGAAAAGAAAAAAATCACTGAACAGCATTAAGTAGAAACAAGTTATTATTTGCAGTTTTAGAAAAAAAAAAGTAGAAATGATTTTGTTCAACAAAATGCCCAACACAAGTTAAACGTTAAAACAAATAGTAAATACCCAACAAAAAATTAATATTCATCAGTGTCATCAAATCAATTAAATTCATCTAAATTCAATTACTAGATCTAAACATCTATCCCATTCTTAAGAAAAGGCTAAACATTTTTTTTAATAGCCAAATAACAAACTGATCCCATTCACACAAGAATTCACAATATAACATGATTTTTAAATCTCACTGTATCATGGATTTCTATGCCAAATGGAAGGAATTGAATGTTTAATTCCCATAAATTTTACTCTGTTGGTTTATAACACTGCAGCAGGCAAGGGCTGTTTTACACAGACATGTGTTCAAAATCCACAAACATCCACTCTCATGATATTCAAAATCACTATTTTTTGCACAATCATGTCATAAGAATCAGACTAAAAACTATGTACTGTGGAAGTTTTTAGTCAGATATTTAGTATGAAAATATTGACCATGGATAGACAATAACACAAAATATAGATAATATAGATGTTCTTATGACATGATTGTGCAAAAAATAATGAATTTGATTATCTTGAGAGTGGATGTTTGTGGATTATGATACAGAGATCGGATTGTGGCAATGCTACCCTTAGGTTCAGGATTAGTGTGAGGTATGAAGCAAGATTATAGTCATTGTGTTGCTGAGTGATGATGGCAGCTTCATCTAATGCTCCCACTCCCACTGGATAAATCTTTTATGAAGAGCCACAGAGCTCTCCAACATGGAAACAAGGTTTGGCCTACCTTGAAACAGGCCCTTCAGGCCATCATGAGCCATCATCACTGTACCTCGGTGCACATGACAATAAGCTAAACTAAACTAAACAGTGTGTACATAATTAATATGGGAACAATGTTCTGCTGTATGAACAAACACCACTCTTTTGCTATAAACTTTCAGCGTGCCTTCATATTCACCTGAACTATGTATAACACTTCCCTTTCTAGATCTCCATGTCTCCATCGCAGCAGAAAAATCATCCATAGTCATCTATTATAAACTCCCACACCTAGCTAGACTTCACCTCCTCTCATCATTCCTCCCGTAAAGCAACACCCATTTATCTCAATTTCCTAGTCTCTGGTGGAAGCTTCAGACCTGAAATAAAATAGAAAATTTAGGAAAACACTCAATGTACTCTAAGGTACCATCTGTGAAGTGAGAAGTATTGAATCTTACAGGTCAATGGCCTTTCTTCAGCACTGAAAGGTTGTTGACCTGAATCATGAACTCACTCTAATGGTGCCTGTGCTTTTTATTACATCTGTTTGTGTACTCTCATCTGCACAGTTTTACTCAGCTTTTTTGAGCACTAGATATGAAGTAGGATATTTTAAAGCTACGTAACATCATAATTTTAGGGCATATTGAAAAGCTGCAAAATATTTCTTAATTATAAACATTAATAATATGAATTTTACTTCTAAGTAATTTTCAAAAATGTTCATTGGGCTCTAGAAGTTCATGATAAAACACCATCTAAATATGATTTGATAAATGATGTAGTGTTCACATTGATTAAATGAGGATAATAATATTCACAACAGTCTTTGGTAACACATCTGAATAGACATAGTTTATTAAAATATTGGTGAAGAAACTTTACCTTAACAGCACTGTATCAGACTTTAGAGATAGAGCGCTGAAACAGGACCTTCTGCCCACCAAAACTGAGCCGACCAGCGATCACCCCGTACTCTTGCTCTATCCTACATACTAGGGACGATTCATGATTTTTCTTTACGAAATTAACAAACCTGTACGTGTTTGGAGTGTGGGAAGAAACTGGAGCACCCAGAGAAAACCCACGTGGTCACAGCGAGAATGCATACAGACAGCACGCACGGTCAGGATCAAACCCCGATCTCTGTCGCTGTAAGGCAGCAACTCTACCTCTGCATCACTGTGCTGCCACCTCTTAATAATAGAGTTACATTTGCAGAAAAGTTAAAGATACATTTCCTGGAACATTATTACTTTCCTGAACTATGACTAAAATTGCAAATCAGTATGGACCCGAAAAGCTGTAAGCTTTCCCGTAGCATCAGCAAGAGAACAGAGCTGCCAGAGAAACAAAGTACCTTTTGCAATGCAGTCCATTTATGCCATTTGTTGAATTGCCCCAATCTCAAATGCAAGATGTAGTGGTTCCAAAACAGTCCAACTAACAATTATATTCTGACAATAAACAATTCTGATCTTATAGAGGTGTATAAAATCATGAGAGGAATAGATCAGGTTGATGCACAGAATCTCTTGCCTAGAGTAGGGGAATCAAGAACCAAAGGACATTGGTCTAAGGTAAAGGAGAAAAAAAAAAAATAGGAATCTGAGGGGTAACATTTTCACTTAAAGGGTGTATGGAACAAGCTTCCGGAGAAGGTAGTTGAGGCTGGGACTATCACAACGTTTGTGAAAATGTTAGACAGGTACATGGATAGATGGATAGAACCGGTTTGGAGAGATATGAACCAAATGCAGGCAGGTGAGACTAGTGTAAATGGGATATGTTGGAGGGTTTTGGCAAGTTGGGCCGAAGGGCCTATTTCCACCCTGTATCACTCTACGACTCTACAACTCTACCATGCTGCCCAAATGCCCAGAATGATTTTTTGAAATATTTTCTTATGTTAAAGGCATTGGGATGCCAATGGAATGTGGAGAAATCAAAAACAATCCGGGCGGTCACGGTGGCACAGCGTTAGAGTTGCTGCCTTACAGCGAATACAGCGCCAGAGACCCGGATTCGATCCCGACAATGGATGCTGTCTGTACAGAGTTTGTACGTTCTCCCCGTGACCCGCACGGGTTTTCGCAGAGATCTTCGGTTTCCTCCCACACTCCAAAGACGTACAGATTTGCAGGTTAATTGGCTTGGTAAATTTAAAAATGATCCCCAGTGGGTGTAGGATGGTGTTAATGTGCGGGGATCGCTAGTCAGCGTAGACCCGGTGGGTCGAAGGCCCTGTTTCCGCGCTGCACCTCTAAACTAAAGTAAGTAAATTATTTATCTTTGATGTGCACTCAGGAAAGTTACTCGCACTTGGCCGAAATGAATTGGTGGCATGCAATTCGACACACCTTTGCAACTCTGCATTTTGAGTAGAAAGTTCAGCGTGTAAACCAACCTGTCACTCCAATATAATACTGGGGATGTGTTGCAGTTTCGGCCTTTGGATAGAAACATAGAAGCATAGTTAGACAATAGGTGCAGGAGTAGGCCATTCGGCTCGTCGACCCTTCGACCCAGTATCGCCATTCAATATGATCATGGCCGATCATCCACAATCAGTAACCCGGTCCTGCTTTTTTCCCCATATCCCCTGATTCCGTTAGCCCTAAGAGCTACATCTAACTCTCTTGAAAACATCCAGTGAATTGGCCTCCACTGCCTTCTGTGGCAGAGAATTCTGCAGATTCACAACTCTCTGGGTGAAAAGGCTCCGGTTTCTTCCCACACTCCATCTCAGTTCTAAATGGCCAATCCCTTATTCCTAAACTGTGACCCCTGGTTCTGGACTTCCCCAACATCAGGAACATTTTTCCTGCATCTAGCCTGTCCTATCCCTTAAGAATGTTATATGCTTACTTTTGATCATCCATATGATGAGATCCAATGCCACTATTTTGATGAAGAGTAAAGTGGTTGAGTGCAGCAACTTTAATAAATGACACGCAGATGGATTATCTAGTGTAACAAAATGAGGTAAACTTAAGCCTGGCAATCAATTAGTGTAGTTTGTTGGTTAAAAGTAACTGACGTTTATTAATTTATGGTCATTATACCATTCAAGAATCAAGAGGTTCAAGAGAGTTTAGTTGTCATATGCACTGGGACCAGCACAATGAAATTCTTACTTGCTGTAGATTTATAGGCACCTTAATGAAGCAGCATAATATATACATATACAATAAACAATAATTGAATAAATTATCAATTATACTAGGTAACCATACCTTAATATTACTCAGCGATGAATATTAATATTATGAATTTTACTTCTGCATACTATATAAGTTTCATCAGGCTCTACATTTTACACTGTAGAACAACTAAAAACAGTCCACAGTCGTTCATTGCTGAGGTAGATTGTGGTTAGGGTTGTTCAATCAAGAGCTTGGGGGTCGATGGGAAGAAGCTGTTCTTGAACCTGGGGGTAAGAGTTCTCAGGCTCTTGTACCTTCTTCCCGGTGGTCGTGGTGAGATTGAAGCATGGCCAGGGTGATGTGGATCTTTGATGATATTAGCTGCTTTCTTGAGGCAGCGTTCGATTGTGGAAAAGTCAATACCACCGATGGAACAAGCAACGTCCATCGATTTCTCTAAATCTCCTCAAACGTCTGAGGAAGTAAAGACATTGATGAACTGGCCAGGGGATAGATCTTCACAGATATGCCATCCAGGAAACTGACGCCCTTGACTCTCTCTATCACCATCCTGTTGATGAAGAAATGTTCATGGAGTCTCGCCTTTCCCATACTGAAGTCAACAATCAGCTCCTTGGTCTTGCTAATCTTAAGAACAAGATTGCTCTTTGGGCTCCAACTCAACAAGATTATTGATTTCTCTTGTGTACTTGTTAAAGAACAATTATGATTAAAATAAAAGCAGATTCTTTTTCAAATTGCTTCTTGTCACTCTCAGTTCTTTGCTCTCTCCAGCTGAACTATTTCCCTTTCATTTATGCCACTGGCTGGGATACATTTCTGATTAAGGGCTCTTCCACTTTGCTCTGATCATTCGGATGTTTTGTATAACTTGTTGCAGTTACAAAATGGAGCTCTCAAAATGCATCTGCTCTTTAATTACCATGCTAAACCAGTCATTTGATCATTGTTACTGTTTCTCCCTTTTATCATTGCTGTTTGTCAGACCTTACTGTGGATAAATTAGCTACTGCGTTTTATCCACAGAGGCCCACAGGAGCCGTTGGAAGAGAAGGAGGGGGAGGAGCGACACCCGACCGGTAAGGTTTAAAATCCAGCGCGGGGCTTGTTTTTACCCAAATCCATAACATTCCATTTGGAGAAGTGGGTTTTTTTGAGGAAGCCGCTGATTGGTGGGAAGTGGACCAGGGTAAGCAGCTGATTGGCAGTCAGATCCCAGCAGTTTGTTGTGTACTTTATATTGTATCCTGTGTAAGGGGGGGCAGTATGAAGGCCAGGGCAGTGTACTGTTCTGGATGTCAGATGTGGGAGGTCAGGGAATCTGATAGCCCTCCAGACGTCCACATCTGCGCCAGGTGTGTTGAGATGGGGCTCCTAAAGGACTGTGTTAGGAACCTGGAGCAGCAGCTCGATGACCTCCGTCTCCTCAGGGAGAGTGAGGAGGTCATAGAGAGGAGCTACAGGGGGGTAGTCACTCCCAGACCACAGGAGGCAGACAAGTGGGTCACAGTTAGGAAGGGCAAGGGGCAGAGGCAGGGGTTAGAGAGTACCCCTGTGACCGTACACCTGGAAAATAGGTACTCGGGTTTGAGTACGATTGGAGGGGACAGCCTAGCTGGGGGCACCAACAGCGGCCTGGCCTCCGGCACAGAGACCGGCCCTGATGCTCAGAAGGGTAGCAAAAAGAGGAGGGCAATTGTAATAGGGGACTCTATAGTTAGGGGGTCGGATAGGCGATTCTGTAGACGCAGTCGGGAGACCCGGATGGTAGTTTGCCTCCCTGGTGCCAGGGTCTCGCATGTGTCAGAACGTGTCCAAAAGATTCTGATAAGGGAGGGGGAGGAGCCTGATGTTGTGGTACACATAGGTACCAATGACATAGGCAGAAAAAGTGATGAGGTCCTGAAGGGAGAATTTAGGGAGTTGGGGGGAAAGTTAAGGAGAAGGACCAAAAGGGTAACGATTTCAGGATTACTGCCTGTGCCGCGTGACAGTGAGAGTAGGAATGAAATGAGGTGGAGGATATATGCGTGGCTGAGGGACTGGTGCAGTGGGCAAGGATTCAAGTTTCTTGATCACTGGGACCTCTTTTGGGGAAGGCATGATCTGTACACAAAGGACGAGTTGCACTTGAGCCCGAGGGGGACCAATATCCTGGCAGGGAGATTTGCAAAGGCTACTGGGAGACTTTAAACTAGAAAGGCTGGGGGGAGGGGGCTAGGGGTCAGGGTGTGGGGCAAGAGGCAGAGAAAGGAAGCACTCGGATCCAAAATGTAGGCGAGAAAGATGAAAAAGATAATAGACAGAGAATAAGGGATGGTGGGTTTCTAAAATGTGTATATTTTAATGCTAGGAGCATTGTAAGTAAGGTGGACGAACTTAGAGCCTGGATTGACACCTGGAAATATGATGTTGTGGCAATCAGTGAAACATGGTTGCAGGAGGGCTGTGATTGGAAACTAAATATTCCGGGATTTCGTTGCTTCAGGTGTGATAGAATTGGAGGGACCAGAGGGGGAGGTGTTGCATTGCTTGTCAGAGAAGATATTACAACAGTGCTTTGGCAGGATAGATTAGAGGGCTCGTCTAGGGAGGCTATTTGGGTGGAACTGAGAAGTGGGAACGGTGTAGCAACACTTTTAGGGGTGTATTATAGACCGCCAAATGGGGAGCGTGAATTGGAAGAGCAAATATGTAAGGAGATAGCAGATATTAGTAGTAAGCACAAGGTAGTGATTGTGGGAGATTTCAATTTTCCAAAAATACACTGGGAAACACATTCTGTAAATGGGCTGGATGGTTTGGAGTTTGTAAAATGTGTGCAGGATAGTTTTTTGCAGCAGTACATAGAGGTATCGACCAGAGAAGGGGCAGTGCTGGACCTCCTGTTAGGAAATGAGGCAGGTCAGGTGACGGAGGTATGCGTTGGTGAGCACTTCGGGACCAGTGATCACAATACCATTAGTTTCAATATAATTATGGAGAGAGTCAGAACTGGACCTAGGGTGGAGATTTTTGATTGGAAAAAGGCTAACTTTGAGGGAATGCGTAAGGATTTTAAAGGAGTGAATTGGGACGCTTTGTTTCATGGGAAGGATGTAGAAGAGAAATGGAGGACATTTAAAGGGGAAATTGTAAGAGTACAGAATCTTTATGTCCCTGTTAGGTTGAAAGGAAATAGTAAAAATTAGAAAGAGCCATGGTTTTCAAGGGAAATTGGACACTTGTTTCGAAAAAAAAGAGAGATATCTACAATAATTATAGGAGGCATGGAGTAAATGAGGTGCTAGAGGAGTATAAAGAATGTAAAAAGAATCTTAAGAAAGAAATTAGGAAGGCTAAAAGAAGATATGAGGTTGCTTTGGCAAGAAAGGTGAAAGTAAACCCAAAGGGTTTCTACAGCTATATTAATAGCAAAAGGATAACGAGGGATAAAATTGGACCATTAGAGAACCAGAATGGACAGCTATCTGCAGAGCCAAAAGAGATGGGGGAGATATTGAACAATTTCTTTGCTTCGGTATTCACCAAGGAGAAGGATATTGAACTCTGTGAGTTAAGGGGAAAAAAGTAGAGTAGCTATGGAAACTATGAGATTCAAAGAGGAGGAAGTACTGACACTTTTGAAAAATATAAAAGTGGATAAGTTTCCAGGTCCTGACAGGATATTCCCTAGGACATTGAGGGAAGTTAGTGTAGAAATAGCAGGAGCTATGACAGAAATATTTCAAATGTCATTAGAAACGGGAATAGTGCCGGAGGATTGGCGTACTGCGCATGTTGTTCCATTGTTTAAAAAGGGTTCAAAGAATAAACCTAGCAATTATAGACCTATTAGTTTGACGTCAGTGGTGGGCAAATTAATGGAAAGGATACTTAGAGATAATATATATAAGCATCTGGATAAACAGGGTCTGATCAGGAACAGTCAACATGGATTTGTGCCTGGAAGGTCATGTTTGACAAACCTTCTTGAATTTTTTGAAGCGGTAACTAGGGAAATTGATGAGGGTAAAGCAGTGGATGTTGTCTATATGGATTTCAGTAAGGCCTTTGACAAGGTTCCCCATGGAAGGTTGGTTAAGAAGGTTCAATCTTTGGGTGTTAATGGCGGAGTAGCAAGATGGATTCAACAGTGGCTGAATGGGAGATGTCAGAGAGTAATGGTGGATGGCTGTTTGTCAGGTTGGAAGCCGGTGACCAGCGGGGTGCCTCAGGGATCTGTGTTGGGTCCACTGTTGTTTGTCATGTACATCAATGATCTGGAAGATGGGGTGGAAAATTGGATAAGTAAGTATGCAGATGATACTAAGATAGGTGGTGTTGTGGATAATTAAGTAGATTTTCAAAGTCTACAGAGAGATTTGGGCCATTTGGAAAAGTGGGCTGAAAGATGGCAGATGGAGTTTAATGCTGATAAGTGTGAAGTGCTACATCTTGGCAGGACAAATCAAAATAGGACGTACATGGTAAATGGTAGGGAATTGAGGAATGCTGTGGAACAGAGGGATCTAGGAATAACTGTGCATAGTTCCCTGAAGGTGGAATCGCATGTAGATAGGGTGGTAAAGAAAGCCTTTGGTGTGCTGGCCTTTATAAATCAGAGCATTGAATATAGGAGTAGGGAAGTAATGTTAAAATTGTACAAGGCATTGGTAAGACCAATTCTTCAGTATGGTGTACAATTTTGGTCGCCTAGTTATAGGAAGGATGTCAACAAAATAGAGAGAGTACAGAGGAGATTTACTAGAATGTTGCCAGGGTTCCAGCAACTATGTTACAGAGAAAGGTTGAACAAGTTAGGTCTTTATTCTTTGGAGCGCAGAAGGTTAAGGAGGGACTTGATTGAGGTCTTTAAAATGATGAAAGGGATAGACAGAGTTGACGTGGATACGTTTTTCCCATTGAGGGTAGGGAAGATTCAAACAAGAGGGCATGACATGAGAATTAAGGGACAGAGGTTTCGGGTAACGTGAGGGGGAACTTCTTTACTCAGAGGGTGGTGGCTGTGTGGAATGAGCTTCCAGCAGAAGTGGTGGAGGCAGGATCGATTTTAACATTTAAGAGTAAAGTGGATAGGTATATGGACGTGAAGGGAATGGAGGGGTATGGTCTGAGTGCAGGTAGATGGGACTAGGGGAAAACAAATGGTCGGCACGGACTGGAAGGGCCGAGAGGGCCTGTTTCCGTGCTGTAATTGTTATATGGTTATATATGCTTAACGTACTTCGAGGCACCCTTGAGGTATGAAAGTCACTGCCATAACTAAACGTTGTTGCTTTCTTTCATGAATACTTTCTGCAAACAGAACTATTTATCAAGGTCTCACAGCAGGCCAAAACTGCCAAAACATTAACGTGCGGAATTTTATTTTTAATTATTAGAAAAAGACAGTGTGTAACGTGTACGTGCAATTTCCTGATTTACAAACTTATGGACAGGCACTACTGGCAGCGTTCACTTGAAAGATCACTCCAATCATATAAACATGAGGTTAACCACACGCCTACTCAGTTGAAACTATGAAATGCAACATTATACTGTGTGGCTGCTATTGTGTGTTTGCTGTGGGAATTTTTTTTAATGACAGTAACTTGAAGAAATTAACTTCCTCCACTCCCCTTGCAGGGTTATAGTGTATTTTATGGGCAATTTGTTTTGACTGAACTGTTCATTCATTATAAGTTGTTCTGAAACAACCGAGTTTTTCCATTTTATAGATGCAATAGAAGAAATTCATCAATTCTGTATTATAAAGTGATGATATAAAAGGTGAATAGCTGATGTATTTGTCAGCATATGTTTACTTGATAAACTGTTTAATTTATGACTAATATTATGACTACTGGGACGTAGCATTTATCATTAACTTTTTTAATTGAGTCAGTAGTACACTTCCTGTGACTCACCAAATTTGAAGCGAAAATGTTTATTCATAATTTAAATGTTTTAGGTTGTGCAGCAAATCCTATAAACAAAAGTCTTCCACGTTTTGTCACATTTCATCCCGTTCCTGAGAATTATTTTGAGGAATGAATGGTATGATAATAACATGTTTGGGAAACGTCCATTTCCAGATTTTCCCAAGGTCAGAGACCACCCATCTTGTATCGGTCTACATTCTATAATTCTTTCATTTACATTAGTTTAGTTTAGAGATGCAGCGTGGAAACAGGCCCTTTGGCCTATAGAGTCCACGCTGACCAGCGATCCCTGTACATTAAGATCACCCTACACACACCAGAGACAATTTTACAACTACAATGGCTTGCAAAAGATTTCATACCCCTTGACCTTTTCCACATTTTGTCACGTTACAACCACAAACGTAAATGTATTTTATTGGGATTTTATGTGATAGACCAACACAAAGTGGTGCATAATTGTGAAGTGGAAGGAAAATGATACGTGGTTTCCAAATTTTATTACAAATAAAAAACTGAAAAGTGTGGCATGCAAAAGTATGCAACCCCCCTGAGTCAATACTTTGTAGAACCATCTTTCGCTGCAATTACAGCTGCAAGTCTTTTGGGGTATGTCTCTACCAGCTTTGCACATTTAGAGACTGAAATTTTTGCCCATTCTTCTTTGCAATATAGCTCAAGCTCAGTCAGATTGGATGGAGAGCGTCTGTGAACAGCAATTGTCAAGTCTTGCCAGAGATTCTCAATTGGATTTAGGTCTGGACTTTGACTGGGCCATTCTAAGCACATGAATATGCTTTGATCTAAACCATTCCATTGTAGCTCTGGTTTTCTTCCAACGTTGCCCTGTATTTGGCTCCATCCATCTTCCCATCAACTCTGCCCAGCTTCCCTGTCCCTGCTGAAGAAAAGCATCCTCACAGCATGATGCTGCCACCACCATGTTTCACAGTGGGGAAGGTGTGTTCAGGGTGATGTGCAGTGTTAGTTTTCCGCCACACATAGCATTTTGCATTTAGGCCAAAAACTTCAATTTTGGTCTCATCAGACCAGAGCAACTTCCTCCACATGTTTGCTGTGCCCCCCATATGGCTTGTGGCAAACTGCAAACGGGACATCTTTTGGCTTTGTTTCAACAATGGCTTTCATCTTGACACTCTTCATAAAGGCCCAATTTGTGGAGTGCACGACTAATAGTTGTCCTGTGGACAGATTCTCCCACCTGAGCTGTGGATCTCTGCAGCTCCTCCAGAGTTACCATGGGCCTCTTGGCTGCTCCTCTGATCAATGCTCTCCTTGGCCGGCCTGTCAGTTTAGGTGGACGGCCATGTCTTGGTAGGTTTGCAGTTGTGCCATACTCTTTCCATTTTCAGATGATGGATTGAACAGTGCTCCGTGAGATGTTCAAAGCTTGGGATATTTTTTTATAACCTAACCCTGCTTTCAACTTTTCCACAACGTTATCCCTGACCTGTCTGGTGTGTTCCTTGGGCTTCATGATGCCCAAGGAACATGGTTTGTTCACTAATGTTCTCTAACAAACCTCTGAGGTCTTCACAGTACAACTGTATTTATACTGAGATTAGATTACACACAAGTGGACTCTATTTACTAATTAGGTGACTTCTGAAGGCAATTGGTTGCACTGGATTTTATTAGGGGTATCAGAGTAAAGGGGGCTGAATACTTTTGCACGCCACACTTTTCAGTTTTTTATTTGTAAAAAAATTTGAAAACCATGTATCATTTTCCTTCCACTTCACAATTATGCGCCACTTTGTGTTGGTCTATCACATAAAATCCCAATAAAATACATTTACATTTGTGGTTGTAACGTGACAAAATGTGGAAAAGTTCAAGGGGTATGAAAACTTTTGCAAGCCACTGTATACCAAGCCAATTAACCTACAAACCTGTACGTCCTTGGATTGTGGGAGGAAACTGAAGATCTCAGATAAAACCCACGCGGTCACGGGGAGAAAGTACAAACTCCGTACAGACAGCACCCGTAGTCGGGATCGAACCCGGGTCTCCGACGTTGTAAGCGCTGTAAGGTGGCAACTCTACCACTGCGATTAAATAATAATCTTAACACTAATTAAACTAGTGGAATATATCTTCGATCCAGTCATTAATGAATACCGTGAAATATTTTTTTATTATTGCTATACTAGTTGAAAAATGCTTTAAAACTATAATCAGCCATTAAGTTCTCAGAAGTGGGGAAATCTCTGCGCGCGCACAGTAAGTAAGGTATGGCGCGCACAGCCTAAGGTTGTAGGACAACTTGTCTATTTCATCTTATTTGATTGTGCATGCTGGGTTATTGCATTCGTCGAAATAGTGTGGACCACGTGAAGGTTGCGAACTTCCACCCCACCTCTGCACTAATCAACTGGAATATTTGAAGTATTTATTCTGGAGTGCTGAAATCAAGGGTATTGGGAATATAGTGAAACAGTGGAAAGTGTTGAGTTGCAATATCAGCCATGATATTAAATTGCAGAGCAGAGGAGGGGCAAATGGTCTATTCTTGCTTGCAGAGAGGCAAGTGTAATTTCTCAAGCTGGCCGGTGTGTTTCCTGTACAAAGTCCATGTTTCACATCTAACCATATAACCATATAACCATATAACAATTACAGCACGGAAACAGGCCATCTCGGCCCTTCCAGTCCGTGCCGACCATTTGTTTTCCCCTAGTCCCATCTACCTGCACTCAGACCATACCCCTCCATTCCCTTCACGTCCATATACCTATCCACTTTACTCTTAAATGTTAAAATCGATCCTGCCTCCACCACTTCTGCTGGAAGCTCATTCCACACAGCTACCACCCTCTGAGTAAAGAAGTTCCCCCTCACGTTACCCCGAAACCTCTGTCCCTTAATTCTCATGTCATGCCCTCTTGTTTGAATCTTCCCTACCCTCAATGGGAAAAACGTATCCACGTCAACTCTGTCTATCCCTTTCATCATTTTAAAGACCTCAATCAAGTCCCCCCTTAACCTTCTGCGCTCCAAAGAATAAAGACCTAACTTGTTCAACCTTTCTCTGTAACATAGTTGCTGGAACCCTGGCAACATTCTAGTAAATCTCCTCTGTACTCTCTCTATTTTGTTGACATCCTTCCTATAACTAGGCGACCAAAATTGTACACCATACTGAAGAATTGGTCTTACCAATGCCTTGTACAATTTTAACATTACTTCCCTACTCCTATATTCAATGCTCTGATTTATAAAGGCCAGCACACCAAAGGCTTTCTTTACCACCCTATCTACATGCGATTCCACCTTCAGGGAACTATGCACAGTTATTCCTAGATCCCTCTGTTCCCCAGCATTCCTCAATTCCCTACCATTTACCATGTACGTCCTATTTTGATTTGTCCTGCCAAGATGTAGCACTTCACACTTAACAGCATTAAACTCCATCTGCCATCTTTCAGCCCACTTTTCCAAATGGCCCAAATCTCTCTGTAGACTTTGAAAATCTACTTCATTAACCACAACACCACCTATCTTAGTATCATCTGCATACTTACTTATCCAATTTTCCACCCCATCATCCAGATCATTGATGTACATGACAAACAACAGTGGACCCAACACAGATCCCTGAGGCACCCCACTGGTCACCGGCTTCCAACCTGACAAACAGCCATCCACCATTACTCTCTGACATCTCCCATTCAGCCACTGTTGAATCCATCTTGCTACTCCGCCATTAACACCCAAAGATTGAACCTTCTTAACCAACCTTCCATGGGGAACCTTGTCAAAGGCCTTACTGAAATCCATATAGACAACATCCACTGCTTTACCCTCATCAATTTCCCTAGTTGCCGCTACAAAAAATTCAAGAAGGTTTGTCAAACATGACCTTCCAGGCACAAATTCATGTTGACTGTTCCTGATCAGACCCTGTTTATCCAGATGCTTATATATATTATCTCTAAGTATCCTTTCCATTAATTTGCCCACCACTGACGTCAAACTAACAGGTCTATTATTGCTAGGTTTATTCTTTGAACCCTTTTTAAACAATGGAACAACATGCGCAGTACGCCAATCCTCCGGCACTATTCCCGTTTCTAATGACATTTGAAATATTTCTGTCATAGCTCCTGCTATTTCTACACTAACTTCCCTCAATGTCCTAGGGAATATCCTGTCAGGACCTGGAGACTTATCCACTTTTATATTTTTCAAAAGTGTCAGTACTTCCTCCTCTTTGAATCTCATAGTTTCCATAGCTACTCTACTTTTTCCCCTTAACTCACAGAGTTCAATATCCTTCTCCTTGGTGACTACCGAAGAAAGGAAATTGTTCAATATCTCCCCCATCTCTTTTGGCTCTGCAGATAGCTGTCCATTCTGGTTCTCTAATGGTCCAATTTTATCCCTCGTTATCCTTTTCCTATTAATATAGCTGTAGAAACCCTTTGGGTTTACTTTCACCTTTCTTGCCAAAGCAACCTCATATCTTCTTTTAGCCTTCCTAATTTCTTTCTTAAGATTCTTTTTACATTCTTTATACTCCTCTAGCACCTCATTTACTCCATGCCTCCTATAATTTTTGTAGATATCTCTCTTTTTTCGAAACAAGTGTCCAATTTCCCTTGAAAACCATGGCTCTTTCCAATTTTTACTATTTACTTTCAACCTAACAGGGACATAAAGATTCTGTACTCTTACAATTTCCCCTTTAAATGTCCTCCATTTCTCTTCTACATCCTTCCCATGAAACAAAGTGTCCCAATTCACTCCTTTAAAATCCTTACACATTCCCTCTAACAGGAGGTCCAGCACTGCCCCTTCTCTGGTCGATACCTCTATGTACTGCTGCAAAAAACTATCCTGCACACATTTTACAAACTCCAAACCATCCAGCCCATTTACAGAATGTGTTTCCCAGTCTATTTTTGGAAAATTGAAATCTCCCACAATCACTACCTTGTGCTTACTACTAATATCTGCTATCTCCTTACATATTTGCTCTTCCAATTCACGCTCCCCATTTGGCGGTCTATAATACACCCCTAAAAGTGTTGCTACACCGTTCCCACTTCTCAGTTCCACCCAAATAGCCTCCCTAGACGAGCCCTCTAATCTATCCTGCCAAAGCACTGCTGTAATATCTTCTCTGACAAGCAATGCAACACCTCCCCCTCTGGTCCCTCCAATTCTATCACACCTGAAGCAACGAAATCCTGGAATATTTAGTTTCCAATCACAGCCCTCCTGCAACCATGTTTCACTGATTGCCACAACATCATATAATCCAGGCTCTAAGTTCGTCCACCTTACTTACAATGCTCCTAGCATTAAAATATACACATTTTAGAAACCCACCATCCCTTATTCTCTGTCTATTATCTTTTTCATCTTTCTCGCCTACATTTTGGATCCGAGTGCTTCCCTTCTCTGCCTCTTGCCCCACACCCTGACCCCTAGCCCCCTCTACCCGAGTCCCTCCCCCCAGCCTTTCTAGTTTAAAGTCTCCCCAGTAGCCTTTGCAAATCTCCCTGCCAGGATATTGGTCCCCCTCGGGCTCAAGCGCAACCCGTCCTTTGTGTACAGATCATGCCTTCCCCAAAAGAGGTCCCAGTGATCAAGAAACTTGAATCCCTGCCCACTGCACCAGTCCCTCAGCCACGCATTTATCCTCCACCTCATTTCATTCCTACTATCACTGTCACGCGGCACAGGCAGTAATCCTGAAATAGTTACCCTTTTGGTCCTTCTCCTTAACTTTCCCCCCAACTCACTAAATTCTCCCTTCAGGACCTCGTCACTTTTTCTGCCTATGTCATTGGTACCTATGTGTACCACAACATCAGGCTCCTCTCCCTCCCTTATCAGAATCTTTTGGACACGTTCTGACACATGCAAGACCCTGGCACCAGGGAGGCAAACTACCATCCGGGTCTCCCGACTGCGTCCACAGAATCGCCTATCCGACCCCCTAACTATAGAGTCCCCTATTACAATTGCACTCCTCTTTTTGTTACCATTCTGAGCATCAGGGCCGGTCTCTGTGCCGGAGGCCCGGCCGCTGTTGCTGCCCCCAGCTAGGCTGTCCCCTCCAATCGTACTCAAACCCGAGTACCTATTTTCCAGGTGTACGGTCACAGGGGTACTCTCTAGCCCCAGCCTCTGCCCCTTGCCCTTCCTAACTGTGACCCACTCTGTACCAATTGAAATACATGAGGGTAAATCACAGCATCTATCAAATCTCTATACTTATAAAACTCTGATCTTGGATGTGGATGTGTGTGTGTGTGAGTTTATTTGGTTGTGTGTTGTCACATCTTCACGAAAAAACGACATGGTAACGGTAACATTTTTACATATTCTGGTAGAGAATTGTCCCATGGAGTCCAAAATCGGCTTTATCTGAAAATGTCATGCTTTATTTATCGAGTTATTACTGAAAATGTTCAAAAATCTGAAAAAGCATTGAATTTTAAAAACACTGTCTTTCGCTGATGACGTCACAATGGGTCTGCTAGCCGACCCCCCCCCCCCCCCCCCCCCCCCCCCCCCCCCGCCCCACCCCCTCCCCCTGGTTATTCAAAAGATTCGGCTGGATGGCTGGCTCTTCGGCTGGCTCAGCTTGGCCTGGCTCGGCTTGGCTCGGCTCGGCTCAGGTCCGGGTCCAGGCCGGGGCCTCCCCATCTCTCTCCCCGCCACTCCCCCCTCTCTCTCCCCCCTCTTTTTCCTCCCCTCTCTCTCCCCCTCTGTCTCCCCCCTTTCTCTCCTGCCATCTCTCTCTCTCCACCCCTCTTCTCCCCCTCTCTCCATCACTCCCCCTCACTCTCCCCCTCTCTCTCTTCCCCCCTCTTTTTCCTCCCCTCTCTCTCTCTCTGTCTCTGCCCCTCTCTTTCTCTGCCTTTCTGTCTCTGTCTCTGCCCCCCTCTCTCTCTATCTCTGTCGCCTCACTCTCTGCCGTCTCTCTCTACCCCCCCCCCCCTTCTCACTCTCTAGACGTGCCTGTAAGTTGGGGGCTACATGTGAGTGGATAGGGAGGGGATGGGGTAAAATTTTGTGAATTAATAATATTAATATAACATCAAGGGGGGTGGTTAGTGTGTGTGTGTGTGTGGGGGGTGGTTAGTGTGTGTGTGTGTGTGTGTGTGTGTGTGTGTGTGGTGGGGGTGGTTAGTGTGTGTGACCTCGCAGGCTGCTCTTCCCCCACAACCATGCATTGAGGGACGGGAACCAACGGGTCCCACTTGATCTTGTATTTATTAAAAGTTTGATCTTGTATATGTGTGTGTGTGTGTACATGGTTGTCCTTACATCTTAGCAAAAACACCAAGTGGTAACAATTACATTTTTACATATTCTGATTCACATTTTTCCTCTCTAGGCAGAGACCACCTTCACTGAACATTTTATGCTTTATTTCTCAACTTATTCTCGACTTATTACTGATTAAAGTTTAAAACAAATCAAAAGACTTTGAATTTAAAACGACCAGCTTCAACTGATGATGTCACAATGCCTCGGCTAGCAATAATCAGCTTCACTGAACATTTCATCCTATATTTCACGTTATTCGTTATTAAAGCTTTTAAAAATGCCAACTTTCACAAGATTTTTACTGTTAAAATCATTCCTGCCAGCTTCCAACACACTGATACAATGTTGTGACACAGGAACACTCTGATTGTTTCACCTCACGGGGGAGGGCAAATTGCTATTGCAACATGGAGGGCAAGTGCAATTGGAATTTTTTTTAAAGTCCACTGCTGAGGGAGGCAGGGGAGTGCTGGAATCTTATGTTCGGGAACGGCTTGAGTTGGAGGACCACACCTCCCTTGGTCTAGTTTACCTATATGCTTATATAAAACTCTCATCTTGTCCTCTTCCAGTTTCCATTATTTTTAAATTTTGAGCAAAAACGATTCCCGATAGCACCTCAATTTTTCGCCACCTTACTCGCCATTCTCCTGTGCTGCAAGTGCATCAATTTGTATTCTGATCAGTGAAATATTACATAAATTATTGGTTTGTTATTCGCTGGACGGTGACACCCCTTCCGTCACCCGCTGTCAATCACCGGCAGGGAGAATAAAACTGAAGGAGTGGAGTGTGGGCGGGAGCTGTGTTGGGGAGGAGGGGTGTGTGGGGGAGGGGGGGTGTGTGGGGTGAGGTGGTGTGTGTGGGGGAGGGGGGTGTGTGGGGGAGAGGGGTATGGGGCAGGGGTGTGTTGGGGAGGAGGGGTGTGTGGGGGAGGGGGTGTGTGGGGTGGGGGCTGCTGTGTTCGCGGGCGGGGGCGACAACCACCACAAAGAGCCGGGTGCTGATGAGTGCAGCCGGGGCTGGAAGCCACTGAGTGCGACAGGCGCCGGGTCCTGAAGCTGGTGAGTGAGTCCGGAACCAGGTCCTGCAGCCGGTGAGTGCGGTCAGGGCCGGAGCCACTGAACCTACACGCCTACAAAACCTGGCAGGTAGATACAGGTGAGCGGGGGGTTAATTGGCAGATGATGGTTGGGTGAAGGCCAGAGATTAAAAGACAAAAAGAAGCCATAAACAAACAGGTGCTGTTTACTGTAAACTCCTTCTATTTTTCTATTGCTGCTCTTGGACTAGCTGACACCTCTCTCCCCTTTCTTGATCTCTTGAAGTACATGAGTGGGTGATGTAAACAAGAGGTGAGGGGGATGAGAACACACCATATGACAGTTACTGAAATAGGAAAGTTCAATGGCAATGTCCAACTCTGGAGCACAAAGCTATAAAGTAAGAGGGGGAAAGTTTAATGGAGATGTGCGGGACAGGTATTTTATACCGAGAGTGTTGGGGCCCTGGAACGCATTGCCAGGGGTGGTGGTGGAGGCAGATACGACTGTGGATATCCACATAGAAGTGTCGGGAATAGAGGGATATGGATCATGTACAGGCAGATGAGATCAGTTTAACTTGGCATCATGTGTAGGATGGAATGGCAGACGCTGGTTTAAACCAAAGATATACACAAAAAGCTGGAGTAGCTCAGCAGGACAGGCAGCATCTCTGGAGAGAAGGAATATGTGATGTTTCGGGTCGGGACTCTTCTTCAGACTGTTTGGCATAAACATTGTGAACGAAAGCCCTGTTCCTGTGCTGTACTATTTGAAATTCTATGAAAGTGGGTTTTAAACTACTCAGGCAAAATATGATGTGTTGTTCCTTAAACTGCTCATCCTGGCAGTTGGGAAGGTGGAGGATGTCCATATTGGCATGTCAATATGAAGGGGAGTTAAAATGGCACACAAAATGGCACACTGCAGTCAGAGGACACCTGCTCTGCAAATTGGTTGCCTAGCCTGTTCTTGGTCTCGTCGATGTAGAGGAGGCCACATCGGGAACGCTGATTGTACTGGGTGAAGTTAGAGTTGGTGCAGTGCTGCTTGGATCCCTGGATGGTGGTGAGGGAAGAGTTGTAAGAATAATTGTTGCACATCCTATGGCAGGTTGCAGGAGAAGGCACCAGCAATCAGGAATAGGGAGGGTGGGAAGGGATGGGCGGACAAAGGATTCAGGGAGCGAGTGGTCCCTGCGGAAAGGGTAAAGGGATGTGGTGGAGGAGATATGGCTAGTGACGGGATCTCATTGCAGCTAGTGGAAATGATGAAGGCTAGTGGGGTGGAAGTGTGGGCCAGGTGAACTCTGTTTCGGTTCTATCTGGAGAGAGGGGTGAGGGGCGGGTGGGATTAGAGGGGGTGGGGGAAGTGAGAGCAGCTGTCCGAGAAACAGAGGATATACGAGAGAAGACTATCGAATGTAGTAGAAGGGAAGCTGTACTTCAGATGTCCTGCAATTAAAGATCTCATCTTGGAGCAGATGTAGCAGAGATGGAGAAATAGGGAGAAAAGTGTGGCATTCTTATAAGAAACAGGGTGGGAAGAGGTGTTGTGTAGGTAGTTGCGAAAATCATAATAAATGTCAGTGGATTGTTTCTCTTCTGAGATGAAGACAGACAGATCTAGGAAGTGAAGAGTAGCTTTAGAAATAGTCCATATGAATTTGAAAACAAGTTGGAAGTTAGTAGTGGAAAAGGTAAAATTGATGAGTTCCATGTGGATGCAGGAAGCAGCCCTAATTCAGCCATCAGTAATGGAGAGAGAGCTGTGGAGTAATATCAGAGAAGACTAGGAACAGATATTGCACCACAAGGTGGGCTACTCTGATACCCTGATGGAATGTAAGTGAATTACAAAATTGGACATCGAGTTGAACCATAAAGACGTCAATCACAAATATGTAAACATTTAACAGAAAACTATAGTTTTATTGATGAACTGAAATATACTAAAACCAGTTAATACAAACTCTGCCATCTTTTTGGACACTGCATTTGGAATCAATAAGGTGAATAAGAATTTGAAAAAGGAAATAACAACGGTATGAAGGACAAAACAGTAACAGTACTTTAACATTGCTCTTTAAAACAAAGCACAGATGGAATAAATAGGCTCACTATATGTTATTTTTTAATGATAATCTGGGTTATCATTTTTGCCCGTATAAAGCTGGCACAGAAATAAAGTAATGTTTGAAATTTTTTTTTTAAATGACTCCACGGTAATTTTGGCTTTGAGAATTTATTTAGTTACGTTTTATTTTGTAATATCTCCTGCTCTCAGCTAAGTGCAAAATATCTCACTGCAACACCTCCGATTCCATTGTTGTTTTCGTGACAGTTGCAGTTTGATTTGCGGACTCAAAATTGCTGATGATTTGATTCTACTAGAGATTTTCACAACATTCTTAGAATTGGTGAAGGAAGAAAATTGGCACACAGATAGCTACTGTATCCATTTTTGTATTCACAGCAGTTATTAATTGAATTATTTTTCAACCGGATCTGTGCTATCCAAAGTACGGTGGGGTTCAATATCACTCAATAACTCACTGCAATTTTTTATCTTCTGTCTATGTTACCATGCATTATCATTAGTTCATGTATAGTTGTGTTAGAATGCTTAATTTAATGTTAATAAAGCAGAGCTTAAATAGACTTCAGACCTGGGTGACAAATGGAAAATATTGCTTGGCTCGAATTATCAAGGTCAGCACAATGGCACAGCGGTAGAGTTGCTGCTTACTGCACCAGAGACCTGGGCTCGATCTTGACTATGGGTGCTGCCTGTACAGAGTTTGCACATTCCAAAGATGTGCAGGTTTGTAGGTTGATTCTCTCCTGTAAATTGTCCCTAGTGTGTAGGACAGAACTAGTGAATGGGTGATCGATGGTTGGCATTGAGTAGTGGGCCGAAGGGTCTGTTTCCACATTGTACCTCTAAATGAATCTAAAGTAAATCTGCCATTTCTGTGCCCTTATTTCTTTAGTCGGTCTATATCCCCTGTGTACTTTGAAGGCCTTTGTCACTGCCAGCAACTCCTATAATCTTAGTGTTATCTGCAATCTTACTAAACCAACCCATCTACATTCACGTCACAAGCCCTTCCAGTCCGTGCCGACCATTTGTTTTCCCCTAGTCCCATCTAGTCATTTATGTACATCATGAACAATAGAGCAGTCGGGGGTGGGGGCGGGAAATTGTGAAGCTAGAGGGAGGGGGAGGGTAGAAATCGGGAAATATGTACGTCCAGGTGGGGCACAGGTGGGAAGGGGGGAATTAAATGGGGAGAAGAAGGGGGGAGGGGTTTGTAGTTACCTGAAATTGGACAATTCAATGTTAGTTAACAAAGACTAAAAGGACTTTATTATAAATGCTTTACTCGGATCTCACCTTGATCCTTGAGAAACAGGGACGAAACATTTAAGCTAAGGTTCCAACTGGTTCAGCCATGATTTTATTAAGTGGTGGAGCAGGTTCACGCGACCAAATGGCATACTTGTATCCCTAATCATATGTATCGATGGGTGGAGTCATGTGTTATTCTAAATGGATAAAGCAAGACATTCTGGGAGATCTTCCTAATCTGCAAATATGGTTTGATCATTTGAAGCCAATAAAATAATTATGAGAAATGCGACAATACTAACAGAAATGATCTTTATTTCTGTTAGTCATGTGGTGATGCATCGAGACAATGCACCAATACCATCCCACATGATTGAGTTCAGATAGGATGATGACAAAACTAATGTTTCTGTATTGATGATTTTCGGCCACAACTAGGAATTCAGATTAGTACAGGGGCTTCAACACAACCGTTTTAATCTGCTTTCAGTGGGTATTGAGGTTTCTGGTCTCAAAGGCGTAGCATATAATAGAGGTAAAAGTTTAATTTGTCAGTGACACTAAACTGCCCAGATCAATAGTTGCTTGGTTACTATCTGTAAGTGTCGTCATACATCATTTTATTGCTGGAGGGTCCAAAGGGTTGGTTTTGTTGAAACTGCCATTAAATCATAAAATATGTTATAAAATCGATAGGCTTACTGCAGTTTTCAAATCGCATTCAAGTGTTCGTGGAAGTGTTAATCCATTCTGCGCTCAACTTCTGCACAATTTCTCGTAAATTTATATTTCAGCTGTATTTCCAAAGGACAGAGATGAAGAGGATAATTTTGTACTTGGGAGTCTGCATTGCTGCTTTTAATTTGAATGTTACAGCTCAGGAAAACCGTAAGTCAAAGTGTTCTCTTTTGTTAGAATTGCATACAATAACAGTTCTTATATATAATTCGATACACTTACATTTTTACAGTAACAAAAATTACAGTTATAAAATATCACTTTAAGCACAAAACATTATTTTTAATCGATGATTTGCCAGGTTGTACAATTATAATTCAGGTCCACGTAATCATATCTTAATTAAATTCTGACAATCATAAAAAAACTCTTCAGAGTTTCAAAGTGCTAGCCATTGTGAATTTCTGTTGGAAAGCAAAAAATGTGTCAATGTGAGCAAATAATGTCTGTCCCTAAATGAAACTAAGCAGATGTATACTAGCCATCCACATAAAATCCACTGTAGCAGTTTAGATTTTTGATATGAGGAGCTCTGAGGAGCTTGACTCTTCTGTTTATTTGTGTCATTTTATTTTGTTTATGTTTGTGACAAAAAGATCTTCTCATAAATTATTTGGTAGTTAGAAACATGACTTACAAATACAACTTAGTTTCCATCTCTTTGATTATTTGAGGATCTAATCTGTGCAAAATGGCTCCTGCCTTTATTACCTTACAAATTGACTACACTTTAAACCCAGTTCCTTGGATGTAAAAGTTTTTGGGACAGGCTGAGGTTGTGAAAGGCACTACATAAATGCATCATCTTTTCCCATTTTAAATGGTATTTATTGTGTCCGAGGGCTAGATAATCCACAAACTACACTTGGTGTACAGAACCCGAAGTGTATTTATTACCAGCCAAACATGGCTGCTCTAAAACCCTGCAGACCTCCCAGGGACCCTCCCTGAGGAAACATTCATTTCCTCATGTTTAAACACAACAATTATGTTTCATTTAAACTTGCTTGGTCTAGGAGAAACACAGCTTTAAGCTGATTAAATTACTTAGAACAAGGAATATGCAGATACTTCTCTCCTTCATTCCCCATAGAAGCTTTCAGCTAATTATTTCATTGTTGGCTCCTTGCTAGATCACTGTAAACTCCCAGGATCATGCTCTTCCATCTGCCCTGGCTATTTGTCCTCTTATGTGTCAAATATTTATTCAACTTTTTCTTAAAAGAATCAATAGCTTTTGTCTTCATTGTTTCCTGTGGCCAAGCATTGTCTTGGTCCTTCAATAGTCTTTCACAATTCATTCTTTTAAACTGGACAGTTGCCAAGGAGTGAGGGCAGAGGGGGCTGAGAAGGAAAGTGGCGGAGAGGAAACTTTGGCAGAATTTTTAATTGATTGGCAATATCTTCTCAATTATAGCCTCGCACCATTTATTTTTTGAAACCTTATTGTTACCAAGGGATGAGGATGGGATGGAGATTGGGACGGGGTATGTAATGGTGAAAGGAGAGGTGGGCACTACTTCTCAACGAGAAGGCATCTATTCGATTTATTTTCCATCCAGTGTCAGAGTAACAGAAAGAGAAACCTGAGCTAAGTTGTTTAGCGTGTGCTTTGGGCATGAAGGAAGGAATATCAAATAAGAAAAGGAAAAGAGAAAGTGAACAACTTTTTGTCATTACTTAGATATTCCCAGTTTGGTAATATGATCCAATCCCAGTTAATGGGTTTTAATGGGTGAGGGATTTGTGGCTCACTTCTACTTCTAGTTCATATTTTTCTGGGGGAATTGGTGTTTGAAATGTTACATAAACGCTAACAAAGAAATGAAATTCTAGAGATCTAATATCTTTACTTCAACTTTCTTTTCAACAAATTTGTTATAAAATTACTAATCTTAAAAAGAGCACAACGGCTTTGACTAGAATCGGGAGCACTGTCTGAAAGAAAGTTAAATACTGCCACAGAGAGGACGAAGTTTGCAAGTACACTGACACATAATTGTTTTACAAAGAAAAAACAAAGTACGTGTGAAAGAAACCATGCTGAACATTCATGTAAAAGAACGCCTTTTATAAAGCGAACACTTGATCCAATTGCATTTTTATATATTATGAAAATACACGACTGGTGAAAAGTTTCAATATCCAAACCATGCTCTGTATAAAAGCAATTTTGTCCAAAGCTCAATTATCATCTTTCTGAATTTGCACAAAAAAAGACAAAGGCCTCAATCTGAACTTGGTGTGAGATGGGCCACATTTCTAAAGGGTTAATTAGGGCCACATTCTGTGGTGGGAGTGAGGATGCAACAAACTTAGTTCATTATTTCAAAGTCATGATATTGAATTATCAAATATGACAAAAGTCATGTTTGTACCTGTTTGAACAGGCCAGATCATGAGTGATCTCAGAAATAAATTGATTCGGGCCTATTCAACATTTGATTGGGAGGTAACATGGAAACCAGGTGCACTAGACTTGACCTGGCAAGGAGATGGGGCCATGAAGTTATTCTGCCTGAGCTACTCTGCAAATTATCCCTCAGGTGCTCCACTGCTCCAAAACTTCAGGACCAACTTTGACTTTGAGGAGATCTTGAGGCACATTTTGTTTTAATGGAAGTAATAACTGGGAGAGGTACATAACGTGTTGCTGACTTACCCTCTCCTGTTTTATTTCTCAATCGGCATGGTAGAGCAGCGGTAAAGTTGTTGCCTAAGAGCGCCAGAGTCTTGGGTTCGATCTTGACCACGGGTGCTATCTGTACGGAGTTTGTACATTCTCACCGTGACCTGTGTGGAATTTCAGCGGGTGCTCCGGTTTCCTCTCATGCAGCTTTAAAGGTTAATTGGCTTCAGTAAAATTATAAATGTTATATAAAAAACAAATTGAGAAAATTAAAAAAAAATCTGACTCATTAGACATATGGGACGCTGTCTCGTACACTGATTTCTACGCTCCCTTACAAAATGTCGGGAGGGACTGCAGAATGAGACATCGATAAAATAGGTGAGCAAACTAGATTTTTATTTCAGGATTTTAAGTTCTATTCATTGTTAAGTATTTCAATGGAAAGCTTAAACACAAAATATAAACAATAAAAATAGAAACAATAAATATAAAAACGGTTAGTCTGCTTTTAATTCACACTTTTCACACACGACCACAGGGACACTGTTACTCACATTTTGCTGCAAAAACTTGGGGCATCAGAATCTTATCGGGTGATAAATGATAAAAAAAATCATAAGCATGAACAGAATTTGGCTTATATAGCGTTATTTAATTGCAAAATTAATGTAATCTTTCTGGTATAAATTAGCCCAAGGATTTGATGAAATCCTGCTTCAAAATGGCACAAAAAAGGCAAGAAAGCACAAGGACATATCTGATATTTTTCTTTGTAAAAACAGTTTAGTTTATTTTTGCTTCATCTCATTATTTTAGCTATACACCATGATCTATACTAATAAAATACAGGATATGAAACAATGGGAATATTACATAAAAACAGGAAAATAACCTGGAGGTTTGGCGACCTTCAGTTTCACTATTGAGTGCTGTATTTACAAAAACATCCATATAGTTCTTAGGGCTATAGGAATCGAGGAATATAGGGAGAAAGGCGGAAAAGGAATTGAAAGGAAACTGATTGTGGATGATCAGTCATGGTGATATTGAATGGCAGTGCTGGCTTGAAGGGCCGAATGGCCTACTCCTGCACCTGTTTTCTATGTTTCTATGAATCCGTTTAATGAAAACTGCAATATTCACCTGAAGCACATGGAAAGTGTTGGTTTGCGGGTGGGGGACAGAGCCTTTGCTATCAAGCACATCTTTATCCTTAAATGGTATTGACATGTTCGAACTTTGAACAGGATACGGTAGATCAAAGTTGCTGGAATGACTGAGACTATTGAAATGTGAAACAGGAAATAAGAAAGAAAATTATGAACAGCCATTGGCTATTTTGCCTCCAAACCTGTCTCATAATTCATCAAGCTGATTTTCCACCTCATTGCCATTTCCCTTCATTTATTCCCACATCCCTTGATTCCCTTATTGTCAGGAATCTGTTGACCTCCATCACGACTGAGTCTTCAAAGCTCTATGAACAGTGAATTCCTCTTAGTCTAAAATAGCCTATTCCTTAAAGTGAAACTGTGATACTGATTCTAGATTCCTTGGGGAAATATTGTCCCCGCATCCAACCAGTTGAGCCTTGAAAGAATTTTGTAAACTTCAATAGATTTCCTCTCATTGTTTAAACGCTGGAGAATACTAGCCTTATTACATAATCTCTCTTCATAAGGCAAATCTCCCAATCCTGGATCCAGTCTAATGACTCTTTGCTGCATTCCATCTATAACAAAAACACATTAAAACTGTACATAAAACTCTGGTGTATTCACATTAAAGCCCTCCCAACTTAGATTATCTAATAATGCACACACAAAAAATCAAAATTGAAATGTTGATATGCCTTAGAACAGCCCAGCACAGCCCTCAATGCCAAATCTTATCTGCCTGCCCATAATCCATATTCCTCTATTCCTTGCATATCCATATCCAAACGTCTCTTAAATACGATCGATATGATACGATACGATAGAAATGTATTTATCCCAGGAGGGAAATTAATTATCTAACAGTCATAAAAAATGCAAAATACATGAAACATGAACATAAAAATAAAGTGATGTGGTAAGGCTTTGGGGGTGTACAAAGATTAAGGAGGTGGGGTGGGGTCTAAGTCTCAGTCTACCCCACAACAGAAGAGAGAGGAGTTGTAAAGTTTGATAGCCACAGGGAAGAATGATCTTGTGAGGTGTTCTGTCCTGCATCTTGGTGGAACCAGTCTTTTGCTGAAGGTACTCCTCAGGTTGACCAGTGTGTCATGGAGGGGGTGAGCTGTTTGACCAAGATGCTCCGCAGTTTGAGGAGCATTCTCCCCTCCAAGACTCCCTCCCAAGAATCCAACTCCCCTGCCAGGATGGAGCCAGCCTTCCTGATGAATTTGTTGATCCTATTGGCATCCGCAGCCTTCACCCTGCTGCCCCAGCACACGACAGCGAAGAAGATGACACTGGCTACCACTGATTGCTAGAACATCTGTAGCATCTCACTGCAGACGTTGAAGGAGCAGAGCCTTCTCAAAAAGTACAGCTGGCTCTGTCCCTTCTTGTGCAGGGCCTCAGCGTTCCTGGACTAGTCCAGTTTACTGTCCAGGTATTTGTACTCCCTGGTAATCTATTGATGGAGACAGGGGACAGGTGTGAGCACCAGCCTCTCCAGGAACTTCATGACCATATAACCATATAACAATTACAGCACGGTGACAGGCCCTCTCAGCCCTTCCAGTCCGTGCCGACCATTTGTTTTCCCCTAGTCCCATCTACCTGCACTCAGACCATACCCCTCCATTCCCTTCACGTCCACATACCTATCCACTTTACTCTTAAATGTTAAAATCGATCCTGCCTCCACCACCTCTGCTGGAAGCTCATTCCACACAGCCACCACCCTCTGAGTAAAGAAGTTCCCCCTCATGTTACGCCTAAACTTCTGTCCCTTAATTCTCATGTCATGTCCTCTTGTTTGAATCTTCCTTACCCTCAATGGGAAAAGCTTATCCACGTCAACTCTGTCTATCCCTTTCATCATTTTAAAGACCTCAATCAAGTCCCCCCTTAACCTTCTGCGCTCCAAAGAATAAAGACCTAACTTGTTCAACCTTTCTCTGTAACATAGTTGCTGGAACCCTGGCAACATTCTAGTAAATCTCCTCTGTACTCTCTCTATTTTGTTGACATCCTTCCTATAACTAGGCGACCAAAATTGTACACCATACTCCAGAATTGGTCTTACCAATGCCTTGTACAATTTTAACATTACTTCCCTACTCCTATATTCAATGCTCTGATTTATAAAGGCCAGCACACCAAAGGCTTTCTTTACCACCCTATCTACATGCGATTCCACCTTCAGGGAACTATGCACAGTTATTCCTAGATCCCTCTGTTCCACAGCATTCCTCAATTCCCTACCATTTACCATGTACGTCCTATTTTGATTTGTCCTGCCAAGATGTAGCACTTCACACTTATCAGCATTAAACTCCATCTGCCATCTTTCAGCCCACTTTTCCAAATGGCCCAAATCTCTCTGTAGACTTTGAGAATCTACTTCATTATCCACAACACCACCTATCTTAGTATCATCTGCATACTTACTTATCCAATTTTCCACCCCATCATCCAGATCATAATGGATCATTCATGATCCCACATTCTTATCTGCTTCATCCACTGCCATGGCAATGCGTTCCAGGACCTCACCACCCTCCTTTAAACTCTGCCCTGCTCACAATAAAGCTATGCCCTCTTGTATATGATTTTTCCATCCTGAGAAATAGATTCTGACTGTCTACCCTATCAAAGCTTCTCATAATTTTATATCCTTCTATCGGGTCTCCCCGCAAACTCTGCCGCTTTAGAGAAAACAACCCGATTCTGTTCAACATCCCCGTAGCTAATATCCCCTAGCCAGTCATCATTATTGTAAGATTCATCTGCACCCTTTCCAAACCCTCCACATCCTTCCTGTAGTGTGGTGACCTGAACTGCACACAATACTCCAAATGCAAAACTTCACATTTTGTCTTCCTGACTCTATGCTCTGCAGACCCTGACCATATGTGCCTTCTTTAGCACTCTATCTACTTGTGTTGACATTTTCGGGAAGTTATGGACTTGAACCCCAAGATCCCTCTGTAAATTAATGCTCTTAAGGGGTATGCTATTAATTGTATTCCAACCCAAACTGTTCCCTTTCTCCAGAAATGCTGCTTGACTTGCTCTAAACATTTCCTGTTCATGTACAGTCCAAAAGCCTTTTGAATGCTGTTATAATACCTGCCTCAACTACGTCCACGGGCAGGTCATTCCATATACCGACCTCCCTCTGTGTTAAAAAAGTTCCCCTCCCAGTTCCTATGAAATCTTTCCCCTCTTACCTTAAACCTAAGTTCTTGATTTCCCTACCCTGGGTAAAAGATGCTGTGCATTCACCCTATCTATTTGTCGCATGATGGATTGGCGGTGACAACTTGTAGGCGCAATAGACTAATTGTGGACTGAATTCATGTTCATAATGGTGGATAGTGTGCCAATCAAGGAGATTACTTTGCTCTGGGAGGCATGGAACATCTTGGACACTTTTGGAGCTACACAGAGTCATGTAAGTGGAGATTATTACTTGTGAAATTTAATGTGGAAAATTAGGTGGGGCATATACCACAGAATATCCATATTCCTATATGCTTTTGTTACCATATTATTTATGTAACGGGTCAACTTTCCAGTGAAAGTTTCTGTCAAAAGTGTCTCCAAAGGAATTAGTAATGACAATGTTGTTGCATATCTAGAGGAAATGGTTAACCTATCTCTTAGTGAAGATGAATATTGGTTGGCAGTTACGTGGAACATCTGTCCATATCTGAATGTTGCTCAGGTTTTGGAGCATGGGAACATGGAGCTGAGAAAAGTCTGGTCAACCATCAGCAAACATCCCAACATCTACCTCAGATAAAGGGAATGTTAGGACATGACTATGAGAAGCAAGAGGTGTCTATTTCTTGTGCATGCACCCTATTCAATAAGATCACAGGTGATTTTTTTTTCCAATGCAGTTAAATGACAAGACAGCTGAAGATGCTTGGGACATTGTCCTCATACTTGCATGGTGCTAGGGAACTATTTGTTTTCTGTTCTGTATATGCTCAGGCATGCAGAAAAGCAAGATATTTGTGACCTGTTGAATAAAATTCAAACAGAAGCTAATGAATTTTCAAAACAGATTTATGGCTAAATAACACACTGGAAAATCAGTCCTTGATGAAGGTATTCATGACAAAACTTTTCCCCACCACAAAAATATGAAGTAAAATGAACCAAAATAATAATTAAGTAAATATGTAAGTCTACAGCATTCAGAATTAACTTCAAACATAGGAATTGTTGAGTGGTTGTATTACCTTCTGAGTGTATTTTATGATCAATGCCGATGACTCTGAGCCCAGTTTCCCAATATTTGATTCCATCGTATGAATATTTGCTAAGGAAGTGCTGAATTGATAGAAATGAACTTGTATGGCAAACGACAACTTGAATTACAACAAACCTTTTCAACATTTTTTTCTATATCAAGGGTGGAATAGCATGAGCAGTTGAAAAGGGGGATTTTTGTTCTTTGTTCTTCGTCGCTTTACCAGAAGGGAAAAAATAATTTGCCTTCATGTACTGTTTTTCACTCTCTCAGTATGGTTCAAATGTTCATGAAGCCAATAAAGCAAAATGTAATGAAAAAGTAACCACCGACTTTTGCAACTTTTAATTGGACAGTAAGAGTTGTGACGGATTAGAGAAAAGTGAACTAGAGAAAAGACATGCATTGGTAAAGATGGTCTGATCAATCATTCTGAAGACTGTATGGTGAATAAGGATGGATAGATTGGATTATGCACCAGAAATGACATTTAAGATTTTGATTTAATGCAGCAGAGGGACAACGTGATTAGTGTGCTTTAACTTTGGAGTTTCCAGAGCGATGTGTGCGATCCAAAAAAGTCGTGGGCGGAAATCGCTTTTAAAACATGGGGGGGACACAATGAGGCCTGACATCTAGGTCAGGAGTCGGCAACCTACGGCCCACAGGCCGGATCCGGCCCGTAACCCAAAATCATCTGGCCCGCAGGGGTATTTTTTTTCAATTGTTTTCGCGACCGGGGAACCGCAGCCTGTCCCATGGCAGGCGAGTTGACCTGGGAACAGCAGCTAGTCCCGGGACACGCAGGCGACCTGGGCGCTACAGCCAGACCCGGGGCAGGCGAGCCGACCTGGGACCTGCAGCTAGTCCTGGGCTGCTAGATTCTGGGAACTGGCGGCCTCCAACAGGAATCGCCCTTGAGGGCTCGGGTCGCAGAGCCTGTGGACTTACCATCGCAGAGCTGGCTGAATTCGTGGTGGCGTTGCGGCTGCAACTCGATTTCAGAGGCTTCGGCTGCGGGCCCTGTGGATGGTAACATCGGGTGCTTGCAGGTCCCTGGTTGGTGACCTACTTTCAGAAGCTCCAGCAACAGCAACTTCGTCCACCTCAAATCGTAAGACTTGAATCGGTCCGTTCACGGGTCCTTTCATCGCCCAGCATGGCTTAAAATCGGCCGAGGGATCAACCATCGCCCGGCGGGGAGGTTCAACATCGAGAGCCTCGATCGCCTCGAATCTCAACGCTGTAGTTTTACTGCCTGACCACGGGAGAAAAAGCAGGGAAGGCAGTTTTGCTGCAACATGTTTTACAAAACATGGGGGGGATTGTCCCCCACCTCTCAAAATATGGGGGGGGGGGGGGGGGGAACGTCCCTCCCGGGATTTCCACCCAATGCCTGAACATTACTTTCCAAGAAACTAGGGTAGGACAGAGCAAATGAAGTTAAGCGAGCAAGAGTTTGGAGACAGAATGAACTGCTGGTGAAGAAAGTAAAGAGAGATGAGGTCATTAATTTTGTTTAAGCACAGACACAGCAGTAGAGTTGCTGGCTTGCAGCGTCAGAGACCTGACTTTGATCCTGACTACAGTTGCTGTCTGTACAGAGTTTGTACGTTCTCCCTGTGACCACGTGAGTTTTCCCTGGGTGCTCCCACACTCCAAAGGCATACAGGTTTGTAGGTTAATTGGCTTTGGCAAAAATCACAAAATGGTCCTTAGCGTGTAGGATAGTGCTGGTGTACGGGATTGCACAGACTCAGTGGGCCGAAGGGTCTGATTCCGCGCTGTATCTCTAAACTAAACTAAACTAAACTAAACTAAACTAAACATGGTAAGGCACAACCAGCATATGAGCAAGACCCTTTTTTTTCAAATGGTGTAAATTTGTGACCTAGAAATGACAAAATGAATCTAGTGTACACAAAAAGCTGGAGAAACTCAGCGGGTGCAGCAGCATCTAAGGAGCGAAGGAGATAGGCGACGTTTCGGGTCGAGACCCTTCTTCAGACCAGTCGAGTCTGAAGAAGGGTCTCGACCCGAAACGTCGCCTATCTCCTTCGCTCCTTAGATGCTGCTGCACCCGCTGAGTTTCTCCAGCTTTTTGTGTACCCTCGATTCTCCAGCATCTGCAGTTACTTCTTTAAAAAAATGTATCTAGTGTTGGACAGAACATTTACTCAGTGGACCAAGGGGCCTGTTTCCATGCTATAACTTTAGATCAGAATGCAACTATTAACTAACTAACAAAACATTCGTGTTTCTCCGATCACAGGTGATATTTGCCAGGAACCGATGGATCGTGGACAAGAATCAGATCCTAATTTAAAGAATTTTGAATGGTTCTATTCGAAAGAAGAAGACAAATGCCAACCATTTTTCTATAATGGGGCAGGAGGAAACAGAAACAGATTTTCTAATGAGACACATTGTTTGCAAACCTGTTCTAGCAAATATAGTGAACTATTTCCAGATGGAGGTAAGTTTGCCATTTGCAGTGATGTCTATTTTAGAATTAAAGATTTATTTTTAAGTAAAAGGGTAACAAATTAAGTTTCTGACTACTTTCTGCGTTGATAGTCACAAAATCAAAAAGAGGGGGGTACATGGGTGGAAAAATTGTTAATAAATGTTGCTTAACTTTAAATTGATATGTATATCAGTATATTTTTGTCTACAAATCACACTGGAAAAGATAATACCAAACTGAGCTATCAGACTGAAACCCTGCAAAAAGGGATGGAAATGGTGAAGCAACAAAAACATTTAAAGTATGAAATTAAAATAATAAAAGACAGATGAGAAAGTGATTGCCATTTTGCACTATCTCAAAAAGGCAACTTTCTTTCAATTGTGTTTTTTTTTAAATAGATTTGAACAGGGTTGGTGAAGCTTATTTCTATTAAAAAAAAACCCATACTATTGGAATTGAATTTGATTTCCATGAAAGTTTCTCAGAAGCTACAATGGGTAATTGGAAAACTTCCATGGAAATTCAATTCTTTCATCGTCATTTACGGTAACTGAAAACTTTGAGGAAGAAATGATGGCTGATGGCCGTTATTTTAAAAATGTAACAAATACTTCTACGAACTATTGAAATTGAAAATAATTTATAAAATGATTAAAAGATGATGTGGGTGCAATACCAGTTGCATTTGGAACATTACTTATTTCTATAAAACCTAACTTAATAGAATAAAGGTAGTGTTGTACAGCATAGAAATAGACTTTTCAGGATATTGTGTCTATGTTGATTATCATGATTATCTATACTAATACCATTGCCTGCATTAATTCCATATTCCTCTGTTCTTGCTTGTCCAATTTTCTGTCCAGGTGTCACTTAAATATTCTGTTCATGCCTCAATCACTTCCTCTGGGAGTTCATTCCTGATACAAGCTCTTTGTCTGATAGTGTTACCCCTCGTGACCCCTTTAAACATTCTCCCCCTCACCTTAAACCTTTTCCTCTAGCTTTAGACCCCCTACCAGGGGAAACCAGCACTGGCTAGTTCCACCATCTATGCTTCTTATAATTGTATATATCTCTATCATTTTACCTCTAGTCTTGTTTGCTCCAGCAAAAACAGACCTAACCTGTCCAATCTCTCCTGATAACTCAAACTCTCCAATCAAAGCAACATCCTAGTGAATCTTTTCTGTTCCTTCCCCAATTTAATCACATACTTCCCATAATGTGGTGACAACAACTTCACAAAAGACTCCAAAAGTGGCCCAGCCGATATTTTTGCAACTGTAACACAATGTCCCAACTCTTATATCTATGTTCAATATTCCAGCTGAAGAAAGCAAGCATGCCATAAGTTTTACTCAACACCCCCTCTACCTGTGTTGCCGCTTTCAAGGAATTATGTAGTTATACTCCAAGGTCTCCCTGTTCATCTGCACTCCTCAATGTTCACTGTGGATATTCTGTCATTATACACAGCCACTCCACTGCCATTCACTGTGTATATCCTGCCCTGGCTCAACTTCCAAAATGCATAATGTTGTACTTGTCTGCGTTAAATTCTATCTGCAATTCCTGAGCTCATTTTCCCAATTGATCTCAATCCTTCCATAACCTGATACAATATTCTTCACTGTCCACAATACAACCAATATTGCAAAGCTACCTGCAAACTTACTAATCATGCCACTTACATTGCCATTCAAATCATAATACAATTTATAGCAGATCACTCGTCACAGGCCTCCAATCTGAAAAAAAAGAACGACTATTTGTTCCTCCACTCTGAATTTGCAGAGTTTGCAAATTAAAAATGTCATTGGGGGTCCTTTACCTTCCCTGTATTTAATATCATTGAAAAAAAAGTTTGTATTTCTGGGCAACTGGAAAAGATGAGGATAATACCAGGTCTGTATATCTATTAAACAGTTGTCACAAATGAAATGTTGCAAATGAGGATAGCTTCCACAGTTTAACCAAATAGTAAAGCTAAAATGGACAAAGTTTAAGTTTCTTTCCCAGCCAGAAAATAAGAAACATTTCATTTTTTTCGACAGCTAAAGCATGTAATCTGTCAAAAGAACGAGGAGGCTGTCGTGCCATGATACTGAGATGGTACTATGATGATAGCATTAGAGACTGTGATACATTTCTCTTCAGTGGATGTCATGGGAATGGAAATCAATTCGTAAGCAAGAAGAACTGTCGGAGTCTATGTGGTAAATAGTCATATTTTGATTTTGGCAGTTCCGAACGTTGTTAATGTTGACAATTATATTCAGATGTTTTATGTACCTACTAAACTTTGAAGCATTCTACTTTCAAGTGTTGCAGAAGTAGAAAGAATTACTTCAACATTTTAAATAAAATATCTTGTAAATGTTTTGTTTGAATATTAGTATTGAGTGGTGAGTATAAATGCTCTGATGTATGTGATATATAATTATTGTGGCAGTTTGGAATAGTTGTAGCCACAAGCTTCTTTTCACACTTCCTGCAAATAATTTTCAGCAGGGAGTTTATTTGCGGATGAGAATAAGGGTTTACTTAAATCCCAAGAGGTCAGCTAATACTGGGCTAGATCTCTCTACCCTCCGTGATCTGTAGAGAAGGCTGTCTTCACCATCCTATCTACCTGTGATGCTACATAGGAATCATTTATTTCACCTTCAGCATATGATCAATGAATTTGGATACAAGGCACTTTGTGTAATCACTGCTCTTGTGTCCATGTGCATTGGAATTGTTGTACCAGACCATGATAATTTTCCTATGAGTTACTGCACAGCTTTCTGTATTTCTTGTGTGAGGTCACCACTGAAGTCCCCCTGCATTTATACAATATCCTGACTTTCTATTCCATCAACCAGAAGTGATAACCTCACATTTCCTCATATTATACTCATTGTGCCAGTCTGTGGGATTGTGACAGAAGCCTCCTCATGGCGATCCCTGGAAGCCACGAGGCGATGCACTCTGTGACGCGTCAGGCGACAATTCTGTCAACATGTTGGAGACGACAGAAGCCAACAGCGAGCTACATCGTCTGACACACGAGCAAACGAACAAACGTGTGCCAGTCTTTCTTTCATTTGCATAACCCAGCTATATCCTTTTATGGGTTCTTTTTAACTTCCTCAGAGATGTTTTTTTTCCACATATATGATCAATCTCCTGTTTCTCTCCTCATATCTGTAACAGATTGATATCCTGCTGCTTGCTTTGATAACATTCGTCAATGTCCATAACTCCACTATTCTTTGTGTTAACTAACCCATCTATATGTCAATTCTTCCCTTCCCTCCCGCTCCACCCCTTCCCCGGGCACTTTCCCTTGCAACCGCAAGAGATGCTACACTTGTTCCTTTACCTCCCCCCTCCACTCCTTTCAAGGACCCAAACAGTCCTTCCAGGTCCAACAGAGGTTCACCTGCACCTCCTCCAACCTCATCTATTGCATCTATTGCATCCGCTGCTCTAGATGCCAGCTGATCTATATCGGTGAGACCAAGCGGAGGCTTGTTGATCGTTTCGCCGAACACCTCAGTTCGGTCTGCAATAACCAACCCAACCTCCCGGTGGCTCAGCACTTCAACTCCCCCTCCCCTTCCGTATCTGACCTCTCTGTCCTGGGCCTCCTCCACGGCCAGAGTGAGCAACGCCGCAAATTGGAGGAACAGCACCTCATATTCCGCTTGGGGAGTCTGCATCCTCTAGGCATGAACATTGAATTCTCTCAATTCTATTGACCCTTGCTGTCTCCTCCCCTTCCTACCTCTCCCTCAGCCCTCGGGCTCCTCCTCCTCCTTTTTCCTTTCTTCCCCCCCCCCGCCTCCCCCCACCCCCCATCAGTCTGAAGAAGGGTTTTGGCCCGAAACGTTACCTATCTCCTTCACTCCATAGATGCTGCTGCACCCGCTGAGTTTCTCCAGCATTTTGTGTACCCTCGATTTTGCAGCATCTGCAGTTCCTTCTTTAACCCATCTATATATTTGTCCAAGATCTTTGAATCTAGCTGTTCCACTGAATATCCAGCCACTATCTGGTCTGTTCCCACCAGTGAACAAAACAGCTTCTTAACCAAAGACTTGGCACATCTCTCTTGCATTTCCACCTTTACAACATAGTCCCTGTTACATCTAATAATATGTAGGGAATATGGATATGGAGGGATATGGATGATAATGTGCAGGTAGAAGGGAGTATTATAATTTGGCATCATGTTCTGCACTGTCTTTGTGGGATGAAGGGGTTGTTGCTGTACTGTATGGTTCAATGTTCTTACAGACCTCCAAAGGTTGTAAAATCTGCGGAGTGTCAGGGGTGAGTTGCAAATTGTTAGGCACGTTTCCACAGAACGTAATTTGTTGGCAGCTACAAGTATTTATACTCTAGACACAAGAATAGGAACAACCTTCACATGGCTTATTATTGTTCAATATGCTGCTACCTGCACAACCCACAATGGTCTAGGTGTGTGTGTGTGAGTGTGTGCGTGCATGCTTGTGCACCCACATATACTATGTAGGCATTTGTAAGTGTGTATGTGGAGCCATGTATAGAAAAGTTGATTCTCAAATGGAAAATAAAGATTTCACCTACAAATAAAAGGCTCTCAACATTCAAATGTTCCTCAGTTAGAGTCAGCTTAATCAAGATTGGGGAACAGTAGCAAGAGTGGAAATTAGAAAGCATTATCAGCAATGTGAAAAATAAATATTTTAACCAGTTAATTTTGTCTTTCTTTTCCTCAGCTAGTGGGCAAGGACGGCGTATTTTGGAAGACGAAATTGAAATTCAACAGAGAGATGAAGGTATTGTGAAATAAAATACATGTTCAGGTTGAGATTTGAAATTATTCTCATGGGATCATGGAGAAACATAACTGTTCCTTTAAATATTGCTCAGGAATAAAGAGGAAGAAAAGCATAATTAAGGAATAATTAACATTTCATAGGTCTCACCAATTTAGTATTGTGAAAGAGATTAGTTTAGTTTCGAGATACTGCATGGAATCAGGCCCCTTGAGTCTTACAAATAGGGCTCTAACTATCAAATGTTCCACAGTTAAAGTTTGCAATCAGAGTCCTTGCCACCTGTGAACAACAAATCACATTTGTTCTCTATCATCCCACTTTCTTATCAACTCCCTACATTAGGGGAAATTTTACAGAGGCCAAATAACCTACAAACTCACACTTTAGGATGTGGGAGGAAACCGGGGCAACTAGAGAAAACCCATGCGGTCTCAGGGAGAAGGAGATAGAGAAGGTACACAGACAGCACCCCAAGTCAGAATCAAACCCGGATCTCCGGCACTGCCAGGTCGCGCTCTAGCAGCAGTGCCACTGCGCCACCCAACTCTAACAATGCATTCCAACCTCCAACACTCTCAGTGTAAATAAGTTTAATGGAGATGTGTGGGTCTAGTTTATTTACACAGAGTGTTGGAGCTTGGCACGCATTGCCAACAGTGGTGGTGGAGGCAGATATGACGGTGGCATTTAAGAGACTTTTACATAGGCACATGGAAGTGCGGGGAATAGAGGGATATGGATCATGAGGTCAGTTTAATTCGGCATCATGTTCGGCACAAGCACTGTGGGCCGAAGATCCCATTCCTGTTCTGTACTGTTCTACGTTCTATTCTGTTAGATCATTGATGATCTGAAACTCATGCTCACTTACATGCTTTCCTCATACCCCTTGATAGTTTCACTCAAATGTCTTGGACAGAAACTTCTCTTGCGTCCCAATTCAATTTATTCATATCCCTCATTGTTCTGTTTTCTGCAGTACAATGCAGCACAGTGGCAGAGCGTGCAGTTCTGATCGGCCCATTACTCAGCATCTTCTTTTTCTTCTTTCGTGTGGCGTGCACAGCCTAAAGTTGTTGGACAACTTGTTCTATTTGATCTTCCGTTTGTGCACGTCGAGTTGATTGCATTAGTTGAAACAGGCGGACCACTTGAACGTTGCAAACTTCCACCCCTCCCAGCCTGATATAATGTGAGGATAAATAGATCATCTACTTTTATTGAGGATAGTTGGTTATAAATCATTGCCACCATTGAGCATAATTTCTCTTTCTCCTTCAAAGACTTGCAGTACTTCAGTTTCAGTCTAATTCCAAAATACATCGTCCCTCAGTCGGATATTGGGCAAATGATTCTCTATTTTACTTTATGTGCCTCTATTCTTCCTATACAATAATTATTATATCTCTTAACAAACAACCGAGGAACATGTGTAGGAAGGAATTGCAAAGGCTGGTTTATATTGAAGATAGACACAAATGCAGGAGTTACTCAGCAGGTCAGGAAGCATTTCTTGAGAAAAGGAATAGGTGACATTTCAAGTTGAAACCCTTCTTCAGATTTATTTCTGAAACACCACCTATCACTTTACTCCAGAGTTGCTGCCTGACCCATTGAGTTACTCCAGCATTTTGTGTCTCAACAGAGGACCATGCATGTTGAATCTTTTTGTTTCACAGATTATGCTATTTCTGGAAATAACTTTACTTAAACTTGTGTTATTCCACTTTCCAGGTGATACTGCTGCAATTGTGTTTGGATGTCTTTTTGGCATTGCAGTCATTGCCTTCGTGGCTGTATTTGTGATTCGGAGGTATGCCAACCAGATTCAGACCTAACGATATTAACGATGTGTAAACATTTGAACTTGTTAAAATGCATATTGTTTAATTATACAAGAAAAAGCAATAATTGAGAGGCATCTGGCATTTCAAAATGCCTGATTATTTCAACTACCTCTGGGAAAAATAAATTGAATAATAAGTGTAAAAGATAAAGAGACATGGATGAAGCTCAGTGGGAAATGAAAATTGAACTGGATCTGTAAACATCAGGGGAAAAACTTAACATTGGAAAGTTATAGCTTTTTTGGAGGCAACCCCTCACTTGCATGTACCTAGGCAGGTCCACAGCTTCTTTCTGAACATGCACTCTAAATTAGCGTTCTGCACAAATAGAAAATTAATTTGTAACTGCGGAGCAAATAGAGCCTTAAACATTTGGAAATGTCTAAAGTGCAAATTAAGATGCGAATTACTTGATTTCTGTAGAGACTTCAGCAGAGGCCTTATCGTTGTACCCATGTGCCTACACCTCGAGTTGCAGGCATGAAATCCTCACTCCTCCCCACCCCCACCACCTCACATCCCCCCCCCCCTCCCCCTCCACCAATGACCCATTCAAGTTCAACACTTTCCATCCTCTTGAACACCAGCTTCAGGCCCATCACCCCCTTTTGACTTTTTCATTTCCATTAGTTGTTGTGACATCAACCACCTCAACTTCCCTATCCGTCATCTACTCTAACTTCAACCCATCCAAATGCACAGCACTCCACACACTCCGCACTGGTCTCAACACACAGTCAAGAACAACGCCATTTTAATTTAGCGGACTGACTTCTACCTTGCAATCTGTTGTGTTCCCATATCATCAGGGGGTTTGATATCCCCTCTGTTCTACTTCTGGGGCTCTTCATAACATATTTTTGTTTACTTTTTCTTTGAGCTATTGAAAGGCTTATAAATGCATTTTAAATAAACCAATTAATGATGGTTCAAATAATGTTGAGATGAATTTTATGTAATCGTTTTAATTTATATGCCAAAATGTGTTGAGGTTATTTCAACCTGATGGGTTTAAATGATAGATAATGTCAGAACTGTTCATTAGAAATATAATCATCACTGCTTTTTTTTTACATGCTACATAATACATATGTTCTCTTCATTAGGAGGAAGCACAAAAGTCAATCAAAGAAATCAAAAAGTACAGAAGTAGAGATGCAATAAACAGCTCATCAAGTTCATGAAGAAATAACTGTTTCCTGAAGACGTATTATTATTGGTTGGCAAGATTACATGAATTTCTTCTTTTTTAGATAATGATTTTGTATACTGACTTTTTTAAGCTTGACAAAAAACGATGTTTTGTGCCAAATGCTCTAAATGTCTCCATGTGCTCCTTTTTTCATAAATGCAAAGAACATATTTCAAGCGTTTTATTATTAGCAATTAATCATACCAAATGTAATAAATAATTAATTGTACATTGTAAAAGGGCAAATTGGAACTTGATTATGTTTGTGCATATCTATATTTTGAATATAGAACTTTGACAGTGAGATCTTGGACCTCATTTGTGCTTTGGTTACTTTTCTGTGAAGTTAAAGAAATTACAATCTAAAAATAACTCACACGGAGAATATTGTTTGGTAAAAATACAGAGCAAAATTCGAGTATTCTAAATTATGTATTTTTGTAACTGAAATAAAGTAGAATACCTTTTTATGCTATGCATGACACTAACCATAAATCAGTTCTCCAAGTAAAGTCAAACTGTGATATAGCCATGTAAGTATAACACACATGGTATTGCCTTTTCAATATATTTGAATCTAAAATGGAAGAGCTATTTCAACAGTCTTTAAAATAAATTGCATCAATATCTTGCTCAAAGCAATGTTCATATTATTGAATATCATTAGATTTAAGCACCATGTAATACAAGTGATTGCTTCTTCTTTATTGTTACATTCCTTGCATGTTTTAACTATGTGAACAGACAGGAGCACTGAATTATGTCCCTTTGAACAATTAAGCAGAAGAGCATTGGCACAATTTACAAATATTCACTGATACTACTGAAATATAAAGTTCATGCATTTCTTCTGGGAATATGGGTGGCAAACACCAATTGACAGGAGGGGATACAAGGAAATCTTCCCTGACTGAATGTCATCCACTCCCTCATTCAAGTCCCTTTGGACTTATGTTTTCAACAGTTCCTGGAGTACCTCATGAATTATATTAACTTCATCTTACACTTTGTGGAAGTCAACCGAGAATACATGTTATGTTTCAAGCTGCATCTTTTCAAGACCCATCATCCCAAACGATTGGGTGTGATCAGGTACCATAATACACAAGATTCACTCCAACTTGTGGCCTTAAAGGGAGTTCACAATCAGCACCAGTCCATATGAAAATCAGGATGATGTTATGTACATTTTCATAATGTTGCTATCTTGCTAAACTTACTATGAACTGGTGCTTAAAGAGATCTTCCAATACATTAAAAAATATATACTTAATCTCCCTGCATGAAATAAACTATAAATAAGAACATTCTATTGCACATTTGAAAATTGGACTTGGACATGTTATTCTAATAGTCAATTAATTACACTATGATTTAACCATCCCAGTTAATTTTAAAAGAATTTAATATGTTTTCATACCATGGACCATGATTCTTGTTTGTTAATACAAAGAATATTGTGTTCAATGTTATGTATTTGAAAAATCAAAATTGAAAATAAATCTGATGCAGCAGTGTCTATTATTTCATAAACCATTTGCTTTAACTTATCTTATGCCATCTTCTTTTGCCATATTGGCTTGACAAATGTATTTGATGATTTTGCCCAATATTATTTTAGTTTGTTTGAAGGCTAAAGACTAGTAATAAATACATATACATAAATAAATAAATAATACATAAATAAATACATATAACTTGGTTTGTACTCGCTAGATCGGCTTGTACTCGCTAGAATTTAGAAGACTGAGGGGGAACTTATAGAAACTTACAAAATTCTTAAGGGGTTGGACAGGCTAGATGCAGGAAGATTGTTCCCGATGTTGGGGAAGTCCAGAACAAGGGGTCACAGTTTAAGGATAAGGGGGAAATCTTTTTGGACCGAGATGAGAAAAACATTTTTCACACAGAGTGGTGAGTCTCTGGAATTCTCTGCCACAGAAGGTAGTTGAGGCCAGTTCGTTGGCCGTATTTAAGAGGGAGTTAGATGTGGCCCTTATGGCTAGAGGGATCACGGAGTATGGAGAGAAGGCAGGTACGGGATACTGAGTTGGATGATCAGCCATGATCATATTGAATGACGGCGCAGGCTCGAATGGCCGAATGGTTTACTCCTGCTCCTATTTTCTATGTTTCTAATGTTTTTAACAACATTCACAGATCCCATACAAAATTATACTAACTTATAAATGACTACAAACATGGTTCAAACCACCAAAGTGGCATTATGAGGCAAGGACTATTTAATTATTCCAATAAAATAGTGAGATTAAATGAGAACTTACCAGTTTGAAGTTTGATCTTTATTTTATGAGGAGTTACGGTGAATGATTACATGAAGAAGGCCTGCCAGTGCGCATGCGCGTCAATCTTCAAAGCAGCGGCGTGAAATCACAGTTAGCACAGTCGAAGTAATATAGTAAGACTCAGAAGACTAGAACTACCAGATGAGCTTTGCGATTATGAGGGCCGGGAGCGGAGGGCCGGGAGCGGAGGGCACGTTTTCGAGCCTCTTAGACTCTTGGTGACCTCAATATATTGCCGTAGGTGCGTAACTACACATAGTCGCCGATCCATGTGGTATGCTCTAAAGCTCATTTCGGTCCCGGACGTCCCTGGCCTGCTTTGTGTGATTAGATCATATACATGAGAATTAAGGGACATGGACATGAGAATTAAGGGACAGAAGTTTAGGGGTAACGTGAGGGGGAACTTCTTTACTCAGAGGGTGGTGGCTGTGTGGAATGAGCTTCCAGCAGAAGTGGTGGAGGCAGGATTGATTTTAACATTTAAAAGTAAAGTGGATAGGTATATGGACGTGAAGGGAATGGAGGGGTATAGAGGGAATGGAGCAGGTAGATGGGACTAGGGGAAAACAAATGGTCGGCACAGACTGGAAGGGCCGATAGGGCCTGTTTCCGTGCTGTAATTGTTATATGGTTATATGGTTACATAAAACGTAATATTATTTACAGAAAATGCATGCTGCCCAGTCGTAACTTTTGCAATGTCTGGACCCATTGCGCTGAAACGAGCACCATGAGCATGACCACTTTAAGTGTTAGTTTTTGGAAGACAGAGATGTAATCAGAGCCCATTGACGAAGCAGTCTATGCTCTATGTGAACTATGCTCACATCCCAGATTCCTGTATATCTAGGTCTAGGAGGGTTCTTGTTAAAAAACCTTTCATGAATCAGGACACCAATGAATGAGATCCGACAGAATGTTGTCCTGACCCCTGCCATAAATAGGAGGACAATGCACTCCGAGCACTATTAATGGCATTATAACTCAATTGCTCGTCAAAGTATAATGTAACAAGGAACTCCAATACATGAGGTATGCCTGCAGTGTGATAAGATATATTTGACTGTAAGCAGAGCATCTCCCATTTTTATATGAGATACGTATTGTTTTTTAGTACTATCCCTCCAGGCCGTAGTTATCACATCCACGGTCCGCCTCGATAGTCCAAGCCCCTGGAATGGTCTCGTCAGAATCTGCAAATCAACAGATTAATATGATCATGGAAAGGATGACTCCCGTCACAGGGTGAACCAACAAGTTGCTGCATTTGGGGATAACCATGAATGGTTGTGTCATCAGTCTCAGAACCAATGGTAACCATGGTTGTGTGGCCCAGTCGGGGACTACCAAACACCTGAAGCAGAGCCCTGCTCAATTTTGGTGAGACATTGACTGATAAGGCATAATGGGGGAAAGCGTAAAAGATCATACCTCCCCAATGTAGCGGGAATGCATCCACTGCTACTGGCCCTGGATCCGGTTCCTATGAGACGTATTTAGGTAACTCGTGATTTAGCTTGGATGCATAGAAACATAGAAACATAGAAATTAGGTGCAGGAGCAGGCCATTCGGCCCTTCGAGCCTGCACCGCCATTCAATATGATCATGGCTGATCATCCAACTCAGTATCCCGTACCTGCCTTCTCTCCATACCCCCTGATCCCTTCAGCCACAAGGGCCACATCCAACTCCCTCTTAAATATGGCCAACAAACTGGCCTCAACTACCTTCTGTGGCAGAGAATTCCACAGATTCACCACTCTCTGTGTGAAAAACGATTTTCTCATTTCGGTCCTAAAAGACTTCCCCCTTATCCTTAAACTGTGACCCCTTGTCCTGGATTTCCCCAACATCGGGAACAATCTTCCTGCATCTAGTCTGTCCAACCCTTTAAGAATTTTGTAAGACTTGCAACAGATCTATGCCTGGCAATCCATACTGGGTGACAATCTTTTTTTAAACTTTTGGATTCAACATTCATTCTGTGTTGTCTTTAAATTTACATGGCCTGGTGTCTGCCGCCACGTTATCTCTACCTAGTTGGTAGATTGCTGAGACCTAGATGTTCCTAGTAATACACCAGTGCCTAGTAATACACCAGTGTTATAAGTGGCTCCCCATCCTGAAACACTCACATCAGTTAGTAAAGCAGCTGAAAGTTGTTTACTCAGAATGTTACTGGAACAACGTGAGACATTTGTTATCCACCTTTGCAACTCGGTGATAAGAGGGTGGTGGCTGTGTGGAATGAGCTTCCAGCAGAAGTGGTGGAGGCAGGATCGATTTTAACATTTAAAAGTAAAGTGGATAGGTATATGGACGGGAAGGGAATGGAGGGGTATGGTCTGAGTGCAGGTAGATGGGACTAGGGGAAAACAAATGGTCGGCACGGACTGGAAGGGCCAAGAGGGCCTGTTTCCATGCTGTAATTGTTATATGGTTATAACTTGGACTGTCAACTGCATCGGTCTATCGAAATGACCTGCATGTTTTTTGAGTGCCTGTTCCTTAGCTCGTTGCACATTTTGATAGTGTAGAGGCCCAGGGAAGGCTGCTATTAATTTGCCAATAACATTAGCCACTCATTGGATGGAGGGTTTCTGTTCTTTTACCAGACTGCTGCAGGCCTAATTTCTACACTTTTGGCCGTAGGCAGAGTCACTGGTTGGTTGAATCAGTGGTGAACCCCAATAGTCAATGATTCTTAGATGACATTAATTTGGATTTAGTTGGATGAATAAGGATTTAGTGCATGTAATTCAAAATTAAACTCAATTCGAAACCCCTGAATACTATCCAGTATAAACACCTTTGATGTTATGCTGTACCATTCATTGTAGAACAATTGCAATCTACCCCCTACTGGTGACTGGTCTCTAGAGGATATGTCCTGGACAAGTCCAGCTGCTCGTACCGCCATGGTTGTTGGATTCTTTTGCCTCCTAATTTTTCTGGGGATGTGCACTGGCGCACGCCAATGGCGTAGTAATGGGAACTTGGCCCGCACCAGCATCTGTGGCCCATCAGAAGGGGTATGGGTGACGAGATGGATTCCTGCTTGTGATTTGATAAGGCCGACAGTCTTCGCCTCGTCATCTAAGTCCTTGACTTGCTTTGCCAGATCTTCACCAAACAACAAGTTTGGTGGCTGTATGTTGATCTGCACAGTGCTTCAAATTTTGGATTTAAAGTTGGCTTGATGGCGTTTTTCATCAGGCAGTTGATCTCAAAGTGTGCGTTACACAGCAGGCTAACATGTCCGCTGTGTGAATGATAGTGGTGCCCCTTCGACTGACCACCCAAATGCCGTTATGCCTGATCCGATTAGTTTTAAGGCTTTCTGCAGCCTTGGTTCATGCGATCCCATGGTCGCACCTATTTTGCCCCGGATGGACTGGCTCACAGTGGGCACTCTGAGTGATGCACAATTTACAGATGTCTCATATCGTTTGGATGTTTCATTCATTGTCAATTCTTGGTGAGAGGTCATTAATTAATGTTTCGAGGCAGATTGCATCTAGTGTGAGTAGTATAATTTTTTAAATGGCTGGCAAGACTGTACAACAGTAACAGACGCCAAATCAGGTAATTTTCAATTTACCACACAATAGCTTAAAGCTACATAAATTATCTCAAAGTTTTAATGTTTATAATTATCCAAATGGTTTTCCAGTTCAAAACCACAGTGCCGATTAGATAAGCATGGGCTTAGATAAAATGGAAGATAAGCAACTGCCAAAATAATTAATTGAAAAATACTGTCTTCTCTAGTGATTGACAACTAATTTCTCTAGTGATTGACAACTAATTTTCCGGTAGTTCCCATCGCTCAAAATGTAAACTAACCTCTATCGGGTGTGAGTCACCCAGTATCCCAGTGCAGTTTCCACAAATGAATGTAAGTGTGGCATCAGCAATATATAGAGATTTGGGTTATATTTTCACAGGGGTGCCAGTTGTTCTTGAACATACTCCTGAAACAATTTTATCTTACATAATGCTAGTCAGGTAAATCCTATACCCTCACCCTTCCTGCACTGCTTCACTTCCAAATTAGTTGTCAATCACTAGGGAAGGCAGTATTTTTCAATCAATTATTTTGGCAGTTGTTCAACCATGCTTATCTAATTGGCACTGTGGTTTTGAACTGGAAGGCTATTTGGATAATTGTATCCCCACCACCATCCACTCCTTTCTCACACTGCAAAATCCCAAAGCACAAGTCCTGTTTTAAATCACCACTGACCCTGAAGCCCTCGCTGGAGTCCTCAACCTTCAGTTTCACCGTATGGACATTGCTTTCCAACTCTCCTCGAGATGAAAGTCATGGGCTCCCAATGTCTTTCATATTAATGACATGGCAACCAAGGCCCTGGTGTCACTTTAGTCAGAGGGTGGTGAATCTGTGGAATTCTTTGCCACAGAAGGCTGTGAAGGCCAAGTCAATGGATATTTTTATGGCAGAGATAGATAGATTCTTGATTGTCTGGGATTATGGGGAGAAGGCAGGAGGATGGGATTAGGAGGGAGAGATAGATCAGCCATGATTGAATGGCACAGTAGACTTGATGGGCCAAATTGCCTGACTAACCATTTCAACATAAGTATTTCCTCTTCCATCTTTTCAAAAGCCCTTAACATTTCATCCCTCACAACCTTCATGACATGGACCCCCATTGTCTCTCCCTATGTTTTGATGATGCTGCTTCCCAAGTAGTAGCAACATAATATTCTTTAGTATAAACAATTTGTTATTTACTAACAGTGCCTAGTTTAACAGTAGACCAAAACTCATGCCATGTGGTACAGCAGTTCTTAAAGGTACACCAATTCCCATTTATACCTCATAGCTTTCCTTTAAACAAATAAACAAAAAAACTGTCAACTAATTACATACTTTATATTATATTATTAATTAACCATTTATAGAATTGAAATTGTGTAATTAAATATTTACTTAGCTCCTCCGTTATGAATCTAATTAAAACATAGTTATTCAGGCAATTGATTCATTCAATAACAAAGCTTTTCAAATATGTACACATTTCAGGAACTAGTAATTCTAGTAAAGGGCCTGTCCCACTTGGGCATCATTTGTGCATCATTTACACGACATGGCGAGCATTACGCACGCATGGCGCGTGGTGAGGCGCGATGGTGTAGGCAGTGACGCGCGATTTTGGGATTCACCAAATCTTCGCGCTCCACCTGCATGACGTGCAAATGACGCCCGAGTAGGACAGGCCCTTAAGTCACTTTTCCAAAGAGTCTTAAGTTTAGTTTAGCTTAAGTTTAAAAATACAGCATTAAAACGGGCCTTTCAGTCTGTGGAGTACATGCTGAACACCGATTACCTGTTCACACCAGTTCTATGTTATCCCACTTTCTAATTCACTCCTTACACAATTTTTATAGTACCATATAACCTACAAACCTGCACGACTTTGCGATGTGGGAGAAACCAGCAATAACCAGTTATGCTACTGAACTGCTCTTCTTTCCAGTGGATCAATTTTTCAGAGCGTCTTCATAAGATCTCATCATAACTTCTGTTGCATCCTTAATGTATCTGGCTCTGCAAATAATTTTTAACCCATGTATATTGTATTGCATAATTTCTAAATAAAACTTCATGTAAATTTGATTTACAACATCAAAATTACACATTAACCTTTGCAGTGACCGCAATAAATATTGTTTTAGGACATTATTAGATATGAACTCAACTAGAACAATTTTATCTTTAGTTATTCTAAAGGCTTTCCTTATATGTGCCTGTGATCTCTTAGCGGTGTGCGTCCTGGCTTACATTCTGATTTCCTGCTTGACATTTCTCCTTTCCCCTTCCTGTTCCTTTGAAGCCACAAGGTCACCTCATCTGACACTTCCCCTTTTAAATGTCTCCAATTCTCCCACAACAGTTTACAGCCTCTCCAATCATATTCTGTCTACAACATTTGGGCTGACAACAGTATATCTAAGCTCACTGCAAAATCACTCATAGGAATCTTGGATCCTCTGAACAGCTTCCACATTGCAATGTGGTCAATAGACAATAGACAATAGGTGCAGGAGTAGGCCATGCGGCCCTTCTAGGCCAGCACCGCCAGTATCCCGTTCCTGCCTTCTCCCCATATCCCATGACTCCGCTATTTTTAAGAGCCCTATCTAGCTCTCTCTTGAAAGCATCCAGAGAACCTGCCTCCACCGCCCTCTGAGGCAGAGAATTCCACAGACTCACAACTCTGTGAGAAAAAGTGTTTCCTCGTCTCTGTTCTAAATGGCTTACTCCTTATTCTTAAACTGTAGCCCCTGGTTCTGGACTCCCCCAACATCGGGAACATGTTTCCTGCCTCTAGTGTGTCCAAACCGTTAACAATTTTAGATGTTTCAATGAGAATCCCTCTCATCCTTCTAAACTCCAGAGTGTACAAGCCCAGCTGCTCCATTCTCTCAGCATATGACAATCCCGCCATCCTGGGAATTAATCTTGTAAACCTACGCTGCACTCTCTCAATAGCAAGAAAGTCCTTCCTCAAATTAGGGGACCAAAACTGCACACAATACTCCAGGTGTGGTCTCACTAGGGCTCTGTACAACTGCAGAAGGACCTCTTCGCTCATATATTTGATTCCTTTTGTTATAAAGGCCAATATACAATTCACTTCTTCACTGCCTGCTGTACCTGCATGCTTACTTTCATAGATTGATGAACAAGGACCCCCAGATCCCATTGTACTTCCCCTTTTCCCAACTTGACGTCATTTAGATAGTAATCAGCCTTCCTGTTTTTTCTACCAAAGTGGATAACCTCACATTTATCCACATTATACTTAATCTGCCATGCATCTGCCCACTCCCCCAACCTGTCCAAGTCACCCTGCATTCTCATAGCATCCTCCTCACAGTTCACACTGCCACCCAGCTTTGTGTCATCTGCAAAATTGCTAATGTTACTTTGAATCCCTTCATCCAAATCATTGATGTATATTGTAATTAGTTGCGGTCCCAGCACCGATCTTTGCGGGCATGTCTTACTTTATCCCATGCAATTTGTGATTGAGTCTTATTATTTGGTAATTTTGTGCACTATAAAACCATTGTAGTTCTTCCTGAAAACTACTGCCGTTTTATCTTCTGCCCCAACGTTGTTTGTTTTATTCTCAGTTGAAATGATCGTGAGAGAACATCTCTTACTGATGTTCTCCAGCTTTTTGTGTAACCCAATCTCTTACTGAAATCTTGGTTTATCTTACCTGTGGTTCCCTGAATCTCCAGAGAGCCAAGTATTTCCAAACTCTTCATCTAAACCGATTTCTATCAAGGAATGAATTGGGAAAAATATAAATCAACGTCCACTTGGGGCATAGAATGCTCATAATGGATTGTGCTTCACTCAGGGACATCTAACATCCAGAAGTGCTTGTGACCTCTCTTTGCAGGTTTGCATCTCACATTTGTGCTAGACTCTGCAGACTCTTCAATAATGGCTGTCAGCTACCCAAGTATCTCACTCCCATCACAATGCAATATTTGGTTCACTTCCTGACTATAGATAAATTGACATACATTCCTGGCATACAACTGACGGTTAGTACTGCCATTCCTTTACTTTTGAAGAATGCCCTGAATAGTTTCCTTGTGTCATTGCATGAAACTCCCATTACCAATCCACTTCTGGGAATATCACATTCTCAATTACCATCGTGTTGTTTCACTGCGGTCCTTTGCTCTACATTGCTCAAACTTTTCTTGATATATTTTGCAAGTATTAAACCAACTTCAGAGTTTCTATCTTCACAGGAGAGTCTTATGGTTTTTAGCCCTCATTCTGCATTAGCTTGATGTACTGTTGCACCCCTAACGTTCACCAACACACCTTCCCTCTTGGAGAGTGCTGGCAAACTATGTTGCCCTATCTTAGGTTTTACCCACTCTCAGTGCAATAGTATCCATCAGTCTCTCATTGATAACTACTTTGTTGCAGCTGGAGCCTGGAATTGTGGTCTGTCATCATCTGTGATCTCACGTCCACCTAACCAGGCATCTGTTTGAAAGAACTAGTCCACAGTTCCTTAATCCAGATGACTCAATCCAATCTATGTCCATGATTGTTGGTGCAAACTACTGGCTTACAAGTATGACTTGCAAGTGTATTTTACTCTACTCAATTAAATTTACTCTACTCAATTAAAGATACAATATACATCAATTGAGGTGTTTTAATATATATCCTGATCCACAACACAAAAAAATGAGGCAGTATTAATATACAGTACATCTACATTACTGTTTTCTCTATCAATAAGATGACCTTGAATGTGTGCACATCATTCCTTGTTTGTGTGCAAAGTACACCAACAATTCATTCAACCTGTCTCCATCCAGGTTAATTTTAATTCTACTGAATGGCCAGTGCAACACCAACACTGTTCCATGTCTATGCTCCATTATGTCAGAGACAGAGATTACTGTCTTTACTGGCACATATTTCATCGAAGTACTTGCAACCCTGTGTAATATACTCTCACCAATGATAATCATCATACTGAGCTTAAATAAGCATTATGAGGATGTGCTCTTATTAAATTCATGGCAAAGTGTTTCATGATTTTTACTGCAAACCAGCATCTTCATAACTGCACTGCAAACTCAGGGGAGTACCTGAGGCCCAACTGGCTTCAGTTGTTTCATCAATTATCTTCCTTTCACGATACAATTAAGACAAGTTTGTGGATCCTCGGCCTTCCTCTTCTAAAGTCAACAATGATTTTACAATGTTGTTGTTCTGGCACCATTCGGTCAGTTGATCGATCTCCCTCCTATATCTGACTCATTATTGGCCGTAATACATCTAATAACAGTGGTGTCGTTGGTGAATTTAAAGATGGAGTTGGAACTGTGTCCAGCTACACAGTCACGGGTATAGAGCGAGTAAAGCAGGGGGCTGAACACACAGCCTTGAAGTGCCCTATAACAATGGTTATTGAGGAGGAAATGTTGTTGCCATTTTGTACTGATTATGTTCTGTTAATGAGGAAGTCGAGGACCCACTTGCAAAGAGAGGCGCAGAGACCCAGTTCTGAGTTTGGTTACAAGTTTGGAGGGGATGATAGTGTTGAATGCTGATTCAAAAATGGGGATGTTTGCTGAACAATGCACTAAATTCAATTCTATTGGCAATTTATTAGCAAAAGGCAGTTAATCCCTATAAGAGGCAAGACCTAAATAACTCATCATGGGCTTGCAGGCAACAGGTAACATTTACACAAGTAACATAGGTGCCAGAAAGTGATTATCTTCAACAAGAGAGAATCTGATCACCTTCCCTTGATATTCAATGCCAACGGAGAGCTACACTTTGGTGTTCAACGCTATCGACCCTTCCAAACCTGTTACCAAGTTCAGGGCATTGGGTCTCTGTGCATCCCTTTGCCACAGTTTAAGAATTAGCGGCCAGCCATTTGGAACTGAAAATGAGGAAAGTCACACACAGAGTTGTGAATTTGTGGAATTCTCTGCCTCAGAAGGCAGTGGAGGCCGATTCACTGGATGCATTCAATAGAGGGTTAGATAGAACTCCTAGGGCTAGCGGAATCAAGGGGTATGGGGAGAAGGTAGAAATGGGGTACTGATTGTGGATGATAGCCATGATCACATTGAATGGTGGTGCTGTCTCGAAAGGCCGAATGGCCTACTCCTGCACCTATGGTCTATGTATTATGTATTTATGTAACTGGACCCTCGACTTCCTCATCAACAGAACAATCATATGAATTGGTAGCAACACTTCCTCCTTCATATCTATCAGCACAGGGGCACCTCAAAGTTGTGTGCTTAGCCCACCTACTCTACTCACTCAATACCCATGACTATGTAGCCGGACACATTCCTACGCAATTCACCCATGACACCACTGGTTTTGGACGGATTACGGATAATGATGAGTCAGAGATCGACAAATACTCTTTTGAACTTCTACAGGTGCATGGAGGAGAGCTTATTGACTGATTGCATCACAGTCTTCTTCGGCCACTTGAATGCTCAGGAATGAAGGAGATTACAAAAGTTTTGAACACTGCCGGTCCATCATGGATACTGACCTCCCCATCATTGAAGGGATCTACAGGAGGCACTGCCTCAAGAAGGCAGCCAGCATCATCAAAGACCCATCATACCTGCCATCGAGAAGAAAGTGTGTTTAAAATCTGTCCAGGTTCAGGAATAGCCGCTCCCCAATAACCATCAGGCTTTTGAACACTACGCACTCCAATTAAACTCTGAACTATGAATTGTCTTGGCCACATCTTCCCATCTCCTCCCCTTTTGGCTTTCCGCAGGGACCTCTCCCTTCGTAACTCCGTGGTCAATTTGTCCCTTCCCACCCAAACTACCCCCTCTCCTGGCACTTTCCCTTGCAACCGCAGGAAATGCTACACTTGTCACTTTACCTCCCCCCTTGAATCCATCCAAGGACCAGTCTTTCCAGGTGCGGCAGAGGTTCACCTGCACCTCCTCCAACCTCATCTATTGCATCCGCTGCTCTAGGTGTCAGCTGCTTACATCAGTGAGACCAAGCGTAGGCTTGGCGATCGCTTTGCCCAACACCTCTGCTCAGTTCTTTTTTTTTAATTATTTCAAAATATACTTTATTCAAATCTCACCTGCTGAGATTCTCCAGCATTTTTGTCTACCTAGTATTACTGGAAGATTGTTTGTGTCTTCCTTAGTGAAGACAGAACCAAAGTACTTGTTTAACTGTTCTGCCATTTACTGTTTCCCATTATAAATTCACCTTTCTCTGATTGTAAGGGACCTACATTTGTCTTCACTAATCTTTTCCTATTTACATATCTCAAGAAGCTTTTAGAGTCAGTTTTTATATTACCCGCAAGCTTTCTATCATGCTCTTTTTTCCCCCCTCTTAATTATCCCCTTTGACCTTGTCTGTTGAGTTCTAAATTTCTCGCAGTCCTCTAGTTTGCTGCTTCCTCTGGCCAATTTATATGTCTTTTCCTTGGATTTAACACTATCTCTGCTTTCCCTCGTTAGAGAGGTTGAGTAGGCTGTGTTTCTATTCCTTGGAGTGCTGGAGGCTGAGGGGAGATCTTAGAGGTGTACAAAATCATGAGGAATAGATTGGGTAGATGCACAGAGTATCTTGCCTAGAGTAGGGGATTCTTGGACCAGAGGACATAGGTTGAAGGTGAAGGGGAAAATATTTAATAGGAATCTGAGGGGTATCTTTTTCACACAAGCTGGGTGTAAGGAACAAGCTGCCAGATGAGATAGTTGTGGCTGGGAGTGTCCCAACGTTTAAGAAACAGTTAGACAGGTACATGGGTAGGACAGGTTTGGCGGGATATGGACCAAGTGCAGGCAGGTGGGACTAGTTTAGATGGGTCGAAGGGCCTGTTTCCACACTATATCATTCTATAACATCTGCAGCATCTTACTGCAGATGTTGAAAGAGCGAACCTCCTCAGAAAGTACAAACAGCTCTGTCCCTTCTTACACAGGGCCTCAGCGTTCCTGGAACAATCCAGTTTACTGTCCAGGTAAGCTCCAAGGTACTTGTACTCCCTGGTAAACTGCACATCCTCAGCCTTAAAAAAACATGACTCTCACAGTGTTTCCCGACTTATCCAGGTGAGTTTAGGAACGATGGACCAGGTGGATGAATGTCCTTCACCCCCACCTTTTGTGATAATAAAACATCTTGATGCTTGACCCTTGATCCATAGAGAGGTTCCCCCATCATTGACATTCTTGGATCACCATTGACCAGAGTCTCAACTGGACATGCCACATAAATATTTTGACTGCAGATCGGAAACTGGGCATTCTACAATAAATAACTCACCTTTCAGTGTGCCGAAGCCTTTCCATTTGTGATGGAACATTTTCCATTTCCAAGGCTGCCTCACATGGGTTGTACCAATAATGCAACTGTAACAAGACTTAAGAAGCTGGAGGAGTTTCCATGTAACATAATTTGTTCCTTCTTCATTCTTTCTACATTATGGCTACAGTGTGTGTGATCAACACTGTTGTCACTAACCCTGGCTACTCCAACAGAACCTTCCAAACCTGCAAACTCCACCATCAAGGAAAATAATGGTAGCTGGTGCATGGGGACAACACCTCTCTCAATTTCCTATCTGAGTCATGTACCCTTCTGACATGGAAATCTCTTGTCATTCCTTCATCATCACTGAATTTAAATCCTGAAACTTACTTCTCAACAATAAATATAGCACTTCACGGAAAGATTGCAATTCAGGGGGGCAGCTTCACAATGCCCTTTAGAAAATAATTAATATAGGCCTTGACAATGACACCGACATCCTATCAAAAGATTTTTTTAAATAGCTTGTAAGTGTGTAATGGAACATACCTTGAGGAAGTGTGGCTAGATTGATTGAGGTTGGGTTCTAACTTTAATGAACAGTGAGATAAAATAATTACGATGCTAAACTTTAAACAACCTTTTCACTTTCAAGTGTTAGTATCTGTTTGGAGCAATTTCCAATTCTATTACAACTTACACCCTACATTCTTTCCATTTAGGTCTATGCCTGGTTTTGTGATTAATTCCTCCCTACAAGAGCAAGATCGGAAAATGAGCAAGCAGGACCTGGCAGATAATTCCAGCTCCATTAGGTATAAAGATTATTTCCAATCCCACAAATAACAGTGTTTCCAGATCTGGAAAAAAAAATGAAATTTTCACGTGAGAGCTTTAAAATTATATTTGTTAAAGCGTAGCGTGGAAAACAAATATTTTAAAATATGCCAATTTATTTTTATATATGAAGTATGACATTAGGTTGTTCTGTGTACATGCTGTGTACTGTATCAACATAATCCTGTGTCATTCTGCAGCTCACCACCCATATTCATATTTAGTTTAACTCTTTGTTCTCTAAGAAATATTTATTTACCATGGTTATTTATTTCATCGTTGCTTTGTTGCACAATTTTGATAAGGTTACCTTGTATTGAGCAATAAATATCATATGACGTTATTTATTTAATTACCAGTTGATTCATGATACAGTTCCATTATACTGCTTACTGCAGATCTTGAGTTAAAGAACCACTGATGATTATTATTTGCCTTTTATTGATCACTCACCTTTTGATACATGAGAATTGAACACACATTGGACAATTGCTATCCCTGATTGAAACTGAGTATGCATCTACATGGAGCAACAATTCCATTACAAAACATAATGCCCTGTATGATGGTTAGTAATTCCTCAGGGTAACTTTTAATCAAATGATTAATGGATTTGACTAGGCAAGGGCAGTGTGTTGGTACTGTGTCTGTGACAAGAAGGCAACAAGTTTACCAGCAAAGTACATCCTGAACATGTTTTTGCATAATCTACCCAGAAGATATAGAACTACACGTAGAGATTGACAAGAAGAAAGTTTAAGAAGATAAGAACATAGGTTACACAGGAAGAGTAGATCTTGCTCGACCCTTCATCAAAGTCATAGCTGATTTTCTATCTCATAGGTTCATGTCATTGGAGCAGAATTGGACAACTCCGCCCATCGAGTCTACTCTGCTATTCCATCATGACTGATCAATCTTTTCCTCTCAACCCAATTCTCCTGCCTCTTCCCCGTAACCTTTGACACCCTTACTAATCAAGAACCTAACAATCTCTGCTTTTAAAATACCCAATGACTTGCCCTCCACAGCAAACTGTGGAAGTAAAATCCACAGAGTCACCACCCTCTGGCTGAAACAAATCCTCCTAATCTCCTTTGTAAAGGTACATCCTTTATTCTGAGGCAAACATCCTCTCCATATCCAGGCCTGTCATTATTTGGTTTCAATGAGATCCCCTCTCATCCTTCTTCTATCTCAGCTCCATTTTCTATGCCATATCTCTTGATTTCCTTAATATCTAGAAATTAATTTATCTCTGTTTTTAATTAACTGTATGACTGAATCTCCCCGGCCTTTGTAATGAAGAATTTCAAAGATACAAATACAATCATTTATCTGCACTGTCAAAGTAAATATCAGGTGTTATCCAGAATGCTTTGATGAGGAATGGCAAAAGTTTTATCGATGGAGTAAAAAATAAACTACTGGAATAACTCAGTGGGTTAAGCAGCATCTGTGGAGGCAACGGAATGGTCAATAATACGGATCGACACACTGTATCAGGAAAGAGAGTGGAGAAGAATGATTGCTCACTCACCCAACCTGTCCCAAGTTGAAAAGACATCCAACCAGAAATTGAAGGTCATTATAGACAGCCCAGCTAATCAGCAAAATTGTCATCTAATCTGGGCTTGATCTCGCCAATGTAGAGGAGGCCACATTGAAAGCACTGAATGCAACAGAGGTGCAGGTGAATCCCTGCCTCTCCTCAAAGGGCTTTGAGGGGGAAAATAGCAGGGGGTGGGTAGGACCAGGAAATGGTGGGTAGAGTAGTTCCGAAGAAAAGGGGGTAGCGTGGAAGCTGTGTCTGGTGGTGAACTTTGCCAAATGTCCATGGATGGTGTGCTACAAGTGGAGACCAGCGGGGTGAAAAACAGACGAAGGGAGCTCTGATCTCTATTCTTCCTCTGCAAGGCAGTGGTTAATAGTGGATATGTTAGATTTAGATCTAAATCTAACCCTCTCTTGTCTGTAGACAATATCTAAATCTAACAATCAACTGGGTACTGATTGGGGATGATAAGCCATAATCATATTGAATGGTGGTGCTGGCTCGAAGGGCCGAAAAGCTTGCCTACTCCTGCACCTATTTTCTGTGTTTCTCTGAGTGTCATTATTGGTTAGCCACTCAGTCAAAGGCATTGGCTGAAATTCAACGAGGGGGCGCCAATGAGCTCCTCCGTTTTTTTTTTCTTTTAAGACCAAGAACATTTGTTTCAGGTCTTTAGGGCTGGTCTTACTCCCGTGTCCGAAAGTTTGCTGTGAATGGTGCAGACTTATTACGCAAAGCCCAGCACCGGGGTCACTGAACACAGCCCGTCGCTGCAAAAAAAAAACCTGTCCTTGGGAGCGGGGACTGGAGGGTGTTTCGGAAAAAAACTCTGGCCAGTGTTGTGGAGAGAGCCGGGAGCTCTCAGCCCCGGGAGCGCGCGCCCTGTCTCAGCCCCGGGAGCGCGCGCCCCGGGAGCGCGCGCCCTGTCTCAGCCCCGGGAGCGCGCGCCCTCAGCCCGGGTCTCAGCCGGGAGCGCGCGCCCCGGGAGCGCGCGCCCTGTCTCAGCCCCGGGAGCGCGCGCCCTGTCTCAGCCCGGGAGCCGAGTCCGGGACACACCGTGGGAAGATGAGCTCGGCCGCCAGCAGCGCCGACCCGGCGGACCTGTCCACGCTGTCTCAGCTGGACGAGGCCACTCTGCTGGATGTACTCAGCCGCAGATTCCACCGTGACCAGATCTATGTAAGTGTCTTCGACCAACAGCTGGTGCCAGGTCGTTTAAAGTCCCCGTTTGGCGGGGGTGGCGGGGTATTTGTTGGAATTGAGGGGGTGGAATCGGACCGCAAACAGCGTTCAATGTTCCGACCTCTCTGCTGTTGTTGGTGATCTGGTCCCCAACATCTTTGTTTAGTCATTACAGCAGGGCATGGGCAGAAGTCGTTTTCAAGTTTGAACTTGATTTTTGTTGTGTGTTGATAGGACTTTGACTGAAGTATATTAAACCTGGCCGAGAGTTTCTCGTTTTTCTCTTTTCTTTATTTTGACTTTTGTTGAACCAGTGTTTGGAAGGTGTTCAGGTCAGTGTACAGACAAGATCTACTTTAAGAAGAATGTAAAAAAACATCTTTTAAAGACTATGTTATATTAGAGGCAGTGGTCATCGATAATGAAGAATGAATCTCTCCAGTAACCAACCCTCCCCTCCCCTCTCTCTCTTCTGTAATCCCCAAAGGGGATCGTGTTCAGTGGAAAGAAGCTTTGCTCTGAGCTCAATTTCGTGTTCGGTCGTGTGTGCGTTGAACATAAGAGGGCCTTCACTTCTGCAGTTGCTTTCCCTGAATGTGCACATGATCCGCAGCGCCAGCCCTCGTATTACCACTGCTCATCGGGGAGTTTAAATCGTTCGGACCAGCTCTCCCCCCACCAAATAGTGATGAGTGGGGTGCACATGTTACTTCCACCCCTCATATGAGGGAAGGGATATCCAAACGGGCCGGTCTGTGCTGTTTTGTACTATGTTATCACATCAAGGGGCCACGATGCGGGCACTACTCAGTATGACACTGTTGAATGTATCGACACTGAGAAAGCCTGAAGAATTTTTGCACAGTTTATGTTTGTATATATTTTTTATTCTGCATGAAGCTCATTTTGAAGGGAAATAAAAGATTCTTAAGTCTGAAGAAGGGTCTCGACCCGAAACGTCACCCATTCTCTCCAGAGTTGCTGCCTGTCCGGCTGAGTTACTCCAGCATTTTGTCTATCTTCTGTGTAAACCAGCATCTGCAGTTTCTTCCTCCACATCTCGTCAACTCAAACTTGCATGGTTCTATCTTTGCCCATCCCAGTGTAGGCATGAATCACGCTGACAATCTTATTCTCATCCATACTCACTGACCTCCACAGGGTTCTTAGTTTTTAGTATTGTAATGCCTCGATTATATGCAGCACCTGGCCAAATGACTGAAATATCCTCTATTCTTTTCACAATCAGATCTTGCCTCCAATTTATATTTTGTGGAAGTCCAATCATCATCATTCCACTGTTCTGGTCTTGCTCTTGCTGCTTAGTCCCTGGATACTGAACTTCCCTCCATTCAAACTGCCTCATTCTCTGCCTCAGAGGGTGGTGGAGGCAGGTTCTCTGGATGCTTTCAAGAGATAGGGTTCTTAAAAATAGTGGAGTCAGGGGATATGGGGAGAAGGCAGGAACGGGTGGATACTGATTGGGGCCTGTCATGATCAGCCATGATCACCATGGAATAGGCGGTTGTGAGTATTGGTGCTGGCTCGAAGGGCCAAATGACCTACTCCTGCACCTTTGTCTATTGTCTATAAACTCTTTGTCATTTTTCGCTCTTTCCTTAAAAATGCCCCAAATCAATATATTTAACAGATGTCGCTTAAAGTCATTATTCATGTGACCAGGCATTTGGATTAATACAAATAGGCAAAGCATAGAAGGTGCTTCTGTAGGCAAATGGGATTGGTGTAGATGTGCAAAATGGTTGGCATGGGCATGGTGGGTTGAAGGATTTGTTTTAGTGCTGTACATTTCAAAGACTCTATATAGTGAAAGCTACAATATATGTGACATAAGGAACTGCAGATGCTGGTTTACAAAAAAGATGACACAAAATGCAGGAGTAACTCAGTGGGTCAGGTAACAACTGGAGAACATGGATATGTGATAAGTTCAGGCCAGGACTCTTTTTCAGACTTCAGTCATCTATCCATGTTCTCCAGAAATGCTGCAAGATCTGCTTAATTACTCCAGCACTTTGTGTATTTAATAATAAAGCTGATTAGGATCCGACTGAGACGGGATATAAAATTAGCAATGCACAATTCAAAAGCTCTAGGGAAAATGTGCAAGATAAATTTGTTAGGCTGGTACCTGAGCCGTGTGGTAATTCGGGAGAGTGATCAGAGGTTTATTGGAGTTGTTTTTATCTTGAGATTGGGACCATTTTCATATTTTTAATAACGAATAAACCGGAAAAAAGGGAAAAGAAAACTAAAGGGAATGAAAAAGATAAATGTTATAATGATTATTCTTTATTTTTAAATAAAAGATATTTAAAAAAAAAGAGGTCTTTTAAAATTACGTGCGATTGTTGACAGCCTAAATATGGAAGTAATGTGGAAAATCAACATTTGAACTCACACAAAAATGGTTGATGAATCTAAAGGGGAAATAAGGAGCAGGTTTTCTAATTGAATAATTAGAACCTACTTTCATGGGCTGAGGCAAATAGTCTGGATCCTTTGAAAGAGAAGCCTGAAACCCCTGTCTCACTGTGCGAGTTGGCCCACGAGTGACCCCGAGTTTTCACTCGTGGTGATCACGTAGCGGGAACGTCGGAACTCGCACGAGCAACTTATCGACTCGTGGCGCTAACGGCAGGTATACTCGGGGGGAAAAGAAACTTGTTAACTCGTGAAAAAAATCAAAACGTTGTTTAGATTTTTTCCACGAGTCAAATTAACTGTTCAAGTGTTTATTAAAATGGTAAACAGATTTTAACTCGTTGTAATTAGCGTTAGTGGCCCGTGCGTTTATCTTAGTTTGTCCTCGTGAGTGGTACCGTGGGAGTGTCACCGTGGGAACTTTAATAATCTGTTCTTGCACTTTGCTCGTACAAAGACTGAACCAAAAGATAGAACACAAATGCTGGGAGTTTATAAGAACTCAGCGGACCAGGCAGCATCTCTGGAGAGAAGGAAATAGAGTTCGAGACCCTTCTTCAGACTTTCCTTCGTCTCCAGAGATAGATGCAGCCTGTCCGCAGAGTTACTCCAGCATTTCGTGTCTATCTTCGCGCCCTTTCTGCCACTTGTCCCGTGGCTTTCACTCTGTCTCAATGAACGGCTTTAAAGACCTGCCGTAGGGGCAAGTCTGGGGTGGTGGGTGGATGTGTCCACGTGTGATGCTCCATCCACCCCCCCGGGGCTGGATGAGAGTGTGCTTGGGAAGGAACTGCAGATGCTGGTTCACACGGAGATAGACACACACAATGCTGGAGTAACTCGGGCGGGACAGGCAGCATCTCTGGAGCGAAGATATCCTCTTCTAGAAAATGGGTGGCATTTCGGGTAAGTTCTGAAGAAGGGTCTCGACTCTATTCCTTCTCTCCAGAGATGCTGCCTCTGGTCCGCTGAGTTGTGCTTGCGTTGTTGTTCTTGTGTGTGTGTGTCCTTCTCTCTCTCCCTCTCTGTCTATCTGTGTGTATCTGTGTGTGTGTCTGCTGTCGGGTCCCGGTGGACCGCTCAAAGTCACCCGAGCTGCCTGATTCCTCTGAAGTGGTGGCCAGCTGCTGTCTGTGTGTGTGTGTTGTGTGTGTGTGTGTGTCTCTCTCTCACTCTCTGTCTATCTGTGTGTGTGTGTGTGTGTGTGTGTACTGTCGGGTTCCCGGTGGCCGCTCAGTCACCCGAGCTGCTTAATTCCTCTGAAGTGGTGGCCAGCTGCTGTCTGTGTGTATCTCTCTGTGGGTGTGGGTGTGTGTGTGTCTCTCTCTCCCTCTCTGTCTATCTGTTGTGTGTGTGTGTTACTGTCGGGTCCCGGTGGCCGCTCAGTCACCCGATGCTGCTTAATTCCTCTGAAGTGGTGCAGCTGCTGTCTGTGTGTATCTCTCTGTGTGTGTGTGTGTGTGTGTGTGTGTGTGTCTCTCTCTCCCTCTCTGTCTATCTGTGTGTATCTGTGTGTGTGTCTGATGTCGGGTCCCGGTGGCCGCTCAAAGTCATCCGAGCTGCCTCATTCCTCTGAAGTGGAGTGACCAGCTGCTGTCTGTGTGTATCTCTGTGTGTGTGTGTGTGTGTGTGTGTGTGTGTGTGTGTGTGTGTGTGTGTCTGTCTCTCTCTCTCTCCCTCTCTGTCTATCTGTGTGTGTGTGTGTGTGTGTGTGTGTACTGTCGGGTCCCGGTGGCCGCTCAGTCACCCGAGCTGGCTTAATTCCTCTGAAGTGGTGGCCAGCTGCTGTCTGTGTGTATCTGTGTGTGTGTGTGTGTGTGTGTGTGTGTGTGTGTGTGTCTCTCTCTCTCTCCCTCTCTGTCTATCTGTGTGTATCTGTGTGTGTGTCTGATGTCGGGGTCCCGGTGGTTCCCGCTCAAAGTCATCCGAGCTGCCTCATTCCTCTGAAGTGGTGACCAGCTGCTGTCTGTGTGTATCTCTCTGTGGTGTGTGTGTGTGTGTGTGTGTGTGTGTGTGTCTCTCTCTCTCTCTCCCTCTCTGTCTATCTCTCTGTGTGTGTGTGTGTGTGTTTACTGTCGGGTCCCGGTGGCCGCTCAGTCACCCGAGCTGCTCAATTCCTCTGAAGTGGTGGCCAGCTGCTTGTCTGTGTGTATCTCTCTCTCTCTGTCTGTGTGTGTTGTGTGTACCTGTGTGTGTACTGTAGGGTCCCGGTGGCCGCTCAGTCACCCGAGCTGCTTAATTCCTCTGAAGTGGTGGCAGCTGCTGTCTGTGTGTATCTCTGTGTGTGTTGTGTGTGTGTGTGTGTCTCTCTCTCTCTCCCTCTCTGTCTATCTGTGTGTATCTGTGTGTGTGTCTGATGTCGGGTCCCGGTGTGCCGCTCAAAGTCATCCGAGCTGCCTCATTCCTCTGAAGTGGTGACCAGCTGCGTGTGTGTGGGTGTGTTGTGTGTGTGTGTGTGTGTGTGTGTGTGTGTGTGTGTGTGTGTGAGTGTGTGTGTGTGTGTGTGTTGTGTGTGTGTGTGTGTGTGTGTGTGTGTGTGTGTGTGTGTGTGTGTGTGTGTGTGTGTGTGTGTGTGTGTGTGTGTGTGTGTGTGTGGTGTGTGTGGTGTGTGTGTGTGTGTTGTGTGTGTGTGTGTTGTGTGTGTGTGTGTGTGGTGTGTGTGTGTGTGTGTGTGTGTGATGTGGTGTGTGTGTGCGCGCGCTGTCGGGTCCCGGCGGCCGCTCAGTCACCCGAGCTGCTTAATTCCTCTGAAGTGGTGGCCAGCTGCTGTCTGTGTGTATCTCTCTCTCTGTGTGTGTGTGTGTCTGCTGTCGGGTCCCAACGGCCGCTCAATGTCAGTCCACCGGGCTGCTTCCTTTTTTAAAATTATATTTAAAATAGAGATCCATTGCAAAAAAGTATTTAAAAACATAAAACAACAAGAAATGCTTGGTAGAATGCGCATTTTCCCATTGTAGGTCATTATCAATAGATGCGGCCGCGCTGAAATAACTCAAAACCACAGGATGGAGATGTATTTTAACATTGTTTGCTTTATTATAACCATACTTCATTCACGGTTGGCTCAAGAGTAACGGGAGAGGAACTTGCTAACTCGGGAGAGGAACTTGCAACATCGCAGCAATTACATACCCGTGGGAACTCGGCCACACACTTGATCATACACTTGCAGTCTCGTGCGCAGCCACGAGTCTATCACTCGGGGTACCTCGTGGGTCAACTCGCACAGTGAGACAGGGGCATGACAAATACACCTGAAGGAGGGGTTGGGGTTGGGGGAAGGGAGGAATAAAATAACCAATTTGTTGAAAAGCTGAGGTGAGGTAGACATGGAATGTGAACATTTTTGGAGACCAGTTGTACCAGCATGGGATTTCTCAGCTGCATGTTCTATGAAATCTGTAACATTATGCATCTATTTTTAGAGCTTGTCAGCATCTGCATACAATGCTGCATACAATGGTGTCTGTCTTGTCACTTCTTGTGCAAGGAGGTGGAAAGATTTGTGGAAACAGGGCCGCGCCTTGAATGCTCTTTCCCTGACTCCCTATTCTAGCTTATCATTGTTTGATATTTTGAATGTCCTAACGAGTCATGCCACATTTGATTTGGATAAATTATTATCAAAAAGTTGGTCACGTGTCAATAGGTTACTTTCCAGTGTTCTATATACATAGAAACATAGAAATTAGGTGCAGGAGTAGGCCATTCAGCCCTTCGAGCCTGCACCGCCATTCAATATGATCATGGCTGATCATCCAACTCAGTATCCCGTACCTGCCTTCTCTCCATACCCTCTGATCCCCTTAGCCACAAGGGCCACATCCAACTCACTCTTAAATATAGCCAATGAACTGGCCTCAACTACCCTCTGTGGCAGAGAGTTCCAGAGACTCACCACTCTCTGTGTGAAAAAAGTCTTTCTCATCTCGGTCTTAAAGGATTTCCCCCTTATCCTTAAGCTGTGACCCCTTGTCCTGGACTTCCCCAACATCGGGAACAATCTTCCTGCATCTAGCCTGTCCAACCCCTTAAGAATTTTGTAAGTTTCTATAAGATCCCCTCTCAATCTCCTAAATTCCAGAGAGTAAACCGAGTCTATCCAGTCTTTCTCATAAGACAGTCTGACATCCCAGGAATCAGAGTCTGGTGAACCTTCTCTGCACTCCCTCTATGGCAATAATGTCCTTCCTCAGGTTTGGAGACCAAAACTGTACGCAATACTCCAGGTGTGGTCTCACCAAGACCCTGTACAACTGAAGTAGAACCTCCCAGCTGCCTGTACCAAATCCTTTTGCTAATGAAAGCTAACATACCATTTCGCTTTTTCACTGCCGGCTGCACCTACATGCCTACTTTCAATGACTGGTGTACCATGACACCCAGGTCTAGCTGCATCTCCCTTTTTCCTAATCGGCCACCATTTTAAATAATAGTCTGCTTTCCTGTTTTTGCCACCAAGTGGATAACCTCACATTTATCCACATTATACTGCATCTGCAAACATTTGCCACTCACCCAGCCTATCCAAGTCACCTTGCAGTCTCCTAGCATCCTCCTCACAGCTAACACTGCCCCCCAGCTTAGTGTCATCCGCAAACTTGGAGATATTGCCTTCAATTCCCTCATCCAGATCATTAATATATATTGTAAATAGCTGGGGTCCCAGCACTGAGCCCTGCGGTACCCCACTAGTCACTGCCTGCCATTGTGAAAAGGACCCATTTACTCCTACTCTTTGCTTCCTGTTTGCCAGTCAGTTCTCTATCCATATACATTGTATGGAAACATTTGTGCTATTTTGTATGTATTTATATATGCTTTATGAAATTGTATTCAAATAAAACCAGCAGATGTTCCTGAATACACAAACTGCAGAAGGTGGAATATTATACAAAGTGGCAAGTAATTCATTGAGACAGGCAGCACCTGTGGAGGGAATGAATTAGTGACGTTTGTCAGGACCCTTCTTTGGACTGATTGCAGTGGAGGAAAAAAGCTGGATGAGAGATGTTTGGGGAGGACAAAGCCTGCCATGCGAAAAGTCTGGCTAAGAAGCAAGTAACGTTAAAGTTGCATGGTGAACAAAGCCAGGGTAGACACAAAATGCTGGAGTAACTCATCGGGTGGGCAGCAAGATTCAAGAGAATTTATTGTCATGTGTCCCAGATAGGACAATTAAATTCTTGCTTTGCTTCAGCACTACATAAATAAATGCAGAACAGATCAGTGTGACCATATACCATTGTGTATATATGTAGTGTATACACACGCACACACACACACACACACACACACACACACACACATCACACACGCCCGTGTATATATATATTAATATATAATATAAAAATAAGCAGATAAAGTGCAATGGGCTATTTATGTTTTGTTTGAGTTGCATTTAATAGCCTGATGGCTGTGGGGAAAGAAGCTATTCCTGAACCTGGATGTTGCAGATTTCAGGCTCCTGTACCATCTCTGGAGAGAAGGAAGGGGCGAGACCCTTCTTCAGATCCAAACTTCATTTCCAACTACCGGTGGGACATTAATCACCTCAAATTTTCCATTCCCCTTACTCACTCTAACCCCTCTAAAACCACTCCACTGTGAACCCATTCCGTATCCGACCTCTGGTCCTGGGCCTCCTCCACGGCCAGAGTGAGCAACACCGCAAGTTGGAGGAACAGCACCTCATATTCCGCTTGGGGAGTCTGCATCCTTTGGGCTTGAACATTGAATTTTCTCAATTCGGTTAACCCTTGCTGTCTTCTCCCCCTTCCCACCTCTCCCCCAGCCCTCGGGCCCTGGCATTCCCTCTCTCTCTATCTCCCTCCCCCACCCTAGTCGCACCAGCTTCTCATTTTCACACCACAAACAGCTTACAATGGCTTGTTCCCTTTATCATCGATACTTTTTTGCATATCTTTCATTCATTGTTCTTTATCTCTCCACATCACCGTCTATAGCTCTCGTTTCCCTGATCCCTGACCAGTCTGAAGAAGGGTCTCGACCCGAAACGTCGCCTATCTCCTTCGCTCCTTAGATGCTGCTGCACCTGCTGAGTTTCTCCAGCCTTTTGTGTACCCACTGTGAACAAAGCTAGTCTTGGGTATGAGTGATTTATAGAAACTAGAGGTCTTTCTAACTCTGAAAGAAAGTAGTCTGAATTGTATGATATTGGTGATTTTTGGCAGAAGCTGAATTACATGACATTAGCTTTCTAGAAACCGATTTTGAAATCTAAACCTCTAAGCTCTATTTATCAAAATTGTTATTTCTAAACTACAAATTGTTGAATTATTTTGATGTATATCTTAAATATTCTGTGTATACAAACAAAATAGGTTAATGATCAGGTCTAAATAGCATTTTAAATGCTTTTTCTTAAAAATAGTTGAAAGTTGGGCAGGATTTTGACAGTGTTGTAGAAGGAATTGGCAACAATACAAACTCTTCTGAATAGATCAAAGTGCATAGTGTTTGCTTGCAATAGTGTGTGACTTGAGTAAGGGTTCAGGAATTAGCCTCTGACTAAATCTGTTCATTGTGAGGTGGTTTTATACACTACAGGTTTAGTAATAAAAGCTGGAGTCATAGCACAATGCAACACGTAAACAGGTACTGGGTCCAACTCATTCGTGCCAACTAAGTTGCCAAACAGATCTATTCTTGTCTGTGCTCCCATTTTATTCTGAATAAACTATTCATCCATTCATTTTCATCCTAACTTTTCCTATCCATATATGTGTCTAGGTATCTTGTGATTGTTGTAATTCTATCCACCTCTACCATTTCCACTAACAGCTTGTTCCACATATGCACCATTATCTTTGTACAAAAAGGTTGCTTCTCGGGTGCTATTTTAAATCTTTCCCCTCTAACCTAAACTTGCAGTTATGTTCTCTAGTTTTAGACCTCAACTCTTAAGGGGGGAAAACTGGCTATTCACATTATCTATGCCCCTTTTGATTTTATATAGCTCTGAAAGGTCACCCTTGGCCTCCGATTTTCTAGGGGGAAAAAGACCTGGCCTCTCCTTATAACTCAAACCTCCTGTTCTTTGTACGTACTGCCATCGACTCACTCCGTAACAACCCAGACTGGGTTATCAAACCCGCCGACAAGGGAGGTGCCGTGGTAGTCTGGCGCGTCGATCTCTACAAAGCGGAGGCCGCGCGCCAACTCTCGGACACCTCCTCCTACTTACCCCTGGACCATGACCCCACTGACGAACACCAGGCCACCATCTCGAGCACCATAACCGACTTCATCAGCTCGGGCTCCCTACCCCACCGAGCCTCCGACCTCATCGTTTCCCAGCCCCGCACAGCCCGATTTTACCTTCTCCCCAAAATCCACAAACCCGACTGCCCTGGCAGACCCATTGTCTCTGCCTGTTCGTGTCCCACCGAACACATTTCCACATACCTTGACGCCATCCTATCCCCCTTTGTTAAATCCCTCCCCACCTATGTTCAAGACACCTCAGACACTCTCCGTCGGCTCCGTGCATTCCATTCTCCAGGCCCCCATCCTCTCATCTTTACCATGGACGTCCAGTCACTCTACACCTCCATCCCCCACCAGGACGGTCTCAAAGCCCTCCGGTTCTTCCTCGACCAGGGGAGCAACCCATACCCGTCCACTGGACACCCTCCTCCGCCTAGCAGAGTTGGTCCTCACCCTCAATAACTTCTCTTTTGATTCCTCCCATTTCCTCCAAACACAAGGCGTAGCTATGGGCACACGCATGGGCCCCAGCTACGCTTGCCTCTTTGTTGGGTACGTCGAACAATCCTTGTTCTCGGCGTACCAGGGCCCCATCCCCGACCTCTACCTCTGTTACATCGACGACTGCTTTTGGTGTCACCTCCTGCACCCACACACAACTGACTGACTTCATTCATTTCACCACCAACTTCCATCCGGCACTCAAATACACTTGGACCATTTCCGACACTTCCCTACCATTCCTTGACCTCACCATCTCTATTGCAGGTGATACGCTCCTGACCGACATCCACTACAAACCTACTGACTCCCACAGCTACCTGGACTACTCTTCCTCCCACCCTGCTTCCTGTAAGGACTCCATCCCCTATTCCAATTCCTCCGTCTACGCCGCATCTGCTCCCAGGATGAGGTGTTCCACACCAGGTCATCACAAATGGCCTCATTCTTCAGAGAACGGGGATTCCCCTCCCCCACTATTGATGAGGCTCGCACCAGGGTCTCCTCCATACCCCGCAACACTGCCCTCGCTCCCCATTCCCCCCACTCGCAAACAGGGCAGAGTCCCCCTGGTCCTCACCTTTCACCCCACCAGCCGGCAAATACAACATATAGTCCGCCAGTTTCGCCACCTCCAACGTGACCCCTCCACCCGCCACATCTTCCCATCTCCCCCCCTGTCTGCCTTCCGCAAAGACCGCTCCCTCCGCAACTCCCTTGTCCATTCTTCCCTCCCCTCCCACTCTACCCCTTCCCCGGGCACTTTCCCTTGCAACCGCAAGAAATGCAACACTTGTCCCTTCACCTCCCCCCTCCACTCCTTTCAGGGACCCAAGCAGTCCTTCCAGGTCCGACAGAGGTTCACCTGCACCTCCTCCAACCTCATCTACTGCATCCGCTGCTCCAGATGCCAGATGATCTATATCGGTGAGACCAAGCGGAGGCTTGGCGATCGCTTCGCCGAACACCTCCGCTCGGTCCGCAATAACCAACCCGACCTCCCGGTGGCTCAGCACTTCAACTCCCCCTCCCATTCCACATCCGACCTCTCGGTCCTGGGCCTCCTCCACGGCCAGAGTGAGCAACACCGCAAGCTGGAGGAACAGCACCTCATATTCCGCTTGGGGAGTCTGCATCCTTTGGGCTTGAATATTGAATTTTCTCAATTCTGTTAACCCTTGCTGTCTCCTCCCCTTCCCACCTCTCCCTCAGCCCTCGGGCCCTGACATTCCCTCTATCTCTATCTCCCTCCCCCACCCCAGTCGCACCAGCTTCTCATTTTCACACCACACACAGCTTACAATGGCTTGTTCCGGTCCCTTTATCACCGATACTTTTTTGCATATCTTTCACTCATTGTTCCTTATCTCTCCACATCACCGTCTATATCTCTCGTTTCCCTGATCCCTGACCAGTCTGAAGAAGGGTCTCGACCCGAAACGTCGCCTATCTCCTTCGCTCCTTAGATGCTGCTGCACCCGCTGAGTTTCTCCAGCTTTTTGTGTACCCTCCTGTTCTTTGTGACAGTCTCATACTTTTTTTGTGGAAATAACAATGTCTTGAACAGCTGTAACATGTCGTCACAACTATTGTACACGGTACATGACCAATGAAGTCAAGTATGTCAAATGCCTTCTTCCCCATCCTGTCCCATTGTGTTGCCTCTTCATGTAACTATTGTAGCTACACCATTAGGACTCCCAGTTCTATTACACCTCCCAAGACCTTGTCATTTACTATGCAAGTCCTGCCATGGTTTTTGTCTTGTCTTTCTGCTGACTGGATCGCACACAACACAAGTGTTTCACTGTACCTTGGTACGTGACTATAAACTGAACTGTTTATCTGAATTAAACTTCATCTGCCATTCATTTGCCCATTAGCTCAGTTGATCAAAATCCCATTGTAATCGTAAATAACTTTCATGTCCACCAATTTAATCCATACACAAACGAACTAATCATCCCTCCCACATTCACATATTGGGTAATATCTACTTATTATTTGTTTGCAAAATTTGCCCTATTAATGTTAAGATTTTTCTGGAATCCGGGTCAAAACACAAAGCGTTAAAGTCAATGTCTTACTGGAACTTTTAATCATATTGCAAGATTTGTTGGCAGATAAAATTTGTTGCTGAAGCATAGAGTGTGATGGAGGGTGAGGAGCAGGAATGGGTATCATGAAGGTCTGAGGAGACTTTTGAAAGTGTGGAGACACAATCGGGTGGATCAGAAGGTGCTGTGAATCCTTTTGCTGGCATTAAAAGGAAGCTTGCACCAAAAATGTAAAAGTTAAATGTGCAGGTGTTGAATCTTCTGTGTTTTGTGGGAAATGCTTTGAGGAAAGGAATGTGTGTTGGTGGAACTGGAGAGTGAATCAAGAAGTTGAAGAGGAAACCTTCTTTTGAAATGCTTGGAGAGAAGGGGAAGAGCCTTGTGAAAATTCTGCCGAATGTGGAAGTTGGTCGAGTGGCCTATAAGGATAAGATGAACCACATCCTTGCTTTGTGTGGGAAAATATCTGCTTTTTTAAATTAATATCACTCTTTCTCTTTTCTCCGGGATCTTTGGTTTCCACCCACACTCCAAACATGTACAAGTTTGTAGGTTAATTGGCTTGGGTTTGTATACTTGGTTTAAGTGTAAATTGTCCCTAGTGTGTGTAGGCTTGTGTTAATGTGCGGGGATTGGTGGTCGGTGCAGACTCCGTGGGCCGAAGGGCCTGTTTCCCGCTATATCTCTAAACTAATAAACTAAACTAAAGTGTGGGTAATTTAAGGATTCAATTTAAGGATTTAACACTCCAAGTTGCACACCATGAAGGTTATATTATTAGCATTCATTCTTTCTTGCAGGGTGAAAATCCTGAAACGCGTGTCCTAACTGGTCCAGTCCTTTCATCTTGGGCATCGTGGAGAGTTCAGGGAGAGATATGTCATCAGTTCAAGGGCTATAAATTCTGCTCTTCCCAGCACAGCTCATTTCCCGAGAGGCAGCATTAAACAAAAAAACCTATGAGATATGGTGCTTCTCCTCTTGATCTTGTTCATTCTCTCTCTCTCTCTCTCTGTCTCTTTCTCTCTCTCGCTCTCATTCTCTTTTTCTTTCTCTCTTTCAGCATAGATTTTATTTTTCAGTGCTGGAAGATATTCATTTGAGTGTGCGCGTGTGTGTGCGCACCACCTAATTGTTCTTTCTTTTTGTTTAGTCCTACATCGGAGATATTCTCGTAGCCGTCAATCCTTTCAAGTATCTGCCGTTGTACGAAAAATCGGTAGGTACTCATTTTATTAACTAGAAATAATCGGTTTATATTTTTAAATGCTAGCTTTATGTAAGTGAAGCTTATTAAGTTTGAAATAACATTGCTGTGCTAATTGTCCATGTGACTTATTCCAATGTATACGTTTGTATGTAGAATTAAATGACACTGTGACACATCATGCTACACTGCATTTTCTGCTTTAATTTCAAGGCGGCTCTTTAAACAAGTTCAACTTTCAAATGGCTGGTAATGTCTCACAGGTCGACTCCTAAACTTCAATTGGATTTGTGTAAAGTGATAGGAATTTCTAGTTTTCAATGATCCATATGTAAATCAGCATTACATTTAATGTAAAAAGTAATGATAAATGAAAATTTAACGCGGGTTTATATGAAGTTCTGAATTATTAGTGCTTACATGAGGTAATGGTTGATGATTTTCAGTCACACTGAATTTAAAATCTCAGCTAGACGTAATTATTTAAAATTTTGACCTAGTCATGATGCCACAGTCATACAGCATGTAGTTTAGAGATACCAGGCCCGCGCCGACCAGCGATCCCTGCACATTAACATCATCCTACACCCACTAGGGACAATCTTTTTACATTTACCAAGCCAATTAACCTACATACCTGTCATCTTTGGAATGTGGGAGGAAAGCGAAGATCTCGGAAAAAACCCACGCAAGTCATGTGGAGAACGTACAAACTCCGCACAGACAGCACCCATAGTCGGGATCGAACCCGTGTCTCCGGCGCTGTAAGGCAGCAACGCTACCGCTGCGCCACCGTGCCGCCCTAAAAAGACGTTCGGCCCAACTTGCCCACGCTGACCAACATGCCCCATCTACACTAGTCCCGCCTGGCTGTGTTTGGCCCATATACCTCTAGACCTTTCCTATCCATTTATTGTGTGTTTTTTAAAATATTGGCTTGGTTTTGAAGACCCAGTGAAGGAAGCAAGACAAAGGTGCTTTGTGGAGCCTTGGGAATTGGTGGGAGCATTGGGGAAGAGAACACTGAGCGATCAAGAGTATAGGTTGTGAAGGGAACTATACAAGCAGGGGTACCTGGCTTAAGGAGGTTCTTTCTAGAGTAAGGATTTTGAGGCCTAATCAAATAAAGACACAAACCCATGCATTCAGCTCCCTATTTCTGCCACACAAGCCTGATGTACAAGATTTTGAATGGTGAAAGCAGGCTTTTCATTTCTGGATTAAGTACAATTTACACAGGATAAAGCTAACTCGAATATCAAAATGATAAATCTATTGCTTTTGTGAAAAATGTGCATGGTTATTGACATATAACATTAGCTCTTGAGGCTAAAGGAATCAAGGGATATGGGGAGAAAGCAGGAATGGAGTACTAATTTTAGATAATCAGCTATTATCATATTGAAAGGCGGTGCTGGCTCGAAGGGCCGAATGGCCTACTCCTGCACCTATTTTTCTATGTTTCTACAGCATATTTTTAAAAAACCTCCAACAAAATGTTACTTTTGTCCCTTCTGTGTGTTTGCTTTGATCAGGAATCCGAAAAGTACAAAAGTTGTTCAAAAGATAGCCTACCTCCTCATATATATGCAGTGGCAGATCGTGCCTATCGATCGATGTTGGGTCGTTTAGCCACTGGCCCCAAGAACCAGTGCATTGTCATCAGGTAAATATATGAGGAATTCTGAGAACTGCATGTTAAAATGATGGCTCAAAGCTTTCACAGATTTGCTGATAATTCCATGCAGAAAGGCAGGTGCTTATATCTTTAACTGTGTGGAAAGTGAGGTCGTCTGCACAGACTTCCACACAATGGATTACGAGGAAATTCCTCATGGAGCCCCATAGGGAGAAGAAGCTACAGCCATTTTCCAGGCCACTGATGGATGTCTGAGACCTGGTATCGAAGCAACAAGACTGGTCGATTGAATGCAGAATGGCTGTGAGCGAGGAGATGAAATGTAAAGTAATTCAAGAGTAAAGTGTCGAGTGTTGAATTGTCTTGTGTACTGGTAATGAAACAGTTAATTTCTTACTAACAGCAGCTTACAAGCTTGTATATATACAGATAATATATTGTTTAAAAAAATGCAATAACCATAATACGTGCAGAAAAACGTAGTCCTTGATTAAGATTACAGAAGTTCACAGTTGAGGTTAATCAGGGCTGCCAACAGTGAGAGTTGGGAGTGAGAAATTGCGAGAGACCAAGCCCGAGGGCAGTCAGCGACTGAGGTGTGGAGGGGTGCAAAAGCTCTGTACCCCCCTCCCATTGGTACGGAGCTTTAGCTTTTTTCAGCTTGAAATTGTGGAATCTGGTGCATTAGATTGCACCTGATTGCAATATTTATGCTTTAAATTGGATTAACTATGAATAAGGTTAGGCTAAATTACATTCCTAATTACATTCCACAGTAGAGCCAGGCTCTGATCAACAGGTGTAGCACATGAATGATCTTAGTATATTCATGCATGGAAATCAGATTATAATCAAACACTTGGCCCATGTTCAACAACCTGGGTCTCACCTGGTACTACTCGTGACCCTGGTTCCAGTAGCATACCTTCTCTCATTCCTGACCCCGAGTCCAGCCTTACACCTGGCCCCCTATTCTACCCTGATCATAGCTGCTTACCTGCTTAGGTTCGCAGTACTGAACATTCCCATTGTCCCAGCTTTGACTGCACACCTAGTACTATTCCAGACCTCGCACACCTGGTGTTGCTCCTACCCTCTCTGCACTGACAATATATCTGGCCCACACATAAAGCCCCATATCTGACCCCCTGGACTTAACCTATTACGTTCAAGTCTACTGGTGCTTATCTAATGCGGTAATCTTTTATGGGGCGCTTCATGGACCAAATTTTGTATGATTTTTGATATTCTGGATAAAAAAATTAATAACATTAGCCTATAAATTAATAACATTAACTCCGAAACACAAAGCACTGAGCATTGGGATCCAGACATCACAGACAACTGGCCTCAGTTCCCCACTCGCATCTGGCAGCGCTCTGTCTGAACCAGGGGCCACAGAGCGTTTTTGAAAGTGGGGAAGCTGAGTGATCACTGATCACTGGCCTTGGGGGTACCCGGCGAGGGAGTGGAGCAACCGGGTGTGGGAGGGGGGTTTCCCCCCTCCCACTTTAGGAACTTTTTGAAATTTGATGTATTAAAATCATGTGCATTGTAGAAGTATGATTTGAATGTGCATTGTAGAAGTATGATTTCAATGTTTTTCAGTATTTTTAAGAGATAACTTTTTAAGGGTGGTGGGTGTATGGAAAAAGCTGCCAGAGGAGGTAGTTGAGGCAGGGACTATCCCAACATTTAAGAAACAGTTAGACATGGATAGGACAGGTTTGGAGGGATATGGACCAAAAGCAGGTAGTGTAGCTGGGACATGTTGGCGGTGTGGGCAAGTTGCGCCGAATGGCCTATTTTCACACTGTATCACTCTATGACTACATTATACCTCCACCATGCATGAATCAAGTGGTCGAGTCTTAGTGCCATATACTCAAGCATAGAAAATAGTTGCAGCAATAGGCCATTCAGCCCTACAAGCCAGCCCTGCTATTCAATATGATCATGGCTGTTCATCTAAAATCAGTACCTCTTTCCTGTTTTTACCCCATATCCCTTGATTTTGTTAGCCCCAAGAGCTAAATATAACTCTTGAAAACATCCAGTGACTTGGCCTGCACTGCCTTCTGTGGCAAAGAATTCCACAGATTCACAAGTCTCTGGGTGAAGAAAGTTTGTCCTCATCTCAGTCCTAACTGGCCTACCCTTTATTCTTAAACTGTGACCCCTGGTTCTGAACTTCCCCAACATCGGGAACATTTTTCCTGCAGTTAGTCAGTGAAAATCTAGCAGGCAAGCAGGATGCTTTCTCCAACCACCCCCATTTGAAGACCACTATCTTCCACCATTTCTACCCAGTGCATCGTACCTACTTCCAGCAGCCACTGGTTGTCCTCAAGGATGCACCGAGCCACAGCCTGAAGGGCCTGTCCCACTTAGGCGATCTTATGGGTGACTACAAGCGACAGTGGCAACATTTTTTGTTGTCGGGAGGTGTTGTAGGTGAATATTAGTAAAACTAATCCCTGACAGTCACCGAAAGAGTTGCCTCAGTGGGACAGGCCTATAAGTGCGTGAGGACAGCTGTGTCACTCGTTGTCCAGCCCACTTTCCAAGTCGCGATAGACACAAAACGGTCGGAGCAACATCCAATTTCCTCTCTGGGTCTGCGGACCAACTCCAAGGACCAGAGGCCCATTGATCTGCGGAGCTGCTCGATACGTGATTGGCTTTGTGGAGATCAGAGCCAGAAGTCACCGTGTCCCGGCACTCGGTCCTACACAGCCCTGATAGCCGGACAGGGTTCAGTTTGGAGATACAACGTGGAAACAGGCCACCGTTTCCACACCGACCAGCCATCCCTGCACATTAACTATCCCACACACACTAGGGACAATTTACACTTATACCAAGCCAATTAACCAGACCTTCAGTCTGAAGAAGGGTCTCAAACCGAACGTCACCCATTCCTTCCCTCCAGAGATGCTGCCTGACCCGAGTTACTCCAACACTTTGTCTATTGGTTTAAACCAACATCTGCAGTTTCTTACTACATGTATACCTGTCCAAATGCCGTTTAAATGTCATTGTGGTATGAAGTGTAGAATGAAGACAAGAGTGATAGTTGTCGCGTGCAGCGACATCAGAGCAATGACATTCTCAGTTTGCTGCACCTTAACAGGCCGGTTAAAGCAACAACACACAGATACATGTAAATAGATTGATTTAGTTTATTATTGCCACCTGTAGCGAGGTACAGGGAAAAGCTTTTGTTGCGTGCTATCCGGTAAATGCAAGCAAGCCGCTCACAATAATAATGGATTAATAATCAGTAATATTGGGTAATCATCCCGGCATATCTGCGGAGGCCCAAGTATTAACATTACAATTAATGCCCCACAGCGCCGGAGACCCGGGTTCGATCCTGGCCTTGGGTGCTGTCTGTGTGGAGTTTGCAGGTTCTCCCTGTGATCATGTGGGCTTTCTCCGGGTGCTCCGGTTTCCTCCCACATCCCAAGGACATGCGGGTTTTTAGGTTAATTGGCCCTCTGTAAATTGCCCCCTAGTGTGTAGGGAGTGGATGAGAAAGTGGGATAACATAGAACCAGTGTGATCGGGTGATCGATGGTCGGCACGGACTCGAAGGGCCGAAGGGCCTGTTTCCATGCTGTATCTTTGAACTATTTATAATATTGAACAAATCAAGACTTACCTATCGGATTTGAACATGAACAATATTATCCCAAGGTTGCACAGTATTTGAATGGCATTTACTGCATAATCCCTGAGGTTATTCGTTGTAAAGTGAGGGCAAAGTTCATCTCTACAAGTTTCATTTTTTGAAGTCAATTTGTAGTTTATATTTACCATCTTGCCTTTGCTTATTTGTTCCGCGATACACGAATCCAAGACTTACATTTAAAGATGAACAAAATATCAATTTAAAGACAGATATCAACTAATTTCCCCGATTGAGTATGAATATGGGTTTCTTTAACATTCCCTCCCCCACCCGAATAGTAATAGCTTCAAAGTCGTCTTGTTGGGTCTCATTGTGCGAGAAGGAACTGCAGATGCTGGTTTAAACCAAAGAGAGACACAAAATGCTGGAGCAACTCAGCGGGACGGGCAGCATCTCTGGAGAGAAGGAATGCGTGACGTTTTGGGTCGAGACCCTTCTAAAGGTTTTGGGTAGAGACGCTTGGAAGGATCACGGCCAGAAACGTCACCCATTCCTTCTCTCCAGAGACGCTGCCTGATCCATGCCGGTCACCAGGGCGATTCGGCACAGAGACTAACGGCAGCGACGTGACGCCTCCGACGGCCTTGCACTGAGGTTGCTCCATTCGGAGCGAGCGATTCGCCAGCCCGGCAAACTCTTGCCAGCCCGGCAAACACTCACCAGCCCCTGCTCCCCGTCCGCATGTCCCCGCCGCTGCTTCTGCTTCCATCCCTCCCTCAGCCCCGGCTCTCCAACACCTGTTGCCCATGCAGTTGATATGAGTTTTGAAATTCTCGTTGATCACAGAATTTCTCACGACAGAGCGTGAGAATTTGTCGAAATGCGTGAGTCTCACGCTCATTGCGTGAGAGTTGGCAGCCCTGGGTTAATATTGTGTCGTGTTCAAGGGCTTGATGGTAGCTATTCTTCACCCTTGTTTCTCAGAAAAATTCTAATTTTCATGTATTGTCTTTAAGCATGGTTTTCTTAATTATAAATTATTGCAATATTGCTTTTAGTTTTTAACAAATTTTTTATGTCAGAGAAACGACAAAGTTTATTGTTCTCAGACATTCTGTTCAGCCTGAGGCCATAAATAACTACCTACCAAAGCATTTCTGTGAAGATTGATGATCTGGTGGTTCTGAACTGCCCAGTAACTTGCAGATCAGGGGAGCTTCTTTTGTTATTTATGTGAGTTGGGCTTGCAGGTGATTGGTAAGTTTGGGGGAAGAGAGGCGGGCTTGGGCTTAGTGGAACATGTACAGAGCTCCAACAGCAGGTTACACTTTTCAAAGTGACTCGCAGGCAAAATTTACAGGCAACATATTTCCCTGGAGCTTCATCTCGAGTGGACCGTTTCCTTTCATCTTAGCTCAATTTGGCCAACACTAAAACTCAAATGATTGTAGAATTTTGTCCTATACTTTCAGCATAAATTTAATTTCTTCATCATTTGCACACACAGGCCTCTCTATCCAATCAAATTAATCACCATTATATTCCTTTGTTTAAGAAGGGAACTGGAGAGAATCCAGGGATTTATAGGCCAGTGAGTCTTCAAGGCCAGTGGTAGGGAACCTGTGGGGGAGAATTCTTTGGGATAGGATTTACTAGCCTGATAGTTTGTTTATTTTGCAGAGGTGACAAAAGTGAGGATTTGGCAGTGGACTTGGATTTTAGTAAGGCATTTGATAAAGATGGTAATAGAAGGTTATGATGCAGGGGATTAACAGTCTTGGATATATGGATTCATATCTGGCTTACTGATAGAAGTAAGCCTGACAGTGGGTTGTGGTGGAGATCAATGGAGATTTGCAGGGATCTGTGCTGGGACCTCTGTTGTTTGTCATATATATATTTATATATATAAATGACTTGGACGCAAACATAGATGGTAGTAAATCTGCAGAAAACATTAAGAATACTGGGGTTATAGACTGAGGAAGACTTTCAGAGTATATGGTGGGATATAGATCAGCTACAAAAATGGGCAAAGAAACGGCAGATGGAGTTTAATTCGAGAAAGTGTGAGGTGTTGCACTGAGGTTAAATGTAAGGGGGAAATATACAATTAATAGCAAGACTCTTAACAGCATTGATTTATAGAGGGATTTATAGTCTAACTATAATTGTTATGATATGTGTAATGTGCCTTTAACAACTTAATAAAGTCCACGCATGCGCGGGGGTTCCAGGCATGCGTAGGAGTTTTACTTCGTGGAAAAGCTTGTCCTTGAATGGCTGGAACAATTAGCAGCTAAGGACGAGTGAAACTGTCAAGCACCATAGGATTGGCGAGTGAGCAGCATTTAAGGCACAGAAAGTATTAAAACTGGGGAAAGCGACATGGCTACCCGAAGGGTGGGGCAGACGGCCGCTCAGCAACAAGCCGAGTCGAATGCGGATGAGGAGACGGGCGACCAGCAGCCTACGCAGACGGCCACCGGTAGCACTCCACAGCACGCTGCTGGTCCGCTTCCCGTGAGCGGTATACGACCACCAACCCCATTAACCGTCAACAGCAGAGTGATTGAGGGTTGGAAAACATGGCGTCGGATGTGGGCAAACTACAGCATGGTCGCACAGCTAGACGGGCAAACGCCAGCATACCAGACGGCATTGTTTCTCCATACAATTGGTCCGTCAGGACTGGAGATTTACAACAGTTTTGCGTTCGCCAATGACGAGGAGAGCCAAGAACTGGCCGAGGTCATTCGCGCGTTCGAGAGCTAAGCCATTAGCGAAAAGAATGAGACGTTACCTCTTCAACAAGAGACAGCAAGAAGCAGGTGAGAACTTTGAATTGTTCCTGGGGAGCCTGAGAATACTAGCAAAGCCCTGTAATTTCTGCCAGTGCATGATTGTGTTGGGCATTAGCGACTCGCAGACGAGGAGACGTTTGCTGCAGGAAAGGAAGTTCACTCTCAACGGATATATCGACATCTGCAAGAGTGCCGAGACTGCTGTCGTATCTCCAAGTTTTCACTGGAATTAGCAGGTCTGCTGCTGCAGTCCACAAAATCAGACAGCAGAGTGGCTGTGCAATACCCACACAAGCAAAGCACGTGCGCTAAGCCTAAGAAAAGCCAAGGCAAGCACAATCAAGAAGCGAAAGCTTGCAAGCATTGTGGCAAGGCGCATGCAATGGACAAACAGCAATGTCCAACCTACAGACAGGCGTGTAGGGCGTGTGGCAGTCGCAACCACTTTGCCAAAGTGTGAAGAAAGTGCACAAAGTGGACGACCAGGCCGGAAGTGATACTAGCACTGAGTACATTGATAGTATCATGCTCGCAATTAACACGGTGCGGCCTAGGGATGATGTCTACGCATCGATGCTTGTCAACGGGAAGCAGGTCAAGTTCCAAATTAACATCTTGCCATGCAGATATTTACACGGCGTAGACCACACACTAGCCCCATGTCAAAAGAAGCTCATGATGTAGAATAAGACTACAATGGACGCGGAAGGAGTTTGCAGGGTTAAGCTGCTCAACCCCAAGATAAACTGCAAATATTCTGTGGAGTTCATTGTGGTCAGTGATGGCTTCACACCACTGCTAGGAAGCAAAGCTAGTCAATGAATGAATTTTATAATTGTAAATTACAACAGGTTTCACCGTGTACACACGTCGATGGCCGTAAAAGAGAAAGCGGGTAAGACTGAAGAACGCTATGCAGAGGTGTTTCGATGGTAAATTAGGAGAGCTGACAGGTGAAGCACACCTGCAGATTGACGAGGGAGTGCAACCCACAGTCTTACCGCCACGATGTTTACCTCGGGCGATAAAACAGAAGGTGAAGATGGAGCATGAGCGCATGGTAGAGTGTCACGTGATCGCACCAGTTCACGAGCCGACGAGTTGGGTCAGCCAGCTCGTGGTCGCAGAGAAAAGCGCTGAAGCAAGAACACTATTCGCTCCCAGTTATTGAAGACATCTTGCCAGATCTCGACCAAGCGAAGATCTTCAGTAAGCTAGACATGAGCTCAGCTTTCTGGCAGGTGAAACTTGACGACGAATCGTGCAATCTGACGACGTTCAACACACCTATCGGGTGTTACCGGTGGCGATTGCCATTCGCTTTCAGTGTATCGTCTGAAACCTTCCAGCGAAGATTACATCAAGTGCTCGAAGGGCTACCTGGAGTGATCTGCGTTGCAGACGACATCCTCATCTATGGTAAGGGAGAGGCGATGGAAGATGCGGTCTTCGACCACGACTCGGAGCTCGAGCAGTTGCTTCACTGATGTGTACAGCAACACATCAAACTTAACAAGGACAAGCCTGTCTTCAGAGCAACTGAGATACCCTTTTTAGGACATGTGATCATTGGCACAGGACTGCAGCCTGACCCCAAAAAGGTTGCAGATGTCGTCAATATGCCAGCCCCCTCAGATGTACAGGGTGTGCAGAGGCTAGTTGGATTCGTCAACTAACAGAGCCGTTTTCTACCCAAGCCTGTCCGACACCCTTGAGCCCATCAGACAGCTGACGAGACCAGACATAGCATGGGAGTGGTCAGTTGAGCAGGACAAAGCGATGTCCAGGATCAGCCAGATGGTATCTGAAGCACTGATCTTAGCATACTACAATCCCAAGCAGGTGTTGACAATTCAGTGTGGCGCGAGCAACAAGGGACTGGGGGCAGCCTTGCTCCCAAAGGGACGTCGAATCGCATATGCGAGCAGAGCAATAACTGACACCGAATCGCGATATGCCTCAATTAAGAAGGAGATGCTTGCCGTGGCATTTGCAATGGAGCGTTTCCATCAGTATACATTTGGTCATTTCACCAGCGAGAACAGCGATCACAAGCCGCTGGAAATTATAGTGAAGAAGCCGCTAGTGAAAGCGCCGAAGCATCTTCAAGGAATGCTGCTCCGCCTACAGAGCTATGATTTCGACATCAGCTACTGTCAGGGGAAGCTCGTGTACCTTGCGGATACACTGTCGCGTGCATTTAGCGGTACTCCGAGCAGAGAGCAAGCATTCGAGGAGGTAAACATGGCATCACACTTGCCAATTCGAGATGAGCGTCTCGAGCAAATTCGCGATGAAACAGCAAAAGAAGACACTACAGATGCTGAAACGTATCATCATCAGTAGTTGGCCTAGTGAACGAGTTAGGCTACCAGAGCAGCTCACGCCTTATTTCAGCTATAGGGATGAGCTCGCAATCCGAGATGGTTTGATCTTCAAGGGTAAGCGCTTCATCATACCAATACGTTTAAGAAGAGACATGAAAGAAAAGATACACTCTTCACATCTAGGCGTCGAAGGCTGCCTGTGACGAGCACGCAAATGCCTATTCTGGCCTGGCATGAGTAGCGACATCAAGCAGTATATTGCTACATGTGATGTGTGCCGCACCTATGAGGTGAGCCAGCAAAAAGAGACACAAGCAGTCCAACCGTGATTCGTTAATTGAAAGCTCATTTCGCGAGATACGGCAGCCCGACACAAGTTGTGACCGATAACTGGGCCCCTGTACACATCGGTTGCATTTTGCCAGTTCGCGAGGGAATGGGATTTTGAGCACCTGTGCTGCAGTCCCGGGCAGAATCAGCCGTCAAAACAGGGAAACTAATCATAACGAACAGCAATAAATCACGATCCGACCCCTACCTAGCGATGTTGGATCATCGTAATACACCTTCGCAAGGGCTGAGCGCTAGCCCCGCTCAGCGCCTCATGAATCGTTGCACGTGTACACTTCTGCCGACGACAGCGAGACTACTTGAACCCAGATTTGTGTCCGAGCATGAATGCATGAAGCAGCGCGTTCAGCAGCAAGCTGACAATTACAATGAGTCAGCTAAAGATCTTTCCACACTTCATGAGGACGACGCAGTGAGAATGCAACCCCTCGTACAAGGAAAGAAGAATTGGGAGAAAGCCATAATTTCTCAACAGCTTGACGAGCGTTCATATGTCGTTACGAGCCCATCTGGCATATATCGTCGCAATCGCATACATCTCCGCAAAAATCCACCAGATGAGTTAGTCGCACGTCAACACGCGAAGCACGGCCAGACCATCAAAGACCAGGGCGAATCTACTACACTGACCGCAACTAACATGACACGGGCGTTGAAACAGCAGCCAGCGCCTCCTGAAAAGCAAACAGCCCCTGATCGAACTGACAAGAACAAGGACATTGACATAAACGAAACAGTGAGAACTCGCTCAGGTCAAGCTGTGAGACCACCTAAGTATGTCGGAGACTATGTGACCTATTGATTTAGTTCTTATCAATTGTTATGTCTGTACGGGTTGCAAGTATAACAAAACAAATGTATGTAAATAAGATAATGAGAAGGAAAGGAACTTTTACGTTAAAAAAAAGTTTTTTTTCTCACTTGGACAGATATCTGCCAAGTGAGCATACATTGTACATCTGTACCTTTTTCTCTTTTGGAAAAAGGGGGGATATTATGATATGTGTAATCTGCCTTTAACAACTTAATAAAGTCCACACATGCGTGGGGGTTCCAGGCATGCTTAGGATTTTGACTTGCTGGAAAAGCTTGTCCTTGAACAATAATTCCCTGAAAGTAGCAGTGCAAGTAGATAGAGAGGTAAAGAAGGCATGGATTTATGAAAGGTAAATCGTATTTGACGAATCTTATAGAATTTTTCGAGGATGTAACTGGTAGAGTGGACAAGGGAGAACCTGTGGATGTGTTATATCTGGACTTTCAGAAGGCTTGCGACAAGGTCCCACATAAGAGATTAGTATATAAGCACACGGTATTGGGGGTTCAGTATTGATGTGGATAGAGAATTAGCTGGCAGACAGGAAGCAAAGAGTAGGAGTAAACGGGTCATTTTCAGAATGGCAGGCACCACAAGGGGTACCACAAGGCTCAGTGCTGGGACCCCAGCTATTTACAATATAGATTAATGATTTGGATGAGGGAATTGAATGCAACATCTCCAAGTTTGCGGATGACACAAAGCTGGGGGGCAGTGTTAGCTGTGAGGAGGATGCTAGGAGGCTGCAAGGTGGATTGGCTGGGTGAGTGGGCAAATGAATGGCAGATGCAGTATAATGTGGATAAATGTGAGGTTATCCACTTTGGTGGCAAAAACAGGAAAGTAGACTATTATCTGAATGGTGGCCGATTAGGAAAAGGGGAGATGCAACGAGACCTGGGTGTCATGGTACACCAGTCATTCAAAGTAGGCATGCGGGTGCAGCAGGCAGTGAAGAAAGTGAATGGTATGTTAGCATTCATAGCAAAAGGATTTGAGTACAGCAGCAGGGAGGTTCTACTGCAGTTGTGCAGGGTCTTGGTGAGACCACACCTGGATTATTGCATACAGTTTTGGTCTCCAAATCTGAGGAATGACATTCTTGCCATAGAGGGGGTACAGAGAAGGTTCACCAGACTGATTCCTGGGATGTCAGGACTTTCATATGAGGAAAGACTTTATCAAGTACTTGGCTTGTACTCGCTAGAATTTAGAAGATTGAGGGGGGATCTTATAGAAACTTACAAAAATTTTAAGGGGTTGGACAGGCTAGATGCAGGAAGATTGTTCCCGATGTTGGGGAGGTCCAGAACAAGGGGTCACAGTCTAAGGATAAGGGGGAATTCCTTTAGGACCGAGATGAGGAAAACATTTTTCACACAGAGAGTGGTGAGTCTCTGGAATTATCTGCCACAGAAGGTAGTTGAGGCCAGTTCATTGGCTATATTTAAGAGGGAGTTAGATGTGGCCCTTGTGGCTAAAGGGATCAGGGGGTATGGAGAGAAGTCAGGTACAGGATACTGAGTTGGATGATCAGCCAAGATCATATTGAATGGCGGTGCAGGCTCGAAAGGCTGAATGGTCTACTCCTGCACCTATTTTCTATATTTCTATGTTCTATGTAAGCTACCCAAGCAGAATATGAGGTACTATTCCGCCATTTTGTATGTGACCGTGCTCTCTGAATGGGGAAAGCCCAGAATAGGAAAAGAAGTTAGACTAGTTAACAATTGGGCTCTCCAGCAAGACTAGGTGGTTTATGGCGCAAGTGTTCGGTGAAACAGTCGTCTAGAGTTCACTTAGTTTTGTTGATGTAAAGCAGGCCTCATCAGGACCACCAGATGCAATAGATGAGATTTGAAGAGTTGCACGTGAACCTCTGTTTTACCTGTGCAGGCTGAAGGGGGACTGGATTAAGGCGAGGGAGGATATGTAATGGGTGACTGTTGAACAGGTTTGGTTGAGTAGCTTTGAATCAATGACATTGGGTCATTATTGAATAAAGATCAGGAGCTTTAGTATACTTTGAGTAAAACAGGCCAGATTTGAATGTGTTCCTTTCCTGTGGTTCTGTTTTTGGGTTCCCAGAATTGATGCTTACATGTGCAGATCTCGTAGGCTGGTACAGTGTAATTTTGAAATCTTTTCTAGCATTTGCTTCATGGTTTGATTTATCTTGTCTCAATAAAACCAAGAAAAACTGGCATTAATTTATCCACTGATTGCACTGAAACATCATATTTCTGTAATTCCTACTCTAGTTGTAATGACAACTAGGTATGAAGCAGTTGAAAAATAGTGCATAACTTTGGTTTGCTTCGCTTTTGAATTCAGTGGGGAAAGTGGTGCTGGGAAGACTGAGAGTACCAAGCTACTGCTGCGACAGATCATGGAGCTCTGCAAAGGAAACTCTCAATTGGAACGGCAGATTCTACAGGTAAGAAACTAATGTCGACATCGCGCTTATCATTGTTGTCCATTGTACAAAGAGCATTGCCAAGTCCAGACTGAGGATGCTTTGCTCTTTTGCCAAGTGAAAAGATTCTTTGTCTTCAGTTGCTGTGATGACTCGGGTGGTTTCAGTGAATAAAAAGCTGAGGAATTGTGAAATGTTCTGACGCAATGCTTGGGCCGGATCATTGGCGATCCAACTCGCCGCCTGCACCCTGCCCCTAGGGTAATACGCTGGCCACGCTCGCCGGCTGCAGGACCTGCAAGACCCATTGTACAGGAATCCTTCACTCTGTGTCCTCTCACAGGGTGGAGCAGTCCTGCTTAGTGGAACCTGAGATCATGCTCCCAGCACAGTCTTTGACAAAATACATTTGACAATGTACTATGTGGAGATCAATCAGTGGTTCAGATAATTATGTATTTAAAACAATTAAAAATAACACTTCTTAAAAAATAACTGATTCATTTATTAAGTGAAATAATGGAAATTTAAAAAGTCGACAAAGTTTGGTTACTACATTGAAATAATGTGGGTACTTGGTGGCTGCTATTAAGCTGAAGGCGGGTAATGAGGTCTGGTACCACTGTTCCCCTCCACAGATGGAGTCCAGAATTAGCTACAACCATATCTGATCTCCCATGTGTCCCTTGTTTATACTTTGCAGTATAAAGTGAACTTTTCCTTTTCATTAAAGGGATTATTAATCCTCATTGTTCTATAGTGTTTACAGTTCTGTAATTATGTACTTGAAGATGGTGCTACATGCAGAAACCCTCAAATGTCACATCAATGATATTTCACAACTAAAGAGGATTCTTTCAACTGCATTTGTCAGAGGAAATGGAAACTGGACAGCTTGCAAACGTGTCAAACACATGATTAGCTTCTAACCACATGCCTTCATTATCACTTGATGATTGGCATGAATTGGGCCAAAGGACCTGTTTCCTATCTGAATCACTTTGACATTAACTGTAAGAAGGACCTTACATTGTACATCAAAAGTCAAAAGTCCTTTAACAACCTGGCCCTGTTCCACAGCACTGTACTTCAACAATAAATTATTATGCTAAGACCCTAGTAATTGACCATTTTCAAATCTCTGGATTCATTTCTCCGTGAAGGGATATATCAATGGTGAAATTCACCAGCACAGTCTTTTGGCAATTGAGGGGGGGGAAAGGTGTTTGTAGATCCAGATGACTCGGCACAAAATCATGGTCAGAATCACTGCCCTTGCATATCCTTATAATGCTTGGACTACAGACAACTCAAGCACTTCAAAGATACCACCAGTGCAGAAAGTCCTCCAAATTCACTGATTGGATAGCATTCAATGTTCTCGCTGTTCTCTCTGATCAACTTCTTGATCAATGATGTCCCAATTACACTGTGGCCAGCCGTATCATTTCACAAACCCAACACCAGATTCTGAAAACAGACATTGTTTTGAGTGATTAACTGGTGGATAAGAAACAAAATTGAAGGATATGCTTCACACTCTCTTTATAAATATGCAGCTTTCCCACTGACTGGTGTGGATACCTGGTCCATGACTGATTTTGATGGAAGGAGTGTTCAGAATGGCAGTGAGAACCATCAGTCCATGCGTAAGGGGCAAATGGGATACTTGCATAAACAGCAGAAAGAGTGCCCCGCCTAACAAGCTACCCTGCTGAATCACACGCCTCTTGTTTTCATATTGGATTCTTGGGTGACTGATGAAGCCACAAACTGAAGTGTATACAAGTTTTCCTTGATCGTAAGGGACTGACTAAGAAGAAGAGAGACAAGTGAACCAGCTTTTAGAGACGAAGCGGAAACAAATTCAAATTTAAAAAAAAATATTGGTCCACATGAGCCACACAAGTTGTACTGTTGTGTCTGCACTTGCTCTGCAATTTTGACACGTTAGAAAAGTCTCAACAGCAAACGGCAAGTGATTTCTTTCCAATTAACCCCCTTCCTTTCCTATTCTGAAAGTGCTTGGGTGCTGATTCTTTGGTAGTCTGATGCAGCCAAGTATGCAAAGTGGATATTCATGTATCTGCAACAGAACCATTTTCATTGAAAGCTGGTGGCGCACAAGACTGCACCACTGCCCCAACACATTTATCTATCTTTCTGCATGGTTGCATATAACTTTCAACAAGGTGCTGCAAGAGAGAAGTTGATCCGTACAGACACCATCCTACCCTATGTGGTTGAGTTGCACAAAGCACTTTCTGTTTGAGCTCAGAACCTGAGCTCCAAGGTTTTGTTGACCTCTTCACCGAAGCTTACTAAAGAATGGGCCTTATTCTGAACATCAGCAAGTCAAAGGTCCTCTACCATTCTGCCTCCACCACACAACAGTACCATATTGCTTCTGAATTATCTTGATTGTCATTAGAAATTTAGTACTAAATTGTTGTACATTTAACCACAAAACTTAGCATTTTGATTTTGTTTTCTAGTACTTCTACAGTATTTAACATAACTTGATTAATAATGCGGTAGAAAAGCACAAAAAAAGGAATTTAATACTAATGATACATCCTTGAGTTGTCTTCAATTTATCTGATTTTTTGTTTCATGGAATAATTACTTGCCAAATATTTGTGCTGTTTTGATGGAAATGGGTGACATGGTTTAATATTTAGAGAATTGAAATTTTTCTATGCCTGTATCCCAATGCTTGGTGTTTCAGTGATTACAGAAAGAAAAATCTTAGATTTGTAGAGCACCTTTCACAACTTAAATAAATCATAAAACACTTTGCAGCTATTGGAGAGCAATTGCAATATAGTAGGAAAATGCAGAAGCCAGTTTTTAACCTGGCAAGATCCCACAAACAAATGGAATAATACCCATATGATCTGTTTTAGAAAGGTTGAGTGACAAATATTGGCAGAGTCACTGGAAAAACACTTTGAATGGGACCATGATACCTTATACTGCCTCCTGAAAGATTAGATTAAAGTCTCATTGAAAGGCAACCTAGTACTTGGGTACTGCATTCATCACATTCGTTGCTTTAAAAATTGAATAGCTTAGCTTTACTCAACTGATAGTGCACTGTCCTATGAAATAGAAGGGTAGGGATTTAATCCCCATTTTTAGAACATTAAAATGTAGACAAATGTAGTATGGTACTGGAACAATGCTATGTCATTTAAAGGAGAGCAAGACAATAGAGGTGGAGGAGTTGCACTACTAATCAGGGAGACTGTCACAACTGCACTCAGATGACCTGATAGACGGTTCTTCCACTGAGAAGATATGAGCAGAGCTTAAAAATAAGAAAAGTGCAAGTATTAATGGTATTATACTATAGGCTCCCAATGGCAAATGGGTGATGAAGGAACAGGTATGTGAACAGATTACCGAAAGATGCCAAAGCAACAGGATTGTCTTAATGTGTGACATTAACCTCCAATATTGACTTAGGACTTGCTGAGTGCCAAAGGCTGAGGCGAGACAGAATCTGTGGTGTGTCCAAGAATGTTTCTTGAAACAGTATGTGGATAGTGCAAACCAAGAAGGGAGCATACTGGACCTTGTCTTGGGAAATGAGTCTGGCTGGGTGACTGATGTTACAATGGAAGAGATTATTTTGAACACAGAGAAGGCTGGACCTTGTGGGAAGATACTAAATTAGACCAAGGCAAAGTTACACTGTTCTTAGGCGGGAGCTTGGGAGGGTACACAAGGAGAGTTGGTATTGGGTAATTCCACATCTGATATGTGGGGGTTGTTTAAAGGCCAGTTCATTGAAGTTCAGAACTGGCATGTTCCATTGAGGAAAAGGGATAAAGATGGCAAGGTGCGGTAACCTTGGATGACCAAAGAGGTTTTAAATTTGGCCAAAAAGAAATGCATGCAAAGTTTAAGAGGATTGAATCAGGCAGGGCTTTTGGGGAATATAAAGGAAGGAGGAAAGAACGCAAGCAGGCAATTAGAAAAACCAAAGGGGGCCACAAAATGGCTTTCGTGAATCGGATTATGAAAAATCCCAAAGTTTAATTTATCTGCATTAAAATAAAAACAAGAGGGTATCCAGAGAGAAGAAAGGACCACTCAACGTTAAAGGAGGGAATTTGTGCATGGCGTCTGGGGATGTAGACGAGGTATTAAATGAGTACTTTGCATCTGCTTTCACCAAGGAGAAGGCCATGAAGGACAGTGAGGAAAGTATGGAGAACACTAATATGCGAGGTCAGTTTGAGATTGAGAAGGAGATGTTGCAGCTCTTGAAGAGAATTAAGGTAGATAAATTCCCAGGACCAGACGGGATCTATTCCAGATTATTGAGAGAGGCAAGAGGAGATTGCAGGAGCCTTGGCAAAGTTTTATGCATCTTTTCTCACTACTGGCGAGGTCCCGGAGAACTGGTGGCTAATGTTGTTCTTTTATTTAAGAAGGGGAGAGAGTCCAGGTTATTATAAGCCAGTGAGGCTCACATCAGTGGTAGGGAAGCTATTGGAGTGGATTCTTCAGGATAGGAAATGGGTTAATTAGGAACCGTCAGCGTGGCTTTGTACACGGCAGGTCGTGCCTTACCAACTTGATTGAGTTTTTGGAGGAGGTGACAAGAGTGATCTTTGAGGGTAGGGCGGTGGATGTAGTCTACATAGATTGTAGTAAATCATTTGTTAAATGGTAGGCTGATCCGCTAGATTAATATGCACAGAATTAACAGTGACATGTATGGATTCAGAGCTGCAACTGATGTGTATGGTTTGGAGAAGGGTGGTGGTGAGCAGGTTTGGCCATTCAAAGAGTGGGTAGTTCATGCATGTGGCTTCTACTCTGCAGGCAACTACCCCCCACTTTAATGGGGGGTTGCATTCATAGAAAACCTATGAATCCATAACAATAACAATTTTCCAGCATGCAAAGCTGTGACCTTCGAGCAAAGCTGGCTCGAAGGGCTGAATGGCCTCCTCCTGCACCTATTTTCTATGTTTCTATGACATCTACTCGTATGTCAAGAAACCAGAGCTGAGCAAAATTAAATGTGTTTATTTGCGTTTTTACTTGCACAAATTACTTGAGCGAATTTTATTTGGTTTCTTAAACATTGGGTCTTGATTTGGGATCTGAGCAAATTTCTGTTACATAAACTGCCATAACACGAGGATTACATGTAATGAGAAATGTTTTATTTCTAGAGTAAAATGCTAGCAAACTGAGTAAATCCAACCACGGGCAGAACATTCATCTGACTCAATTAGGATGACATGTCATTGTGCAAGTTCTCTATCATTTAAATACCATTGTAAACCCACAAAAAATGTAATTACCTCAGGTTAATTGATTGCAAGTGCATAATAGTTTTAATTTTGTGCTTTGCAGTTTAAATTAACCTGGAGCAATTTGTAATGCTAGTTTTACCCAGTTATGAAATTTGGCAGAGTGCTTGGTGTCTCAGCACTCTCTCTGTGTCTGGGTTACACGTGATGTTTTCATAAGCCCATGTAATGCTTTCGAATGTTTCAGTGGAGCTTGGACCAGGTTACCCTGAGGATAAATATGGTAAGACACAGCTCAGACAAGTGGTCTTAATAGGTTCATAAATTATGGGAGTAGAATTAGGCCATTCAGCCCATCAAGTCCACTCTGCCATTCAATGATGGCTGATCTATCTTTCCCTCTCATCCCCATTCTCCTGGCTTCACCCCTTAACCCCTGACACCTTACTAATCAAGAATCTGTCAATCTGCGCCTTAAAAATACCCAATTACTTGGCCTCCACAGCTGTCTGTGGCAATGAATTCCACTGATTAATTACCCTCTAACTAAAGATTTCTCCTCATCTCCTTTCATAATTTATTCTGAGGCTATCCACTCCATCCAGACCTTTCACTATTCAGTAAGTAACAATGCCCCCTAATCCTTCTGAACTCCTGTGAGTACAGGCCCAGTACTCCACAACACACAAGTGCAGTCTGACCAGTGTCTTATAAAGCCTCAGCATTGTATCCCTGTAACTTTTAATGTAACGGAATGGAATGAAGATGCCAACAAGTGAATACAATTCCTTTCCTAACGCCTTGAAGAATGTGGGACTGCTTTCCCCTGCCCAAACCTGACCACATGACTCCTCCCCCGTGTATAATAGGTACCTGCATTTTTCTCCTTCATCTTTCTCTCTCCACAATTCTCTGATCAAATTATGTGGGGATTTTTTTTTCCTGCCCAATATAAAGGGGTGCTGTTCTTATTTAATCCACTGCTGGACCCTTTACGAACTCCTCTCCAGTGGGAGGTTTAAATAGTTCAGTAGCTAAGTCACAGCTCATGGTGCTCTGCACCCTGTGAGTCCCAGACCCATTTGGACATAAGGTCATAGAGTCATGCAGCATGGAAACAAGCACTTTGGCCCAACTCGTACATGCCAACCAAGATGTTCCATTTGCCCGTGCTTTGCCCATATCCTTCTCAACTTTTCTTCTCCATGTACACGCCAAAGTGTCTTTTAAATGCGTTTATAGTCCCTTACACAACTAACTCCTCTGGTAGCTTATTTCATATATTCACCAGCTTCTGAGTGGAAAAAAAAACAGCCCCTCTCACCTTAAACCTATGTCCCCTTGTTCTTTATTTCCCCCAACATGGGCAAAATACTGTGCATTCACCCCCTCCCCCCTTACTAATTAAGTCCTAACTTGCCCAACCTCTCCTTATAGCTCAGACACTCTAGTCCTGGCAATGGCCTTGTAAATCTGGTCGGAACTCTATCCAGCTAATTCTTTCTATGGAACACAATGCTCCAAATACACCCTCACCAACATGTGGTACAATTGTAACATTCCACCTTCTATTCTCAATGCCCTGACTGATGGAGGCTGATGTACCAGACACCTTCTTTACAACCTTATCTGCCTGTGACACCACTTTCTGGAAACTATATACCCGTACTCCTATGTCCCTTTGTTCCACATACTCTCCAGAGCTTCCACCACTGAGAAGATCCTGCACTTGTTTGACTACCCCAAAATGCAATTAAACTCCATTAGCCATTCCTCAGCCCACTTGCCCAACTAATCAAGTTTCTGCTGTAATTACTGGTCACCATACAAACATAGAAACATAGAAAATAGGTGCAGGAGTAGGCCATTCGGCCCTTCGAGCCTGCACCGCCATTCAATATGATCATAGCTGATCATCAAACTCGGTATCCTGTACCTGCCTTCTCTCCATACCACCTCATCCCTTTAGCCATAAGGGTCGCATCTAACTCCCTCTTAAATATAGCCAACAAACTGACCTCAACTACCTTCTGTGGCAGAGAATTCCACAGATTCACCACTCTCTCTGTGAAAAATGATTTTCTCATCTCGGTTCTAAAAGACTTCCCCTTTATCCTTAAACTGTGACCCCTTGTCCTGGACTTCCCCAACATCGGGAACAATCTTCCTGCATCTAGCCTGTCCAACCCCTTAAGAATTTTGTAAGTCTCTATGAGATCCCCCCTCAATCTTCTAAATTCCAGCGAGTACAAGCCGAGTCTATCCAGTCTTTCTTCATATGGAAGTCCTGCCATCCCAGGAATCAGTCTGGTATCTCCATCTCCACATTCTGGTATCTCCACTGGTGTCACCATCTCCACTATCTACAATACCACCTACTTTAGTATCATTTATAAGCCTACTAATAATGCCTTGTACATTCTCATCCAGATTGTTGATATAATTGTGGTGTGGTGTGGTGTGGCGGCGCCTAATGGCAGCGGCTCGACTGCAGTCCATCTGTCTTTTATTTATTTTTGTCTCGTTAAATGTATGTTTTGATTCTAGTTTTATTATTTTTTTAGCTGTGTATATGTGGGGGGTGGGGGTAACCGTTTAATCTTTTCCCTGTTCGGGGACCCGACCTTTTCCCTGTCGGGAGTCCAATGTCATTGGGCCTAACATCGTGGAGCTAGCGGCGGCCTCCGGCCGGAAACAACCTGAGGGATCCAGTCGCGGAGCCTGCGGACCTGCCATCATGGAGTTGGCCAACGTCGGAGCGGGAGGAGCTGTGGTGACACACAGCTGCGACCCAGCTTCGGAGGCTCCGGCCGCAGGCTCTGTGGACGGTAACATCGGGAACACGCAGGTCCCTGCTGGGAGATTGCTTTTCGGAGCTCCCGCAATGGCAACTTCTACCGCCGGAATCGCGGGGTGGAATGACTTGGAGCGGGGCCTAACATCTCACGGCTTAATGGCCGCGGGACTTACCATCGCCCACCGGGGGCTTTAACATCAGGAGCCCCAACTCGCCTCGACATTGCAGTTGGACTGCTGGACCGCAGGAGAAGAACAAGGGAAGAGAAGACTTTTGCCTTCCATCACAGTGAGGAGGTGTTGGAGATTCACTGTGATGGATGTGTGTGTTAAGTGTGGATCTTGTTTTTTTTGTAATTGTTAAGACTGTAGAAAATGCAATTTTGTTCAAACCAAGCTGTTTGAATGACAATAAAAGGCATTCTATTCTATAAACCATAAAAAGCAATGAGTATAGCACCAATCTCTGAGGCACAATACTAGTCCAGGCTTCCAGGAGTCAAGGGATATGGGGAGAAGGCAGGCACGGGTTATTGATGGGGGACAATCAGCCATGATCACAATGAATGGCGCTGCTGGTGCTATTTTCTATGTTTCCAGTTCATGGCTGAGTTTCTGAGCAAAGTAGATGAGAAAGTGGTATCACATTTTCAAATATCAACTTCTGAACTCTAGGAACCATTCCTTTGAGCCTCCGAGGCATCTGAAGATTGTCAGGGTTAGTTAAAATGGACATTGTTCAAAAAAAGGTATACAGAAATTTCTATACAAATGAGTTATGTCCATCAAATACTGAACAAACAAAAAAAATCATACTTGCTTCTCAGTAGATTTGATCTGCCAGTACACCCACAAAAAATATGGAAAAATTCAGTAGATCCGATAGCATCTTAAATAACTAAAGTGCAGTTTCATCAATCTTGTGCATTTACAATACCATGCTATTTCACACAAAATAAACGGCATTTGCATATGGGCAGATAGAAGGAAAGTAAAACTGGAAGTGAAACGACTGTCCAAAATTAGCACTGTCTGGTTATGAAGAACCAACATTAGACTTGATATCTCATTAATGCTTTGCAATTTTTCCACTGCAGATCATGGCGTTGAATGAAAACATGTTGAACATTATTCCTGAATTTATTGGCAGCAAGGTGGTAGAAAGAGCAGAGATGTAGCTAATCTTTAAAGGGATAGGCTTGGTATCGGTCTGATTCTTATTTGTCAATCAAATTGCAGTTTTTGGGCAGTTCCCTTCATAACAAAGCAAGATAAAAATGTCATCAAAATACAAATAATCCAAGAGATTTTATGAAGAACAACCACAATAAAATCAATTCCTAATCTCATCTGAGTGTAATCTTTCTTTGTAAATCTGCATAAGAGGTATATCACCATGTGTGCAAGTAAGTGACAGTCAAGGTATGCAAGTCAGAGTATGTAAGCTAGTTGAGGGCAATCATTTTGTTTCAAAACATTTTTGTGAATGGTCACAAAATTGGCTGCAGAATAGAAAGGCAGAGATTGTAGATATTGTTTATTTTAACATAAGAGTTTGACTCGCCGGCTCAATATACTGAATTGCTGATTTGAATGGACCAGAAAATAAGGTTAAAACTTTATTCTCACAATGCGTTGTTCTATGTTAATAATCAAAGTACCTAGAAACCGATCCATGTTAAGTCTGCATTAAGAAGTGGTTTTACAACATAATTGGAACAGTCTACCACCAGCTATGTTGTTGCAAACATTAATACTGGCAGAGTTCTCTAGTTTCCATTTACTTCATCCCATTAAGCAATTTTATAGCAAAGCTTAGGTACTCTCATCCAGTGTGGAAACAGACTCTTCAATCTATGAAATCCTTCTTGCATTCTTTCCTGTTTAATAACATCCTTCCTATAACAGGATGGCCATAATTGATCTTGGAAGTTTCTTCAATGCCCAGTCCACCTCCAATTGTCATCTGCAAACTTACAGTCACGCCACTTACCTTCACATCCACACAATTTATTTATATATATATATACATATACATATACATATACATATACATATACATATATATAAAATGAACAACATCGGAGCCAGCACTGATCCCTGTGGCATAGCTCTTGTTAAGGGCCTCCAGTTAACAAGAAGATATAGAAGCTTGAAGGTGCATACCACCAGACTCGGGAAGAGCTTCTTCCCTTCCATTTTCAGACTTCTGAACGGTCCTTCCATATCCTATGGTACTGTTCAATTCACCTCTACCCCATTCAGGACATTGGACATATCTAAGCAACTGATGTGCTACAATGCTGAGCACTATATCTGCATTCTGCATCCTCCCCTTTTGTCTATCTATTGTACTTCGTTTGAACTGAATGGAGAGGGGCAAGTTTTTTTTACACTAGGGTGAGTGCCTGGACGCGCTCCTGGCGATGATGGTGGAGGCAGATACAATAATGGCATTTAAGAAACTTTTGGATAGGCCTGTGGATATGCAGGGATTGGAGGGATATGCATTATGTGCAGGTAGATACGAGGTGGTCTTGGCACCTTGTTTGGCAGAGACATTGTGGGCCAAAGGGCCTGTTCTTGTGTTCTATGTTTAACCTGCGTGTTGCATTGTCCAGCAATTTGAAAACAATGAGCAAACCTTTCCAGTCAAAAATTCGGCCCTGTGATCTGGCTCCTAGAATAACAAAAAGCAATACTTTTATCATCACATACTTTGGTTTGTCTGACAACCGAATGGGTTGCCTAAATCATTCAGATTGGGTTCTTTCAGTACTCTTTCGCATTTTTATTATCATTGGCACTCGGGATGTTTGAAGAAACGGAAGGAATTGGCTGAGGTGGGACCAGACTCTGAGTCAGGGCAGGCGTCCAGCCGCTGCTCTGCTGAGTGGAATGTTGCATAAGAACCTCCACAGAGCCATGACAATGTCTGAGCTCCATCTGCCAGCAAAACTCTGCAGGTTTTGCAGCAGGATCTGCCCCTATCTAGTTACTAGCACTGCTTGCCACTTATCAGGGCTGGCAACATTGGGTGAGATCTGGGAGTGAGCAATTGCAAGAGACCAAGCCCGAGGGGAGCGCAGCGACCGAAGGGGGTGTGGGAGGGGAGTGCCCCCTCCCATGGTAAGGAGCTTTTGCATTTTTCAGCTTGAAATTGTGCAATCTGACAGCGAGTCGTTTAACTTACACTTGAATTGAATATTTGTGCTTTAAATTGGATTAGCTATGAATAAGGTTAGACTAAATTACATTCCACAGTAGAGCCAGGCTCTGATCATTTGGTGCAGAACATGAATGATCTTAGTGTATTCATGTTTACATGAATTCATGTACAGCAAAATTTGCTACACCCATTGGCTTCCTTATTATCTAACATGCTAGTTACTTTGTCAAAGAAGTCATCATTTGGTTGAATACAATTTCTCATCCATAAAATTATACTCATTCAGCTGTATAAGTATTCTGTATGGGAGTGGCAAATTGGAATTACCCATTACAGGACTTGTGGAAGAGTTCAAATGCACTAAAGCAAGGTTGGTCATGACCCTCACTGAATCTGAAGATACTGTTATTCGAACAGCGGCCCCCCGTGTGGCAACGGGGAGGAAGTGGACCCCATCTGAAGCCGTTCAGAGTGCGAAGTCTACTCTTCATTTCCGGGATATGGTTGGCCAAGTCCAACACGGGAGAGCCGGGCTCAGGCTCGTCCCAAATGCTCCTCAATGGCACAAGGCAACATCAGTGCAGAAAAGACGGCTCGTGGTGGTGGAGTTGAGAAGACGGGAGGAGGCAGAGCGACACGCCAAGGCCGTCTCAATGGCCAAGACAGGCCAATGGACTAACTGGGAGAGTCTGGAAAAGAGGAAACTCAGCTGGCGTGAAATCTGGCAAATGGAAGGATCTCGACTAAGTTTTGTCATCAGAGCCACTTATGATGTTCTTCCATCACTGCAGAACCTGAAGCAGTGGTTCGGAGAAGACCCCACTTCCTCCCTTTCCCAAGCACCTGGATCATTAAGGCACATTTTAACAGGATGCACTATGAGCCTCGGCCAAGGGCGTTACACTTGGCGGCATAACCAAGTTCTCAGACAGCTGGCATCAATCCTTGAACAGAGGCGAACGATCACAAATGCTTCCCCACCAACATCGGCAGGAAATGTCCACTTCACAACATTTGTACCAGCAGGCCAACCTCCAGAGCACCAGATAACATCAATGGATGCAAGCATTCTGCAGCCTGCTCGGGATTGGAAAAAGGAAGTGGACTTAGAAAAAAGGCTTGTATTTCCCCCAGATATTGTGGTTACAACACTCTGGCCAGACATGCTCCTGTGGTCCACAACAGCCAAGTTGGCATATGTTGTGGAATTGACAGTTCCATGGGAAGATGGTGTTGAAGAAGCTTATGAGAGGAAAAAAACCAAGTACTCTGAACTGGCAACTGAAGCTTCCCAAAATGGCTGGAAGACCAAGATTTTCCCTGTCGAAGTGGGATGCAGGGGATTTGTTGCTACATCTATGACCAGGCTGTTAAAGAAAATGGGGGTGAGGGGTCGCTGCCTCCAACAAGCAATCAAATCATTATCAAATTCTGCGGAAAAAAGCAGCAATTGGATCTGGATCAAAAGGAGAGACAACAATTGGGCTGCAAGATGAATGCAGGAGGGTATGGAATTGAGGGGGGTGTAACTAGGATGCCAGGTATCACGGTTGAGCCCTCCTTGTGGGCTTATCAATGAAACGTCAAAGAAGGAGGGTGCCCACCTGATGACCCCGATGACATACCTTCCCTACCTTTCACCACTCCAATCCCACTGCAAATAGCAAGAGTGCCGACTTATTACAGGGATTGAAACATCAAGTCCTATTAGTTCTACTGTTACTATTTCCTTCATTTTCCTAACAAACTGTCCTGAAGTCATTTTCACCCCCAATATTTTCAGTATTTTGCAGTCTTTCTCTCAGCTGGGACTTTTCCAAAATGCAAAGTCCAATATATATTTAAGCAATATTATTCTACCAAATGTGATATTGAGTGCACATCATATTTTCTGTGGTATTCATAACACAACAATGATAAAAATAACTTTGTTTTGATTGTACCTACCAACATGCATACATAATTATATTACTGTTATTATGTACCGAGGGAAATTTTTGTTTTAATGCTCCCCATTCCCAATTACTTTTACATTGAAGTGATTGAAATCCAAGTGAGTTTAAATGGCATCATAAAAATAAAACCTCCGGAATGGATGATATTCGTTACGTGGTTGGTTGGGGTCAGTATCAGCACAATTACTACATTAAACTTTGAATCTTCAGATGTCCTGGTTCAAGTTAAAACTAAAGACAAATAATAATCTCCTCACACATTCCCCTGCAAGTATCTCTGCCACTCCTTTAAAATATGCCCCTTCTTTGAACAAGCTCTTAAACATCGCATCTGAATCAGTTTCCATTTCATTCCACTCCTTAAGGATGTTCATCTATGTGTTCAATTAATAAAACAATGTGTTCAATTAATAAAACCTGTCAAATGAATTTAGGAGGGGAGAGGGGGGGTTTAGAAATAGTCAGTGAGGTAAACAAACATAATAGTTGAGTGGCAAATGACAAAAGTGCTACCTTCCCAATATTTAACTGAAGGAAATAATGGGTTTTCGGGGCTGTATGTTGTGACACCTTGTATGCCTGACACCTTGCATGTCATTTTAATATTACACTTATCCCATACCCCTGGATATTCTGGTTTAATATTTCTTTCGGAAGCAAGATGGCGCCTTCCTGCGGCAACCTTTGCGGAGCACCGGAACAGAAAAGATTTACCTACAACTTCAATCAACTCACCTGCATCAGGGAAACGGCAGTAATCGGTGCCGTTTCAGACAGGTTGCTTGGGCAGCTGAAGGCACCGGAAATTTCGCAATCTCCCGCAGTTGCGGGAGCCCCTGACTTTAAATCTTCCCACGCTGGCTGTGAATCTTCCGACCCGACTGAGGATCCCAGGTACAGTACGTGGAAACCCCGGGATGGCCTCCAGAGCCGACGGGCTGGATCTCCCAGAAACAATGAAGCTGGAGCTGCCGACTTTGGGGGAACCCCCGTTCGTTACGGAGCTGGAGCTGCCGTCTGTGAGGGAATTCCCGATCCAGCGCTGGTCCACAGAAACAGCAGGTATAGTAAGTACAGTACGTGGCAACAAAGGGGAAGCCTCCATTGTGTCCAGAAACGTGGCCGGCGGGCAGGACTTCAGGTTAGACTGGCACGTAGGGGCCCATTGCCCCCTCTCCCTACTATCCTACTGGCCAATGTACAGTCCCTTGAAAATAAAGTGGAGGACTTAAGGGCAAGACTGCTTTATCAAAGGGAGCTGAGGGAATGCTCTGTGTTCTGTTTCACAGAGACGTGGCTCACCCCCAGCTCCCCAGACTCACCGGTCCAGCCTGAAGGGTTCTCCATCCACCGTATGGACCGTACACTGGCATCTGGGAAAGGGAGAGGAGGGGGCGTCTGCCTCGTGGTCAACTCTGCGTGGTGCTCAGACTTGGCAGTGCTGTCCAACTCCTGCTCTCCGCACCTGGAACATCTGGCGGTGAAGTGCCGTCCCTTCTACCTCCCAAGGGAAATCACCTACATCATCCTGACTGCGGTCTACATCCCACCCCAGGCAGACGTCCGTCTGGCACTGGAGGAACTGCACGCCGTGGTCAACAAACACCAGACGTCTTACCCCGAGGCATTCACCACCATTGCTGGGGACTTCAATAAGGCAAACCTCAAGAAATCACTCCTCAACATCCACCAACATGTCTCCTGCTACACCAGAGGACCAAACGCCCTCGACCACTGCTACACCACCATCAAGAATGCTTACCGCTCTATCCCTCACCCTCACTTCCATAAATCCGACCATACCACGTTGCTGCTTCTTCCTGCCCAGAGGCAGCAATTGAAGAGCGCACCCCCAGAGGTGAGGACAGTACAGAGCTGGTCGGGGTGGGGTGGGGGGGGGGGGGGCAGAGGAACAACTCCAGGATTGTTTGCAGTCTGTAGACTGGGAAATGTACAAGGACTCGGCAACGGACTTGAACGAATACGCCACAGTTGTTACAGACTTTATAAAGAAGGACTGCATCCCTACAAAAACCTTCCGAGTGTTTCCCAATCAGAAACCTTGGATGAACTTTGAGATCCGCACTCTTCTGAAGACCAGACACAGAGCATTCGGTGGACTACAAGAAGTCCAGATACGACCTTGGTAAGGCCATCAAAAAGGCCAAAAGGGACCTCTGCTCCAAACTGGAGGATGAGACAGATGTTCACAGCTGTGGTGGAGCCTGAATGCTCCACCTCCTACAAGGTGAAACCAGGAGGCAGCTAGAATGTCGGCGAAACATCACTCCCTGACGAGCTCAATGCGTTTTATGCACGCTTTGATAGGGAGAATACTGATGTGCCTTCCCCAGCCCCCATTCGCTGTGATGGTATTTCAGTCTCGGTCACAGGGGCCGACGACAGGAAATCCTTCAGAGGGATGAACCCTCGAAAACCGTCTGGACCTGATGGTATACCTGGTCGTATTCTAAAAACCTGTGCGGACCAACTGGCTGGAGTTATTACGGACATTTTCAACCTGTCACATCTGAGGTCTGAGGTCCCCACCTGCTTTAAAAGGGCATCAATTATACCAGTGCCCAAGAAGAGTAAGGTGACGTGCCTCAATGACCATCGACCAGTGGCACTAACGCCTGTGGTGATGAAGTGCTTTGAGAGGTTGATCAAGGAGCAAATCAGCTCCTACCTCGACAAAAACCTGGACCCACTGCAGTTCGCTTACCGCCACAACAGATCAATGGTGGATGCGATCCCGCTGGCCCTCCACTCCGCTCTGGACCACTTGGACAACAAAAACTCATATGTCAGGATGTTATTCATTAATTACAGCTCGGCATTTAACACAATCATCCCCTCCAAGCTGGTTACCAAACTCACAGAACTGGGTCCCTGCGCATCCCTCTGCAATTGGATCCTCGACTTGCTCATTGACAGACCACAGTCCGTTCGTATTGGTGGAAGTGTGTCATCCTCGATTACAATCAGCACGGGAGCACCTCAAGGCTGCGTACTCAGCCCCCTGCTGTACTCGCTCTATTCTCATGACTGTGTAGCCGGTCACAGTGCGAACACCATCATCAAGTTCGCTGACGACACCACTGTTGTGGGACGTATCACTGATGGGGATGAGTCAGAGTATAGAAGAGAGATCGAGCAACTGTCCATATGGTGCCAGCACAATAACCTGGCCCTCAACACCAGCAAAACCAAGGAACTGATTGTGGATTTTGGAAGGAGTAGGATGGGAACCCACAGTCCCGTTTATATCAACGGGTCGATGGTTGAAAGGGTCAAGAGCTTCAAATTCCTGGGCGTGCACATCTCTGAAGATCTTTCCTGGTCTGAGAACACTAATGCAATTATCAAGAAAGCACATCAGCGCCTCTACTTCCTGAGAAGATTATGGAGAGGAAAATACTTCAAAAAGTAGTAAACACTGCCCAGTCCATCGTCTGCTCTGACCTTCCTTCCATCGAGGGGATTTATCGCAGTCACTACCTCAAAAAGGCTGGCAGCATCATCAAGGACCCAAACCATCCTGGCCACACACTCATCTCCCTTCTACCTTCAGGGAGAAGGTACAGGAGCCTGAAGACTGCAATGACCAGGTTCAGGAATAGCTACTTCCCCACAGCCATCAGGCTATTAAACCTGGCTCGGACAAAACTCTAATCATTAATAACCCATTATCTGTTATTTGCACTTTATCAGTTTATTTATTCATGTGTGTATATATTTATATAATGATACATGGACACACTGATCTGTTTTGTAGTAAATGCCTATTATGTTCTGTGTGCTGAAGCAAAGCAAGAATTTCATTGTCCTATCAGGGACACCTGACAATAAACTCACTTGAACTTGAACTTAATAAATTAAGGTTTTGTCAACTAATTACAAATCAGGCTAATTGCAAATCAATCACATTGGCCAACACCGAACCACGGAGTGCTGAGCATTGGGATCCAGACATCACGGACAACTGGCCTCAGTTTCCCGCTCACATCTGGCAGTGCTCTGTCTGAACCAGGGGCCACGGAGCGTTTTTGAAAGTGGGGGAGGGGGGAGCGGGGCTGAGTGATCACTGATCACTCGCCTTAGGGGTATCCGGCGAGGGAATGGAACAACCGAGTGGGGGGAGGGTGTGGGAAGGGGGTGTCCCCCCTCCCATGGTAGGGACTTTTTGAAATTTGATGTATTAAAATCATGTTTTAGTGCATTGTTGAAGTATGATTTCAATGTTTTTTGTTTGAAGTATATTTAAGAGGTAACTGTTTAAGGGATAACTTTTTCCACACAAAGGGCGGTGGGTGTATGGAACAAGCTGCCAGAGGAGGTAGTTGAGGCAGGGACTATCCCAACATTTAAGAAACAGTTAGACTAATACATGGATAGGACAGGTTTGGTGGGATATGGACCAAAAGCAGGTTGTGTAGCTGGGATATGTTGGTGGGTGTGGGCAAGTTGCGCCAAAGGGCCTATTTTCATACTGTATCGCTCTATGACTACATTATACCTCCACCATGCATGAATGCTTCAAAATCAAGTTTTATTGCCATATATACTCAAGCATTGAAACATAGAAAATAGTTGCAGGAATAGGCCATTCGACCCTTCGAGCCAGCACTGCTATTCAATATGATCGTGGCTGTTCATCTAAAATCAGTACCTCTTTCCTGTATTTTCCCCCAATATCCATTGATTTTGCGAGCCCCAAGAGCTATATGTAACTCACTTGAACACATCCTGTGAATTGGCTTCCACTGCCTTCTGTGGCAGAGAATTCCACAGATTCACAACTCTTTGGGTGAAGAAAACTTGTCCTCATCTCAGTCCTAACTGGCCTACCCTTTATTCTTAATCTGTGACCCCTGGTTCTGAACTCTCCCAACATCGGGAACATGTTTCCTGCAGTTAGTCAGTGAAAATCTAACGGGCAAGCAGGATGCTTTCTCCAACCACCCCCATTTGAAGGGCACTATCTTCCACTGTTTCTACCCAGTGCTTGGTACTTACTTCCAGCAGCCACTGGTTGTCCTCCATGAAGTGCCGAGCCGCAACCTGAAGGGCCTGCCCCACTTAGGTGATCTTTTAGGCGACTACAAGCGACAGTGGCAACATTTTTTGCTGTCGATGGTTGTCGTAGGTGAATGCTAGTAAAACTAGTCCCTCACAGTCGCCTAAGAGTTGCCTCAGTGGGACAGGTTCATAAGTGCGTGGGAATAGCGTAGATCAGGGGAGCCGCGACCAGCTGCGTCGCTCGTTGTCCAGCCCATTCTCCAAGTCACTGATAGACACAAAAAAGCCGGTGTAGCAGCCAATTTCCTCTCTGTGTCTGTAGACCGACTCCAAGCACCAGAAGCCCATTGATCTGTGGCGCTGCTCGATTCGAGATTGGCTTTTTGGAGATCAGAGCCAGATGTCACCATGTCCCAGCACTCGGCCCTGCACAGCCCTGCTAGCCGGACAGGGTTCAGTTTAGTGATACACCGCGGAAACAGGCCCTTCGGCCCACCGAGTCCACACCGACCAGCGATCCCCGCACATTAGGGACAATTTACACTTATACCAAGCCAATTAACCAGACCTTCAGTCTGAAGAAGGGTCTCCCATTCCTTCCCTCCAGACCCGTTGAGTTACTCCAGCACTTTGTGTCTATTGGTTTAAACCAGCATCTGCAGTTCCTTCCTACATGTATACCTGTCCAAATGCCGTTTAAATGTCATTGTGGTCATTTCAAGTGTAGAATGAAGACAGGAGTGTTTAGTTGTCGCGTGCAGCGACATCAGAGCAATGACATTCTCAGTTTGCTGCACCTTAACAGGCCGGTTAAAGCAACAACACACAGATACATGTAAATAGATTGATTTAGTTTATTATTGCCACCTGTAGCGAGGTACAGGGAAAAGCTTTTGTTGCGTGCTATCCGGTAAATGCAAGCAAGCCGCTCACACTGTACAGATAAAGGAAAACGGGCGCAACATATATAATCAATAATACGATGGATTAATAATCAGTAATATTGGGTAATTATCCCGGCATATCAGCGGAGGCCCAAGTATTAGCATTACAATTAATGTCCCACAGCGCCGGAGACCCGGGTTTGATCCTGGTCTCGGGTGCTGTCTGTGTGGAGTTTGCACGTTCTCCCTGTGACCGCATTGGTTTCCTCCCACATCCCAAGGACGTGCGTGTTTGTAGGTTAATTAGCCCTCTGTAAATTACCCCCTAGTGTGTATGGAGTGGATGAGAAAGTGGGATAACATAGAACCAGTGTGAACGGGTGATCGATGGTCGGCACGGACTTGAGGGGCCAAAGGGCCTGTTTCCACGCTGTATCTTTGAGCTAATTATAATATTGAACAAATCAAGACTTACCTATCGGATTTGAACATGAACAATATTATCCCAAGGTTGCACAGTATTTCAATGGCATTTACTGCATAATCCCTGATGTTATTCTTTGTAAAGTGAAGGCAAAGTTCATCTCGACAAGTTTTATTTTCTGAAGTTAATCTGTAGTTTGTATTTAACACTGTGCCTTTGCATATTTGTTCCCGCGATACATTATTCCAAGACTTACATTTACAGATGAACAAAATATCAATTTAAAGACACATATTAACTAATTTCCCCGATTGAGTATGAATATCGATTTCTTTAACAGCCTCTCTCTCTCTGTCCCTCCCCCACCTGACTACTACCTGGTACTAGCTGCAAAGTCGTCTTGTTGGGTCTCATTGTGTGAGGAGGAACTGCAGATGCTGGTTTAAACCAAAGAGAGACACGAAATGCTGGAGCAACTCAGCGGGACAGGCAGCATCTCTGGAGAGAAGAAATGCGTGACGTTTCGGGTCGAGACCCTTCTAAAGGTTTTGGGTAGAGACTCTTAGAAGGGTCACGACCAGAAACGTCACGCATTCCTTCTCTCCAGAGACGCTGCCTGATGCATGCTGGTCACCAGGGCGATTTCGGCACAGAGACTAACGGCAGCGGTGCACCATTTCCGTCGCCTCCAATGGCCCGGGACTCTTGCCCTGAGGCTGCTCCATGGCCGGAGCTGCAGCGAGCGACTGAGAGCGTGAGAATTTGGCCAAATGCATGATTCTCACGTTCAAAGCGTAAGAGTTGGCAGCCCTGCTCTTATTATCTGATTTGAAGTGAATAATTTGCAGGGATCTGTGTACAGAAGTGAAAAGCATAAAAGGGAACTCATTGGCTCAAATAAAATCCATTTTCCTTCCTGTTTTCTAACGGCTGGCAGACATGGCTTCAATTTGTGGTGGTTTAAGTTAAGGTCAGCTTCTGGAATTCTGACTTTAATTACAGGGGGCATGATGGCCTATTTTGGTTTACTATTGAACTTTGCATCATTATGTGGTGCCGTATATCTCGGGTTGCCAACTGGGTGAGAGGGACCATAAAATGATTTGCTTTGAGAATAAGCAACTTCCAGGATTTAAGTAGACTAAAATTGTGAATTAGTTCAAGTTCACATTTATTGTCACATGCACCAATTAAGGTACAGTGCTATTTGAGTTACCATACAGCCATACAAGTAAAAAAGAACACAATACACAATAAATTTAACATAAACATCCACCACAGTAGAATTAACATTCCTCACTGTGATGGAAGGTAATAAAGTTCAATCAACTTCCGCCTTTGTTTTAGTCATTTTAGTTTGATGTAGAAACATTGTAGAAATGGCGGCACAGTGACGCTGTGATAGAGTTGCCACCTTACAGCGCCAGAGACCTGGGTTCCATCCTGATTATGGGTGCTGTCTGTGCGGAGCTTCTACGTTCTCCCTGTGACCGCGTGGGATTCCTCCGGATGCTTGGTTTTCCTCCCAGATTCCAAAGACGTCGTTGATGTGTGGGACGCGAAATGGGGGTAAAGTAAAACTAGTGTGCGGGTGATCGTTGATCAGCACAGACTTGGTGGGCAAAGGGCTTTTTCCACGCTGTATCTCTCCAGGCCTTTCCATCCTACTTTGCAGCTAAACATTCTGGTCTACCTTCGTATTCTCTCAGTTTCCACAATACTCTGTTCCCTCTCCAATCTGCTGTCTGGTTGCAGCCTGTTGTCAAAGGCCTGCTCAATTCTCCATCATGTACCTGCTTATTCTGGCTGACCATGGCTAGGCATATGAGAAAAACATTTGATGATTGAGTCCTGCTGTTAAATTCAGCAGATCCAGAGGGAAGCGTGTTCTTGGTTCTTGCAGACGAAACCACATCTACTCTGCAACTCCAAGATCCTTCCCTTTAAACAACAGTTAAGTTAAAGACATTGCAAAAAAGAGACATGAAGTACTGGAACAACTTGCCAGTCAGGCAGCATCAAAGAGAGACACATAGTGCTGGAGTAACTCAGCTGGTCAAGCAGCACCACTGGAGAAAAAGGATCGGTGATGTTTCGGGTCGAAGCCCTTCAGACTAAAAGTGGGGTGAGGGGGGGGGGGGCAGGGGCGAAGAGCTGGAGGCAAGAAGACCAAGACCAATCAAGGCTGGCCACAAATGACCTAAGGCAGGATGGTGCCTGGTAAGCCCCTTGTTGCCCAGGGAATGTGTGATCTCAAGAGGGAAACAATGTGGAGAACTGTGGAATGACTAGGGTGAGGGAGGGGAGTGCAAGTAGAAGTTACTTAAAATTAGAGAATTCAATATTCATACCGCTGGGTTGTAAGCTACCTAAGCAAAATGAAGTGCTTTTCCTACAATTTCCATGAATCTCCTGGTTGCTAACCATTTTAACTTATCTTCCTATTCTCATACTGACCCTTCTGTCCTGAGTCTCCTTAATTGAGTAAACATGCAAACTGGAGGATAAGCACCTCATATTCCACGTGGGTCGTTTATAATCCAACGGTGAGAATTCTCCATTGCAACACCTCCCCCCAACACTTATTTCTTCCTCTCTTCCTTGTCTCACTAGGATGTAAACCTATTTATCCTTTTCCACTACCCTGTCCCCTTGTACCTATATTTCTTCCTCTTGCTCCACATTTAATTCCCCATTTATGCTAAATCTCCTTATCGCACTGCCTCTTTTTTTTTAAATCATCTTTGCCCTCAAGTTCACGTTCAAATTTAGGTGCCACATGCACCATGTGAAATGTAATTTACCATGCAGCGTTACAATTAAAAAAAGGATACAATGCACAACATAATTAAACACAGACATCCACCATAGCATTATTCACTGTGGTGGAAGGCAATACAGTTCAGACAATCCACCTCCTCCTCCTCCCTTGTTCACCCGTGGTCGGGGCCTTGGCCCTCCGTAGTCGCCGCTACGGATGGCCCAGTGTTCACGCCAATGTTCTGGTCGGGATGGTCGGGGCAGGTCGAGCATACCCCGCGGCCCGGAGCTCCCAATCATCCACCTCCTTACCGGAGACCTCAGCTTCCAGATGTAATAGGCCGCAAGTCGGCGGTCGGAGCTCTTCTCCGGCGACCCTCGGCGAGGGAACGCCCGCTCCACTATGGTAAGTAAAGTCCGTTCCACGCCTGCAGCCGGAAGCTCCACAGACCACGGTTTCCAGATTTTGTAGGTCGGAGCGATGTTACAGTCCCACTTGCACCACCGCTGAAGCTCTGGGCCCGCGATGTTAAGGTCCCCGCTGCGCCGCCGCTGAAGCTCTGGGCCCGACTCCGGGAAAGGCCGCACCAAACCAGCTGTAAGGCCGCGAGGAGGCGGGCGAAGAAGCGACAAAGAAGAAAGTCGCCTCTCTGTCCAGGTAGGAGCCCAAAAACGATTTCCCCCTATCCCCCCCCCCCCCCCTCCCCCCAACCACCCCCTGCAGACATACAGAGAAACACTAAAACATACTTTTGGTCAAATTTTTAAAAAACTTAAAAAAAAGTCATAACAACGAACCCGCTGCAGGCGAGGCGGCCAACATGCAGTGCCACCCTTTGTCCAATCATCTGATGATCATAACCCCCCGTCCCCCATCCTTCACCTGTATCCATCTGTAACTTGCCAAACTTTGTGCCACCCCCACCTCTCATCCAGTTTTCTCTTCCCAACCACAATTTGTCTGAAGAAGTTTCCTGACCTGGAAAATGGCTTGCTCATGTTCTCCAGAAATGCTGCCTGATATAACCATATAACATATAACCATATAACAATTACAGCACGGAGACAGGCCCTCTCGGCCCTTCCAGTCCGTGCCGACCATTTGTTTTCCCCTAGTCCCATCTACCTGCACTCAGACCATACCCCTCCATTCCCTTCACGTCCATATACCTATCCACTTTACTTTTAAATGTTAAAATCGATCCTGCCTCCACCACCTCTGCTGGAAGCTCATTCCACACAGCCACCACCCTCTGAGTAAAGAAGTTCCCCCTCACGTTACCCCGAAACTTCTGTCCCTTAATTCTCATGTCATGCCCTCTTGTTTGAATCTTCCCTACCCTCAATGGGAAAAGCTTATCCACGTCAACTCTGTCTATCCCTTTCATCATTTTAAAGACCTCAATCAAGTCCCCCCTTAACCTTCTGCGCTCCAAAGAATAAAGACCTAACTTGTTCAACCTTTCTCTGTAACATAGTTGCTGGAACCCTGGCAACATTCTAGTAAATCTCCTCTGTACTCTCTCTATTTTGTTGACATCCTTCCTATAACTAGGCGACCAAAATTGTACACCATACTCCAGAATTGGTCTTACCAATGCCTTGTACAATTTTAAACATTACTTCCCTACTCCTATATTCAATGCTCTGATTTATAAAGGCCAGCACACCAAAGGCTTTCTTTACCACCCCATCTACATGCGATTCCACCTTCAGGGAACTATGCACAGTTATTCCTAGATCCCTCTGTTCCACAGCATTCCTCAATTCCCTACCATTTACCATGTATAACTGCTGAGTTATCCCTTACTGAGTGTCTTTTTGTGTAAACTGGCATCTTCCGTTTCCTGTGTGTGCATTAGATTGTTTTCTGGTTAGTGTCAGCTACTTAATTTACAAAGAGTGCATTAAAATAAACTCTTGTGGTCATCACTGAATCCATCCACACCCTTATTCCAGGCCATTTTCCCATTTTTATAGTCTTCTTTTTTCTACTTTAAATGCATTGAGTGCCACAATTTTGTATACTCACCATTAGTGGCAAATTAACCGGTCGGCCGAGGAATACGTGTTCGTGCTCCTATTAAAGCCTATCCATCATTGTTTATTTTCTTTAAAACACTCCTCTCTTGGTATTTGCATCCCAAGATGGTGCGGCCAGTCGCTGTTGTGGTAGCTCTGCGGAGATTGTGTGTTTTATTTTAACTATCCATCATTGTTTATTTTTAATTTCTTTCTTGCTGCTAACACATCAGCGCTAACACTCTACGATCACAAAACACTTTTGAACTTAAAACTTTAGCGTAACCCAAGGCTGTTTAGACACTTTACTCACCATTCCAGCATGGCCAGCAGAGACAAGAATGAGCCGCAACAACAAACAATGGGAGCAGGGCTCCAGGAAAATGTCTGGAAAAAAATCAAGGTAAGTGAGGGGGGGGGGTAGATTTGGAATAGACTAAGAGCTCAAGCCTACCGCCCACCTCTGCCCAACATTCTTCTTGCTAATGTCCAGTCTCTGGAAAACATGATGGATGATCTCAGGGCGCGGATTAGATTCCAGTGGGACACAAAAAACTATAACATCTTTTGTCTGACGGAGACATAGCTGACTCCGCTGGCCAACCGAGTTTTTCTCTGTTTTCCGTGCGGATAGAACGGAAGCGTCCGGAAAATCTAAGGGTGGAAGGGTTTGCTTCATGACCACCAACAACTGGTGCAACCGTAAGGATATTAAAACGCTTTCTCATACCTGCTCGCCGGACCTGGAGCATCTGGCGATCTCATGCCGTCCATTCTACCTTCCCCGGGAGTTCAGTTCAGTCATCATAACAGCCGTCGACATACCACCGCATGCGGACACCGACACGGCACTATCGGTCCTACACGATGTGTTATGTCGGCATCAGAACAAGAATCCTGATGCGGTTATGCTGGGGCTGGGGATTTTAATAGGGCAAACCTCAAAAAAGTTATCCCTAACTTCTGCCAAAATATTACGTGTGTCACCAGGGGGGAAAGAACTTTGGACCACTGTTATACACCATTCAAGAAAGGATACAAGGTTGTTTCCCTCCTTTTAGAAAATCTGACCATGCCGCCATTTTCCTGCTGCCGGAGTATAAACAACGGATAGTACAAGAAGCGGCAGTGACGAGGGACGTAAAGCGGTGGTCTGACCATTCAGTGACGTCGACTGGAATATGTTCCACTCAGGTACCGGAGATATCAGTGAGTTTGCCGAAGCAGTCACTGACTTCATAGCAACAATAGCCGACAACATCGTCCCCCACGTTAAGGGCTAGCATCTTTCCGAATCAAAAATTCAAGGCAACTTCGGCCTGGCATCCAGCAACATGCATGACTACAAGGCAGAGTCCTACAGACTGCGAAGGGCGCTGATGGACGCAAAAAGGAGGTACAGGGATGGAATGGAGTCGCAGATGGAGCAGAGTGACAACAGACACCTTTGGCAGGGACTACAGACTATAACTAACCACCCCTCAACCGGGAGTGCCGGCACCTCCTTAGCTGATGACCTGAACTCTTTCTATGCACGATTTGAGGCGGGCAACAACAGCCCTAGCTCGCCGGCTAACAACAACATCATCAGCGCGCTGGTCAGCGAGGCTGGATTGAGGTACACCGCTGCGGGTAGCACACATTCTCGGTGTCCGAGCATGACATGAGGAGGGCTCTGACACGTGTGAACACAAGGAAAGCTGTAGGCCCAGATGGTATATCTGGGTGAGTTTAAAGTCTTGTGCTAATCAGCTAGCTCCAGTGTTCACTACAATCTTCAACCTCTCCCTGGCCAAGTCCGTGGTCCCTGCCTGCTCAAGAGATCCACTATTGTCCCAGTGTCTAAAAATGCCTCTCCAGCTTGCTTGAATGACTACCAACTGGTGGCCCTCACCTCAGATGTAATGCTTCGAGAGACTAATCAAGGACTACATCTGCGCCTTCCTCCCTCGCACCATGGATCCGCTGCAGTTCGCATACCGTCCAAACATATCCACGGATGATGCGGTCTCCCAGGTTTTGCACACCACTCTCACTCACCTTGACAGCTAGAAGGGGGGCTACGTGAAGCTGCTGTTCATTGATTTCAGTTCAGCTTTCAACACCATGGTCCCCACCAGACTTGCTGATAAGCTGCTGGAACTGGGACTGAACACTCCCCTGTGTGCCTGGGTCCTGGACTTTCTGACTGCCAGGCCCCAGGTGGTCAAGATGGGTAGACATTCCTCCAACCCCCTCACAGGATCCCCCCCAGGGTTGCATCCTCAGCCCCCCACTATACTCCCTGTACACACATGACTGTGTGGTCAGGTTCAGCTCCTCCATCATTAAGTTTGCTGATGACACAGTGGTGGTGGGCCTGATCTCTGATAACGATGAGAAGGCCTACCTGGAGGGGGTGTCTGACCTGGCACTCTGATGTCAGGACAACAGCCTCCTCTAGAATGTCACAAAAACTAAGGAACTGATTGTGGACTTCAGAAGGGTGCAAGGACGTTCATGCCACTGGGGATTATGCGACTACTGTAGATAGAGTGAGCAACTTTAAATACCTGAAACATCTCTCTCTGGTTTGGTAACAGTTCTGCCCAGGACAGGAAGGCTCAGCAGAGAGTAGTGTGTTCGGCCAAATGCACCACGGGAACTACACTCCCCCCCACCCCCCTCTTGCAGGACCTATAAACCAGGAGGTGCAGATCCAGAGCCAGCAAGATCATGAAGGACCCCAACCACCCCAACAACGGGCTGTTCCAGCTGCTACGGTCAAGCAAGCGCCTCCGCTGTCACACAGCAAAAACAGAGAGGATGAGACGGAGTTTCTTCCCACAAGCCATCAGGACTGTAAACTCTGATCTTACCAGGGCGTACATACTATTGTGTCTTATTTTTTAATGTAAATACGGTTTCTTTTCTGTTCCGTTTTGCACAATCCCGCAAGCATTGCCACTTTCATTTCACTGTACATCTTGCATGTGTATGTGACAAATAAAGTTGACTTGACAGTGTATCATTTTGTATCCATAGAACAGTTGTGTGTGTGTGTGTGTGTGTGTGTGTTGTAAGGTTGTTGGATAATATCAGTTTTCTTTTGGGATATCCTATCTCTGATTACAACCAGGTGCCAAGTTTTGTCCTCTTTTGTAGAGATAATGAAAGGCAACAAAGACCAATGTTGTGGTCTCTTTAGCAACAATAAACAGTCTATGTTGCTTCATCAAAATGTGTTGATGCACACTATCTTTTTAATGATTGTTTCAACTGAATAACTTTATATGATAAATGCTCTTTTTTTTACTCCTAAATCCGATTTTAATTTCAATTAATGAAACAAGGAGCACAGCTGCACATTTTGGTTTTCAGCAAAGTCTGGTGCAAATGTTACAAAATGTAGCCTTTTCCTATGTGGTTGCTTTCATGTTTGTAGATGAAAGAAAAATGACTGGTGAAAGTTGAATAACTGCAGTTCACTCTGGTTATTTCTAAAATCTTTACCATATTTACTGGTTGCAAAATCTTTAAATCTTCTAAGATTTTATGCAATTCTCCTCCTATCAAAATGAATGAATTGTAATGCAACAATGTTCCGAGTGATTTCAAAGATTTAGTATGAAATACACAATACTTGAATTGTGGGGGTGGAGAAACTTTACAGTAATTCTGTTTGTGGTGCATCATGCTTCAAGTTTAAATGGTTTAGGCGTTGCACAAATTGAACACCACTGAAAGGTGCTGGCCAAGAAAGAATTTCCATCTTGAGAGTCTGATCTGTATGTAACCAAATCCTAACTGAGGAGGTGATTATCTAACCCACTCCAAAGGCAGACTAGGATCAAATAGATAATGAATTACTGGCTTCTGTACCAAATGTTTTAAGATTATTTTTCTGTAACCAAAGACAATTAACTTAAAAAAACAAACTTTTTTAAATTGCAGATAATGTAACAATTACAAAAATCACACTCATTAGTACAAGCATAGCCTTAATTGTGTGGGAGTTATGCAATGAAAAATTAGGTCATTTGACTTTTATGTTTGCTATTCAAAACAGTTTAGATTTTCATTTAATGATACATCACTTTCTAAAACCAAAATAAATGGCAAAAATAAACTAACTCAAATGCACTTTTTCACTTTCAGAGCACGGGAAACGTCATTTCACTAGAAAAAGGCATAGTGGTTATTTGTATATCCACTGTTGTTTGTAGCCACTTTTAAAGGCTACTAAACAACAGAGTAAAAAGGAAAATTACATAATTTTATTATAACTTCATAATTTCTAATAAAACAGTATCTTTGAGATTGGCAGAACATGTAGAAAATGGTTAGTAAAACTTGTATAACTCAAGCAGGGAGGAAATGTTAAGCCCTTATAAAAATTCATCCAATCTGATCTAGTAACTGTACCTTAAACAGGATGTAAAGGACCTGTACACAGTTTTGGAAAAAAAATCAGAATAATTTTGAGGAAGAGGTTTGTGGCTATAATATGATGCTGGAGAGACTAAAGTTGCTCATTTTGCAGCAAAGAAGATTGAGCAAAGATTTATTAAGAGATATGGGGTTAGGACTAGGAGTCAGAGGCACCCTCAGGAGGGTCTTAAAGCTCTCCGTTTCTTCCTCGACTGCAGAACCAGTCAATTTCCATAACTTTTTTCTAGCCCCCACTCACTCATCTTTGCTATGGATGACCAGTCACTCCACACCTCCATCCCCCACCAGGAGGGTCTTAAAGTTCTCCATTTCTTCCTCAACCGTAGAACCAACCAATACTCACCTCCGCCTAGCACAGTTGGTCCTTACCCTCAACAACTTCTCCTTTGACTCCTCCCATTTCCTCCAAATCCAAGGCATAGCTATGGGCACATGTATGGGCCCCAGTTATGCCTGCCTCTTTGCAGGGTACGTTGAACAATCGTTGTTCCAGGCATACACTGGCCCAATCCCCGAACTCTACCTCCGCTACATTGACAACTGCATTGGTGCTACCTCCTGCACCCATGCAGAACTGTAATAGTCATGTGGCTAATTGCTTACAGTAGAATTGCCTGAATAATTGAGCACATGAATATATTATATTTTATGTGTGTACTCCTTCTCATGATAATCCTCTTTTCATTAGGCTTTGATTCTTGCTGTGTTTGAATCCCACGAGCACACCAATTTTGAAGATGTACAAGGGACCTGTGAGACCACATCTGGAGTATTGTGTGCAGTTTTGGTGTCCTAACTTGAGGAAGGACATCCTTGCTATTGAGGCAGTACAGCGTAGGTTCACGAGGTTAATCCACGGGATGGCAGGACTGCCATAGAAGGAAAGATTGAAAAGACTGCTTGTATTCACTGGAATTTAGAAGAATTGAGAGGGAATCTTATAGAAACGTATAAAATTATATAAGGACTGGACAAGCTAGATGCAGGGAAAATGTTCCCAATGTTGGCGAGTCCAGAATCAGGGGCCACAGTCTAAGAATAAAGGGGAGGCCATTTAAAACTGAAATGAGAAGAAACTTTTTCACCCAGAGAGTTGTGAATTTGTGGTATTCTCTGCCACCAAAGGCAGTAGAGGCGAATTCACTGCATGAATTTAAAAGAGAGTTAGATAGAACTCTAGGGGCTAGCGGAATAGAGGGATATGGGGAAAAGGCAGGCATGGATTACTGATTGTGGATGATCACAATGAATGCCGGTGCAGGCTTAAAGGGCCAAATGGCCTCCTGCACCTATTTTCTATGTTTCCTTTCAGTGAAACTGGGCTGTATCATTGGAGGTGATTCTTGAGAAGCGATTCTGACTGGGCTTCCAATTTTTCTGAATTTATAATGCTTAAGTCCATCAGATTGACTAAGTGTGCCGTGGTGTAAGCTGAAAATACATTAATTGGTTAATTTCAAGATTAGAAGGTTGTCAATTAATACTGCTCACTTTTTAATAATAAGTAAAATGGGATTTCAATGTTTGTTTCCACTACTGTTAATTCAGCTATGTTTAGATTGGAAAATATATCAGTGTTTTGAATTAGTGTTATTTAAATAAGCACAGGTGCTTTTGAGTAGTAAAAGGAGGAATTGTTTTCTTTTAAACTCAATTACTGAATTATGAATTGAGTTGACTGCCCTTGGTCGATAGGCCCAGTGCATATGGACAATCTGCAGCATCTTTCATTTGTACGTGGCAATTAAAACTTTAAAATATTCTAAGATATTTTCAGTCAACATTCAACATTTAGCTGACTCAATTTATAATTCAGCCATTGAATTTTTAAAGTAAGATTGGACACATGAGAGATTAGGCCAGATGATATAAAAACTGATCGTTGAGTGTTAAGAAGAAGCAAACTATCATCTTGTATATGAAACAGCAACTCATATTTCGCTTGGGCAGGTTACAGCCGAGTGGTATGATTATTGATTTCTCTAACTTCAAGTAACCTAGGCATTCCCTCACTCTCTCCATTCCTCCCCCACCCAAGTCGTGCCAGCTTCTCGTTTTCACCCAACATACAGCTAACATTGGCCTATTTCATTTATCATCGTTACTTTTTTGCATATCTTTCATTTATTGTTCTTTATCTCTCCACATCACCTTCTATAACTCTTGTTTCCCTTTCCCCTGACTAGTCTGAAGAAGGGTCTAGACCCGAAACGTCACCCATTTCTTCTCTCCAGAGATGCTGCCTGTCTTGCTGGGTTACTCCAGCTTTCTGTGTCTATGATTACTTTGTGAGTTTACTCACATTTTCACTCTTCCAAGTAATAGGTTATAGTGTTCCCCTACACCGCCTCTGTATTTCTCCCTTCCCTTCAGGTTCTTCTTAAGTGGTGGGGAAATGCCTTTAATTGGCCAGAAACTTTGGACTGCAGTCATGGCTGCAATGTACAATGTCTAACCTTCTGATAATATTGTCTTCTACCATCTGCCTCTCTTGCTCCTCAATTCACCCACCTGTACTGTTGAGCCATAATCGACTTCCTTAACTTCCCTGCAATCTTTTCATCTATACATGCAGCAGGTACCTCATCTTGGTTGGACAAAGCCATCTGATAAAAACCTCAGTTGCTGTGGACCTATAGGTCAAATCAAGTTCTCGGCTTCATTAACTTGGCTATCCTGTTCTTGCATTTAACACAAAAGATTTTGATTTGAAGTGAAAACTTAAAAATGGCACTCTTTTGCAGGTGAATCCACTTCTGGAAGCATTTGGGAATGCTCAGACAGTGATGAATGACAACAGTAGCAGATTTGGGAAATATATTCAGCTGAGATTTCACAGTACTGCAGGTAAAAAAAAAAATATCTTCTGCATGTAAACCCTCTTTCAGGGGCCGAGGTGGTGAATTTTTATTTCCACTTCTGTAAAATCATAGATGTTAAATGCTGAGATCTACGACATTCTGTTTGTGCATTCACTAGGTTGCAAAATGTTGTAAACTACTAACAATTATTTATCTAAATGAAGGCTGTTTTAAGCAGAATGTTCGCTAGCTAAGCCTTGAGGCCTTTCTCCAATTCCTGCTTTAAAACTCTTTAGTGCTGCAACTTAAATGAACAAATTATCCACAACCTCTAAATGTTTGCCTCTTTTAATCTATTCTCTTGTTGCATCATAAATGCAAACCTAGATTTTCCAGAATGAACTGCATTTTATTTAGATACTCTCCCTCATTGAAAATGTTGTTATATTTACTTTTTCTTCCATCTCACTTTTTTCCTCTCTTCCTCTCTTCCTCACATTCCGTTTTACACATTTAACTTTAATTTTCTAAAATACCCTGCAATATTTAATTGTTTGGCTCCTTGAAGTGGGCTTTCCTACCCCACGCAATCTGATGGACAGGATGGTGGTTATTTTTTGGGGAGGGAGATCATGGTCACAATTGAGGATAGAAACATAGAAAATAGGTGCAGGAGCAGGCCATTCGGCCCTTCAAGCCATCATCGCCACTCAATATGATCATGGCTTATTATCCAAAATCCTGCTTTCTCCCCATATCCCTTGATTCCGTTAACACTAAGAGCTATATCGAACTTTCTCTTGAAAACATCCAGTGAATTGACCTCCACTGCCTTCTGTGTCAGAGAATTCCACAGATTCACAACTCTCTGGGTGAAAAGGTTTTTCCTCATCTCAGTCCTAAATTGCCTACCCCTTATTCTTAAACTGTGACCCCTGGTTCTGGGCTCCCCCAACATCGGGGATTTTTTTCCTGCATCTAGTCTGTACAATCCCTTAAAAATGTTATATATTTCTATTAGATTGCCTCTCATCCTTCTAAATTCCAGTGAATATAAGCCCAGTCGGTCCATTCTTTCATCGTATATCACGAAGTGGCTCAAATCAATTGGGTGGGGAAGGTGCAGACTTGGTTTAAAATTGCTGGGATTGGATGAACCGTTCTTGCCTCTCAAGCAGTTCTGTGAAGGAAGTCACCACTGGATTCGTCTTTTCCGCCCTGTTTTCAGGTTTCAGTTTTCATTGTCTAAAAATAGGATAACTTAAATTGAGAGCGGGGTCGCGTTGTAATTCATAACTGGCAAACCCACTTCCTGAAAACATTTATTTGCCCTTCCTCCCACTAATTGCCATTGAAACCGGAGTTGACATGTTTAAGGCCAGTTCACTTTAGGATCCAGATGTATCGTGCTTTTACTTTGCGCTTTCTCCAACTCTGCCCTCTGTTTCTGAAACTGCTGTTTGCTCAACCAGACTAACATACATACTTAAACAACAGAATGTTATCAGCTGTGTGGTGTCATTGTTTACAACGTGTGATTGCTGCATGGAAGTCACGTTTGAGGCCCAACACATATTGAGAGCTTGCTGGATCATTTCAGAGAGCAGTTAAGAGTCAATCACATGAGCAGGTATGGAGTTGCATATAGGCTAAATAGTTTACGGAAGCCACAATTTTTCCTGTGGGACATTAGTGAATCAATGGGATTACTGTCAACATTAGAGTCATAGAACTGCCCAGCATGGGAAAATATTATTTTGTTCACCTTTGTTCAAGTGAGTCTGTTAGACGTCTCATTTGCACGCCTTTAGCCCACAAACCTCTCAACCCTTCCTTTCCATGTACCTGCCTAAACACCTTTTAAAAGTTATAATTATATTCACCTCTGGTAGCTCATCACAGTTACAGACTACCCTCTGAGTGCAAAGGTTGCTCTTGCGATCTCTCTTAAATCTCTCCCCTCTCACAAGTCTATGCTTTCTAATCCTCTACCTTGGGGGAAAAGATTGTGAGCTTTCACTTTATCCATGCCCTCATGATATTGGACACCTCAACAAGGTCATGCCTCAGCCTCCAAAACCCAAAGAAAAACATTCCAGCCCATCCAACCTCTCCCTGTAACTCAAGCCTGCAACCAGGAAGCGTGCTGGTGAATCTTTTCTGCACCTTTTCCAACTTAATGACATCATTTCTATAACTGGATGATCAGAATTATCAGAATCCTGAAGTGTATTATTGATAACTATCATTTCATTCCAACTATTTTGTCTATTTAATTATTTTAATTTAAAATCCTCGTAATGATGGTGGGATCCTAACTTGTAAATCTGGATCACTATTTTGGTCCAGTAATTCATAGACATCCTCCCTTTGTGGCAATGGTGGGGAACACCTCCATCCAAGGCCACAAGAAATGTTTGCGAATTGTGGACAAAGCTAAGACCAGCACACAAACCAACCTCCCTTCTATTGACTCCATTTATACCTTGTGCTGCCAGCAGCATAATCAAGGACGAGTTGCACCCTGGCCATTCCCTCTTCTCCCTTCACCAGTCAGGCAAAAGGTATAGAAGTGTGAAACCACACACCACCAGATCCATGGACAGTTTCTTCCCAGCTGTTATCGGGCAACTGAATTATCCCACCGCAACCAAAGAGCAATGCTGAACTACTATCTACCTTCTTGGTGACCCTCGGACTATCTTTGATCGGAATTTGCTGGTTTTACCTTGCACTAAACGTATTCCCTTATCATGTAATCATACATTGTAATTGGATCGTGTATTGTCTTTCTGCTGACTGTTTGACTCGCAACAAAAGCTTTTCACTGTCCCTCAGAGGCCCACTCCCCAGACATCAGTCTGAAAAAGGGTCTCAACCCGAAACGTCACACAGTCCTCTCCAGAGATGCTGCCTGTCCCGCTGAGTTACTCCAGCCTTTTGTACGAACCCCAAATACATCAATTGATTGGATGCTTCAGTGATGGTGGTGGAGCTGAATGATGATTTTCATCTTTTAAGAGGGTGGTACCCAGGATATGCTAACTAATGGAATTCTTCAGGGCTTTCTGGGATGTACAGGAGGAAAGCCTGGTGACTGGAGAAGTATGTCAAGGGGATACAGGGAAGTCATCATCTTACAGCCTAAGAAGGCAGGTCTCTGCTCGTTAAGAAAAAGGCACCCAATCTCTGTCCTCAGTCTGAAGAAGGGTCTTGACCTGAAACGTCACCTATTCCTTTTCTCCAGAGAAGCTGCCTGACCCACTCCAGCATTTTGTGTCTATCTCCCTCCTCGGTACAATTTACAAGATCTTTGCCTGGGCTATATCCAACCACATGCATTCTATGCTGGTTGACAATGCACCCTGACCAGTTTATACTCAGTCCAAGGCAAGCCCATTGAGGAGAGCATACATTCTGGAGAGGACATTTGACAGGATTGATCTTGCACACTGTTTGGGAATGTGTACGCATACTGACTTGTACCTTATCGTGTAGCCTGGTTCTTATATTTCTACATTGCTTCAGATAATCTGGTGAATGGTAGCTTTTGTTTTGGGAGAGTTGACAGTCAATGCTTGTGGTGTCTATTGTCTTGCTGGGGGCCTACAGGATGGGTGAATGTCACTGGGTTTGGAGTGTATCCAGCATAGTCAGCATTGTGTTTTAAGCCCAAATTATGTGAGCATTCTAAAACGTAAATGCAAAGGCTCTATGGGAGGAACATAATTTGGAGTCCTGCCATTAATGCAAGTTAGTTAGAAGTTGTGTTTAAAGCCCTATGAGAGCTATTTAAAGTTTATTTTTGGATGTTAAACCTTGTGTTACTGCCAAGATGGAATAACACTATTTATTGCAAAAATGTTGACGATCTTGTGAATAAAGTATATTTTCAAATTTAAATGAAAATTCGGAGAGGAGGTTTACTTACAGCAGGGCCCATTTCCCTTTTATAATTGCTTGAATATCTTCAAGTACATGGCATAGCAGCAGTGATTTTCCAAACTCCTCCTGTTGAGGTGTCCTAACAGCTGTTTGTATATTAGCATCTGTGGTTCCTAGTCTCTATACTGCTCTCTTCCAGCATTGCCTTTCTACTATGCAGAAAGAGCTAAAATGGCTGTTATTTTCAACCCTAACTGCGTGACATGCTATTCAACCAAACCCACACCTGTACAACCACACGACCACTTCCCCTATATTCACAGCCTGCTTTTACGCCAGATTTCTTCACTGACTTCCAAGCTAAATTCTCTGCACATCTTATTCGAACCATCTCCCTACATCCTACGTCATATTTAAGTCTGGACATCCTTCTGAACTACAATCTATATCAGCTTTGTGATTGCTAAAGCAAAATAATTCTCTCCAATCTGGAACCCTCTTTTAGAACTTTTTTTAAACTCTTTTTGCAACCTCTCCTCTGCTATTTTTGTTAATACCTTCGAATTGAATTAGGCACCAACAATTATTTCAGATTTGCTCCAATGGATATCACATCAAATGTGAAACAGTTGCTTCTGTGCATATTTGGCCTCTCAGGCTTGACTTCCACTTACATTGTGGAAGAAGTCCGTGCCTTGAATGTGCAAGAGCAATCTACTTATCTCATTCTCTTGCTGTCTCCTGTTATCTCAGCAAAACCTTCTATTTCAAGTATTTATTCAGTTCCTCATTGAGCACCTCGATTAAATCTGCCTGAACTTCCTCTCCAACAGCGCATTTCAGAGAACAACTGCTCCATACATAAGAGACATATTTTTTTCATTTACTATTTTGCTAATTACCTTCATTGAGATTGGTATTGAGTGAAAACATTGTAGAAATTGGTTATGGGGCAGAAAGCAAGTGAGAATAAACAGATCTCTCAAGGGTGAAAGGCTGTACTTACAGGGGTACCACAGGATTCTGAGCTTGTGCCCAACTTTCCACAATCAATATTGATGATTTGGCTGAGGAACCAAATGTTTTATTTCCAAATTTAATCTAGGTGGGATTGTGAGTCAAATAAAGATTGTAACAAAGCTTTAAAGTAAATGGCCAAGTTAAGGGAGTGGGCAAAAATGGGGAACATTACTTAAGGTGGCAAGTGAGATCTTGATCTTTATCATGGAAGGATATGAGAGAACAGGATTTAGGATGTCTTATTACACCGAGGCTGCACCTTGAATATTGCCTGTAGCTTTGATCTTGCCTAAGAGATTGCTGTAGAGGGAGTGCAGTGAAGAATCCCTAAACTGGATTCTAGGATGGTGGGTCTACTGTTTGAATGGCTCCTTCTCTTGTAACTATTATCCCTTATTCAAGACTCTCCCATTAGTAAAACAGTGTCAATGTCAATCCTATCATGCCCCTTTGAGATCTTGTCTGTCACAATAAGGTCACCCCTCATTGTTTTGAACTCCAAAGAGTGTAGACTGAATCTGTCTAGCCTCTCTTTTTAAGACAATCTTTTTGCTTGCAGAATTTCCCTGGTAAATCTCCTTGTGGTTGCCTTCAATGCTTTCTTTCTTAAATATGTTTTCTTAAGTAAAAGGAATAAATCTGTCTGCTGTACATTAGGTGTGGCTCAACCACACATTGTATAACTGTAACCAAATCTATCTGTTTTTAAACTTCAAATCTTTTTCAATAAAGGCCAAAATATAACTTGCCTTCATGTCTGCTTGTTAAACCCAAGGGCTGACATTTTGTGATTCATGCACTAGAACGCCTAAATCCCTCTGTACTTCTGTACGATCCATGGGCCGAAACATCACCTATCCTTCTCCAGAGATGCTGCCCGACCCACTAGGTTACTCCAGTAAGGGAAACTGATACAATTTCCGTATCATTATTCCAATATGAGATATGTTTATATGGGAGTTTTATATGTACAATTATTGTACACAGTTGAAACCTGAACACAATCTAACTCCAGTACTTTGTTCCCCGAGTACTTCGCTAATTTGCATTCCCTCTCCATTTAGATAACCAGTGTGAGGGCAAGGATTATTCCCACCTCGTGCTAGAAAACATTATAAATTGGTGTCCTTTTAGGATCTCTGAAAATGTACTAATAGCAGTTGCATATTGCTTAGTTTAAGTCAGGTGAACAATACACTCTGTCTTTGTACACTTGAATTTCCTGTTTTCACTTCTGCAAATCTGCTCGTGTGCTTCGAGCTTGAGGATCTAAGATAATTCTCTATTAAGTTAATGGGCACCCCGTTCAGCAGAAGGAAGCATTTCAGCAAATTGGTCCATCGATTGCCTTATCTGGCACAATGATACATTCTGAAAGTGTTTCTGAAAGAAGGAACACCGTTTTACAAGGAACACCTTTTAAGGAAACCTGAACACAATCTAACATGAAGCTGTATTTTGTTACAATTCATTTAACAATGTCTATTAAGTATATACCTCTTAGTACATTTTTTTTTTCTCAATGTAATAATTGTACATATAAAACTCCCATATAAACATATCTCATATTGGAATAATAATACGGAAATTGTATCAGTTTCCCTTATGTCCTTCCCACTTACTTGTGTAGCTATTATAATTGTTATTGCATTTCAGTTGAGGTATCCTCCAAGAGTCAGTATATAAGTAATGAGGTATATGTGGATGGTTAAGGGGTAGCAACTATATGCTCCCAAAGACAAAGTTATGATAGCCATCTGAATGATTCCATCCACTGAATTGGTAAGTCAATGTAACTTGTGTGAATTGATACTTTTATCCAGTAAAAGGTGCAAAAATCAACGAATATCTACTGGAGAAGTCCCGAGTTGTGCATCAGGATGAAGGCGAGAAAAACTTCCATATTTTCTACTATATGTTTGCTGGAATATCTGCTGCTGACCAGGAGGTCTATGGACTTTTGGAACCCAAGTTCTACAGGTAATGCTTTATTTACAAGCTAATTGCATACATTTATCCTTGTTGTCAAGTCAAAGAAAATTATTTTAATGAAAAACTCAAAAGGAAAATGCTGTGTAATGTACCAATTTTTACATGTTATAGTGACACCAGGTGTTAACAACCAAACTTAATTGGAGGTCAAATCTACAAGCTTTACAATGCTGCACATCCATTTGAAAGGGCACTGAAGAGCCATGTCATGGCTCACTGAAGAAAATTGTATAACAGGTTATTGGACAGAACTTGCATGCTTGATTATGTAAGTGATGGCTTGCATAAAGCAATGGTAATAAATCTGCTTACTGCAGGAACATGGATTTTAGTAAAGCATTTGACAAGGACTCTCATGGTATGGCAGGCTGATCCTGGTGATTAAAGCACATGGGATCCACAGAAACTCGGTAGATTGTATTCAAAATTGGAAGACAGAAGGTAATGGTGGAGCATCATTATCGTGACTGAAGGTTTGTGACTGGTAGTTCTGCAGGGATAAATGCTGGACCCTTGTGGTATAAAAGATTTGTATAAAAAATATACATTATTAGTAAGTTTGATTTGTTAGGCCAAAAAAAAATTAGGCAGTAAGTTTGCAGATGGCCTAAAAATTGACGAGGTTGTGGAAATGAAAGAAAGTTATCAAACGATGCAATAGGATATCGATCAGTTCGAAAATAATGGAGCAATGGCAGATTCGTTTTAGTTGAGGTGTTGCACTTTGTGAGGTCAAATGTAAGTGTGAATCATACAGTAAATGGCAAGACATAAAGGGCGTCATTTGCGCATCATTTATGCAACATCATTTACGTGTTACGACGCGTGCATTACGCGCGTATGGTGGCGTAGGCAGTGATGCGCAGTAGCACGCGGCGCCCCAGGATTTTGGGATTCACAAAATCTTCACGTGCCACCTGCCTGGCGTGCAAATGACGCCCAAGTTGAACAGGCCCTTAAGGGAGCATTGGCATGCAGAAGAAACTTGGGATACAAGCTATTAACTCTCTGAAAATAGTCATGCACGCAGATGAGGGGTATGACTTGCCTGCATTTATTGGCCAGTACATTGATAATTACAAATTTGGAAGCCATTTTGCAGCAATATTAAACTTTTGTTAGGAGTTTGGAGTATTGTTTGTAGTTCTGGTTACTCTATTACAGGAAGGATCGTGGCTTTGGTAAGGGTGTTGAAGAGGTTCACATTTTCGTGAATCAGAGAACTATAAGGAGGTGTTGAATAAATATTGTTTTCTCCGGAGCATCAGAGGCTGAGGGATGACCTGATTGAAAGCTTCTTTTTCCCAGAGTGGTAATACCAAATATTAGAGGGCATAGATTTAAGGTGAGAGGATAACGGAGATTAAACTTGCAAGGCTAGATTTTGTTTTTGTTTTTTTTTTCCTGTCTGAATCTTCTCCATTGCCAGAATGAGGGCACACACAAACTAGAGGAACAGCACTTCATATTCTGCTTGGGTAGCTTACAACCCGATGGTATGAACATTGAATTCTCCAACTTTCGGTAAACTCTAACAACCCCCCCTCCCCCGTAACACAGCTGGAATCGCACTTATTTATTCCCTCTCCTCCTGCATTCCTTCCTCTGGCTTCACAATTTGCAACTCTTCAATCATCTTCATCAATGGAGTTTGCCGCACATTTCCAAAGACATGGAGGGTTGTAGGTTAATTGGCCTCTGTAAATTGTCCCTAGTGTGTAGGATAGAACTAGTGTATGGTTGATTGTTCGTCAGCGTGGGCTCAGTGGACCATAAGGCCTGGTTCCACACTGTATCTTTAAACAAAAAAAAAGCACTGTTTCACACATTCTGTTGTAATCTCTGGCCTTTGTTCCAACCATCTGCCGAACTCCGTTTGCCTGTGTCCACCTATTACCTGCCACACTTTACCATGCCTCTCCTCTCTTCCAGCTTCCTTTACCCCCCCCCCCCCCCCCCCCTCCCCCAATCAGCATGATGAAGGGAGTTTTCCTGAAATGTCAAGTATTCATGCTCTTCGGAGATGCTGCCTGACCTGCTGAGTTACTCCTGCACTTTGTGTCCTTGTTTTTACTTATCCTTAACAGATGTATTCTTGTATTCTCTAAATTATTTAAAATGTGTTTATGTCTTTGGATTGAATGCTTCTATGCTTGACACACAAATCCATGTGCATAAATATTCAAATACTTGATACCTGCTGGTTTCTAAAGATTTGTTTCCCCTATTGTGTATCAGCACTGCAGCAATATAGGATGTGAAATAAGCTTCCTGATGTCTGCTTTATTTTATTTGCTTCCAATTTTCCAGAGCTTGTTACTGTTACTTGTTCTTTATTCTCATTGCTATAAACCGCACGATCCTTTCAATTAAAGATTAAACACTGAAAGGTTTCAACCCCAGTGTGACTAGTGTAATACGAGATTTGGATAATCAGATGTGACACTGCAACCCAATCTTTTGTAGGTACCTAAATCACAAATATGGTTCTGATGAAATCATCCAACAATGGAATAAGAAATACCATGAAGTGTGCAATGCATTGGACATGGTTGGGTTTCTTGAGCAGGTAAATCAGCTATATTTCCACAAATGTTAATACTTATTTTTAATTGAAAATATAAATATCTTAGGGATCAGTATATTTAGTTGTATCCAATTGTGGTGCTCTTTGCTGTAAATAATTTCTTGATGTTTTCATTGTTGATCTTTTATTTTACAATAATTTGTAATCAATTTGTAACATTTTAAGAATTAAACGAACATCTCATTTCTTCTCTCTGAAAAGAAGCTTACCCTCTTATTTTACTTTGCTGCCTGTTTAGACAGTATATTGATTTCTATTGCTTAATAGGTTATTTTGCATGCCTTAGCGCTCCATGGTATACTTTACATAATTTACTTTAGTTTATTATCATGTGTACCGATGTTCAATGAAAAGCTTTTGTTGATATTGGAAGCTTATTTGTTCCTATTTTGGCCAGCTTGAAAATGACGCTTTGTTTGTCTATGCATTAAAGTTGTCAAGTTTGTACACATTATTCTCATTCCTACATTGTATTGGAGGGGATGTTTTTGGTTGGGCGTAATGAGGGCTAGGCTCTCGATTGGGGAGTGGAGAACACCAATTAGTCTGCTGTCACCTTTTTGTTTTTCCACAACTTTCCAAAGCAATAACTTGACCTTGGAGTTGCAGTTTATTTATTGAACATAAAAATACAAGTAGGAACAGGAGCACACCACTTGGCCCATCGTGCCTGCTCTGTCAGTCAGTAAGATCATGGCTGTATTTGTATTGTAGCCCCCCATGTTCCTGCACTAAGCCTAAATAAGAGCATAGGCATATGATTAAGGACGTCATTAAATTGGAAAGGGTGCAAAAGAGATTCATCAGGATGTTATCTGGGCTTGTGACATAGAGAGAGATTGGATAGGCTGGGACTTTCTTCTTTGGAGCGTAGGGGGCTGAGGGGTGATTTTATTGAGATGTACAAAATCACGAGGGGCATGCATAAAGTGAATACTCATTGTTTTTTCGCACGTAGAAGGTTCAAAAATTGGAGGGCTCTCATGGAGGGGAGAGGGGAGAGATTTAAGAGGGACCTCTGGGAAATTTTTCACTGATGCTAGTTGAGTTGGGTACTCTGGAATTAGTTTTGCAGAGGAAGCTGTTGAAGCAGATACACTACAACTTTAGACAGATACATGGATAGGAAGGGTTTCAATGGTTATGGAACTAGCCCAATGGTCAGCATAGAAGAGGTGGGCCAAAAGGCTGTTTCCATGCAAATTCCCCATAACCCTCAGTTCCCTGATATATCAAAAATGTATCCAATGCATTGTTTGCCTTCATTTGTAGGAGCTGGTTGACATGATGACAATACTAGCAGGAATCCTGTCACTGGGCAATATCCTTTTCGAGCCTCAAGACACTGGAATTCTTAAAGTGACGGATCAATCAAAGGGATGGCTGAAAGCTGCTGCAGTATGTATATACTTTTAATATGTAGTTCAAATAAACTAAAGTAGCTGAAGGCATGTGAAGTAATCATTGCTGAATACAAGAGTGTTTTTTGTTTTGTTTCTATAGGTACACTTTATACTTATATAATAATGGCTGCAATTTATTTCAGAAAATGGTCATATACGCTTCCAGTATTGAAATCTTGTACCATTGTTCGATGTACCTTATAAATACATTGAGACTCAGAAAATGTATGTCCAAAAATATAATGGGTTTTTTGCAAGGCAGAGAATTTCATCTACAGGAATGTTGATGTTTTAAATGGGCTTTCTTCCTGTCTCTCCTGTCTAATCATTATCACAATATAAACACACATGAATGCTGAGGAAATGTTATGTTCTTGCATAAAGTACCACTTTGCTGCCCATTTTATTTTTAGAAAATGTCAGTGAGACATTATGAACTCATTAGTATGCACACTTAAGGGCCTGTCCCACTTGGCCGTCATTTACGTGACAGGCCGGTAGTGACTGACGCGCGACGGTCGCGCGCATCATCATGCATCCGCACAGCGTCTGGAGCGCGTGATGTCATTTGAAGATAGACACAAAATGCAGGAGTAGAACTCAGTGGGACCGGCAGCATCTCTGGAGAGAAGGAATGGATGATGTTTTGGGTCGAGAGACTTCTTCAGTTTGATGAAGGATCTCGACCCGAAACGTCACCCATTGCTTCTCTCCAGAGATGCTGCCGGTCCCGCTGATTTACTCCAGCATTTTGTGTCTATCTCCAATCATCTTGGCCCCGCTCTGGGAGTAGGAGTGGGGGTGGATTCGGATCCGCATCGGCCGTGAGCCCCAGGCCGAGCTCGGCGATCGTTTGCCGGCTTCTGCTGCTGTTGGGGGTGAGACGTTGCGCTGCGCCAGGGTCTTGGGCCTGTCCCACTTTGGCCGTCAGTTACGCGACAGGCCGGTGGCATGCGAAGATTTTGTGCAGAACGAAGTCCACACTCCTCCACGCCACTCCACAGTCCTCCACACCACTCCATGCACCCGTCCTGCACTACTCACGCGCAACCCACACGCTACCCACACGCTAGCAGGTCGCGTAAATGGCGCGCGAATGACGTCCAAGTGGGACAGGCCCTTTAATGAACAATATAACTTGCTGTAGAAACAAGAAGAAGGCACAAAGTGCTGAGTTACTCCAGCACTTTGTGTCTTCTAAGGAAACTTCCTGTTGAGTGTTATCTAGTATTTTCTACATTTTTCATGTTTCCAGCATCTGCATGGTTTTTAAAGTAGACCTAGTCTGGGAAACAAATTTTGGAGCCTTCCTGGTCTCCTTCCAGATTTTGTTGTTAAATTTATTTTTGAAGGTTTGTGTCTGGATTTTAGCTTAAAGAAGTGTATGCGCCGGACTTTCTTGAATTCTATGCCAATTTCAACAAATTATCTCTTGGTTCAATAAATTTTAAGCATGAGTTTGATTCACTGTGGGAGGGAGGGAGGGGAGTGGGGCTAGGAATGCACGTTTCCGCATTTGCTGATTGGTGCCATTATGGCATTTGACCCGACTGCTTCTGTTCAACTGCAGAATTCTAATTTGATTGAAAACGACACAGTGTGTCGTCTGTCCTCAAATTTGTGCAGATGCATATCGCACACTGGTCTGCAGAGATATTCTATATGCTGGCCAGAAATTGGTCAAGCAATGTCTGTGGCTCTATGCTGAGTTTATCTCTGCAGCACATATTGAGAGTTTCCTGAACATCTCTGACTGAGGTTTTGATTACTCCATTTGCTGCTTGGTAACACGGAAGAAAGAGATTATGTTTGGTTCCATTCAGTTCCATTAAAATTCAGAGTATATTTAAATTTTAGGCCAAAGTCTGTAGCAACCTCTTCAAATAAGCTATGACATGCACATATAGACCTCCAATATTTCTGTCATACGTTTAATGGGGAGTAAATGAGACAATGCATTTCAATTCACTTGGTGTGATACCTGATCAATATCAGGAAATTGCCACTGTTTCTTCACAAAAGATTACCGGCTAGAATCTTTCCTCTCGAGCTCTTCTCGCATGACATGTTGTGAAGCCTGTAACAGTTTTGTTTCCATGCTGTGCACAGATCGATTTATGTCTATCCACTGAATGCTATTTCATAGACATCTTTGTCATTTGGCATTTTTGAGTCCTGACTGTGACTTCAGATGCTGCGATAGGAAAGTGATCTTTGACTGCACTTAATATATAAATAAAATTTTTACTTCAAGTATCAGAGTACAGATGTTTAAGTGGCAACAGGGCATATGTACATAGCGGGGCCCTGTCGTAATGATGGTTTGGATAATGGAAATCAGCCCCAACAGGATTAACAAATCGCTACCAAAAAGTTTGAGATGCAGAAGAAATGAACTCTTTCATTGAATACGTTTTTTTTTAACAATGTATGTAGTCGGTCAGCTAACAGCCGAAGGCAATGTTAGAGGTATACTTTAGAAACTGACAAGACAGTCACTTCTATTGATACTTGTACAATGAAAAAAATAATCAAACAGTATAACAAACAATACCAGTTAATTAGTACAAGAATCCTTTCTCATCTGCCTACAATACACTCACAGAATTCCCTTGCCTTCAGATTGCGCACTTGTAGGAGTATTACGGTTGAGAGAAAAACTTCCCATAAGAACTCGTCTCCACTTGTAACACAGGCTTCAATAGGTGGGAAAAATAGATTTGTGTTACTGAAAATTTTGATACAAATAGTTTACAAGAAACACAATCCCTCCCTAACTCGGGAGCATTGTACTCGCAATGCACAAAATAGGAGTAAAATAGGCTTTTGAGTGCATGTTGACTCCTAGCAAAGCAATCGCTCACCTGAGCTTCACTTTCCCCCTTTTTATTGCCCTGTAATATTCTCTTTCACATGCCTGTCGTTTCCCATTTTGATTCTGTTTTATTCTGCCATATGCAGCTCGTGTAGTGGCAGATTTTTATATCGTTCAAGAGATTATTCCCTCTAACCGCTAAGTGGACTGCATGATTAAGGAGAATGTCGTTATATGCATGTGAGCTTTCCGTCAGAGACCGTCAGAGCTTCTTCACAGATAAATCTTCATAACACAGTTTATTGATTAAAAGATTATTTATTATTGATGAAAAACAATAAGGTACATCCAAACTTCTTCCGACTCGTACACTATAATCTTCATCAAACTGCAGCTTATCGCTTTGAAGGTTAGAAAACTCCTCGTGTCTCCGTTACGCGTCGCATGGTCATAGGGTATGCCTTCCATATGCTGGTCCAAAACTAAACTAAAAACTAAGCTTCTGTGCAAGAAACTTGGCTCCAAACATGCCCCAGAATATGTCATAAATCCCACCCTACAATATAATGGGCAGTCTAAAATTTAAAGACACATGCCTTCATTAATGACACACAAAACAAGCCAAATGGCCACTACAGCACACATTAAGGGGTAATCTTCAGAGGCTAATTAACCTACCTGCCTGTTTTTGGATTACCTAAGGAAACTAGTACAGTTGCAAAGAGAACATGCAAATTCCACACTAACAACACCCGAGGTCAGAATTGAACCTGAGTTGCTGGAGCTGTGCAGCAACATCACTGTGCTGGCTCATTTGCATTGGCCTAGGGACTCCCATGCTACACAGCTATATTGCATTAGCAGGATTTCTCATCCTCTATGCTGCATAGTACATGTTCCTGATTTGGAACCAAATGTCATGAGTTGCGACTAAAGGGTCTGCCAAGTAAAGATTGATGGGATTCCTTGAATGCAAACTTGGAACTATTCCAAGTGTTACGATTTCAAATGTAAATAATGAAACTCATCAAGTGTGAGAATGACACCATCACCAACTTGCACATAATATTTCCATAAATAAGATGAGTTTCAGTTGCTAATCTTCCTTTGCATTCATCAGGTACACTTTGTTCCTCTTTGCTCCATATAAATTTCACAATTCAAACGATGATGCAAAGGTGTGAGCATAATTGTAAGAACTAGACAAAACTGCGCACTATACAGCACCATTCCACACACCTAGTACCTGCCTGAAGGCTTGGCGATCGTTTCGCCGAACACCTCCGCTCGGTCCGCAAAAACCAACCCGACCTCCCGGTCGCTCAGCACTTCAACTCCCCCTCCCATTCCGTATCCGACCTCTCGGTCCTGGGCCTCCTCCATGGCCAGAGTGAGCAACACCGCAAGTTGGAGGAACAGCACCTCATATTCCGCTTGGGGAGTCTGCATCCTCTGGGCTTGAACATTGAATTTTCTCAATTCTGTTAACCCCTGCTGTCTCCTCCCCCTCCCACCTCTCCCTCAGCCCTCGGGCCCTGGCATTCCCTCTATCTCTATCTCCCTCCCCCACCCTAGTCGCACTAGCTTCTCATTTTCACACCACAAACAGCTTACAATGGCTTGTTCCCTTTATCATCGATACTTTTTTGCATATCTTTCACTCATTGTTCTTTATCTCTCCACATCACCGTCTATATCTCTCGTTTCCCTGATCCCTGACCAGTCTGAAGAAGGGTCTCGACCCGAAACGTCGCCTATCTCCTTCGCTCCTTAGATGCTGCTGCACCCGCTGAGTTTCTCCAGCTTTTTGTGTAACCCTTGATTCTCCAGCATCTGCAGTTTCTTCGTTAACACCTGCCTGAACAACCTCTTTGCCCATGTTTGGAGGCTTTAGTGCTTCGGTGACAGTCATTATCCATCTCCTTCTTGTCTTAGGGAGCAATCTTCAAACTAAGGTACTTGGGAGAACTACCACCTGTTGTAACAATACACACTTGCTTCACTCTACCTTTAGTTTGTGCTCATGTAATCTGAATGTTTCCTTCAAATTCAAAAGTTTTCTTCTTGTATACACATAATGGACTTCATTGTCAAATAATAGACTAATTTGATTACACAGGCAATGATGCATCCTGTGCAAGATTATCCATCAATATCTGGAAAATGTGGGTGTAGGCATGACTCCACAGGGTAATTTTGTTACGATTAGAGCTCTGTGTTTTAGTTGAGAGCTGTTGACTATCTTTTTTAGCATTCAAATGTGCTTGACATGGGAGAGGTCCAGAATCATTTACAACCTGCTCATTTTGTATTTAAATCTTGAAACCGGTACCGGAAACTGTTCTGAAAATGTGCTTGATGGTTCAGCATGACTTTGTGCAATTGTCCGGAGATATGTTCTGTGTAGGAAGAAACTGCAGATGCTGGTTTACACCAAAGATAGTCACAAAATGCTGGTGCAACTCAGCATGACAGGCAGCCATACTGGAGAGAAGGAATGGGTGAAGTTTCAAGTGCAACATTTGGCATACAATTTCTATAGACTTGGCAGTTTACTGCAAATGACCAAGTTTACATAACAGTTTCTCTATCTCCTTCCTTGACTCTCGTGTTTTGATAGTTATTGTCTAGAGAAATGCACAGAAATGAACAAAATAACAACATGTTATTGATACATTTGGTGCACTGCACTTATATTTGCTCTTCCCTGACACCATGGTAAAGAGAAAAGAGGTCAGATATATGCAACAAACATTCAGTAAACTTGATTGCACCAGATATGCATTTATTTTAACTTCCTATTGGACACAACCCTTGAAGCTTTTGTGTTTAAGCACTGATATTATTTTGGTTGATAAGTTGTTATTGCAGTATTTATGTAGTAAAATAACCTATTATTCTCCATGACACTAACCAAATTGCACTTGTATGAACTTCTGGCTTGGTAAAATATTTTCAGGCGTTTCACAAAGGCATGATCAAAATTTGACATAAACTGTATGAGATTGAATGGTTACTGTAAGTTTGGTCTGAGCAATGAGACTTGGGGAGTGCTGTAATGGAGATGGTTAAAGAGGGGGAGAAATTCAGGGAGGGGATGTGAATCTGATCTTCGAGTGATAGTTAGGAATGTCAGAGATAAGCTGGAAGCTACCAGGAAGAACACCCAGGACATGGTCAGTCAGAAACATGCGTGTCAATGTCATGATAATAAATTGAAATCTTCAGGAGGCCAAGCAGCATCTATGGCGAGTAGATGAAATCATTTTCAGTTACAGGTTGAAGGAATGGAGGCAGTGCAGCTTAGGTTCACTAGATTGATCCCTAGGATGGCAGGACTGTCGTATGAGGAAAGATTGAAAAGACTAGGCTTGTATTCACTTGAGTTTAGAAGGATGAGGGGGGATCTTATAGAAACATATAAAATTATAAAAGGACTGGACAAGCTAGATGCAGGAAAGATGTTCCTAATGTTTGGTGAATCCAGAATTCACTCAAGAGGGCCACAGTCTTAGAATAAAGGGGAAGTCATTTAAGACTGAGGTGAGAAAAAACTTTTTCACCCAGAGAGTTGTAAATTTATGGAATTCCCTGCCACAGAGGACAGTGGAGGCCAAATCACTGGATGGATTTAAGTGAGAGTTGGACAGAGCTCTAGGGGCTAGTAGACAAAAAACAACTGCAGATGCTTGATTACATCGTAGATAGACCCAAAATGCAGGAGCAAATCAGCAGGACAGGCAGCATCTCTGGAGAGAAGGAATGGGTGATGTTTCGGGTCAAGACCCTTCTTCAGACTTACCCATTCCTTCTCTCCAGAGATGGTGTCCGCTGGGCTACTCCAGCATTTTGTGCTTCCTACACATTTCATCTGCGCCACTGCGAAATCTCCTCAAGGTATGCCTACTTTGAAGTTCTCCCCCACTGAGAATTCTGCAACACCTTCTCTCACTGCTACCCCTCTGTGATTCCTCCAGCTCTACGACCACGTTTTATGAATATGAATATTGATTTCTCCAACTTCACGTAACCCTTGCTTTCCCTCTCTCTCCATCTCTCCCCAATCCTAGTTCTCCGACTAGTTCTACTGTCGTCCTGATTATATATTACTGATTGTATGCCGCATTGTCGCCTTCCGTTCAGGTATCAATGAACCATTCTACATTTCCTTATCACCATCTGCTTTGATTTGTCATTTTCACAACTTACCCGGGTGTCCACAGTGCCCTGTTTTGGGTTGGGACCCTTCTACAGACAGATTGAGGTGGGGGAGGGGGTGCCCAACCATGTGTCTATCAAAAGTCCCACTCACCTGTATCCACCTGTTACTCACCAGGCTTTGTTCTGCTCCTCCTCTCGTCCAGTTTTCTCTCTTCCCCACTCCCTCACAACCATAATCCATCTTAGAAAGCATCCTGATACAGCACATCGCTTATCTATGTTCTTCAGAAATGCTGCCTGATACTCTGAGTTACTCCAGCACTGTCTTTGAGCAGAAGAAATGTAGTTTACTTTATATTAATTAATAAAGTGATAGTTGACAACTGAGTGATGAGAATCTAATGCTGCCCTGAAATTATTTTACTTGAATTAGCTGCGCTAGACTATACTAATGATCATTCATTTTAATAGAGTCAGTTTGGTGTTGAGCGAGAAGACCTTTTAAAATGTTTGATTTGTACGATGGCAGTAACGCGAGGAGAATCCATCCAACGATACCACACCAAGCAGCAAGCTGAAGGTAGGAACAATTTGGTTTATCTATTGGTCATTGTACAGCTTATTCTTAGCAGCTCAAGATCAATGCAGATGGATTGGACAAACCCTGTAGATGCCCAGCAGATAATACAGCATCTGTGGAGTATAGTTAAAATTGACTTGCTGTTTAAATTCACTCCGTCGAAAATGCTATTTGCTCAGTTCATTAAACAATGTAAAATGTGAGCTCTTTTGGAAACGTTAGGTTCATCTCTGAGGATCTCTGTCTGTTCTTGACTTGGGTTAACTGATTTAATATAAGTGCATCCCAGTTACTAGATTAGGTGGATTCAGAGCGGAATTTTTCCATTCAGCATCACTGTGACAAGTAAATATCCATTGTGGTAAGCTTAGGACCATGACAACAGTCTCCACTCCTGGGCAAGTAGTCCACCAGTATTTACACTTGGATGAGTTTGATGCAATAAGTGATTTATGTTCTGAACCAACAAATACGGTTTGTCATCATATACTCAAGATAAGAACATTTTTCACTGTGAAAGCTTTTTATTGTACCTTAGTTCATGTGACAATAAACTAAACTCAATGTTTTGAATCATTCAACCATACTTGGCGTTCATCGCATCCAGGAAAAAATGGTTGACCTCATGGACATTTCACCACAGAACTTAATATCTGCAATGGTATGAACATAGAATTTTCCAGCACCCTGAACTCCTTTATCTGGCTTTTATGTACCCTTTGACACTTGGTTGCACCTGCATATCGCCCACAACTTCTGTCTCCTCTCCAACTAGTTCCATCTGCCCATAATTGCTCCCTTATCTGACTCCACTTATAGCCTTCCTAATTTATCAGCATCCACAGTTTCTTATTTCCACTTATCGCATACATCCTCTATCTTCACCTCCACCTTCTCGTCTCCCCACCTGCCTCCAACTGCCACTTTATCTGTCTCTACCTTTCGTCCATCAGCCAATGACTTCTGACTCAACCCGTCCTTCTTCCCCACCTGGCTCTGTCTGATTCCAGCTATTGCCTGCCAGCCCCCGCCTCAGGCCTCTACTCTTATCACCTCTTTATACAATCTCGCTCCCCTCTACACTCTGTCCTGATGCTTGATCTCAACTAGAAATATCCCTATGTCTCCACAATTGCTGTTTGAGCTGCTGAGTTTCTCCAGCAATTTGTTCTTTGCTCCAGATTCCAGCACCTGCAGTCTTTTGTGCCTCTGTCTTCATACCCACAATGCCCTTTCAATACAATATACCAAATTTGTATGTCCCTTCTATGCCAACTTGTCTCAATGGTACTTTTAACAAAGAAAGATTTTCCATGTTTTTCATGGATATATTCAAATAGAAATTGATACCGTCAAAGAAGGATATTATAGGTTGTGGTTTACCAGATATAGATTTAAAGGAGGGTTTTATAGTGGGAGAGTGTGTTGGACAATTGATGAACTTCAGCCGAAATGCAACCCAGGTAATTTAAAGTACAGCTGCCAATGTTGAGATTCAGGTAAAGGATTCACAGTAGGACAAAGTCCAGGAATGCACGATACAATTCTGAGTGAGCATCTTTGGTTGATGAAGTGCTGAAGGTAGCTGTAACACTACATTCTACATTTTGTTTCTTTTCTCTTTTGCACAACCTGATGTACTCAAGTTTGGACTTGAGGTTTTGGACTGCAAGCAAAACAAAGTTTTCTACTGTGTCTTGGTGCCGGTGATAATAAATTAATGCCACTTTTGATTTTTATTGTGAAATTGTAAATTTAAGCCATAAAGTGGAGTATTGAGATGCAAGGAGCTCCAGATGCTGCAATCATGAGCTGGAGAAACTCAACGGTCAGGAAGCATCTGTGAAGGGAGTAGCCCAACATCGTTTAGGGCTGGGACCTTCTTCAGCATTTGGGAAGAAGGGACCTGCTGAGTTCCTCGAGCAGTTTATTTTTTGCTCATGATTTTAGCATCTGCAGTTTCTTGTGTCTCATGCTCCAAATTAATTGATTTCCCTAGAGCTGAGGGTTGACGATAAGTGCTGAGTGGAATAGAAAAGCTAGATAGTAAGAATCCTTTTCTGCTTGGGATGTGCCTAAGACAAGAGGGCATAAGTTCAAGGTGAAGTGTAGGTTTGGAGGCTACTGATGGAGATTTTTTTCAGAGAGTGGGTAGAATCCAGAATGCATTGCCCGAGGAGGTGGTGGAGATTGATACTCCCACAACATTTAAGTATCTAGGTAAACACTTGAATCACCAAGGCATAGATGGCTATGGACCAAAAAAATCTTAAGGCGATTAGTGTTGATTGGTATCATAGTTAGTGTGGATGTAATGGGCCTGTTTCTGTGCTCTACAGTTCTATTGGCCCGATGATTCAATTGGATAAAGCTTTATTTAAATTTAACAGAGTTCACTCCACCATTCCTAGCCAATATTTTATAATCATGTTCAAGGATTTGTTATAATGTTTTAATATTAGTTTAATTTTTCTCTGGGTTGTTTACAGGAGTTTCCTGAAGACTATTTTTTTAAATTACTGGTGCACTGAAGAATTGCCAACAATTTGCAGTTTATGGTTAGAGGATATGAAAGGGGCAAGTCACTTTGAGAAGAGCCAAGAAAATGATAGTTGTCCCACTAAAGCATGAGCATATTCTTTTTTTTTTTTTACAAGGTGCCTATATTGTCATATTCGTCATTATGTGATAGGTTTATATCAGTTAGAATGAAGACTAGTGTTTCTTGGAGTCATTTTGCGGTGAAGGATACATGGAACAAAATAAGCTGAGATTGAATATGCAGACAATATCAAATGTGAGGTGAAAGTCACGATCAATGGATGTTTAGTAATGAATGATTCCTGTTGATGCATGTGTGATTGAGGATTAAAGAGCAATTCATGATTGGGGTTGAATGAGTTGTATTGCTCCCTGCATTGCCTTTCTAATTGTGTGTAAATGTTATAGATGCCAGAGATTCTATTGCTAAAGTTGCTTACGGCAGAGTGTTTGGATGGATAGTCAGCAAAATCAACCAACTTCTGGCTCCAAAAGAGGAAATGGATATTGTCGAACTATTGGAGATAGGTATGTAACACAAATACTTCATGTATCAAAATCATGTGAGTTGAGCTCCACAAAGGTTCTCTATTCTAATATTTGTACACCCAGGATAATGGTTGTTCTCAAAGTGAAATGATCCATGATTGCAGTTGAATGCGTTGTATTGCACAATCAAGAATAAATTCTGTACCTTTAAGTGGAAATACTCTAAAAGTTGCCATTTTGGATATTGGCTGTGTTTAATGTGGCAGGTATTGCTATTGTTTTATTAGATTTTTCCACCTGTTGCAAATGCCTTCTTGCATTCAAATAAAGTAGTTGCAAACAGCACTCTTGATTAGAATCTTAATTTTTTAGGTATATTAGACATTTTCGGATTTGAAAATTTTGCAGTTAACCGATATGAACAAATGTGTATCAATTTGGCAAATGAACAGCTTCAGTATTTCTTCAACCATGTAAGTATATCTGTAATTTAAGAATATATTGCTAGTGTAGGTGTTGGGTTTTAAGTCAGATTTTTGAAAAATAGTCCTCTTCAGCTAATTAATTATACATGTTACATAGTCCTTTAACTGTACACTGTGAATGGCTTGATTATATTCATGTATAGTCTTCTGGCTTGATAGCACACAATAAAAACACTTTTCACTGTTCCTGGGCACAAGTGACAATAACTAAAACTAAATTAAACATAGTTCTCTGTACTGTTGTCAAGGTTTGAAATTAAAATCACAACATAAATGCATTTCTTCTGCAGCATATATTTTTAATGCAGCAGGATGAGTACAGACAAGAAGGAATTGAATGGGAGATGATTACCTTTAAGGACAACAAGCCAATTCTGGTAAAGATAAGAGTCTTAATTTCTGCCTAGCTTTTTTAGGCCACTGACATTGTGCTTCAGTTTGTTCAAGCATAAATTTTCTTTACAGAATCTGTTTTTAGCAAAGCCATTAGGAGTTTTTTCCCTACTGGATGAACAAACTGCATTTCCACAGGTGAGGAGCTGTGTTTTGAATAAAACTGATTGTGGCTTGCCGGTAGTGCTTGTAAAATAAAAGTGGTTATTCACAAGTAAAATGCAGTAAGCTCTTTCTAAAGGTGCAAATGTTTAGCATCGGCAGGCAGAAGGTGTGGAGAGAGAACAACAGAGGTCACTTTTCAGGACAATGACCTTTCATCAGAATGTGCCGATGAAGGGCATTGAACTAAAACATTCAATCTGTTTTTATTCTCTATAGTTATTGTCTCATCTGTTCGGTATTTCCAACCTTCTCTATTTCTACCATTATTCAAGTTGTCCATTTATTCCATGAGACAAGATGCAAGATACATTTATTTGTCACATGTGCCAATTGGCACAGTGAAATGTGTGTTCACCAGCTTTAGGATTTGCAATTTTCGAACAAATATACATTTGTCATGGTATGTAAGAGCCAAATTAGGGAGTTCTTTCCAATTTCACTACTTCCATTAGACATAGGAGCAGAATTAGGCCATTCAAGCCATTAGGTGTACGCCATTCGATCATGTTTGGTATATTTTTCCCTCTCAACCCCATTCTGCTGCATTCTCCCCGTAACCTTTGACATCCTTACTAATCAAGAATTTATCGATTTGTGTTGTAAAAATACCCAATGACTTGGTCTCCACAGCTGTCTGTGGCATTGAATTACACATTCACCACTCTCTGACTAAATAAATTCCTCCTTATCTCCATTCTCAAGCTACATTACTTTATTCTGAGGCTGTGACTTCTGGTCTGAGACTCTCCCACTACTGAAAATATCCTCTCCACATCCACTCCATCTAGGTCCACTTTCTCCTTTCATTAGCAGGTCATGCAGTACCTTAACTCTATTGCATACACACTGCCCTCTAGTTTACACAAATCTAACATTCATTATCATACTGCGATATAACATTCTCTTTACTGGCCTTGATCTTAAAAAGTTATCTGGCTGAGATGCTACCTCAATATGTTCTGTTTTACCATGAGTGTAGAGAGGTATTCACAACGTTAAACCTTTAACTTTCTTGGTTTTCATAAGAATATGCAAAGAAAGATGAAAATCATACTCAAAGAAAACCACTTATCAGAGAATGTATGCTGAATTGGAAGCTAACAGCTTAGCAGCTTTCCAATTGCATTTCACAATGGATTGTACCATAACGGATTGCCAAAATTATAGCTGTAATTATAAAGGAAAATAGAAATAAAAGTATATGGCCCCTCTAGCTTTGTTCACCATTCAATAAGATCACAACTCATTGGAATCCTGGATTCAAATCTATTTTCCAGCCTGTTCCCGATGGCCTTCCACTCCCCCACAGATAAATTATCTATCTATCTTGGGATTAGGTATTCAATGATTCAGCCTCCATAGTTTTGTGTGGCAGAGAATGCAAAGATTCATGTGTGTCTGAAGAAAGAAATTCCTCCTCTAAATTATCAAATAATAATTCCTAACATTGAAACTATGCCATCCAGTTCTTCCTCACATGATGAAAAATCCTCCCAGTCCTTTTAATCCATTTTCAAAATAGTAATGATTTAATTGCAGAACAGGTAATGATCTGATGGACAACCAATGATTTGATGCTTAGCCATTGCCTTTCATCAATTAAAAGGGATTAGTTTAGTTCAGAGATACAGTGTGGAAACTGGCCATTCGGCCCGCTGAGTCCACACCGACCGGCGATCCCCACACATTAACACTACCCTACACACACTCGGGACAAGTTTACATTTATACCAAGCCAATTAATCTGCAAACCTGTAGGTCTTTGAAGTGTGGGAGGAAGCTGAAGATCTCGGAGAAAACCCACGCAGGTCACGGGGAGAACGTACAAACTCTATACAGACAGCACCTGTACACACAGTCTAGATTGAACCCGGGTCTCTGGTGCTGTAAGGCAACAACTCTACCGCCGCGCCACTGTGAGGTCCAGGTTCTGGAGAAATATTTGCAAATTTGGTTGATGTCAAAAAGTCATTAATATTCCATGTCTGTAACACGTTGATATGCATGTTCTAGTCGTAACCAACAGGTCCACCGTAGACCCAAAGGCTATGGCTTGCCCTAACCGTCTTCTCAATCTTCCAAGTTACAATACTGCACTTCACCTTCTAAAGCTTCATGTCAGCATGGAGTTATCCCATTTAGCTGAAGACCCAAACCCTCATACACTGGATCAGTATAGATTTGAACAGATTTTGTTTATACTTTTATCTCCACTCCGGAACCAAGAGTTAAATAATCAGTTTAGAGTACAAACCTAAATCATCAGGTTACAATACTGATTTAGAACTCATTGGTGACACCAGTGGTGGACCTACATTTTTGGGGCCCTAAAGCTTGAACTGTTATGGAGGTCCCTTCGCAACCAGCAAGGAGGTCTGGTTAACCAATGTTATCTTCTTCAATGGGGTTGTTCCACGACAGGCTGGCTAGGCCCTCGGTGGGGGTCCAGGGGCAACACCCCTGAAGCTCCTGCATTTTCAATAAATTGAAAGTGAATCTCAAGCTTACTGCTGGTAGTTTACATTACAGAAGCTTAGAATTTTTCTAACACTTAACCAGTAAAATAACTCCGAAAATATATATATTTCATGAAATAGACAATAGACATTTCTACGATCATCCACAATCAGTACCCCATTCCTGCCTTCTCCCCATATCCCTTGACTCAGCTGTCTTTAAGAGCTCTATCTCTCTCTTGAAAGCCTCCAGAGAATTGACCTCCACAGCCAATCCACTCTTGAAGATAGCGAAGTAAGAATAAGGAGTAAGCCATTTAGAACGGAGACGAGGAAACACTTTTTATGAAAGAGAGTGGTGAGTCTGTGGAATTTTCTGTCTCAGAGGGCGGTGGAGGCAGGTTCTCTGGATGCTTTCAAGAGAGAGCTAGATAGAGCTCTTAAAAATAGCTGAGTCAGGGGATATGGGGAGAAGGCAGGAATGGGGTACTGATTGGGGATGATCAGCCATGATCACATTGAATGGCGGTGCTGGCATGAAGGGCCAAATGGCCTACTCCTGCACCTATTGTCCATTGCCTATTGTCCCCTCCCACTGGCTCTCTCGGGCAATGCGGCTGCGCCACTCTCGGCCCCGCCCCCCCGTGGGTGGAGCTGTTCCGCTCACGTGAGGCGCCTCCAACGGCCGGGGACGGAGCTATAAATAGTGGGAGCGAGGCAGTGATTAGTCGAGGCGCGGATTGGGTGTGAGGTTTAGTTGAGGTGGGTTAAGGTGTGAGGTGAGGTGTGAGGTTTATTTGAGGGGCGAGGTTTAGTGAGGTACGGTTTAGTCGAGGCGAGGTTTAGGTGTGATGAGAAGTTTGGTAGTGAGGTATCATCGAGGTGAGGGGTTTAGTGAGGCGAGGGAATTAGTCGAGGTGTAGGTGAGGGGAAGTGAGCGTAGGTGAGGTGAGGAGAAGTGGGTATCTGAGCTCAGGAAGGGAGACCAAGGTGCTGCTGAAGGAGACAAGACCACTGCCTTCTGTGGCAGAGAATTCCACATATTCACAACTGGGTGAAAAGTTTTTTTCTCATCTTAGTGCTGGGCAGAGACATTTCAGGTAACATTTTTTGTAAAGATTTTTTTAACTGTATAAGGCCATTTATTGAAACATATACGATTATTAAGGGTTTGGACACGCTAGAGGCAGGAAACATGTTTCCAATGCTGAGAGAGTCCAGAACCAGGGGCCACAGTTTAAGAATAAGGGGTAGGCCATTTAGAACGGAGATGAGGAAATGCTTTTTCACACAGAGTTGTGAATAGACAATAGGTGCAGGTGTAGGCTATTCGGCCCTTCGAGCCAGCACCGCCATTCAATGTGATCATGGCTGATCATCCCCATTCAGTGCCCCTTTCCTGCCTTCTCCCCATATCCCCTGACTCCGCTATTTTTAAGAGCCCTATCTAGCTCTCTCTTGAAAGCATCCAGAGAACCTGCCTCCACCGCCCTCTGAGGCAGAGAATTCCAGAGAGTCACCACTCTCTTTCATAAAAAGTGTTTCCTCGTCTCCATTCTATATGGGTTACTACTTATTCTTAAACTGTGGCCCCTGGTTCTGGACTCCCCCGACATCAGGAACATGTTTCCTGCCTCTAGTGTGTCCAAGCCCTTAACAAACTTATATGTTTCAATGAGATATCCTCTCATCCTTCTAAACTCCAGAGTGTACAAGCCCAGCTGCTCCATTCTCTCAGCATATAACAGTCCCACCATCCCGGGAATTAACCTTGTAAACCTACGCTGCACTCCCTCAATAGCAAGAATGTCATTCCTCAAATTAGGGGACCAAAACTGCACACAATACTTCAGGTGTGGTCTCACTAGGGCTCTGTACAACTGCAGAAGGACCACTTTGCTCCTATATTCGATTCCTCTTGTTATGAAGGCCAACATGCCATTTGCTTTCTTCACTGCCTGCTGTACCATTCATAGACTGATGTACAAGAACCCCCAGATCCCGTTGTACTTCCCCTTTTCCCAACTTGACGCCATTTAGATTGTAATCTGCGCGGGGAGAGGCACACGCGCACTGAAGTTGACATCGAGCCTGAGCCCCGCACCCCCGCCCGCGGGATTTAATTCGGAAGAATATGCTTCTGGGTCCCTCCGGGATTAAGGGCCCTGAATCTTAAACTTCATTAGTTTCACAGTAGATCCGCCCCTGGTTGACACATTCACTAGATGGGGAATGTATATGGGGAGGTATCTTCAACTTAATATCTATCCCCTGACAACCAAGACCTAGAGAATCTAGAATCTAGAGATCTTGATGAATGTAAGCAGATGACAAGATTCAGAACTGCTTTCGGTGCCCTGGTGCAAATTAAGGCCAGCACAGGAAAATTATTAAAACACATGGAACCCACAACCAAGCTTGTGATCAATCAAGAAACCTGGTCCTCGCCCTCCTTTGGTTTTATGGATTTAGTGCACCTTTCAACTTATTGAATTGAATCCATTCATGCTATTTCTGGTTAATTTGTTAGCTTTCCATAACTCATTTAAAAAAAAAATAACAATATATGTATGGAGGCTTGAACGAAGATATAGAAAACTGGAGACACAATAAACTGTAGATATTGTCATCTTGCAATGAACACTCAGCAGGTCAGGAGCATCTCTGGAGGACATGAATAGGTGACGTTTTGTGTTGAGACCTTCTTCAGACTTCTGTAGTAAACTGTTATTTAAACCCATTCCTGTATCAATCCAGGCAAGTTTGCCAACAAAAATGAATCCTGATAATAGTGATGAAATCAACATGAATGTTTTTCTTGTACATTACAGGCCACTGACAAAACTTTTGTGGACAAATTAAATAATGCTTTCAAAGGAAATCCACATTTTAAAATAGGCAGAAGTCACAACCTGGTATTCACTATTGTACACTATGCAGGAAAGGTAAGGGTGTGTTACTTTTATTTATATAAAGAGACAGAAGTGAAAATGTTTAACTGGTATTTTTGCTATGATCCAAAGATAAAGCATGTGTTATTATTCTATCATTTTATTTTACTCTTTAAGCCCTGATCTTGAAATTGCTCCCCCAATAAAATCTATTGTTAAAATTACACCAGAGTTTGTTGAATATGTCTAAGCTTCTTCCTTCTCCTGTTTATTTACCACCATTTGGTCTGGAAAGATTTGATTGTAAGATTCCAGGAATGTACTCGTGATGTAGCTTAACTAGATCATTATAAATAAGGGTCCAAATCCTGATCTAAGCTTTCTAAGTTTAAAGTGAATTATTTAATGTTTATCTACTTTGAAATCTATTCAGCGCAGTGTTGCTCATTTAGTTCATAATTATAATACATGCATCCTTTGGCATTGTTGGCATTGTAATTTACTCTATACTGTTGGCATTATCATTTACTCTCGTGTCATTAGTCAAAGTCAAAAGAGTTTATTGTCATGTGTCCCTGACAGGACAATGAAATTCTTTCTTTGCATAGTACAACAGAACATAGTAGGCATTGACTACAAAACAGCTCAGTGTGTCCATATACCTTTACATACGTAAATACACACATGAATGAATAAATTAAATAACAGATAAAGGGGTATTAATGTTCAGAGTTTTGTCCGAGCCAAGTTTAATAGCCTGATGGCTGTGGGGAAGCAGCTATTCCTGAACCTGGTCATTGCAGTCCTCGGGCTACTGTACCTTCTACCTGAAGGTAGCAGGGAGATGAGTGTGTGGCCAGGGTGGTGTGGGTCCTTGATGATGCTGCCAACCTTTTTGAGGCAGCGACTAAGATAGATCCCCTCGATGGAAGGAAGGTCAGAGCCGATGATGGACTGGGCAGTGTTTACTACTTTCTGTAGTCTTTTCGTCTCAAGGGCGCTCAAGTTGCCGAACCAAGCTACGATGCAACATGCCCTGGTTTAAATTCCCAAAATGCCATACATCATGCTAATCATAAGAACATAAGTGATGGGAGCTGAATTAGGCCACGCAGCCCATCAAGTCTACTCCACCATTCAATCATGGCTGATCTACCTCTCCCTCCTAACCCCATTCTCCTGCCTTCTCCACATAACCTCTGACACCCGCACTAATCAAGAATCTATCTATATCTGCTTTAAATCTATCCACTGACTTGGCCTCCACAGCTTTCTTATCTGCATCAAAATCTATTAACCATTCCTCAGTCCACTTGTCCAAGGGATCAAGATAGGCACAAAAAGTTGGAGTAACTCAGCGAGACAGGCAGCATCTCTGGAGAAAAGGAACGGGTGGCGTTTTAGGTCAAGACCCTACTTGCCGGAACGGAGTACTGATTGGGGATGATCAGCCATGATCATATTGAATGGCGGTGCTGGCTCGAAGGGCCGAATGGCCTCCTCCCGCATCTATTTTCTATGTTTCTATTAACAGCCATGCATTTGCATCTCTCTATACCATATTTCAGTAATTGATAAATATTGTGAATTGTTAACACCCCAGACTAGAGCCCCATGTGACATGCCTGTTCATTTTCTTTTACTCTTTCTCCTGTATTCAGACATTTTTTCCTTGGTAAAGTCTGTATAGACCTCGATAAAGTCCATGTAGACAATATCTGCTGCGCTGCCCATATCTCAGAATCCTCTCCCCCCCCCAATGATCTACTTGCCATTAATGTAAGGCTCACTGATCTGCAGTTCCCAGGCTTTACCTTGCAGCCTATCTTGAATAGAAGCACAATATTAGCCACTCTCCAGTCGTCTGGCACCTCACCCATTGTTATTGATGATACATATATCTTTGCCAGTGACCATGCAAGTAAGCGTAACTAATTGGCTGTGTCCTGAGAAATATTTGTCATGCAGCAATTGCCACGGAACTGATTATTGGGTCATTGTATCTCCAATGGGGGTTCTCCATGCACAAATTGGGTGCCACATTGTGACAACGTTACCATTGTGACGACTTGAATGATAGTTCACTGGATCTGGTCATAAGATAACAAATAATGTTTAAGAAGGAACTGCAGATGCTGGAAAATCGAAGGTAGACAAAAATGCTGGAGAACCTAAGCGGGTGAGGCAATATCTATGGAGCGAAGGAAATTGGCAATGTTTTGAGTCGAGACCCTTCTTCAGACTGGTGGGGGGGTGGGGTGGTAACAGTGGGCTGAGGGAGAGCTGGGAAGGGGAAGAGAAAGCAGGGCAGGGACTACCTGAAATTGGAGAAGTCAATATTCATACTGCTGGGGTATAAACTGCCCAAGCGAAATATGAGGTGCTGCTCCTCCAATTTACGCTGGGCCTCACTCTGGCCATGGAGGAGGCCCAGGTCAGAAAGATCGGATTCAGAATGGGAGGGGGAGTTGAAGTGCTGAGCCACTTGGAGATCAGGTTGGTTATTGCAAACCGAGCGGAGGTGTTGGGTGAAGTGATCGCCAAGCCTACGCTTGGTCTCACCGATGTAGAGCAGCTGACCCCTAGAGCAGCGGATGCTATAGATGAGGTTGGAGGAGATGCAGGTGAACCTCTGCTGCACCTGGAAAGACTGCTCGGGTCCTTGAATGGAGTCAAGGGGGGAGGTAAAGTGACAAGTGTAGCATTTCCTGTGGTTGCAAGGGAAAGTGGGGGTGGTTTGGGTGGGAAGCGATGAATTGACCAGGGAGTTACTGAAGGAGCGGTCTCTGTGAAAAGCAGATGGGGAGGAGATGGGAAGATGTGGCCAGTGGTGGGATCCCGTTGGGGGTGGCGAAAATGTCGGAGGATTATTTGTTGTATGTGACTGCAGATTATGTGGAAGGTGAGGACAAGGGGACTCTGCCCTTGTGACGAGTGGGGGGGAAGGGGAGTGAGAGCAGAGTTACGGGGTATAGAAGAGACCCTGGTGAGAGCCTCATCTATAGTCGAAGAGGGGAATCCCCGTTCCCTGAAGAATGAGGAAATCGCCGATGCCCTGGTGTGGAACACCTCATCCTGGGTGCAGATGCGGCATAGACGGAGGAATTGGGAGTAGGGGATGGAGTCGTTACAGGAAGCAGGGTGGGAAGAAGTGTAGTCCAGATAGCCATGGGAGTCAGTGGGTTTATAGTAGATGTCAGTCAGTAGTCTGTCACCTGCGATGGAGATAGTGAGGTCTCGAAATGGTAGGGAAATGGCCCAGGTGTATTTGAGTACCGAATGGAAGTTAGTGGTGAAATGGATGAAGTCAGTGAGTTGTGTGTGGGTGCAGGAGATAGCACCAATGCAGGTGTCGATGTAGCGGAGGTAGAGTTCCAGGATAGGGCCACAATACGCCTCGAACATAGATTGTTCGAAGGGCCGACTACTCCTACACCTATTTTCTATGTTTCTATGTACCCTACAAAGACGTAGGCATAGCTAGTGCCCATGCACACGCTCATAGCTACGCCTTGTATTTGGGGGAAATGGAAGGAGTCAAACGAAAAGTTGTTAAGGGTAAGGACCAGCTCCGCTAGGTGGAGGAGAGTATCAGTAGACAGGGATTGGTTGGTTCTGCAGTCGAGGAAGAAACAGAGGGCTTTAAGACCCTCCTGGTGGGGAGATGGAGGTGTAGAGTGACTGGACATCCACGGTGAAGATGGGGGAATGGGGGCCTAGAAAATGGACGTCATGGAGTAGACGATGTGCGTGTGGGGTGTCTTGAACATGGGTAGGGATTTAACCAGGGGGGATAGGATGGAGTCGAGGTATGTGGAAGTAAGTTCGGTGGGACACGAATAGGCAGAAACAATGGGTCAGGACAGTCAGGATTTGCGGGAGAAGGTAAAATCAGGACTTGCGGGGCTGGGGAACGATGAGGTTGGATGCTTGGGAGGGCAGGGAGCCGGAAGTGATGAAGTCAGTAATGGTGTTAGAGATAGTGGCCTGGTGCTCGTCTGTGGGGTCATGGTCCAAGGATAAGTAGGAGGAGGTGTCTGAGAGTTGGTGCGTGTCCTCAGCCTTGTAGAGATCAGCGCGCCAGACTTCCACGGCACCTCCCTTGTCGGCAGGTTTGATCACCCAGTCTGGGTTGTTGCAGAGTGAGTGGAGGGCTGTATGTTTTGGGGGGGAGAGGTTAGAGTGAGAAAGGGGAGTGGAGAAGTTGATGTCCCGCCGGCAGTTTAAAATAAAATGGTCTAAAGCCGCAAGATGGCCATGAGGGGGAGTCCAAGAGGAAGGGGTCCGTTGGAGACGGGAGAAGGGGTCATCACTGGGGGGCGAGGACTCCATCAATGTCCTTTTGCTTCAATGGTTCCAGTAAGAGGGAAGTTCTTTAGAAAAGTTGCAGATTCTGCAAACAACGTGAACAAACAATTGCTACATGAATTATAACATTCAAGAAGTTAGCCTAATATCAGCTGGATATGGGCATCACCCAGAGCTTGAGAATTAAGCGCATATCCTTTGCGTTTGTTCAAAGGCGAAGGAGCATAGTCCCACCCTTCCTGTTTAATGTTCCTTTGGCTTTATCCAGTGGTTAACTTTGTGATGTTGGTTGTCATTAGTTGCTAATCTTCAACTAAAATCGTAATTGCTACGCGAGTCATGGTTTGAATGTTGGGCTTGGCATTTTTACAGTGGTTTTTCTACACTTCCTCTTTGCAGTATTGGAACATTAAATGGGTATTGTTTTATCTCATGGGGAAGGGAAAAATAAATGTTAGTCTGTGTTCCGTCTGAGTACAAAGATCAATACGCTCCTGATTCTACACCCTAAAAACACAGCATTTGTACAGATATTGCACAGCGAGAAGTTATTGAAAGCATTCATCTATTGTTTCTAGGGACAGTTAGCTTAGGCCCAGATCATGTCATCAAATGCATGTGTGGCTCGTCCAGTAAGATCTTGAAACTCAGAAAATAGGTGCAGGAGTAGGCCATTCGCCCTTCGAGCCAGCATGGCCATTCAACATTCAACCATCCAAAATCAGTACCCTGTTGCTGCTTTTCCCCCATATCCCTTGTTTCCATTAGCCCTAAGAGCTAAATCAAACACTCTCCTGAAAACATCCAGTGAATTGGCCTCCACTGCCTTCTGTGACAGAGAATACCGTAGATTCATAACAAATTCATAACATAAAAAGAAAAACTGATCCAAACTGTAAACTGCGACATTTGTCCCCAAAAGTAAAAAAATTGTTGTTCATGCATTTTACTAATTGTAATTCCATCATGTCGAAACCATTGACTCTTTCTCTATTTTTAAATCTTGTACCGCTAAAATGCAATTAAGCTACTTAAGTATCAGGAAAATGTTATTTGTGGTTTCAGCAAACAACACCCCAGATAATTAGCTGCAAACAATATCTTGGCTCAAGTTTATTTTTGTAATTACAAGTTTAATTCCGAGAGAGACAATAAACAATAGGCAATAGGTACAGGGGGGCCCATTCGGCCCTTCGAACCAGCACCACCATTCAATGTAATCATGGCTTATCATCCCCAATCAGTACCCCGTTCCTGCCTTCTCCCCATATCCCCTGAAATCATGATGTCATGTTAATTCCAGTTTAAATTAATTCATATTTAATTTCTTAATTAAAGATTCCTTGTGCTGCATTACTTTAATCTACATTAATGGTTATATTTATCAGTATTTATATCTCAGTATTGAAATAGGTTCAAAAAGAAGGGTGACTACATGTCAAACAAATTACAATCATGGTAATGGAGCATATGTCTTTTACCTATTTCTTCCAGTTAAATTACCTGAATTAATGACAAGAAAGTGGTATCAGTAAAACAATAGTACTAGAGAGGTCCGTGAGACAAAACCAAGAAATCCCAATGATTAATCTATGTCCCATAATTTTGAATGAGATGACAATGAAGATGGTGGATGAATTATCTCCTTGCAAATTTTTTTTTTTACACAAATTCTGCTGTTTAGGGTGGAGATTCTTCGTGTAGACTCATTCCAAATAGAGATTGGTAGATTTCTCAATTTTAAGGGAATCTATGGCTAATAGGATAGTGCAAGATAAAGGAGCGGAGGTAGAAGATCAGCCATGATCTTGATAAATGGTAGAGGCTTGAAAGGCCAGATGGTCTACTTCTAATCCTATTTCTTATAATCTGCGAAAGCAAAATAAATGATTGGAGCACTTCAGGGTTATCATTTAAATATTTTTTCACTTATTCAAACTTATTAATGGTTTAATGTAATATCTACAATGTTTTGCGTTGACCAATAAATGTGCAAATAGAGCAAACACACATTCACCAAATAACCATTTATTAGTTAGCATGAACTGCCAATGACAGGAAACAAGGGCACAGAGAAAAAAAGGCCACTGATGCGAACACAGATGCAGAACAGAAATTGAGGGCTGAAACTCGTCATCGCCTATCACTCACATAAACAGTTGGGCAGCGGTTGAGTTGCTGCCTTACAGCGCCAGAGAGGGGGTAGAGTGTTGACATGGATAGAAAATTGGTTGGCAGACTGGAAGCAAAGAGTAGGAGTGAATGGGTCCTTTTCAGAATGGCAGGCAGTGGTGAGTGGAGTGCCGGAAGACTCGGTGTTGGGGCCGCAACTGTTTACCATATATATTAATGATTTGGAAGAGGGAATTAGGAGCAACACTAGCAAGTTTGCGGATGACATAAAGCGGGGTGGCAGTGTGAAGAGGATGTTAGGAGGTTGCAGGGTGACCTGGACAGGTTGAGTGAGTGAGCAGATGCGTGGCAGATGCAGTATACTATAGATAAATGTGAGGTTATCCACTTTGGCAGCAAAAACAAGGGGGCAGATTATTATCTCAATGGGGTTAGGTTAGGTAAGGGGAGGTGCAGCAAGACCTGGGTGTCCTTGTACACCGGTCACTGAAAGTTGGCTTATAGATACAGCAGGCAGTGAAGAAAGCTAATGGAATGTTGGCCTTCATAACAAGAGGATTACAGTATAGGAGTAAAGAGGTTCTTCTGCAGTTGTATAGGGCTATGGTGAGACCATATCTGGAGATTTATGCACAATTTTGGTCTCCTAATTTGAGGATGGAAATCCTTGTGATTGAGGCAGTGCAGCGTAGGTTCACGAGATTGATCCCTGGGATGGCGGGACTGTCATATGAGGAAAGATTGAAAAGACTAGACTTGTATTCACTGGAGTTTAGAAGGATGAGGGGATGAGGTATCTTATAGGAACATATAAAATTATAAAAGGACTGGACAAGGTAGATGCAGGAGAAATGTTCCCAATGTTGGGTGAATCCAGAACCAGGGGCTACAGTCTTAGAATAAAGGGGAGGTCATTTAAGACTGGGGTGAGAAAAAACGTTTTTACCCAGAGAGTTGTGAATTTATGGAAATCCCTGCCACAGAGGACAGTGGAGGCCAAGTCACTGGATGGATTTAAGAGAGAGTTAGATAGAGCTCTAGGGCCTAGTGGAGTCAAGGGATATGGGGAGAAGGCAGGCACGGGTTATTGATAGGGGACGATCAGCCATGATCACAATGAATGGCGATACTGGCTCGAAGGGCCGAATGGCCTCCTCCTGTATCTATTTTCTATGTTTCTTTGTAGACCCAGATTCCATCTTGACTATGGGTGCTATCTGTAGGGAGTTTGTACATTCTCCCTGTGACCATGTGGCTTTTCTCCAGGTGCTACGGTCTCCTCCCACACTCCAAAAGACGTACAGGCTTGTAGGTTAATTGGCCAGTGTGTAGGATAGGGCTAGTGTAAGGGTTGATTGCTGGTCAGCGCGGACCCGTTGGGCTGAAGAGCCTGTTTCAATACTGTATATCTAAATACGTTCCATATCTGAACCATTTGCCATACTACAGAGGTCTCAGAGAAAAAAAATTGGTGTTCTTTGCTTTGGTGTATTAAAAAAGTACCTCAAAACTGCAGCTGCTTTGGAACTTTTGATTATCAAACCACCATGCGTGGCTAAATTCACCAACCACATATTGCGCTAAATATTTTGATAAATGATTGGGTGAAGGAGAAATGATTGCCATCAGTCTGAAGAAGGGTTTCGGCCCGAAACGTTGCCTATCTCCTTCGCTCCTTAGATGCTGCTGCACCCGCTGAGTTTCTCCAGCTTTTTGTGTACCCTCGATTTTCCAGCATCTGCAGTTCCTTCTTTAACACATTGGGTGAAGGACGATTGACATAAAAATTAATGGAGACATCCAATATCTAAACTGCATTTTCATTTACACAATTTATTTCCTGTCTTTCCTGATGTATATCTTCACATTATACTCTGCTATACAGTTTCTCCCCACTCATGTACACTGTTTTCATACATTTGCAGATATTAGTTTCTTCATTCAACATTAACGTCAAACCTGCTGACAACTTTTTATGTTGCTATATCATTTAGTGAACTGAGCAGTATCTCGCAGTGACTGAACTCTCTGATGCTTCTTCGAACTTTCCACTGAACCATCACCCTACAGTAGAGCATCAAGCCATCATCTCCCCAATATAGGCCCATGACACTTCCCATTCCCTCCCCCATTTTGACACCTTCATGCCACAACTAGATAGCCTGAGGGCCCTTTGCTTTCTCCTTGAATGAAACTAAGCCACTTTCCTTCCACCACCATTCTCCCTTGCTAGACGGAAGGTTTTTGCTTGGTTTTTGGTTTGTCCTCTGGATGTGGATGGCACTCAAAATTGATGTTAATTCTCGAGTTATTCATGCTGGGTAGTACATTTCTACGCCATTTCATTGAACACAAATTATGGACAGAAATTTAGCACCTTAAACATCCCAGCTTATCAGGGTGAAGGGACTAGGTTTGTTAATGGTGCTGTGGATGTCCAGAAATTGTTGACTATCTCTACAGGAGCCTTGTTGCTGAGAATGGGGCTATGTTCACTCGCAACCCCCCCCCCCCCCCCCCACTTGGTTCATTTGGTCAACAATCCTAACAGTAAGGGTTAGGCTGTTGTTCTGACACGACAACAGAAATGTCTGATTTATTTCCTGTATGCTGTCTCATTGTTGTTGATCTGGCCTACAACAACTGTATCATCACCGACACAAGGAGGCCATTAATGTATATATGTACAGAAATGAATGGGAAAGGATCAAATTGAGCATCGGGCAGAAAAATGTGAAATTCTCCATTTTGGCAATAAAAATAAAAATGAAGAATTTTGACTAAATGGAAACAGAACACTTTTTTATTGGCATGCAAGAATTCAATGCAGAATTAAGGAAGTTATGCTTCAGTTATGAAGGGCATTGGTGAGATCACATCTGGAGTACTGCCGGCGTTATTTAAAGGATACAACTACATTGGAAGCAAATTGGCAAAGATTCAATAGACTACTATCTGGAACAAATGGGTTATCTTGTGAGGAAAGGTTGGAGGTTGCATTTGGAGTCTTGTGTTCAGTTTTTCTCACCCTGCTACAGAAAGGATGTCATTAAACTGGAACGAGGGCAGAGAAGATTTACAAGTACTTTGCCAGGACTATAGGACTGAGCAATAGGTAGAGATTAGGCATGCTAAGACTTTATTCCTTGTAGCGCTGGAGACTGATCCTGGAGGTTTATAAAATCATGAGGGAAATTGATAAGGTGAATGCACAATCTTTTATCTGTGGTCGGATAATCAAGATCCGGAAGGCATAGTTTTAACGTTATTAATAGCTTTGAGCGAGCTAGTAAAATTATGATATCTTGCATAAATTAATTTAATTTAGCACCTTTTCGCTTTAGATAGCAGATTATATTTGTCTAGCTGGTTATGCTACCTTAAATCACTTAGTATAACTTTATGAATTGAGATTGATCCCAGTCCGTCTGGCTATTAGCACAAATCCTCCAACAGACCCTCAGTTGCCCCCAAACTGCTCTAACACCAGTCGCCTGTTCCCCAGCAGTCTCCCACTGATCCTTCAACACCACAAATGACTTGGCATATGGTGGGTTTTTGACTCCGCAGCATAATAAAAGCAATGACTTAGCTGCTTGTTCATTGTAACCAAAGCAACGCTGCTGAAAATGCAGCAACATTTCAGAGTGCTGTGGTTTCCAGTAAAATGATTGGTAGCTATCTGTGTACACAAAAGATTCCTAGTGTTTGGCTGATTTCAGAAGCGGTGTAAACAAACCCAACTCAACTGCCAAAGCTGGGAGAGCGCGAATGCTCACCAGACTAATGTAAATTTAATTATTTCCCACTCAGTAAAGTTTTATGAAATGTTAATAGCTTATAAAAGCATTCCCACATTCGCTAATCCATCTTCCGCCACTGCTCCAACGCTACATATTCCCTCCACAGCATGGCCTCTTCCAGTTACCCACAACCCTGCCACTTTCCCCATTTCCCCCGCCCGCTCTGCTCTCGTGCTGTTTCCAACTGCTCTCTTTTCTCCGTACCTCATCCCGCTGTGTCCTTTCCTTGTCTGATTTCCCATTTTCCCATCTCTATATTTTTCTTTTTAATTTTTAAGGTGTATGTTTTGTATTTGTTTCGTGGATGGCTTGAGCGAGAATGGTAACCTATGAACACGTAACAGATCATAACCAATTTATTTTAATCTGCCATTTTTAATGAGTATATAAATAAATATATTTTAAAACCAAGTAACTAAAGGAGAAGACTAATTGAGTTGTTTGGTGGAGAATCTGAAACCCATTTGAGATATTTTGCACAACTTGGGACTGTTAGTAAACTTGTCATTTTTAACTGATTACTCTTTCTCCACAGGTCCAATACAATGCATCTGGGTTTTTGGAAAAGAATAGAGACACTATCCCAGCAAGTATTCGAGGGCTGTTTATTAATAGCATCACTCCATTGCTAAGCGTACTTTTTACAGGTAAATGTTATTCCTACCATTTTGGATAAAGTTAAACTCTTAAGTGCAGTGATCTCTAAGCCGCAGCAAAGTGTGCATTTAGTACAACTAATCACTCACAGCACCGGTGGCCCAGCTCAATCTGTGTGATGTTTGCATATTGTCCTGGTGGCGGTATGGATTTCCCCTTGATGCTCCGGTTTTCTCCCATGTCTCAAAGACCCATGGGTTGGTAAATTAATTATCTGCTGTAAATTACTCCAGGGTGAGTGGTAGAATGCAAGGAGTTGATGGGAATGTGGGGAGAATAAAAAATGGGAGTAATATAGGAAATATAATAAAAAAAGAACGGCTGATGCCAGTTTATACCAATGATAGACACAAAATCTGAGATTTTGCTTTACAAAATAACCCCCCCGTTCCCATTTCTAGCTTTATCGGGTGGCTCCGAGTGCGGCAGCCTCGCCAGCCGTTTGTTTGTCCATTCACCTTTTTTGTTTCTTAGGTTTCTTAGTCTTTTTTATGTGGGGGGTGGGAGGGGTCACATCTTCACCCTCCCTTGCGGCCTACCAACTGAATTGGCACGGCCTTTCCCGCCAGAAACCGGCCACAGCTTCAGCAGCGATCGCAGCGCTGAATTCCATCGCGGAGCAGGACGATGCCTTACCGGGGATCACGTATTGAAGCTCCGGGGTGTTGGGCCTGCTGGCTTGAGCACCGTGGAGCTGTGGTTTGCGGAGCATCTAGCCGCGGGTGGCGCTGACTTTAACATCGCGGAGGCCTGGGATCATTTTCCGAGGGTCGCCGGTGTTGAATCTCCGCCCAGCTTTGCCTGTGGACTTCGGGAGACACGGTCTCCGGTAGGAAGTGGCCGTTTCGGAAACTCCAAGCCGCTGAGATTGTTCTTCCGTTCCGATCATCCCGGCGAGAGGGCCTGAAACATCGGGCTGCTGTAGCGACGACTGCTAAGGGCTCAAAGGACCTGACCACGGATGAACAATGAGGAAGATCTGAACATTATTGCCTTCCCTCACAGTGGGAAGCGTTGATTCCACTGTGCAGTGATGTTTATCTTAAACTCTATCGTGTATTGTGTTGTGTATGGCTGTATGGTCATTCCAATCTCACTGTATCAATTGGTGTATGTGATAATAAATGTAACTTGAACTTAACTTATTTAAGACCGCAGGCTTGCTGAGGACATTGGTGGGTGCTGCACTGAGCTCACCAGACTTCACCTCACATCGGGATAAAGAATTTAGAGTTCTCTAGGCCAGACTACTGTTAAAGGGGTCCCCATCATGAGGTAGAAAGGCATGAGATTCACTATTTTGTTATTTTGTTGCTGTTTTATTGGTGTTTTAATTTTATATGGTTGTAGTGTTCTTTCTCCATCATTGCTCCAAATCCTCAATTCCTGCTTGTTTCATTACAGTTATTCACGGGCGGGGGGAGGTACTTGCGCATTTTTGGTTAAATATAATGAAAATGATTAAAGTTTCTGTATTACTAACATTAATTTTTAATTACAGCTACAGTGTCAAGAACAGGAACCCTAATGGCTCATCAAAGACCAAAAGTAAGTTATTCCAAACCAAAAATAAAGCTGAGCTGTTGTTCCTCGAAATTACATTAAGCTTCATAGCAACACAAAACAAACCAAAGACAGAGCATGGTGGGGCGGAGGGGATGGGATAGGTTCACTTGTATTTTATTTGTCACATGAACAGTGAAATCCATTTTTGTGTATAGTTCAGCACAAGTATCACCATACATAAGCACTTAGATATATCTTAGATAAGCATCCCAGATATGGTACGTGCATACTAATATGAGACAGTATACGGAGTCGAGAGATTTGGCGCCATTTCTGAGTCCCAGTTGTTACAGGAGTGGTTCTTAACCTGGCCATGAAGGCCCATTGTTCTGGTCGACCTAGGCAAGCATAGCCGTTGTCCTCCGTAGGCTGCATCTGGTCCACGCGCTCAGCCTCTTGGAGTGGCGGCCCGGTCCGGCCGAGCCCCAGGCTACTGCAAGGCCTCCAGCGGCCGACTGCACTGTACTGCCTCCAGCGGCTAGCCTGCTTATCGATCCACTGTGTGATTCCGACTCACGGGGTGAGCAGGTGCTGGGCTCGGCGGCTTCCCCCTACGGGCAGGTTCCCGGAACCGCACCAGACAAGCCTGGCCTGATGTCGGGTATGGCCATAGCACGCTGGGGTGACCTTCTGCTGCATGGCACACTGGGGCATGCTGAGAATGGAGTGTTGAAATGGTGGACAGCTGGAAGCTTGGGATCTTCCATAGAGGACAGATTAAGGTGTTCAATAATTGTGGAAGGTTGCATCTCACAGTTCTAGCATTTGGCTGATTTGTTTTCTACCTGTTGCTCTTGTTCATTAAATATTACATTGTGAATTTTGCGTATAATGCCAGCGCCGCCATGTTTGGCACCATTTCATCAAGTTCAAAGTCCGGATTCCCATGTGTTTGTTCTCCCGGAGCGGCTCTGTTGCCCACGACCGTCTGGACCTGTGTACTGTCGTCACTTCTCTTCTCCTCGCCGGCCATCTTTGTGTCCTGGGAACAACCTCCTGCAGCCTACCTTAAAGAAGCTAGAGGCATTACCATGGTTCACCGCCCCAACCAACCTTTGCTCTCCACACCCGGTGTCTCTAGTGACTCCATCCCGGTATTCCACATCCCACGAGATTCCGGGTGGTTCTGCAGCCGAGCAGTTTCTGAGTGAAGTTTCCTTCATACAAGAGGATTTCAGTATAGGAGTAAAGAGGTTCTTCTGCAGTTGTAATGGGCTCTGGTGAGACCACATCTGGAGTATTGTGTCCAGTTTTGGTCTCCGAATTTGAGGAAGGAAATCCTTGTGATTGAGGCAGTGCAGCGTAGGTTCACGAGATTGATCCCTGGGATGGCGGGACTGTCATATGAGGAAAGATTGAAAAGACTAGGCTTGTATTCACTGGAGGTTAGAAGGATGAGGTGGGATCTTATAGAGACATATAAAATTATAAAAGGACTGGACAAGCTAGATGCAGGAAAAATGTTCCCAATGTTGGGCGAGTCCAGAACCAGGGGCCACAGTCTTAGAATAAAGGGGAAGCCATTTAAGACTGAGGTGAGAAAAAACGTTTTCACCCAGAGAGTTGTGAATTTATGGAATTCCCTGCCACAGAGGGCAGTGGAGGCCAAATCACTGGATGGATTTAAAGGAGTTAGATAGAGCTCTAGGGCCTAGTGGAGTCAAGGGATATGGGGAGAAGGCAGGCACGGGTTATTGATTGGGGACGATCAGCTATGATCACAATGAATGGCGCTGCTGGCTCGAAGGGCCGAATGGCCTCCTCCTGAACCTATTTTCTATGTTTCTATGTAACTCGGCCACAGGGCAAAGCATCTCCGCCAGTTTTGGCTGATGGATGAAACCCCTGGGTATGATCGACCGCCTCTGTGTGTGTTCAGCCTTCCGATGAAGTCTGGGCATTCAAACCTATGAAGTAACCAAGATCATAGATGAACAGGAATTCATCACTACATCACTGCAGTATTTGTATCACCTGAGCAATGTGGGACTCCACCTGTGTATAAACATTATCTTTCCACTCCTCCCCTCTCTGCAATTTAAAGCACACATGTTTTCTCACTTTTCCGGTTCTGATGAAAGGTCAATGAAATGAATCATTAGCTTTGCTTTCTCGCCACAGATTCTACCTATTGCTGAGTAACTCGGGCATTGTTTTGTTTTCATTCCAAGACTTCTGCAGAAGGACAATCCTATTTCTATTTTGATAGCATTGTGTACATCGTGAATCAAAATTAATCTCTCATAGTAGCTTATTTTTCTGTCCGAGAGTTTTTTTACCTAGTATGCTCAAAGTTAAACCTGGATGGGCCCCATTTCCAACATCCCATATATTTGCAAGATTTGCCAATTCATTGTTTGGTTGTCTAACGAGACTTAATTTAAGAAAGAGGACATACAAACCACAGTCTGTCCAGGTATATTGGTTACTAGCACAGCTGAGTAAGTTGCTTGGAGGAAAAGAATGAATGGATAGGGTGCAGCTTTCTTTCCCTCCTGCTTTGTCAGCCACAAATTCTCTTCTTCTTACTTGTTTTCACTGTGACTCTTTTTCTCTCAATCTTATCTACTGTCTATCCAATTTCCAGAGCCATATCCTCCCTTTTCTTCCAAAAAATACATTTTATATTGAATTTAATACCTGTTACCAGTTCTGCTGATCGGAACCATTCCTTATCACGATCAAAGTATTCTCTCGCAATCTCCTTGAACCGTTATCATTGTCTCAAATTTTATCACGTCTTGCTTCAGCAACATGGCCCTGTGGATTTTTAACCCCTTTTTGTTCCATCTTTTATTCAGTTTGTGGCCCTACATGTTTCAAGTACCAGGATGTTAGAATGCCTGCGATATTAACAGAGAGTTGTGAGTCTGTGGAATTCTCTGCCACAGAGGATGGTGGAGGCTGGTTCTCTGGATACTTTCAAGAGAGAGCTAGATAGGGCTCTTATGGATAGCGGAGTCAGGGGATATGGGGAGAAGGCAGGAACGGGGTACTGATTTGGGATGATCAGCCATGATCACATTGAATGGCTCAAAGGGCCGAATGGCCTACTCCTGCACCTATTGTCTATTATTGAGAACCTCTGCATAAGCAGTGGTAGTATGCACCACCTTAAAAACTATCCACCTATCCACCTATTCACCTCCCTGTCCTGCGTTCCTGGGCATTCGAGTTGCTGAACCAGGCTGTGATGCAAACAGACAATGTGCTTTTAAAGCATTTAAAGTGTTGCTTGCATTTTAGAACAGTACACCTCAGGAACTGTCCCAATGGCCCACAATCTCTATACCCAACGTGATGCCAAGTTAAAGTAATCTTCTCTGCCTGCATTTTATCATCTAACAAACTTTGATTGTGGTTGCAAATAAATGTTTTAAGTGTTGATTCTTGGTAGCATTCATAATAGATATTACAATGTTTGTACCTTGAACGATATGTACAATTCTGATTCTGGCTATTTTTAATCTGTGCTGGTGGAGACAGTGAACTAGAATTTATATCATCATTGATCTCTTAAAACAAGAGGAACTGCAAGAATAAATAAGCATACATAATAATGGCACGGAGGAAGGAATCAGAAATAAATGTATAAGAAAGCTAGTTTTAGTTCTCCTTGTTGATCAAATCTGTGAGGAAAGTCCAGAAAAGACAGCAGCTTTTATTTAAAACAAACAGACAGCTGCTGGATGAGCAGCTGGTCAAAATATTTATGTTGCATTTGACTCTGTTAAACTTTAAGGTCCTTTGGTGAGTGGGGAAGGAAAACAGTCAAAGAAAGGAAGGAGCACATCGGAATCCGGTGTGAGCTTTGAGAGCTCGTGGAATTTGTTTTCAAAGATGTTCCTTATATTGGTGATTAAAAGTTAGCCATAGAGCTCTACAGCACAGAAACAGGCCCTTCTATCCAACTTGTCCATAGCAACCAAGATACCTCATTTATGCTTGTTGCACCTGCCTGTGTTTGCCTTGTATCTCTTTAACCATATAACCATATAACAATTACAGCACGGAAACAGGCCCTCTCGGCCCTTCCAGTCCGTGCCGACCAATTGTTTTCCCCTAGTCCCATCTACCTGCTCCATTCCCTCCATACCCCTCCATTCCCTTCACGTCCATATACCTATCCACTTTACTTTTAAATGTTAAAATCGATCCTGCCTCCACCACTCTGCTGGAAGCTCATTCCACACAGCCACCACCCTCTGAATAAAGAAGTTCCCCCTCACGTTACCCCTAAACCTCTGTCCCTTAATTCTCATGTCATGCCCTCTTGTTTGAATCTTCCCTACCCTCAATGGGAAAAACGTATCCACGTCAACTCTGTCTATCCCTTTCATCATTTTAAAGACCTCAATCAAGTCCCCCCTTAACCTTCTGCGCTCCAAAGACCTTCCCTATCCACGTACCTCTCCAAATGGCTGTTTAATGTTGTTATGGTACCTGCCTCAACCACCTCATCTGGTAGCTTATTCCATAAACCCACCATACTTTCCATAGATCTATCTCGATGTCCATTGAAAGTCATAATTCTATTTGCAACCACAGCTTCTTCTGGCTGCTGACACAGGCTGGCCTGAAGTCCTTCTTAAATCTCTCTTCTCTCACTTAATTGTATGTCTTCTAGTTTTAGAATCCCCTACCTTAGGAAAAATACATTGTTTACTTTATCCATGCCCCCCCCCCATAATCCTGCACACCATAAGGTCATCCCTCAACCTTCTATGCGCTAAAGAAAAAAGTCCAACCTATCCAATTTCTCCCTTTAACTCCTACCCGCAAGCTCTGGTGAATCTCCACTGCGCTTTTTCCAACTTCATGACATCCTTCCTATAGTTGGACAACCAGAACTGCACGCAGTACTCCAAATGTGCTCTCACCAACATCTTGTACTGCTGCATCACGATGTTCCAACAGGGGCAGCACAATGGTGCAGTGGTAGAGTTGCTTTCTTACAGTGCCAGGGAGCCAGATTGTTCCTGACTACGGGTGCTATCTATATGGAGTTTGCACGTTCTCCCTGTGAATGTGTGGGTTTTCTCCAGTTGCTCCGGTTTCCTCCCACATTCCAAAGATGTGCATGTTTGTAGGTTAATTGATCAATAAATATAATTATGCTGTCGGAGAGCAAGGAACTGGGGCAAACTTGATTGCAGTATAGATTCATTTTATTAAACGGCTTCCAAGAAGTGCATTTAGAAATGTTTTAAAGTTCTGATTTGCGTCTAAAGTTTTAATTTTATTTATTTTTGTTTTATTAGCGTTCTCAAAAAAAGGAAGACAACTTTAACAGCACCAGGAAACAATCTGTTGGAGCTCAATTTAAAGTATGTATCAACGTTAAATTCTATTTATTCGTCAGTAAGGTTACTAAATGCAAGTTCTATGGTTATTTTCAAACCTTGAATCAGCAACCTGAAACTAATCAGGATATCATCTATTGCACGTTTTTTCCACAGGAAAAGCCAAGCTAAGTTTGCTGGGTGTTTCTTTGTGTCAACATGCCTAATATCAACATGGTTTTCAAATTTATAACAATTTATATCAATACAGACATCTAGAAAAAAAGCCCGAATAAATTAAGGGTTCATTGCAATGAAAAAATTAGAACTAGGTTTCTAGGACAGATGATTTTTTTTTCAGTAGTTGAAGGGATTAAGAATGAAGAAGAAAAAAATTGAAATGCAAAAAAAACCCTGCAGATATTAGAAATATGAAGTCGAAAGAAAATGTATTTTCTCAGAGAGACCCTGGGTGGAGGGAAAGGAACAGGAACATGGGAATGGGTTACTTGAATTGGAAAATTGTAAGTGAGGTAACGGAAGTAAAACAAGGGCTATTCCACATTTCCTACAAAGCGACAGTTTCCCATTTCGACTTCATATTTCTAATATCTGCAGGGTTTGAACTGAAGAAATTATTATTAAATTCAAAGACATCTTCAGCCTAGCAAGGGAGAATGGTGGTGGAAGGAAAGTGGCTTGGTTTCTTTCAAGGAGAAAGCAAAGGGCCCTCAGGCTATCTAGTTGTGGCAAGAAGGTGTAGATGGATTGGATACCCATCGTGAAAATGGCACAGATGGAACCAAGGAGCCCAAAACTGTCAAAATGGTGCAGGGAATGGGAAGTGTCATAGGCCTACATGAGAAAGGACTGCAAGCAGAGAAAGAATAAAGTTAAGACGGAAGAAATGGGTTTTGTTGTACAGAACAGAACTTGAAATGGATCAAGTAGGACAGTTATACTTGTTGATAAGAATGTTGAAGCAACTGCACTTGTTTGTGCATGTAAGCCTGGAGATTGAGAGGGGAATATCTGAGGAAATGAAGCCAATGGCTACCTGGGAGATGATGGCTTGTTGCTCTACTAAGAGGTGTGCACTCGGCTCCGTCGGGTGCGACGACCCCGAGGCCGGAACGCGCGCATGAGGAGCCCCCCCCCTGTACCTGCGGTACGCGTGAGGAGAACGTGATCAGTTATCACGCAAATGCTAAGCACATCTACCGCCACTCAGACCGCCCGATAACCGGACGCAGAACCAGGAAGCGCCCCGATCCTCCCCACCCCCCAACACGATCTCGGCATACATCCCCCCTATACCCATCCATTTTTTTTGCTCAGACCCCCTCCCTCCACAACCATAGCCGCACACCCTACCTTGCCGTCTCCCTGCCCTAAGCCCAAGTGAAAACATCAGACCCCTGAGACAGCTCTTCTTTACCCAATAATACGCTCCATGTGCCTGGCCTTAGCCACTACGTGACTCCTGTGCCCGGCACCGAGCATGGCCCTGGATACCCGACACATACTCCCACACCCAACCAGAATCAAAACGCAAGCCTTTCAAACCCCTACTCGCACAACGCCCTCAACCACTCTAGCCCTACCGTCAGGTGAAGTTCCCATGTCCCCGTCATTTTCTAGTATCTGATCACAACTCTCACCCATGTCCTGGATCCAAATTCCTCCGTAAATTTATCAGGACGGTCCCTCATCCATTCCCCATTCCTAATAAACACATAGTGGCAACCGTTTCAATAGATACTGACTCTAACGACTACTACTCACCCAACACATGACCCCTCCCTGTCCGCCACATCGCTGGCAGACAAAGTCCCATGCAATGGGGATGTCAAGATGGGGGGTAAGCACTTGTGGTGCCGGACCCCAGTTCTCTGATTTCGAGCTTGACCTATGTGTACCAGGACACCCAGCCTCAGACCCCGTCGGTATAGCCGGTTCCCGTCACTGCTCGAGCCGCCCTCTTTATCCACTACTTCTTTTGCCGATAAGGGCCATCCACCCCCAGCTGGTCGAAGGCGAGACATGCTTGTTCTTCCGCGCCTGATGACCAACATACACAGCCGGAATACCCCGTCCCCCCGATCGGCCCCCTGCCCGCCATGGTCTAGCAAGAGACCCGAAAATTTTACACCACCCAAATCGTCCGTACCAACAAACCAATGTCACAATCTTTCATCCTATCCCTTAACCCCCCCTCGGTAACCAACCCGGTAACCCGCACCCCCTTGTCAGTATTGTGCCAGTACCACAGAAGCACTCCATTCTCATCAACTTCAATACACCCTATTCCCAACTCCTTCATCGGCTTTGTTCACAAGCAATCCCACACACCTCAAGCAAGCCCTTTAAAAATTTCCCATCACTCCCCCTACCCCACATAACCATCATAATTTCGCTTTTCCATTACCTCCCCAGCCTTTTTTCCCCCTAAAACCGCCCTTCCACCTTTTACCTTTCCCAAAACTTACCCTTTCTCAATCTTCCCCACAAAAAACCCACCCTCGCTCAATACTCAATGATGTCCAACAAAATGACGGGACCTCCGGCCTAGGCGTAGGCCCCCTCACAGGCAACAAACACCGAGAGAGTAGTGAACTCTGCACCAACTCCTCACTACGGCTATCAGGGCTCATGTTGCCCCTGCCGGTACCGTTTACCATGTCGAGTAGCGACCACCGCCCGAGCACCCCAGTCAAGTCGTAGCAGCCGCTACTCGTGCCTCCCCAGGCAGGCCCACGCTACCAGGTCCCAACAAGACCACAACAATCCTGCCAGCCTAATACGCACAAGTTGTCAGACCTCCACCAAACCAATAACACAACAGACCACCACGAAACCAGGCCCCCACAAACCGGCTCCCACATAGGTAATTATCACATAATCCTAAAGACTCACCACGGCCAATATTTAAATCACCACCCCCTAAAACCCCCTTCCTAAATCCTAAAATGCTTACAAAAACCAACACCCGTCTCCCCCCCGCCCCGTGCCCCCCATCAAACACAACTCCCACATACCATCCTTCCCCATTGCACCCTTCCACAGTCCCTACAAACTCACAGCCCACAATCCGCTCCAGGCGACACCTCCCCCCCTTACCCAGCAGCCCCTCCCACCCCGCAGACACCCACGGCCCAGTCCACCACCACCCCCCTAAGCCAGTTACACGCCGCCACAACACGCCAATACCCAGACCGACAAATGCCTTATAGTTCGTCCCCCGACGGCGCCAGCCCCTATGACCCGATCTGTCGTCGCCGACCCCCCCCACACCGTACCCTGACCACGCACCCCACTACCTGTTCCAATCCCCCGGGGACCACCAGGCGCTGAACAAGTGGCACGCACCATATAAAAACTCCCCGGTGCATGCCGTCCCGCAGAAAAAACAGTAACTAGCACGCGGACAATTGGCGCCCTAACCGCGCCCCCCCATAACAGTTACACTACACATATATGGCCACCAGAGGCCGATAGTAATAAAAAAAAAACAATACTAAGTAAATATAGCCACAGTGCCCCCCCTATGAAAACCCATACCCATACAATGGCCGATCATATCTCCCACCACCGCAGTAACAAATTACACATAGTAGTAAACAATACCCCCCCGGTGCCCCGCAATCCTCACCAACCCGGGCACCCCCCCCCCAACCACTGCCGAATATCCACCGATCCCCCCACAAACCCATCCACTCCCCCAATCCTAGAGTACCCGCACCATGAAATAAATTTAAAAAGTACTCCTGACCATTCTCACAATTCAACGTCCCTACTCTGCCTACATTCAAAACCCCCCCCCTCCATACCACAGCCCAACCACCAACCCTCACCCAACTGGCAGAGCAGCAACTACCAGGTCCTATCCAAACACATCCCACACCACTATCGCCCAACCAGGCCCCGTTCACCAAATATCCCCCACACACACCCCCCACACCACAAATTCCATCGACACCCGCCCCATCCGCAATTGTATTCCATAATAACCCCCCAACCCCAAATTGCCCCCTCATCACCAACCAAAAACCCATCCCCACAAACCTATACCAGACACCCAACCCCCAACCATGGCCCACGCAACCCACCAATGGCTAACAAACAAAATAACACCACCCCCCGTTCCCACCACACTACCACAATTAAAACAAACACAACCAAAACGAATAATCAAACCAACCTTACCAAACCTTTTTCCCCCCATCTTTACCCGCTCCCACATCTCCCAATGGTCCCCATCAATACCAAATCAAATCCCCAGGATTACAGACATACCAAAAATCCCCCAAACACACCTCTTCACACCCACCACTCGACCGGCACAACCCCCCTACTCATACTATACCCGACCAGTCCGCACCCGTCGCCCACAACCCTAACCTCGCAACCCACATCCAACTAAAACACCAATTCCAACCCCATGCCCGCACCTGCATCAACCAACAAATACACACGTAACACACCGACTTGATCTGTATGCCCTGACCATAAATATCAAAACTCCCCCAACCCCTCTCACCGCTCACAATAAAATCCCACTCACGAACACAGTATAATCAATAAATCGTGCCCCAGCCCCCTCCCCCAAACCCAGTCCAACTATGCACAACAATTCCCAACTCCTACCCCTCAAATCCCGACCCCACTACAGTGCTCCCTTCCACCCAGGTAAACTCTGCCCCATGCCCTTCCAACCCCCACAACCCAATCCCATGCCCCCCAGAAAACCCAAAATCGTTCCCCAACCCCCTCCCAACATATTTCCTCATCGCCACCATGAGAACATAAGTGAAAAACACACATCCACAACCGCCTAAACATAGCCCTCCAGAGTCCCCCCTGAGCCACGCCCATAGCCGGGCCCAAGAACTAGGCCCAGACAACCAGCATAGTCAGCACAAGCCGAAACTATGCAAATGGTAGCTTATTGCCTCACGAGTCCTGAGTAAACTATCCGTTCCAAAAACCGTGCCTAGATCACACGCCCACTCCTAGAGTACCATCCATATGAGTAACAAGATGTATTAGCCGCCGTCCCCACATACACCTCCCACCACCCAAACCTCCCCCCATCCCATAAACACCCATCCCCCATAGTACACTCCAAAACAAAACCCCCTCCAACTAACTGCTATCATTCATTCTCCCTCTAAAAAAACCATCCCCCCCCCCCTAAAAACCAGACTTCAGCATAGCCCCCCCCCCACCACCACGCCAATCCCATCAACCGTGCATCTCGCCTCCCCTAATAAAACCATTCAAACGCTTATCTAAAAACCTTTACAATCACCACACAATAAAAACCCAAACCCCTAACATGCACTTTATCTCAATCCCATCATAAACCACCACCGCGACCTCGGGACCCACACCCCCTCAAAACCACACTAGGTTTCTCACACCCCAACCACCCAGCCCACCCCCATATCAATATCAAGCCCTACCACCGTACATACGCATATAACACCCCACACCCACCCCCACAAAACAACCAATTCAACCCAGCACAAATAGTTTGCCACCCAAAACAAATTTGCACAACGCGGAGGGAAAATAAACACACATAATCCCCCGATCATTATCATCGTGCCAACCCCCCCGTACCCCATAAAACCCCAAACCCATCCTCCCACATAGTCCGTACCCCCCACAAACCAAAACTTATCACCCCCCATTCACTTGCCCTCCACAATGCACATATCCCCCCTTGTCGACTAAAATACGCACATCACAACGAGCCACGCCATCGAGCACCAAACAGACATTTCAAGTACGCTCCACCCCCCTCGCAGTACTTCTAATCCTCCTCCTCCCACTCAGCCACCGCCTGTACTCATCCCCCGCCCAATGAACACACCACTTCTCGACGGCCTACTTTTACCATCCCCCCAAAGCCAGTTAGCCCCGCATAGACCAATACAGACCTACAACATGCCACCAACATACCCCAAAAAAAAAAAAACCCGGACCCCCAGCCAACCCACCACTACCACCAGGAAGCCTGCCACCCACCGAACCCCCACCCCCCCCCATATCACAATTACACCGCATTCTAATGTCCCCCAAATGTAAAGCAACCACCATCCCTACCAGAGTTGTATTAACCCCGCGACGCCTCCGCTTCCAGTCTCCCATCACCCCTCCAATCTCATTCCCCAATTGATGCATCTCCATGCCCCTCAGTCCCCAGCACGAATGCCCCATATGACCAGCTTTTCCCAAATATCAACCAAAGCAACATGTACCGCCCTAGGCCCACATTCGACCACCAAACAAACCCCCCCCTCCCGGCCCCCCACCAGCACACTGGGTTGTTGTGCGGAATCTCAGAGGTGTAAATTGCCCTCATGAGCCAGGAAAATCCCCCCCCCGCCCCGACACATATGAGATCGTAGGCTAAACCAACAGTTGACAGAGGTACTTCAGCCCTTCTTGTAATTGTACTGCAGGCAGCAACCCTCAATAACACATGCTCAGTACCAAACTCACACCTTATGGTTCCAACAAGATTTAGAAACTCTACAAACATAAATCCCCAAGGTACCTGCCTGTAGAGGACACAATCCCCCAGGTTGCCTAGAGGCCACCCGCGTCTGTAAGAACGACTCCCTTTTATAATACCAACATAAGAGTAGTACAAATGCTGAGCCCCTAAAAGGATTCCATCCACAAGCGAACCCCCCTCAACCCATACCAGAATCACACGGACAACCATATCCCCCCCAACTGGACAATGAAAACATCATTTATGCAGGCAGAGATGTAAAAGGAATTGTACATCTCCACTTCTTAAGTTGACCCTTGAAGAAGCCAACGCAGGTGTGCATGGGGTAAGTGGGGCCTTAGCCCGCCCCTGAAGAATTCCTGCAGTGATAATTGTGGGGCATGTAGAACCAGGTCAAGAATCTTAATATATCCCAGTTGTTTGTCCCCCGGTTAATGATTTTAATAATTATTGCAAATCCAAAGGGATGGGGGGTTAAATTCCTTCAACCACTAATGCTTTGGCTCATGGTGACCACAACATTTGGAAATGTAGATTTTTGAGGAAAATCCTATGATGTCTCCTGCCTAAAACCCAGGCCTAAAAAACTCACCCTCACTTTTTTTAGATGAACACATTAAAATGGTCAATTGGAAGCAATTCTCAAAAAATAGAAAGTGTATTCACTGTTTTATTTTACAGAAAACCTGGATGCCACCATCATTTACTCATGGATGGAAAAAAGTAGATTATGAGTTGAAGTAACCTTTGATTTTAATGTAATAATTTTACTATGTTCAGTTTTTAATCTAATGTTGCATTGTTTCCAATTTATTTCAGCTGCGATACAATGGATTATTGGAAACTACTCGGATTCGTAGAGATGGATATTCTTGGCGACCATTTTTCGAGGAGTTTGTAGAAAAGTAGAGCAATTTGCATTCAGCATGATAAATATTGTGGTGTATTTTTAAAAGAGAACTATTTTTTTTAAAGGGTTTTACAGGCAAGATAAATGTTGAAGAGGTTTACTGCATTCATAGGATATTCGTAGATTTAATGGGAACTTGAGGGGTATCTTTTTTTACACATATGGTGGTGGGTGCATGGAACAAGCAGCCTGGTGAGGTAATTGAGGCAGTACAAGCGCAACATTTAAGAAACCTTTAGACAAGTACGTGGATAGGGTATGTTCAGAGGGATATGGGCCAAAAGCAGACAGGTGGGACATTTTGGTCGGCATAGGCAAGTTGGGCCAACAGGTCTGTTTGTACACTGTGTGGCTGAATGACTCTATGATAAGAGTTGATAGTGGAGCAAAGCAGATCGTGAGAGACTGGAATATTGTTAGATTGATGAATGAGAAATGTCAAAGCTGTTCACGCTGTGGAAGTCTTTCTAAGTGAGAATATCATTTCTGTCAGATGAAGAGGGGTTAATAGAAGATTGCTGCAATAGGTGTGAGGAAGTCTAGTAAAGATGGAGTTGGTAAACTAATGTAAATTATAAGGAATCTGATTTACAATAATTTAGATGGCAGAAAAAGTAGAAAGCATAGTAGCGAATTGAACTCATAAAACTCCTCTTTGATCCCTGTCCTTAATTGTCTCAAGGAAATGTTCCAGATAGAAATTGTCTTTAACTTAATTGCAATATTAGAAGTTGAAAATTAAATTTGTAAATCAGCATACAAAAGAGTTACAAGGAAGTTTATAAATAGACTTGGCTCACTGGCTAATTTCTTTTCACAGATATGGAATACTGCTTATTACCCCCAATATTCCGCTTACCAAAGAAAGGTAAAACAAAAACTAAAGCACAATTACAATTAAAAGGATTAACTGAATGTGCCATTACAGATACAATTCCTCTTTTAGTGTATTGTTAACCTCAGTAAAACAGTCCTATGGTGTTTGTATGTTTCCTAAAATTGATTGTGGCTACGTGATTGAGCCCCGTGGGGATATTTCTGCTAAAGTTCTTCCATGGTCAAGGCAGGGGGTGGGGGGGAGGGGTGCGGTGGATAATCCATGTGCCCAGTATTTTATCGTGATCAAGGTTGATCCAAAGGATACTGCTGCTAATGGTCCTCTCTTTTTTGATCAAAGGTATTTGTAGAGACAATGAGGTGCCCTCAGGAGTAGGGTCCATTCGGGCTCTTCACTCATTCGCCACAAGGGCTGTGCAGCCATTCAGTGGATATATTTTAAAAAGGCAGAGATAGACAAATGCTTGATTAGAACGGTTTCAAGATTATTGGGGAGAAGCAGGAAAATTGAATAATTTGTCAGAGATCAGTCCAAGAAAATGTCGGAGTAGACTAGATGGGCCTGGAATGTCCTAAAGATCTACTCCCAAAAAAGTCGACTTGTTGAGACATTGTACTAACAAAAGACAAAAGCAAAAGATTTACTGAGCAAGAGTGGCATTATTGTATTGGAACAGCAACAGTTGAAAGTTAGCATATATGGCATTTTCAGCATATAAACAAGAACAACACTTGCCGTTTTCAGTATGTCCGGTGGAAGGGATGAAAGGTGCAACGGCAGTTTTGGATGCCAGTAGAGACTGTAGAGGCTAAATCTATTTTTCCCTCCCAGAAAGTTGGGAAAGAGGTTAAGAGCTGATGATTACAAAAATGATGATGGATATATAAAATATTGCAGGGAAAAGATTTCGCCCATACAAGACCTAGATAAAAATTAAAGATGTAGATGTAAAGTAAAGGGGTAAGAGACTTAGGAGGGGATCTGAGGAGCACTTTCCCAGCCCCAAGAGTTAGCCGCTTGCTAAGATACACACTGCCTGAGTCGAAGTTGGGAAAGGCAGACTCAACTGCCAGCATTTCAGACGTGTGTCAAAACGAGTATTTTGAATTGCCCAGGCATAGAAAAGGCTACAGACCACGCTTGCTGGAAACATGGGAACTGGAGGGAATTTGATTTACCCGCAGCATAATTTTATCCTAGCCAATTTATCAAAACCGGGCATTACGTAATGGTAAATTTTATATTATAGCAGCAGATTGTGCAGGCTTAAACACCATCAGCAATTCCTTTATTTTCTCCATAAATGATGCCGACCCACAAGGTTCCTCCACAGATTGTTTGCAAAAAAGTACTGATTCTATGTATCGGTCGATGCCTCGAAGCAGAAGTTAAGGAAAAAATGGCAGAGGAGCTAAAATTGTTTAATTTACAAGGTTCAGTGGAAAACACTACTGCTGCAGCGAAAACTCGAAATCTTCGACCACTGTTTGCATAGTAATAAGACACGTGTACACAAAGATGAGGCACGCTTAAAGATTGTATTATTGGGGGAATCTGGTTGATTTTTTCTTTGAGGGGTAGGGGCTGGGTAAGGGGAAACTCTGTACGAGCCCCCAGTCCGCTTCCGTGGTGGGGACTCGACTAGTTCTTTCTTCCGAGTTGGCGTCCTCCGCCTCACGAGCCGCGTCCTACCACCTGGATCGGAGCGGCCTTACCTGCCAGGGGACTCGGGAACCCGCTGACCATAGCGACAACTGCTGCCAGGCAAGCACGCTGAAGTCCACCGGTCTGAGCGGGCAGATGCTTACCTGGATCCGCCGTTTGGGACACCAGAGGCATTGGGGCCGCTGCTACCAACCTCGCTGGAGCGCGGTTTGGGGAGAGCTTTCCAACTGGGACGGCCGCTGAACAAACAATCGAGGCGCGGGCGGTCGTCCTGGGCCCTTTACTGAGGGCCCGCCAGCGCTTAGGCAATCAGACAGCTCCCGCGGCAGCCTCTCCTGAAGTGGGACTTTGGGAGCCGCGACAGATCCCGATATAGGAGGTGCCGGCTCGGAGTGTCCCAAGGTCCACGAGGAGCAGGTCCTCGCAGTTCCCCGACAGTCGTACAATCGCCCTTAGAGTACCACCGGACCGCCGGCGACAGAACAGCTCTGAAACACCGGGGCCAGCAGCCGTACGGGGCGACTCGCGGAAGGGCTCCGGTGGGGAAGGCCCTGACCAGGGGAGAACATAGGGCGATACATTAAGGACTAGACGACTGAACTTAGTGTGCCTCAGTGGTTCTCCCACACAGTGGGGGGGGAAAACGTTTGATTCTGGCTGTTTGAGGAGTGTTATTTTTTATGTTGAAATCTATAGTGTGTTATGTGTTGTTCTTTTCTTATTGCTTTTATTTTTTATTTGTGCTGTATGTAACCACATATCACTGAGCCATTAACTGGCACAAATTGAGACAAATAAATGTATCTTGGATCTTGTGTGCACATCAGCACAGGTGTGCCATACAAGTGGGGAGATTCGGAGGGGTGAATGTGGGAAGAAGTGGATTTAGGGTGTTGTTTTTTCATTGTTGAGGGGAGTGTGGAGAAATTTGATCATTTTAGTACAGCATATCTCATCCCCTGCAGATGTGCTTCTTCTTCATACATGTTTGGTGAAAGCAGCTGTGCACATGTACATTGGGTGTACATGTGCTCACTTTGTGCACATATATTGTATGTGTTGATAAATGCTAATAACCTGATCAAAGAAATGAGCTTTTTTGCAGCAGAGTGTTTCTGAACCGTGTTACTAAAGGCAATTTTAGCTCAGTCAGATGTACTTAATTCCCCACTTGTACCACGACAATACAGTAACTTTTTATAATTCTTTATTTTAATGCAATAATTCTTGCTGGTGGAGAGAAACTAATGGATCATAAGTCCGCATCCGTGAGAAAGTAGAAAGGAATTGTCAATTTTGGACTCTCAGCATAGGGTGACAGAGCCCTGCACTTCTCCTGCCATTTAAGTAAAGAGATTTTAATTACCATTTAACGCCCATACCCAAACGCTGAGATTCGGAGATAATATTATTTCTGGTGAACTTTCCTCAGATGATTTATTTGTTTGCATTCTGTTTGCTGTCACACGTCCACTTCAAAAAACAAAAGAACCTGCCTAAGATCCTGGAACCATACCAAAGGAGTCATTTCTGCTGTCCTCACTTGCGATCTGAAACTCAAGGCTCTTCAACTACAGGAAAGCATATTTTATAATTGTTTCGTTTGTTTTTAAAAATAATTAAATTAAAACAATTCCTACAATCTTCTGTCTTTTTTCATAATGATAAGTGAGAACTGAAGATGGTATCATAGGTGGAAGATGCTCAATTCTCAGTTTTAGTGGTTGCCTAATGTGCATTAATTATCAACGGTGGCATGGTGAAAGGAAGCTATGGTTCATAAGTAAAAGAGAAAAGAGAATGAATTTCTTTGCATTTGCTTTTAGACATTGGCTCATGTCTTTGCACTAGGAAGAAATAGGGTGCCCCAAAAGACTTCCTACAGGCAAATCATCCCGAGAAAACGTGCACAAGAAATTGGCATCTGAAAAGCCTATCACGAACAAGCCAAAACACAACAAGGAATAATTAAGCAAAGTAAATTGGCAGTTAATAAACAACTCTTCCAATTGTGAAAATCCCTCGCTCTCCATAATAAAGAGAGGCAATTGATTAAGGAACATAGAAGCCACATTTGTGATAGCTATGCCACCATCTGAGAGGAGCAAGTCTGTCAGCTCAACATTTAGGGAATGACAGAGCTGCGCCAACTCTTCAGATGTCATTGAGACGTGGTGACTATAACGCATTTGAGGAAATGTCTCACGCTCAGCATGCTGATGACAGAAGGTCTCACACTCAAACACAAATATATGCGAATAAATAAATAAATAAAGTCACACTTCCAACCACACTCACCAATGAGAATAGTGTTTTTTGTTCGGCAGGTTCCCCGTAAAGAAACAGATGCAAATTAATTACATAAGCCCATTCGCAACACTTATTTAAAATGGCAATGTAGACACAAAATGCTTGGGAGAAAACTCAGTGGGTGAGGCAGTCGTCCCTATGAACTTCAATCACGCTCAACATTTCTTCCACAAGCATGTTTTTCCACGCCCACTCGCTTCTAATAGATGCTGGCCTCACCTCCCCCCATTCACATGAGCCCGTGCCAAGAAGGGTGTGAAAGGAGGAAAACACACGGCGGTGGTCCGCAGGCGACTGACCCCCCTTGTAACCCCCCGCCATCGTTGGGGTCGCCCCCCCGCGCCCCCCCCCCCGCGCCCCCATACCCTGAGTCACCTGCTCACGCAGCCTCCCACCGCACATCCCTCTCGGCGGCTTCTGTGTCCACAGCCACTGCCACACTGTCTCACAACAAGCGCCATGGAGTTGTAAACTCCCACCGCCTCGGAGCCATGAGGCGGATCGTATGAGTGGGGTGTCGGGGTGAATGAGTCACCGATCTAGCTCCGCCCGATGCCCGACCCCCCGGATCACTGGACCCTCACCCCCCCCACCCGACCCCCAGGTTCCACGACCCTAACCTCCCCCCCGGATCCCCGGGTCACTGACACTACGGCCTCCCCTGGACACACACCCAGTTAGGGACACAGAACACCTGGCCGTGCCCGCATTCCCGGGGAGGTGAGGGAGAGATGGAAATGGCTTTCCCCCGGACATCGCCAAGTCTTTCCGAATCACTCCAGGTGTTGTCGCCACTTCACTGACAAGACACAAACTCACTACACAACCGAACACAACACCCTTATCACACACACAGAAGCGGTGACAACACAGCGTTTAAGAAAAGGGGATTTGGGGGCCAAATGCGGGATAAAAGGAACAGTTTTAGATAGGGCAATCTTGATCTCCGTCATGGACAAGTATTAGTGATGAAGGGCCTGGTTTCCATGCTGTAAGACTATGACACATTGTGCAAGAGTTGGGCAAATTGCTTTGAGAGGATCCAGGACGAGTTTGCGTGAATCCAATTGGCAGGTGTAGTAGAATTTTTTTTTTCACTTTGAAGAAAGAAATTGATAACAGGGATTGTATTCACTGCAGCAACAGTGTGAAGAAAATACTTAGTTTGTAGGTAATAATATTCGTAGATAATAGGGATCCTGTTTCGCGTAACAAATAAGTGGAGGAAGGAACTTGCAAGATGGTGGTTTAGATAAAAACTGAAGATAGACACTAAAAGATAAAATAACTCAGTCAGGACTTGGCTGCAATCTCTGGAGGAGAAAGAATAGGTTGATGTTTCGGGGATCGAGACCTATTCAGACTGAAAGGAGGTTTCAAAACCAGCAGCCATAAAACCACAATGACTGGAGATATGTGTTATACCAACTTAAGGGCAAGAAAACCAGAATTAGTGAAAATGCCGCCCCCCCCCCCCCGCCCCCCCCCCCCCCCCGGTTCGCTGCAACTCGCTCCTAATTTCTCACTCTCACCCAATGTTGCGGCAGCCCTGGAATGAGCACATTGTTTAAATAATACGTCAATATCCTATGAAGTGCTGCACTGTGTTGCCAAACTGTCTGTGTTTATCCTCTGAGTATGATACATAATGTGTATGTGTTAAGGAGGTTTTAATTAAGATGGGCAAGATCTTTTGGTATTGACCTTGAAAACCAAAAGGAATCCTGGTTATGTTCGATTTTATAGTAGAAACTTGCTTGGCTTATCATGTATAGTTTTTCATAACAGTGAATTCAAAGGTATTTTAATTTCCATTTAAAGTGAAAATTCTAAAAACTGCAGGTGCTGGGAATTTTGAAATAATAAAAACAGAAGAAGCTGGTGAAGACTATCAGCAAGACCAGGCCAGCATCTGTAGGAAAGAACAAGATATTGTTTAAAGTTAAGAACCATGAAATAGTTAACTCTGTCTCGTTCCACAATGAGTGTATCTAACAAATTCCTGTTTTATCAGCATTCTGCTTTTGTGTAAATCTCCGCGAGAGAACTATGCCTTTACAATATAACATGTCTATCACTTATGGGAACAGGCGAAGTTTTTCGGGTTTCTCTTTCTCGCCAGTTGCCTGGCTCTATTCTTCGGAACCAGCTGACTTGAACGAGTGGAAACTTGGGTAAGATTGTAGTCGCAAAGGGAGAATTGCTGAAGTGTATATGGAAAGGCAGTCTAATAAATGTGCACAATGTTCCTTACATTCATATATTCATTAGCATGCAAGAATACTGAATGCTGTGGTTGTTTTAAGATTTCAGTTAAACTGGAAATAATAGATGTCTAATCTACATAAAGAAGTAACACTTTATTTAAGAGCACTGAGTAGTTTTCTTGTTCATCAAATGTTCGGACCCGAAAGCACGAGCCTGTGGTTTTTTTCAGATGCTGCGTCACCAACATTCCTTTCCTGGCTCTACGGTTATTCAGTATTTGTAGATAATGTATTAATCTAGGTTTCCCTGAGGAATGCTGCATAGTTTTCATTTTTATGACGCTTGTCGCATGCATTTAGGTGGACTCCCGGATGCAAGTTATTTCAGTGCCTTCATATCGATATTCTAACCCTCAATCTCCATTCTTTTTCCACCACAAATAAACAGCTGCTGTCATATTTGTGTGCTTCCAATTGTCCCGTTGCCCTCTCAACTTTGAGTCTTGCGTTTTTCTTTAACTGAAACATTTAAAATACAGTTTTTTTTTGTTCGTTACTTTGCAATCGCAAATTCAGATGTATTAACACGTATCGGGTTGTTTGTTATCTCTCTGAGGCAAGGAGGAAGTGGTTGGATGGAGTCAGAAGGGGTGTAATGGATAGAGGCTGGGAAATGTGAAAATGCTGGAACTTGCAGAATGTGCCGTGCAGGGTTATTGTAAAGCATTCCCACCTTGTAGCTTGGTAGGGTGTCTATCTACAAGGCTGAAAATCTGCAGAACAAAGTCCATGCCTGTGCTAGAAGAGAGATGGTAGTGGTGGTTCCTGTTTCACATTTCTGGCTTTTTATATTTCCAACCCAAGTTAACCCATCAACGTCTGGTTACAGAAATATCCCATTTCTCTATTTTCTGCATACATTGGAAGTTTGACAATGCAGTATTTATTAATATTAATGAAGTCTGTAGGTATATAAACCAAGTTGATATCAACTATAAATGAAGTATTATAAATTCTGGGTGATTATGTCAACAAATCCTAAAATTCAAGATCTTCTGTGAGTATCCGTGTAATTGTTATATGATTATATGATTATATATTGCTGATTTTGTTGAGTTTTTTTTACCCTTTGCAGAAAATCACGTCTGTTCTTTAAACACTGGCATCAGGATCAATTAGCAAAGTGCATCGAAAAACTTGAAAAAGCAGCATTAATTATCCAGAAAAGTAAGCATAAAACCTCCCTGTTTGGATCGCAAAACTTGCTGTTCTTATTGGGGGAGAAATTATCTTTCTTTAAGTTTTTATTAATGTTTTATCTTGGTTATAGAAGAAGAACTGATAACTACTAAGCCTTCAATTATAACACAAGGAAATGTAGTCATGTTGCCATGAAGGAAGCCAATTTTCAATTTCACTATCAAATTTCTTTCAAACTCTGTTCTGTCAATTGATATTTTGCTATCTTAGACCATTCTCCAGTATTGCCGCCCCAAATAAAGCCTATAAATAAATTTTGAATTCTTTGTTCTTTTTTACCTGCACGATTGCAGTTCATATTCATTAACTGACCTTCAGGTGATTGGACATATCTGTCAAGCAAAATTGAAGTATATAAATATGTCTTTGTGATCTTGTGTTTTGATTTTCTACTTATTGCCAAGTAAAATTCAAAGCTATATTTATCAGAGTGCCATCTGCCAATCTTCCACATAATTAGCTCATCACAATTCTAAATAATGGCCTTTTTTGGGCTAACAAGTAACAGACGATGTGTTTCATAAACCATAAGTAATAACCAGTGCTCTTTTCTTGCCGGCAAAAAGGTGCTGGTAAACAGATCAATTAAAAATTAAGTTGCATTTATCAACATTTTTTCCCCATCAATTAGAGTCATCGAGTGATACAGTGTGGAAACAGGCCCTTCGGCCCAAATTGCCCACACCGGCCAACATGCCGGTACTTCCCCCTCTCCTGGTTTGTTTATGTGATCAATCAACTATTGTAATAAATGAATAAATAATAAATGCAAAATCAACATGTTTTCAAAATGCAAAAGTATAGTTAACTATTTAGAGGTGCTGTTACACTGTACGGGCATTTAATGTCACAAAAACACACTGGTAATAACCATCCTAAACAGGAAAAGCCCAGCTCTTAAGCTGCAAGGGCATTGTCATCATTGATTGGGGATGATCAGCCATGATCACATTGAATGGCGGTGCTGGCTCGAAAGGCCAAACGGCCTACTCCTACACCTATTGCCTATTGAGTCCCCAACAACAGTACCTTGGTTATCGTTGAACAGAAATTAGAGTAGACAAACCAACTAATATCAAAGATGCAAGAGCAGAGCAGAATATGCAGACTCTATGCAAGAGGTTCACTCTGGCCACTCAAAGCTTTGCTGCCACTAATGTGGTTGAAGATAAAGATGTGTTAGAATGCTTGCTGTTCATCAGGATAGGAGGAGCTGCAGGAACGCACAAGATGTTTGGTATCTTCCAGCAGACAGTAATTGTTTTCTGTCTGGCCTGTTTCACTGTGCCCAGAATCCACCACGTCCTTCCATCACCATGAATGTTGTATATTTTCTGTAGTATCCTGATAAAAATTCAATAAACTCTTTTTGATGGAGCTTCCATCCATGCCTGCGCAAAACACAAGGGATCCTTTGGGAGCAATGCCACCTACATGCAATAAAATCTCCTCAAACTACCCCTAGTTAAATCAGAAACTATCCTGCTTTGCATGTATGTTGCAATTTATCTGTTGTTAAATCAATATTTTCAGACTCTTATTTTCAGACTCTTTATTGCGTACAGTTTTGGTCTCCTAATCTGAGGAAATACATTCTTGCCATAGAGGGAGTACAGAGAAGGTTCACCAGACTGATTCCTGGGATGTCAGGACTTTCATATGACTGGATAGACTCGGCTTGTACTCACTAGAATTTAGAAGATTGAGGGGGGATCTTATAGAAACGTATAACATTCTTAAGGGGTTGGACAGGCTAGATGCAGGAAGATTGTTCCCGATGTTGGGGGAGTCCAGAACAAGGGGTTTAAGGATTAAGGGGAAGCCTTTTAGGACGGAGATGAGAAAAACATTTTTCACACAGAGAGTGGTGAATCTGTGGAATTCTCTGCCACAGAAGGTAGTTGAGGCCAGTTCATTGGCAATATTTAAGAGGGAGTGAGATGTGGCTAAAGGGATCAGGGGGTATGGAGAGAAGGCAGGTATAGGATATTGAGTTGGATGATCAGCCATGATCATATTGAATGGCGGTGCAGGCTCGAAGGGCCGAATGGCCTACTCCTGCACCTATTTTCTATGTTTCTGTTATCAAAAGCCAGTCAAAGTGCATCAGCTCAATAACTACAACACTTCAGAAGCTGACATTGATTTCTTGAGAAAATCTGTCAGTGGGTGTTCTCATCAAGGTTTTCACATTGGCCTTTTGACAATAAATTTGTGAGATAATGCTGGCAATATGTCTCACTCGATACTCTGGTAGTTCTTGTTCTTTGTTGAAATGATTTACTTAAGGATAAACTAGGAACAACAAACAAGCTCCCTGTAATGTTTTCTAACCCTCTTTAAAACTAATGTAAAAGATGGAGTCCTTCCACATTTTGCCCAAATTTCGGTTGAAAGGATGGAAAAAGACTTAAGTGGAATATAAATAACTGAATGGACAGTTTGAAAACAATAGGCTGTTTCTGATGGAATATTCTGTGTAAGCTTCATGTTATAATCGTACAAGGGAAATTGTCAAAGTCAAATCTCTCTGCTCAGGGGAATGATTCTAGTTGATTTTTCTGTGATACAGCCAAGCAAAAATGTCATCAGACTGTAGAGATAATCTTGCACAATTGTGTTGCTCTTAATCTTCATAATAAGTTCATATTTTATGTTATATATTTATTTTTAAGTTAATAAATTAAAATAAATTAATTAATCAATTGAGTTAGAGATGTATCTTATTGAAATAGCCCAATCTATTTCAATGTTTATTCTTCAGGCTATAAAAGATTCCGGTGTCAAAGCAAGTACAAAGTTTTGTTGGCTGAGCTTCAAAACCAGCGCCGGCTGGAATTAGAAAGACAAATTGAAGAAAAACGTCAGATTGAATTGGAGCAGGAAATAGAGAGAAAAAAGCAGGAAATGGAGTGGAAAAATGAAAGTAGGTTTTGATTTGTCTTCATGTAAACTTATTAGTAATGCTGCAATATCCCAGTGTTGATGAAAAATATTCCTTTAAATATTCAGAATTGAGAACGTTATCGAGAATGCATTCAGGGTCGTGATAACACCAGAGGCTTAAGAGTGTACAGGCAGAGGGAACGGGTAACTTCCAGAGTGATCAGAAGGAGCAGGGATATAGCGCAGGAGCCCCCTGAGAATATCATGCTCACTAACTAAATTGCCACTTGTCATGGATGCCACTTTTAGTGATGGATCATCTGGGAAATGCAGTCAGAACCACAAGTATGCAGGTGCTCCTGTTTTTTCCCATATTCCAAAAACGTATGGGTCGGCAGGGTAATTAGCCACTGCAAATTTACACTAGTGTGTGGATGAGTGATAGAATCTTGAGAGAGTTCTTGGGAATGTGGGAAGTTCAGGAGGGCACAGGAGGTTTACCAGGCTCCCTGGAGTAGAGGGTATTGGCTGTAATGAGAAGATGGACAAATTTAAACTTTCATCTGGAGTGTCAGAGACTGATGAAAGGCCTAGTAGAAGTATATAAAATTATGAGGGACATGGAGAGGGTAGACAGTCAGAATCGTTTTCCCATATGTAAATGGTTCAATGGATAATTATTGTCACATATGCAATTACATAGTGGAATTAATTTTGCATATATTGCCAGCACCACTATGTTTGGCACCATTTCATCAAGTTCAAAGTCCCGGCCTGGCCAAGCGTACCACACTGCTCCACCACTGTGGGCCATGTCCGGTCCCAGCGCTCGGCCTCTTGGAGTGTCAAAGACTAGAGGTCACACTTTTAAGGTCAGGGGGAGAAAGTTTAAAGAAGATGTAGGGAATGGAGAAAATGGATCGCAAGCAGGCAGCAGAGATTAGTTTAACAGCATCATGTTCGACACAGACATTGTGACCCAAAGGGCCTGTTCCTGTGCTGCGCTGTCATACTGGCTATGAATAACTACCAATGCAGCTGTCAGTTCACCAGAAGGATGAACTAATGAAAGGTCCTGACCCAAAATGTCATCTGTCCATTTCCATCCACAGATGTTGCCTGACCCGCAGAGTTGTTTTTTGTGTAATAGTTCATAGCAAGTGAATACAGCAGAATTTTCCTGGTGGTTCAATGGAAGCATATTATGCATTAAGTATAATGATGAGAAAATTAGCTCATGAAATGATCAATAGATTAGCAAAATAGCAAATACTATGTATGCATGGGAAAGCAGTTGAATTGAAAGACTGAAATGTGAACTTTATAGAACAATATGTAAACATTGGAAATACGTAATCAGTTGCATGTAAAAATGTTCATCTGTTGATCATGCAGGACCGGTGACACCACCTGTTCCACTTCCGCGGAAAAAGAAGCCACTCCCACGTCCTCGTTCTGCAGCCGTAGATAAGTTTCACCATGATGTCCGGCCTCCTGTTCCCAGACCACGAAGTAAATTAATAGAGGTATGTATTTCCAAAAAAGGAAATTCTATCTTTATTTTCAAGCACTTTTTCACTTCCATAGTCATGATGTGTGTGGGTAAAGCTCCATTTATGACAAATATTTTTATTGGATAACAAATTGTTCAGATTTTAATAGTCTAGAATACAAAGCCAAGTCATGATGACTTTGTAAAGCACTGGTTTGGCTACAACTGGTCAATTGCACCCAATTGTAATAGACAATAGGTGCAGGAGTAGGCCATTCGACCCTTCGAGCCAGCACCGCCATTCAATGTGATCATGGCTGATCATCAGTACCGCACTCCTGCCTTCTCCCCATATCCCCTGACTCCGCTAACTTTAAGAGCCCTATCTAGCTCTCTCTTGAATCCAGAGAACCGACCTCCACCGCCCTCTGAGGCAGAGAATTCCACAGACTCTGTGGTTAGGTTTATTTATTATCAAAGACCACAGAATATAGTTTTCAGCATTATAGTGTAACAGTTTGAGACAAAGTCCACTATTGGCAATTGGGTAAATTGGATAATGGGACAGTATACTAGCTTATGGAAGGATTGTCTGGAAGCCTGGTAAGAGGGGAAGAAGCTGTCCTGAGTCTAGTCGTGTGCTTTATAAGTTTCTGTATCTTATGCTTGACAGAAGTGAGGAGACAAATAAATGACCAGGGCGGGAAGCTCTTTGATTATCTTGTCCATTTTCCCAAGGTGGCATGAAGTGTAGATAGTGTCGATGGTGGGGATCTGGTCTGCATAATGGAGTGGACTACATCTACAGCTCTGTAATTTCTTGTGGTCCTGGGCAGAGCTGTTCCTGAAAATGCACCTGTAACAGTTTAGAAACATAGAAAATAGGTGCAGGAGGAGGCCATTCAACCCTTCGAGCCAGCACCGCCATTCATTGTGATCATGGCTGATCGTCCCCTATCAATAACCCGTGCCTGCCTTCTCCCCATATCCCTTGACTCCACTAGCCCCTAGAGCTCCATCTAGTTTGTAGGAGGCCTTAGACTCTAGAGATTTAGACTTTAGTGCTGCAATGTTGAGACAGGCCCGTTGGCCCACAGATTCCATGCCATCCAGTGATCACCCCGTACACTAGCACTATCCTACACGCTAGGGACAATTTACAATTTTACAGAAGCCAATTGACCTACAAACCTGGATGTCTTTGGAGTGTGGGAGGAAACCGGAGCACCCGGCAGAATCCCACACGGTCAGTGAGGACGTACAAACTCCATGCAGACAGCACCCGTAGTCAGGATTGAACCGGGTGTCTGGCTCTGTAAGGCAGCAACTCTACTGCTGCACCACTGTGCCACCAAGTAATTGGAGACTTGTTACATTTCCTCAGTCTCCTGTGGAAGTAGAAGCGTTGATGTGTTTTCTTGGCTATCAGTTCAACGTGGTTGGTCCACGTCAGATTGGTGGTTATAATTGCACCAAGGAACTTGAAGCTCTCAACCATTTCCACTTCGACATGGTGCTGATTGGGTCCACTACGGTTCCTTTTAAATCATGAAGGATGTAGATGGGGAGAAACTGTTCCCATTGGTGGAGAAGTTAGGAACTAAAGGGGCTGTCCCACTTGGGAACCTAATCTGCGAGTTTAGAAGAGTTTGCCCTGGATTCAAACTCGCAGCATGGTCGACACGAGGTCCTAGGATGTCCTGTGAGGTCGCTGGAACTCTCCTTCATGCTCGAGGGAAGTCCCCGAATACCCACGGCCTCAGCTAGGTCGAGAAAAACTTTTCAGCACGGTGAAAGATTTTCCCAGAGTAAAATTTGGTCGGCATGGATCTTTTAACTCGTAGTGCAGTGGAGTGGGGTCGCTATTTACTTACAAGCAGTCGAGGGCAGCCGTAGGCAATCTCCTTTACTGACCGGGCATTTTGATTGGCTCATTGGAGTCTCAGGACCTAGGAAGACGTACCGGTAATGTAAAATGCCCCCTAAACTTTACTATACTTCTTAAAAGTGTCTCCCTCCCCCCACGGTGTCTCTCCCCCTTCTCCCCCCCCCCCCCCCCCCCCCCCCCCCCCCCCCCCCCCCCCCCCCCCCCCCCCCCCCCCCCCCCCTCCGTGCTCTCTAAAGGACTTACCATACACTGTGGCAGCCGTTTATGTCCCAAGTGGGACAGGCCCTCAAGAAGCCGAATATATTTATTTGTCAAAAGAACCAAAAGTGACTTGAAAAATATTTTGCACCGTGAATGGTTGAAGTCTAAATGTCCTGCCAGCACTAGATGTGGAAGCCAATTCAATTGGAGCATTCAAGACAAGATTGGATGTGTATCTGGAAGAAAATAATTTGCAAGGCTCTGGGGAAAGGGCAGAAGTGGACTCGGTGGGCTGAATGGTCATCTTCCATACTGTTATTTTGTAACAACCTTGTAGAACACCATTAATCACATTTTGGCAATTGGAGAGCATGTCTAATGTCTAACACCTGACACTGGCCCACTTTTCTACCCAAATCAATACTTTGCTTTCAGTTCCATTAACAATTATTGCAGGGTTATGCTGTCAAATCATCTTCAGGGGAAAAGCAAGGAGTTATGTTGCTTCAAATGATCACAAATCAGTTTATTTTCAAATGTATTCTTTCATTAAAGTTTGTCTCAAAAAAATCACATTACATTAATCTAACTTCACCTGTTTTTTTTAATAGTTTATAGAGTTGATGATTAATATACATGAATAATCTTTTCTGCTATTTTTAAATGTTGCCATTTAATTTTCAATATTGTTGATCCCAGCCATATAAGGAGAAGATAATTTATTTTCATTTGGTATTATTTCAGTATCCCTGTGTTGATGAGAAACCTGTGGGTGAGGATGAAAATAGCTGCCAAACCCAGCAAATTTATTTTATCACTTTTCCCTTTTCCCAATTTAATAGCTTGGGTAGAAAATCAAAGGAGTCAAAAACGAAGGAGATTTGGAAATCAGGGGGTCAATAATGCTTAGGGGTAGTGACCTTTAATTGCAACTACATGTCAATGGGCACGTTTCTACATGCAAGTGCTAGTATCTTCCACTGTCACTTTAATAACCTCGGTAGGAGATTCAAGGTGTCTACTGTAAACAAAGCCTTTGTTTTAGGCAACTCCCTTCGATAATTCTCGGGATAACATGAACACCTGCTGGCTTCAGGAGCAAGCGGAGAAGGAGCTGAGAATTAATAAGAAAAGGGCTACAATTCGATGGTTCAAAGAAACTCAGGCTCGCAAAGTGGTCCAGAATGGTACTTTCCCCTGCTGGTTTCATGGGGTGATTACGAGACGGTGAGTGTGGTTTACGGTCAGTTTGGTGCGAACTATCCTTAACATTTAATGAAATTAATTTTGGTGTTTGTTTATTCTTGCTCACATTAATTTTGTGAGAGCAAATTTTATTTCAGTTCTCAAATTTGTGAATTAGTAATTTGTGAATTCTGCAGTAGGGAATTACCGTAATCTGAACAATTGTACTGCCGGCGTCGCCTGTAGCATGGTTAATTTTATTGATTGTGAATGTGGTAGCTAAGTAACAAAATGTCATCAGATTTCCAATTCTGCTTAAAGATACCAATTATAGGGCTTGACCTGTGGTCTTGGACAGGCAACGTGCCTTTTGTTGCGGTCCACTGCAGGGACGTTTATCAGTGCACATGGCCTAAGGCCAACGGGAGTGAGGATTGGTCTGGGTCGAGGGAGAGGTAGATAAGTAAATAATATGGACTGATTTGAGTCGGGTTCCTTGTGCCACTGATGCTAAAACAGCACTCAACTGCTGCAGTGAAGGCTGTAACAGGCCTGTGGATGCTGCAGGTCAGGCTCCTGTTGTTGAAATCTGTGGAAGGGCTTTGATATACATTCCACATCAGATGCCACAGTACATGTCCTGCCTCTGTACATTATCAGTTAGGCACATGGTGTCCTGGAAGGTCGGTCACATATTACATTGTGGTGCGTTCCCCATTTTCCTCATGTTTCATTTTTCCTAAAAGTTGAAATGCGTCATATAAAAAATGCACTATGCAAGGTATCTCTGTAGATATAAATAATTAAGGCCAAATGTGAAAATAAATGCATGGTGCATGTACCGTTTTCCATTTCAGTAAGACTAACAGAAACCTGTTCAGATATATGATAGAATCTAAAGCTAAAAAAAGTTGTAGTTTTGTTGGTAGGGCATATAAGAGCCATTCCAGATGTTGTCACTTCGACTTTCTCGTAAGATCTCACCTTTGATAACTGGGCTGAAACTTTGCAAAAAGTTAAGGCATTGAGATGATGCATCAAAGGGAAGGGCAGGCCCAGGGCAGAGGTCAGCAGAGGGTGCTGAAATAATTGACCACCATTCACTCACCCTTGGACCACAGTTTTAGTGAAGTCGAGCATGATCTTTATTGTAATGTTTCTTCTTTATTTGTGAATGTGCAGCACAATAATGCAGTTTCTACCTTGAATTTCAGCGAAAGTGAAAATCTGTTGGAAAACCAACATTTGGGTTGCTTCTTGATACGTGTCAGTGGAAGTAGGGAAGGGTACACGTTGACTTTCAGGTAATCTCTTCTGAATTTAATTTTTTTTAATCTGATCCTCCAACCCATTTTAATTTCCAAAATCTTAAAACTTCAAATGCCAACCAATGAGGAATTAATCTTCATTGCATCAGGCAGCATCTCTGAAGGAAAGGAATAGGTGACGTTTCGGGTCGAGACCCTTCATCAGACTGAGACTACTTCAGATATACTGCCTGACCCATTGAGTTACTCCAGCATTTTGTGTCTATCTTCAGTGTAAACCAGCATCTGCAGTTCCTTCTTACACAATCAGTTCAGTTTAGTTTATTGTCATGTATACCAAGGTACAGTGAAAAGCTTTTGTTGCGTGCTAATCAGCCAGTGGAAAGACAAGACATGATTACAATCGACCCATTCACAGTGTACAGTTATGTGATAAGGGAATAATTTTTAATACAAGATAAAGCCAGTAAAATCCAATCAAAGATAGTCCGAGGATCACCAATAAGGCTGCTCTCTAGTTATGGCAGGATAGTTCAGTTGCTGTTATCAGGCAATAACCTAAACTGAACTGATTGTGTAAGCAGGAACTGCAGATGGTGGTTTATACCAAACATAGGCAAAAAATGCTGGAGTAACTCAGTGGGTCAGGCAGCATCTCTGAAGAAGTCTCAGTCTGATGAATGGTCTCGACCCAAAACTTCACCCATTCTTTTTCTCCAGAGATGCTGCCTGACCCGCTGAGTCACTCCAGCATTTTGTCTATCTTCGTTATATCATTGACCACTTTACTGTTTCTTTTTGTCTTCTATTGTAGTCTTGCAGTGTGTCCGCACAGTTTGACTGGCCTGTGGTTGTGAATTTGTCTTGTTCCCTTTACTTTAGCAGTTGGGTCAGAACACAAGAATCACCTGGCACCAGTCCCTTATATAAAGGTTGAAAGATAGTGCAAGTGCTGCCTCCCTCTTCACCTAATTTTCCTTTAATAAATTTCATAACAAATCTTAAATTATTTCCATCCCTCCTTTTTGAATTGGCTTTAGTGAAGTTGGAGGCAGATTCCTCATTCACATTCATGGTTCTTCTCTTCTACAAGAAAAACCTTTTGATTTATTATTGAGGCTTATCCTTCATTTTATAATTCATCATCTTGCTCTGTTATTTTTACAAATATTAATGAATATTTGGGACATTTCAGATGTCCAGTTGCATAAAGACAAAATGTTCTTTTAGATTTTAAACAATGCTTTGAAAGTGATTATTTCAGAGGGTCAGGCAGCATCTCTGGAGAAAAAGGATGGGAGATGTTTTGGGTCAAGACCCTTCTTCAGACTGATAGTAGTTGGGGGGAGGGGTGGGGGAGGGATGCAGGAGGTGTACGAACATTGAATTCTTTCATTTTTAAGTAACTACTACTTAAGCCCCTGTCCCACTTACGTATCCTTGGCACGCTAATTACGCGACCTCGTTGAGGTGCGACGGTCCCACGAAGGTCGCGCGCGATTTCATGCGCCCGCACAGCCATCTGGAGCGCGTGACGTCATTTGAAGATGGACGCAAAATGCAGGAGTAACTCAGCAGGATCGGCAGCATCTCTGGAGAGAAGGGATGGGTGAGGTTTCCTGTTGAGACTCTTCCTCCATCTGAAAGAAGGGTCTCGACCTGAAACGTCACCCATTCCTTCTCTCCAGAGATGCTGACGGTCCCGCTGAGTTACTCCTGCATTTTGTGTCCATCTTCAATTTTCTTGGCCCCAACGATTGTTTGCCTGCTTCTGCTGCTGTTAGAGGTGAGACATCTTGGGCCTGTCCCACTTTGGCCGTCAGTTACGCGACAGGCCGTTGGCACACGAAGATTTTGATCACTACAAATATTTCGGAGCCCCACTCGATGTCGCGCACAACTACATACCCCTCCCCGCTTCTCAGTGGGACCGGCCCCGCGCGGCTATACGATGCCTGTGCGCCTCAACGCGACCACGAGGTCAGGTAATTTGTGTGCCAAGGACACGTAAATGGAACAGGCCTTTTACTCCCCTCCCTCAAACCCCTCGCCTCCCTCCTCCACCTTTTGTTGTTTTAACAGTTCCACAGTTCTCCACATTGTTTTCCTCTTGAGATCACACCTTCCCTAGCCAACAATGGGCTTACCAGTCACTGCCCTGCCTGAAGTCATTTGTGGCCAACCCTGATTGGTCCTAGTCTTTTCTCTCCTCCAGATCTTCACCACCGCCCCCTCCACCCCCTACTTTCAATATGAAGTAGTGTCCCAACCCGAAATGCCACCCATCCTTTTTCTCCAGCTGCCTGACCCACTGAGTTACTCTAGCACTTTGTGTCTATCTTTGGTATAAACCAGCATCTGTATTTCTTTGATTTTACAATATGATTATTTAGTCACTTCCTGTTTTGTTTAATTGATGGAGCTAATAGATGCTGGTCCAATGTGCGTAAATGTGAGCAGATGTCATGGAAATCTAACAGTTAATGTGGCGAGGTTAACAAAGCCATTTTCTATGCAACATTTTCTATTAATAGTAATGATCATACCAGAACACAACATAGTTAAAATGTTTGAAGGCTTTAAACCATTTGCCATTTAAATAAAAATGGTTGAACTGTTTCTTTGAATTGTCCTTGGGACCTCTCCAAAAGACTTTGCAGCCAAGAACTACACACAAAGTAATAATAATATAATAATCATATGTTTTATTGTCATTACACATAAGTGCAACGAGATTTGGTTTGCAACTTCCATCCGATGTCATAACTTAATCGACAAATAAAATTGTAGGTTTAGATACCCCAAGAACAAGGTTTGTAAAAACGAATATTAGACCAGTAAAATCAACACAGACTAAAGTGCGAGGCCGGGGGAGACAGTCCATGGGGGTGGGGGGGTACCCAGCAGGGCCGGTTCAGAGCCGCTATAGCTCTGGGAATGAAGCTGTTCCTGAGTCTGGAGGTGCGGGTGTAGAAGGCCTTGTAACGTCTGCTGGAAGGGAGTAGTTCGAACAGTCCATTACAAGGGTGAGAGGAGTCTTTATGTATGCTGACGGCCTTCGTGAGGCACCGTGTGTGGTAGATGCCCTCCAAGGCTGGTAGCGGTGTCCCAATAATCTGTTGCGCTCTGTGAACGACGCGCTGAAGAGCTCTCCTCTCCGCCTCCGTGCAGCTGAGATACCACACAGAGATGCCATACGTTAGCATGCTCTCTGTGGTGCAGCGGTAGAAGGTCGTCAGCAGCTGTTGGGGCAGACCAGTCCGTTTCAATGTTCTTAGGAAGACATTTTTGGAGCGGTATTGTTGGACCATGTGAGGTCCTCAGTCAGAAATTGCTGTGTTCCCGTATTCCCCATTTGACCTGAAGTCGATAATCAGCTCTTGGTCTTGGAGGTTTTAGGTGTTGGTGTTCTGCACCATGTGACCGTTGTGTCGTCTCCTCAATGAGACGTCGAGGGTGAAAGAGGGAGTAGAGCCCAGTAAAACTTGAGTGGAGCGGTGCGGACACACATTCAGGATCTCCACACTATCTGAAGACGTATTGAAGGCAGAGTAGATGGAGCATCACGTTGGGGGACGTTCCCTGTGGATCTATTTGCCCTGTATTCAATGATGCAGGGATGCGAGCCTCCTAGGGAAGTCGACTTTAACTTCTTTCTTATGGTAGCTGCTCCTGGGGACCGTTACCAGGGATAGAGACAGGTTGAAGATCCTCGTAAATACCTCCGCCAGCTGTACAGCATAGTCCTTTAGTACCCTACCCTGGACTCCATCCGGGCCTGCAGCCTTGCGTGGATTGATCCTACGCAGAGCGCTCAGTGTTAAGGCCTGTCACTGGCATAAACAACAGACTGCAAAGAAATGAACAACGTTGAGGTGAATAACTATTTTTAAATTGTTGGTGCTAATTGAGAAATTAATGTTGAGCAACATCTATTATCTGTTGTACAAGGTGTTGATGAGGCCATATTTGGAGTATTGTGTTCAGTTTTGGTCACCGTGCTATAGGAAGGATGTCCTTAGTTGGGAAGTGTGCGGAGAAGATTTACAAGGATGTTGCCAGGACTTTGGAGCCTGTGCTATAGGGAGAGACTGGACAAGCTAGGACATTATTCCTTAGAGTGCAGGAGGCTAAGGAGTGATCTTTCAGAGGTGTATAAAAAAATCATGAGGGAAATTGATAGTCAAGAATGCTTTATTATCATGTGTGCCAAAACAGAACAATGAAATTCTTATTTTTCTTTTAGCAGCAAAACAGGTTTGTAAATGCAGTACTCTATAGATAATATAATAAACATTAAAAATGTTCAGTTGATTAGAAAAAATATATATTTCAATAAAAGAAAACATAGCCCAAGGACCCTAGTGCAACCAAGGCAGATTAGTATTTATTTGTTGGTCATTAGGAAGAAACTATTCCTGAACCTAGCTGTTACAGTTTTCAGATTCCTCCATCACTTTCCCCATGGCAGGAATGAAATGATGGTTATGGATCATTTGAAGATGAAGGCTGCCTTTTTGAGGCAGAACCTCCTATAGATCCCTTCAATGGTTGGGAGGTCCATACCTGTCATGGACCATGCAGTGCTACCACTTTTTGTAATCTCCTTCGTTCCTGGGCATTCAAGTTGCTGAAGCAGGCTGTGATGCAACCAGCCAAAATAATCTCCATGCCGACGTTCAAGAGGGTATTTGTCAATCTCCTCAATTTACTAAGTAGAGCTGTTGATGGCTTTCTTTATGATTGCATCAGTGTGCTGGGTCTGGAATAGATCTTCAGAGATAATCACATCCAGTAATGTGAAATTATTGACTATACCAGCAATTAATTGATGAAGATAGGTTTGTGGATCCAAGGTCTTCCTCTTCTAAAGGCAACAATAAGTTCCATGGTTTTACTGACGTTGAAAGCACAGTTGTTGTTCTGATACCAATAAGTTCCGTGGTTTTACTGACGTTGAAAGTACAGTTGTTGTTCTGATACCAATCAATCAGACGGTGGATCTCTCTCCTATACTGACTCATCATTATCCAAAATTCTTGCAACAATGGTAGTGTCAACCACAAATTTTAAGTTTAGTTTATAGATGCATCACGGAAACAGTCCCTTTGGCCCATCGAGTCCGCACCGACCAGCGATCCCTGCATATTAACACTACCCTACACGCACTAGGGACAATTTTACTTTTACAACAAGCCAATTAACCTACAAACCTGTAAGTCTTTGGAGTGTGGGAGGAAACCGAAGATCTCAGAGAAAACCCACGCAGGTCAATAGACAATAGGTGCAGGAGTAGACCCTTCGAGCCGTGGGGAGAACTTGCAAACTCCGTACAAACTCCCTTAGTCAGGGTCGAACCCGGGTCCCTGGCGCTGTAAGGCAGTAGCTCTACCGCTATGCCACCGTGCCGCCCGTGCTGTAAGGATGTTGGAACTGAGTCCAGCTACACAGTCATGGGTTTAAAGTAAGGGGAGCTGATTACAAAGCTTTGAGGTGCACCTGTTATTGAAGAGGAAGTGTTGTAGCCAATTCGTACTGATTCTGTTGATGAAGAATTTGAGGATCCAGTTGCAAAGGGATGTACAGAGACCTAGTTCCCTGAGTCTGGTAACAGGTTTGGAGGAGATTCTGGTATTGAACGCCAAGCTGTAGTCTATGAACAACAGCCAGACATGTGTGATCCAGTGCAGAGTAGCGAGCCAGTGCCATTGCATCCCCTGTTGATCTAGTGTGGCAGTAGGTAAATTATCCAGGTTCTTGCCAAGGTGGGAGTGGAAATGCACCATAACTGCATGGACATTAGTGCCAGCAGTCAGTAGTCACTGAGGCATATCTCCTTACTTGGGCAGATGGAAAGCTCAGACTTCACTAATGAGAGGTGATGTCCACAAAAACTCCAGCCTGTTGAGCAGTGCAAATTTTGGGAACTTGTCCACCATCAGGTCCTGATGCTTTCCGTAGTGTTCATCCTCCTGAAGAATCCTCTGACCCTCTGCCTCGGTGACAGAAATTGAAATATCATGGAGGTCCGAGATGGCACATCAGTGTTCTCCCTGTTGAAGTGTGCAGAGAATGCATTGATCTCATCTGGGAGTGATGCCTTGCTGTCGTTTGAGCTGCCACTTGATTTTACCTTGTAGGAAGTATTGACGTGCAGGCCCTGCCACAGCTGCTGAGCATCCATCTCGTCCTCCAGTTTCGAGCAAAAGTCTTTTTTAGTCTTTTTGGTTGAATCTGGATGACTTATATGAATCTGCGTCACCAGACTTGAATGACTGAGATCCGTTCCTTAGAAAATTGCCGACCCCCTGGTTTATAAAAGTGTTTTGGTTGGGGAACACTCAGATGGTTTTCATGGAAACGCACTCCTTCACACACTTCCTTATGAAGTCAGTAACAACTTTGGCGTATTCATTAAGGTCTGTTGCCAAGTCCTTGAATATAACCCATCACACGTTGCTTTGAGCAATGATTGTTGTGAATACAATGTCTTATATCTAATTCCTTCATATATGTATAGAATGGGTATTAGTGGTTTAGGAACATTCAGGTTGGAAGCACTTGCACAACTTGCATGGTTCTTGATTTCCCTACTCCAAGTGCATTCATCATATCTATTCTCCTCATGATCTTACAGCCCTCTACAGGATTACCCACATCTTCCTGCACTCCAAGTAATAAAGTCCTAGCATGTCCAACCTCTCCCTATAGCTCAGGCCCTCAAGTCCGAGCAACATTTCGTAAATCTTCCCTATTCTAGCTTAACAACATAATTCCTATACCAGGGTGACCTAAACTGAGCACAGTGCTCCAAATGCTGGTGCAACAGCATCTTATGCAACTGTAACATAAACTTCCAACATCTATACTCAATATACTGTCTGCTGAAGGCCAGAAGTACCAAAAGCATTCTTGGCCACCCTTGGAATTATTCTTAATAATTAGGTGTCAAAACAAATTGATCATTATATATAAGATTAGTTTTGAAGCTTTAACTATGAAATGAAGAGATGGAGCAATGAAAGAACATCAGAATATTGAGGTTTTGAACCAAGATGGTAAGACTACAGTGTGATACTCAGCCACAATCACAGGCTCTGTGCTGGAAATGTCCAAAGCTATAATCTTGCAATAGTAGCCTAGTTCAAATGTTGTCCTACTTTAACCTAATGGTATTATTTTTGTTCTTTCCCTGAACTCCCTTCAGAGGTGTAGATCGTTGCAGACACTATATGATTGAAATGCAACCCAATGGGAAATATGTAATACTGGGAGAAGATCGGGCCCACTCATCACTGCCAGATCTGGTGGAGTATTATAAAACTGTTGGCATTCAGCCATTCATGGAAGTCCTCACGGTACCTTGTGGACAGGTAAATAATTGTACAATCCTATGAGGGCCACTTTCTAAATGTCTTGTATAATACCAGAAAATATTTCTCATCTTTTGTTGCTTCCTTGGATAGAAAATTTGGGAGGGGGAATGCCCTGTTGTTATTAATTCCCGATGACGATGTGGGGATTGATCTTCTGCTTGGCAGACTCTAACGTAAGGGAGCCACATGGATTGGTGCTTGGGCTCCAGTTGTTCACAATCTGTATGTGAAATGTTGAATTTATACATTTTTGACAACAATAAATTAGGTTGGATTGTAAATATTGACGAGGACATAAAAATACTTCAGGAGGAGTCATACTAGCTGAGAAAGTATGGGAAAATATAGAAAATTGAATATAATATCGAAGATAGACACAAAATGCTGAGTATCTCTTGGCGGACCAAGCACGTGTTCGAAGGTTTGTCCTGTTGATATAAAGGATATGACATCAGGATCACCAAATTCAGTAGGTGAGATTAGAGCAGGTGCACGTGATCCGATGTCCAACATCATCTACGCAATGCAACCCAAAAATGGACAATGTCGGCAACTCTATCGATGCTATGTAGTCTAATTTTTATCATAATTTATTTTTGCATTTTACTTCGTATAAGAACAATAGGTCTCCAAGTGGTCCTGTTGTAAGTGTGCATCTGGTTCTTGCCAACTCTGATAGATCTCCCTTTGCAACCGTCTTCTGCCTTTCCTGGGTCTCTTCATGTTTGGCCTTTCACTGCAAGTCATCTTAATAGCCTATTTATTCCTGCGCTATTTTCCTTCACTATGAAGGGTACAGGTTCTTTGTATTTAAAAGGATTTGTTATTGTGAACCAGAATAGATAGGCTCAGGAGGCAGGAAATGAGGGAGAATTGATGAAGATTACATAAAGGAGAGTGGAATGGCAAGGTTGAAGTCTGTGAGAGATAGGTAGGGATTGAGGTGAGAGGAAGTTGTGATGGTGGGGGGGGGGGGGGTGGTGAAGCAGAATCGACAGTTTGAAATGAAGGGGAGAAGAGAAATTGAATGAGAAAGGACAATGGAACTTGGCCAGAAGAAACATTGGGCTGTGCATATACATGTATGTACAAGGTTTGAATGCAGAAAACGTCTGACTCAGATAGTTGCTTTGGCCAAACTAGGTGTTTTATCTAAGGTTTAGTGTAACTCTTGTATTTGTACTTGATGCCTTTATTTATAATGCCAATGTTTGTATGTGATTTATTTCAGGCAATGGTCCATATATAGTAAATGAATAAATGTAAAGACAGATAATAATGTTTCTACACTTGTTGGTTGAAGGAGGAAGGTTAATCAGGTGCTTGTAATTCTCAAAGTTAAGTTTTAATCTTTGCCGCAAGATTCTATGGTGCATGTTCAGTGGCAGATGTTAGTACTTATAACAATACTGCACGTGCATAGTAATGCAATGAAAAATCAGCCTGTATTGTGTGGTTAGCTCTTGGAATAGAATTTACATACTTAGTCTTCTGACTTGGTGGTCAAGGCAATACAGACTGACGTTTTTTTTTAAAACTGAAGACGCATGTTAAATTATGTTAGTTAACTCTTTTGTTTTATGTGTAGAAACATTATTATCTGTCTTTACATTTATTCCTTTACTATATATGGACCATTGCCTGAAATAATACAGTAATTATTCTCTTGTAGAAATGTGACAGTGAAACAGATTATGAAGAACTCAAACACTTTTTGGTGAAAATCAAACCGCAAGAAACTACAGATGTTGAAAATGGGGCTGATGTCTCAACTCATGATCGTGTGCACAATGAGTTGTCTCAACTGTTTATGCCACCTGAATCACAGTTGTCAGTACAGCCACAAGTTCCACCAGTCATGAGAAGGATTGCAGACAGAAAGCTTCAAGTTGCTGCTTTAGAGGAAACGCGTGCGGTTAACTCGGAGAACTGGCATGAAGATGACCATCAAGAAAACAAACGTACATTCCCAAGACTTTACCCATCCATACGCTTAGCGATGAAAGAGATTCAGCAACTATATGAGGTATGTGGACATGTTGATCAAATTTCTTTTTTTTTTGTTAAATATTTTTATTAGACGTAAATACATTTTAATAGAATATACTTCTCACATACATTCGTAATATTATTAATATTAACAATTATGTCTTATTTGTATTTCTTTACATTTTTTATTGCAGATAGGAAAAGATAGAGAAAAATAAAGTAAAAGTAGAAAATCAAAAAAAAAAATGAGTGGAGTGTTAAACAGGTTATCCATCATTGGAGATATTATGTTGATCAAATTTCATTGGAATTTGATTTTAATATTTAATTTCAGCAATAATAATGGGAATTCAGCAATAAGTAAAATATGCTTTGTATACCTTGTATTTTTTATTTTGGGTTTATTGATATGTTTTAATGACCACCATAGAATGTTAGAATTAAAATAAAATGCAAAAGTTGGGATGGTAGTGCTTTCATCCATTTTTACTTGTTTTTGCCTAAATTGACAGGTTTATACCTAACCTTTTAAAAGCATGTGATGGAAACCAAAGGAAAAAACCTTTTAAGTCTGTTGAAACGTGTTTAAATTGCATGGGGAAGTTGCTGGAGGGAATCTTGAGATCTACCTACATTTGAAAAGACAAGTGTGGATCCTTACATCTCTGTGTGTGGGAAATTAAATCTCACTAATTTTTTAACAGATTTTTGTAAGAGGTAATCAGGGGGATTTAAGAGTGCACATCAGGTAGGTGGGAATTTGACAAGGTCCTGTAGAAGTTTGGCTTATGTGGGATTTGTGGTGTATATTACTAAATAGATACAAATTTGGCCTGACGGTAGTAGTCAGAGGGAGGTATTGAAGGGTTGATTTTCAGATTGGAGGCCCGTGGCCTGTGTTGTGTCATACGGGTCATTGTTGGGTCCACTGCCATTCGTCATCTATATTATCAATTTGGATTAGAATATGTGTAGGCAGGAACTGCAGATGCTGGTTGAAACCGAAGACTAAAACACAAAATGCTGGAGTAGCTCAGCGGGACAGGCAGCTTCTCTGGAGAAAAAGAATGGTTTAGAAACGTCACCCAATCCTTCTCTCCAGAGATGCTGCCTGTCCTGCTGAGTTACTCCAGCATTTTGTGTCTATCTTTGGATTGGAGTCGAGTCGAGTAGAATAATTTTTTATTAGCCAAATATGTATACATACAATGTGAAAAATATACTTCTAGATGAGCTGGGACGCATCCTCAGTGATGTGACCTGGGGTCATCGGGTGTTTCGGGTCTCACAACATCAGACACCCTCGCCCAGGTGACCCAGCCGGGGTTGATCAGGCCCCGACTTGCGTCCCAGCAGCAACCGCCCACGGATCAGCCTTCTTAATAACTACTCTGCAGGGGTTGGGAGACTCTAGTGCGTGGAGGGACTGGGCTATGTGGGGTGACTCCCGGCCGGGCTCCTCCTGCGTCTCACCAGGTTCAAGGCCTGTGCGCTGCACCTCTTTCTCCTTCTCCGAGCATTTCATTCTCGCCTGATGGTTGTTTAGGCCACGATGGTTCATTAGGCCTTTCCGTAGCTTTGTTGGGTGTCTTTCTCACGAAAGACACAGACTGGGTGCTAACCCAGCCTTTCCCGGGTGCCGTCTTTCCGTGCCGTCATCTGTCACTCCAGTAGTCACCAAACTATTCTTGGTTGTCACCCAGTCTATTCCTAGGTGCCACTGGCTAAGCCAGACTTCAATGTGAAAAATATTGAATTTGCCTTGGTGCTTTGCTCGCAAGTGAGAATACGATACACAGTAGACAGTTAAAAATAAAACATTCTAATTTAAACATGTGAATAATTAAATAAAATACCAGAGCAAAAGGAGGCTACAGACCTTTGGCTGTTGAGTAGAGCTACTGCTTGTGGAAAAAAGCTGTTTTTATGTCTGGCTGTGGCGGCTTTGACAGCCCGGAGTCGCCTTCCAGAGGGAAGTGCTTCAAAGAGTTTGTGACCAAGGTGAGAGGGGTCAGAGATGATCTTACCCACTCGCTTCCTGGCCCTTGCAGTGTACAATTCGTCGATGGGGGGAAGGTTGTAGATGTGACTCTGGTGTTGTTGATGGTGAGTGGGGGGGATGGGAGGGGGAGCTCTGTTAAAGTCTACAATTAATTCCACTGTCTTAAGAGCATTGAGCTCCAGCTTGTTGCGATGGCACCAGGACGCCAGCTGTGACACTTCTTGTCTGTAGGCAGATTCCTCCCCATCAGCCAATCTCAAGTTTGTGGATGACACAACCCTGAAGCTTGACAGAGGAGTCTGTGGAGGTGCAGTCGTTGGTGTAAAGGAGAGGGGAGGGTACGCAGCCTTGCGGTGCTCCTATGCTGAGGGTCAGCGGGTTTGAGATGTGCTTTCGCAGCCTCACATGCTACTTCCTGTCTGTCAGGAAGTTGGTGATCAACTGACAGAGGGGTTCAGGCACAGTCAACAGGGAGAGTTTGGAGTGTAGTAGGTCTGGTACAATGGTGTTGTATGCAGAGCTAAAATCAACAAAATGGATCCTTGCATAGGTTCCCTGGCGGTCTAGGTGCTAGAGGATGAAGTGCAGGCCCAGGTTGACTGCGTCATTCACTGATCTATTTGCCTAGTATGCAAACTGCAGTGGGTCCAGCAGGGGGTTTATGATATTTGTCAGGTGGGACAGCACAAGTCTTTCAAGGGTCTTCATGATTAGAGGTCAGTGCGATAGGCCTGTAGTCATTAAGACCAGTAATCCTTGGCTTTTTGGGTACGGGAACAATAGTGGAGAATTTGAAGCAGGCAGGGACAGTGCAGGTTTGCAGGGACCGATTAAAAATATCTGTGTAGACTGGTGCCAGTTGTTGGCTTTGATGTTGGCTGCCTTTTTGAGGCAGCGACTTCAATAAATCCCTTCGATGGTGGGGAGGTCAAGATTACAACAGAATCTAGATCAACTGGGAAGGTGGATCAAGCAATGGCAGATGGAATTTAACTCGGATAAGTGTGAAGTGTAGTGTTTGGGTACGTTAAATGAGGCAAGGGCTTAGTGTATCTGCAGAGCACTGGATTGTAGAGTGCCATAGAAAATACAGACCTTGCTTGGGGTACAAGTGCATCATTTCCGGAAAGTGGAGCACTGGTAGACAGTGTGGTGAATGATGTGTTTGGCATGCTTGTCTTCATCAGTTAGAGCATTGAGTACAAGTGTTGGACTTCATGTTATAACTGTACAAGTCACTGGTGAGATTGCACTTGGAGAATTGTACAGCTGGTTGCCCAGCTGTAGGAAAAATGTCAATAAGCTGGTACAGCTGTAGGAAGGATTCATGACGATGTTGCTGTGACTTGGAGGGAGTATAATTACAATGTTTGTAAGATATTTAGACAGATATGTGGATAGAAAACCTAGGTCGGCAGGGATAAGTTGGGCCGAAGGGCCTGTTTCCTTCATGTATAACTATGACTCTACATAAATGTAATGTTGATTACAATAGAATCAATTTAGAGCATCTGCAATTACAGTCCATTCAGAAAGTATTCAAACCCCTTCACTTTTTCCACATTTTGTTATTTTACAGCCTTATTTAAAAATGTATTAAACTATTTTTAATCATCAATCTACACACAATCTACCCATAATAAAAATGTGAAAACAGGTGTTTAGAAATGTTTGCAAAGTAATTAAAAAGAAATAACTGACATATCACATTAACATAAGTATTCAGTACTTTGTTGAGGCACCTTTGGCAGCGATTACAGCCTCAAGTCTTCTTGGGTATGACGCTACAAGCTTGGCACACCTGTATTTGGGGAATTTCTCCCATTCTTCTCTGCAGATCCTCTCAAGCTCTGTCAGGTTGGATGGGGAGCGTCGATACCCAGCTATTTTCAGGTCCCTTCAGAGATGTCCGGGCTCTGGCTGGGCCACTCAAGGACATTCCCAGACTTGTCCCGAAGCTACTCCTGCATTGTCTTGTCTGTGTGCTTAGGGTTGTTGAACTGTTGGAAGGTAAATCTCTACCCCAGTCTGAGGTCCTGAATGCTCTGGAGCAGGTTTTCATCAAGGAACTCTCTGTACTTTGCTCCGTTCATCTTTCCCTATTTCCTGACTAGTCTCCCAGTTCTTGCCACTGAAAAACATCCCCACAGCATGATGCTGCCACCACCATGCTTCACAGTAGGCATGGTATTGGCCAGGTGATGAGCGGTGTCTGGTTTTCTCCAGGCGGCCAGCTCTATGAAGAGTCCTGGTGGTTCCAAAGTTCTTCCATGTAAGAATGACCGAGGCCAATGTGCTCTTCGGGACCTGTAATGCTGCAGAAATTGTTTTATACCCTTCCCCAGATCTGTGTTTCGACACAATCCTGTCTCAGAGGTCTACGGATAATTCCTTCATCTTCATGCTTGGTTTTTGCTTTCACACAGAGAGTGGTGAATCCGTGGAATTCTCTGCCACAGAAGGTAGTTGAGGCCAGTTCATTGGCTATATTTAAGAGGGAGTTAGATGTGGCCCTTGTGGCTAAATGGGTCAGGGGGTATGGAGAGAAGGCAGGTACAGGATACTGAGTTGGATGATCAGCCATGATCATATTGAATGGCGGTGCAGGCTCGAAGGGCCGAATGGCCTGCTCCTGCACCTATTTTCTATGATTCTATGACATCCACTGTCAACTGCTTTTATAGACTGGTTTGTACCTTTCCAATTCATGTCCAATCAATGTAATTTACCACTGGTGGATTCCAAACAAGTTGTAGTAATATCTCAATTATAATCAATGGAAACAGGATGAACCTAAGCTCAATTTTGAGTTTCATAGCAAAGGGTGTGAATACTTATGTAAATGTGATATTTCAGTTATTTATTTTTAATTACTTTGCAAATTTCTGAACACCTGCTTTTGCTTCTTCACTCTGGGATATTGTGCGTAGATTGATGATTAAAAAAAAAAATTTAATCCATTTTTAAATAAAGCTGTAACTTAACAAATTGTGGGAAAAGTGAAGGGGTCTGAATACGGAATGCACTGTACATTTTAAACTGGAGATTTCAATATTTGGAATTTTATTCACTTGGAAAGCTCTTACAAGAGACCTTTATAAAAATTATTATGTAGTTAAGATTAAATCAATTTTTTCTTCCATTTTTATTCTTTTACATATCTGCCTGGATATTATTTTAAATTGACTTTCAGGATCAGCCAGGTCTCAGGGAATAAATTTCTTTGAGATGGTGTACACGCTTTTTTGGGACCAGTACAATGTGTTAAAATGTGTCTATGGTACATGTCACCAGAGACAATTCTTGGCAATCTTCAAGTACTCAGGAGTTTAGCAGCCCGGCAGCACAGAGTTCTTGTCGATTAAAACCCCCTTACAACATGGACATCTTGATTATCTGAAGAAGAGTAACTAAACGTAATGTCAGGTCATCCTGCGCTGGTGCTGTTAGTATAATTTTATAGTCAATTATCATTAACATTATTCTGGTATAGAAGTTGGGAGGTTATGTTGCAGTTGTATAAGACATTGGTATTATAGAGTATTGGAAATAAACAGTTAGACAGGTACATGGATAGGACAAGTTTGGAGGGATATGGACCAAACTCAGGCAGGTGGGACTAGTGTAGCTGGGACATGTTGGTCGGTGTGGGCAAATTACGCCAAAAGGCTTGTTGCCACGCTGTATAACTATGTAACTCTATGGTATTGAATTCTCAACTCTGATGCATGCTATTCAATCCATCCTAATTTTCTTAGGCAGCCCATTTTTATGCTTGGTACGTACTTTATTTTCAAACCTCTTGAACATAAGTGAATACATGGTTACTTACGTAGAATAGTAAAGGATTTTCAGCACACACTGTGTGACCATGATACCAGTATAAACTAATAGAAACATACAAACATAGAAAATAGGTGCAGGAGGAGGCCATGCGGCCATTCGAGCCAGCACCGCCATTCATTGTGATCATGGCTGATCGTCTGCTATCAATAACCCGTGCCTGCCTTCTCCCCATATCCCTTGTTTCCACTAGCCCCTAGAATTCTATCTAACTCTCTCTTAAATCCATCCAGTGATTTGGCCTCCGCTGCCCTCTGTGGCAGGGAATTCCAGAAATTCACAACTGTCTGGGTGAAAAAGTTTTTTTTCTCACCACAGTCTTAAATGACCTCCCCTTTATTTTAAGACTGTGGCCCCTGGTTCTGGACTCGCCCAACATGGGAACATTTTTCCCACATCCAGCTTGTCCAGTCCTTTTATAATTTTAGATCTAATCTCATTTGCCTACACATAGTTCATATTCAAGAGTCGAGAGTGTTTTATTGTCATATGTCCCAGATAGAACAAATTCTTACTTGCAGCAGCGCAATAGAATATGTAAACATTGTATGTAAACATATTCCACCATTCTCTTCCTGTTCATGACTCAATAATATGTATGGTATTTGGTTTTATCCACAACATGGGTCTCAATAACTCCTTAAACTGTTACATAGATTCAGTGTTTTTAAATCTTTTATAAGAAACGTTTATAGAGTCATACAGGGTAGAAACAGGACCTTCACGCCATCGGCGGTCACTCGAAATGAGTATGACTGTCCTCTCATGGAGGACGCCTATGTGTGACTTTGTTTAACGTGGGGAGATTGGTGCACAGACAGCCACCCCACGGTCCTTGACAGATCTGGGTCACCATCCAGTGGCATGTAATCCAAGACAACCAGGGCCCTTTTCTGCTGCAGCCTTCATCCGCCATCCCAGCCGTTGTGACGCTCCACTAAAGTGCACCACCATCCTCTGCCTGTTCCACCGTTGAGGTCTTGGTTGGATTGCTCTTTGTCCGAGACCTCCCCCTCGACCTTGCCGCCATGGGTGACCCTACCAGGAGCATAGCTCCAGGTGGCATCGCTCTCAGGATCTCAGGCACATGCCACATGTATTTAATAATGATATAAAATGGCTATTGAGTGAGTTGATTGTTCATGCAGAGCATTAAGTTTATACTGTGAAGAAATGATGGAAAACTTAACGTTGACATTAATCCTGGTTGATGACCTGAATGTCTTCAAAATGTTGTGGTGGGGGTTTCTTCTCAAGTAATTTGATGCTTAATTGATTTGATGAATAAATGATATTTGGCCATTATTTGTTTTAAACAGAAACAAGGGTGTGCAATGCAAACTAGCATTGATGAGGAGGTGCCAGATCTCCCTCCAAAGCAAGTTAAAGAACGACATCTGAATTTGCAAAAAAAATGGTTTGTAAACTAAACATTGGAGACTTGCCTCTTTGAATCTAGCTTTCCTTCTGGGAGTGTGACAAAACCTATTGTAGAAATATGGAACTGCAAATGCTGGTGTACAAAAAGAAGAGACAAAGTACTGGAATAAGACAGTGGGTCAGGCAGCATCTCTGGAGAATGTGTGTAGGTGATGTTTCAGATCGGGACTGTTCTTCATTCTGAAGTTTCACTTGAAATTAGACACGAGTAAAAATGTTCATAGATAAAGAAAATTTAACGGTAAAACCATCAAAAGAAAGCATTGTAGCATTGATCAGGACTACAAGGGCAGGGTAAATTCTGATATAAAGTAATAGATTCACAGAGCTATATAGCATGAAATAATAGACAATAGGTGCAGGAGTAAGCGATTCGGCCCTTCGAGTCAGCACCTCCATTTAATGTGATCATGGCTTATCGTCCCCAATCAGTACCCCATTCCTGCCTTCTCCCCATATCCCCTGACTCCGCTATTTTTAAGAGTCCTATCTAGTTCTCTCTTGAAAGCATCCAGAAAACTTGCCTCCACTGCCCTCTGAGGCAGAGAATTCTACAGACTCACTACTCTCTGTGAGAAAAAGTGTTTCCTCATATCCGTTCTAAATGGCTTACTCCTTATTCTTAAACTGTGGCCCCAGGTTCTGGATTCCCCCAACATCGGGAACATGTTTCCTGCCTCTAGCGTGTCCAAGCCCTTAACAATCTTATATGTTTCAATGAGATGCCCTCTCATCCTTCTAAACTCCAGAGTGTACAAGCCCAGCTGCTCCATTCTCTCCGCATACGACAGTCCCGCCATCCCGGGAATTAACCTTGTAAACCTACGCTGTACTCCCTCAATAGCAAGAATGTCCTTCCTCAAATTATGGGACCAAAACTGCACACAATACTCCAGGTGTGGTCTCACTAGGACGCTGTACAACTACAGAAGGACCTCTTTGCTCCTATATTCGATTCCTCTTGTTATGAAGGCCAACATGCCATTTGCACTCTTCACTGCCTGCTGTACCTGCATGCTTACTTTCATAGACTGATGTACAAGGACCCCCAGAACCCATTGTACTTCCCCTTTTCCCAACTTGACGCCATTTAGATAGTAATCTGCCTTCCTGTTTTTGCTACCAAAGTTGCTAATGTTTGCTGACCATTGCTAATGTTTCTTTGAATCCCTTCATCCAAATCATTGATGTATATTGTAAATAGCTGCGGTCCCAGCACCGAGCCTTGCGGTACCCCACTAGTTACTGCTAGTAGATAAAAGCCCTGCTATCCAACTTGCTCGTGCCGACCAAGTTGACATACTGAGCCTGGCCTGCTGAGTTACTCCAAATCATTGTCTTTTTTCATAAACCAGTACCTGCATTTCCTTGTATCTGACTGATATTTTGGGCTAGCCCCATTTGCCTGCATTTGGCCATATCTCTTTTAAACCCTTCCTATCCCATTATCTGTCCAGATATCGCTTGAACATTGTAACATCCAGCACTGCAGATATGTAGAAATGTGACAGAAATATGTCCTTTCATTTTCTATCCATTAAAATTAATTTTCCCCATTTGGAACCTGTTTGTGAAAAAACAAATCAGAAACAATTCATAATAGTAAACATATTATTTGGCATTTTTGTGTACGCGAAGATCTGTTAAATATTTAATATCTTGGAGTTCACCAAATTAATTTTGCTCAGAAACATAGTCATTGATTTCATTTGGAAACTATTAGAAATAATTGATGAAGTCACACAAATTATGTCAGAGTTTAAAGTTTAAACATTTGATTTTCAGATTGAACATTGGGAAAATATGTCCACACACAGATGAAAAGAGATGATACTTTTGACGTTTACTGCAACATACGGTTTTTTTGTGTACTAAAAAACAATACCAAGTTCATCTGCACCAATATGTCTTGGGTATATAATGTTGATTCCAATAAGTATTTTGCACAAATTTATTTTGAATAATGTCTTTTTTTGTAAAAGGTTTTGTCATTCTGCCAAAGCTGCTTCTCACGATAAAATGTTTATTTTTTTTCACTCGGTAGATTTACTGTATATATTGTATCTGGGCACATTTGATCTATTTGTTAACCTATATGCTGGGAAATTGTTTGTACAGTTAATAAAACATTGAAAAAAACTAGTCATGAAAGCTATCTGTTTGAAACATGGCCAAAACAGTGGCAAATATTAGTTTCCCCCTTATTTATCTAGATTATACTGGAAGTCTGGATTTGAACCAGAAGATTGTGTTCATTAGCAGCACTAAAATTAGAGTTTGACCTGGATTATCCCTGCATTTTCAGTGCTGTGTCTGGCTAAATTGAGTGTGTAACCTCTTCTAACCCACCCCACCAACTGATAGTGGACCAAGTCATAGAGACAGACCATTCAGCCCATCAAGTCCATATCCACCATCAACACTAATCCTGCGATTATTCAGAGGTTATGGGGAGAAGGCAGGATAATGGGTTTAGGAGGGAGAGATAGATCAGCCACGATTGAATGGCAGAGTAGATTTGATGGGCCTGATTCTGCTCCTTTCACTTATGATCTTATTCTCCCCACATTATCAAACTCCCTCCAGATCCTACAACTTACCAGTACACCAGTGCCAATGTACAGTGCCTAATTTACCTATCAATTCTCGTGCATTTGGGCCATGGGAGGAAACTGGAGTTCTCAGTGGAGATCTGCTAGTCACAAAGAGTGTTGAAACTCCACATAGACAACGTCAGGATTAAGCCCGAGTGTCGGGCGCTGTGAGGCACTGATTCCACTAGGTGTGCTATTGTGCTGCCCCAATTACCTTGGGCTTTCCAGCTCTGACTATTTGCACAGAATTAAATCTGGCATGGGTTTACAGATGGCATGGAAGTTTGAAGTGTGGAGAGCCAGGAAGGTTGTAGGATACAGATCAGATGGAAAGTTGGGCAGAGCGTTGGCAGATTAATCCCTCCAAGTGTGACAAGTCAAATATGGGAAGGACATACACAGTAAATGTTGACACACTATTGATTGTTGATGAACAAAGTTCATAGTCTCTTGAAAGTGGAAACATGGATAGATAAGATGGTGAGTAAGGCATATGGCATTCTTGCCTCCGTATGTCGATGTATAGAATATAAAGGTTGGGATATTATGTTGCTCCCCGTTGGATTGCAACCTTGCGTGGTCGGGGAGCTTGTGTGTCTCATTGACCCCTAGAGCTATGCCAGTGGAAGATTCGTCACCTGTTAGGGTCTCCCATGCTGGACAGGTCGAAGGGTAGAGGCGAGACGAAGAGCGATCCACTGGTCCTCCAGGTTGAAGGTTGAGCACAGGGCTAACAACCCTGTCTCGTAAAACAAATAATCAGTATCAATATTTATTCAATGTAATTTGAACCTCAGTGAGGCTCAAACGAAACTCCGTTTCTACAGCCATACAAACAAAACAATTCCTATAAGACACACAAACAATTCATTTCACACAAACATCCACCACAGTGAATCTCCTCCTCACTGTGATGGAAGGCAATGTATTTTCTCTCCCCTGTGCACCATTTTTCTCCCGATGTTGGAGCTCCTGGCGGGCGATGGTAAGTCCCATGGCCATTAAAGCCGCTCCCGGCGATGTACGGCCCCGCTCCGGATCGTTCAAACCCCGCGACACGGGCTGGAGAAGTTGCGCTGCGGGAGCTCAGAAAAGCAGTCTCCCACCCGGACCCGCGAGTTCCCGATGTCACAATCCACCGGCCTGCAGCTGGAGCCAGGATCCTCCGAGCTCCGGAGTCGCGCCGCAGCAGCGAGCCACCACCACTCCCCACGCTCCGAGGCCGGCCAGCCCCACGATGGTAAGTCCGCAGTTCAGCAGGCTCCGTGACTGCAGCCCCCAGGTCGTTCCGGTTGGAGGCCGCTCCACGGTGCTAGGCCCCAATGACAATGGAGATCTGACAGGGAAAAGGTCGGGTCTCCCGTGCAGGGAAGAAATTTTAAAAGTTTCCCTCTCCCCCCACATATACACAGTTATAAACAGTATGAAAAAACACGATAACTACATTTAACTAGACCAAACATTTTTTTTACGGCAGACAGGCTGTAGGGGCCGCTGCAACGTGAGTCACGCCGCCAACCAACAAATATGTTACGGAAACAGCAACTGAAGGATTCAACACTACTGTGCATGATGGACTTCCAGGGTTACCTGACCTGGGGTAGAGTCCAGAAGCTAGCCCAGAACAGACGGGAGTGGAGGATCTTCGTTGCTGCCCTACATGCCAGGAGGCATAATAGGCAGTAAGCAAGCAAATAAGCAATATTATGTTGCAACTTTATAAAGCACTGATCAGGCTGCAGTTGGAATATTGTGAAGATCAGCGTGCAGCTGGTGGGCTGAAGGACCGTTTCTGCCCTGTAGAACTCTTATGGCTCACACACAGTAGTCCCTTTCCAAGTGGGTGCGAAAGAAAAGTGGGTAGTATTGTCTTTATTAAGTTCCAATTATTTTAATTGATATTTAGTATGTGGAATGATACTTGGCTCTTGTCATAAATATTTTGTATGTTGTTAGTGGTATTTTGTTTCATCTCAAGTGTTTCAAAAAGTTCATGATTGTTGAGGATGCTCACAAATATTCAGTCGCCCCCTCGAACACTGTTGTGAGAGCCCAGGAGTCTGGGGTGTCGGGTCTCGCTGGCTGTCACAGTTGTGTAAGTGCAGCCTGCTGCCTGCACCGTGTTGCTCCCTGTTAGGGGAAATCGGCAATTAACGAATCACATAGAATCACATGCTCCAGTTTCCTCCCACATCCCGAAGAAGTGTGGGTTTGTAGGTTAGTTGGCCTCTGTAAAATTGCCCCTAGTGTGTAAGGAGTGGATGTGAAAGTGGGATAACATAAGAGTAGAAACAAAGAACTGCAAATGCTAGTTCATACACAAAAGGACACCAGTGCTGGAGTAATTCAGCAGATTAGGCAACATCTCTGAAGAACATGGATAGGTAATGTTTTGGCTCAAGACCTTTCAGACCAACAATAGACTCACGATAGAACCAGGTCCAATAGAAGCATCAAATGTTTATTGTCACACTGGTGTGGAGAAGGCCAGCTGGGCATCCCAGACATCACCATGGAACAAAGGTAAAGGTAAATCATTATACCTTAATCTAGTCCATTCCTGTTTGGCAACAGACCAATAGCACTAATAATTGATTATACATGTTACACGCACACCCAACCGATTGTCTAATAAGGTATAAGCAAATGTTTTAACCATTTTGTGACTGCTCTGGGGTTTCTAATGATGTTTATTCAGACACCCTGACCATAGTACTTGGGCTAGAACAATAGCTTCAGTATTCAGTAACCTCGCAATTCCAGTTTGCACTGGCAGTATTGATAACAAAGCCCAATCAATCTGCCAGTACTGCTGGAGGAATTTGTTCAACTCCCTGTGGATGTTGCCTCATTGATTTTAATAAGGCATTACTTAAAGGCCCCATGGGAAGCTGTTCCTAAAGATTAAAGTGCCTGTCCCACTTACGGGTCCTTGGCTTGCAAATTACGGAACCTCGTGGTCGCTTGAGGCGTACGGGCACCGTATGGCCGCGCGGGGCCGGTATGTAGTTGTGCAGGGCCGGTCCCGACATCGCCTCCGGAATTCTTGCAGTTAACTAAATCTTTGTGCGCCAACTGCCCTTCATGGAACTGATGGCCAAAGTGGGACAGGCCCAAAACTCTGGCGTGACGCAACGTCTCACCTTCAACAGCAGCAGAAGCAGGCAAACGATCGCCGAACTCGGCCTGGAGCTCACGGCCGTTGCGGTCCGGATCCGCCCCCACATCTACTCCCAGAGTGGGGCCAAGAAAATTGAAGATAGACACAAAATGCAGGAGTAACTCAGCGGGACCGGCAGCATCTCTGGAGAGAAGCAATGGATGACGTTTCGGGTCAAGACCCTTCTTTTCAGACTGAAAAAAAGTCTCGACACAAAACATCACCCATTCCTTCTCTTCAGAGATGCTGCCGGTCCCGCTGAGTTACTCCAGCTTTGTGTCCATCTTCAAATGACGTCACGCGCGCCAGACGGCTGTGCTGATGCATGAAATCGCACCCGACCTATGCTCGACCATCTCGGCTCAATGCGACAACGAGGTCGCGTAATTTTCGAACCGAGGGCGCGTAAGTGGACAGGCCCTTAAGATGCACAGGAATCACAGTGACTTGGTCATATTGATTCAGAATTGGCTGGCTGATAGAGCAGAATTGTGGTGGAAGATCGATATTCTGGCCAGAGGTCTGTTCCGCAGGGATCTTTGATGGGACCTTGAACTCATACTATGTTACTTTTAAAAGCTCCCACTTGCCAGATGGCCCATCTGCCTGAAAACTACTTACTCAAATCAAATCACCCACCTCAGCGTGGTGCAGCGGTAGAGTTGCTGCCTAACAGCGCTTGCAGCACCGGAGACCCGGGTTCGATCCTGTGTTAATGTGTTAATGTGTGAGGATCGCTGGTCGGCATGAACTCGGAGGGCTGAAGGGCCTGTTTCCGTGCTGTATCTCTAAACTAAACCACTTTTGCAAGTTCCTGTCGAATACCATCATTGCAACAATTTAGAACTTTTAACTTGTGAACTAATTCTGTCCTTGTCCTACAACTCTTTTTTAAATTAATGGAACTGAGGCTCTGATTCCAAATTGTTCCCCCCACACATTAGTCATTTGCCCTGCCCTATTTCCCAAGAGTAGATCATGCTTTGCCCTCGCCCTAGTAAAACACTTCTCTTAACTAAAATGAAGTGTTTATTTTAGTTTAGAGACACAGTGGAAACAGGCCCTTCGGCCCACCGAGTCCACACTTACACTATCCTACACACTAGGGACAGTTTACAATTATACCAAGCCAACTACATGCAAACCTATACGTCTTTGGAGTGTGGGAGGAAACTCAAGATCCGCGGGGAGAATGTACAAACTCCGTACAGAGAGCACCCATAGTCAGGATCAAACCCGGGTCTCAGTCGCTGTAAAGCAGCAACTCTACCATTGCACAGGATGGAGAAATTAACATTTAGTGAAAGGTGTACCAGACATAAAAGTTTAATAAAAGAGGATGATCTTCTTTCAAACAAAATCTCCCCAATGGGCATTTATATTTTCAAATTGTGCATGTGAACATTCTCATTCAATTTGGACAGTACATGTTGAATCATATTTGAAGGCTTGCCACGTATGACATTGTTAATAATTTCAGGGTGGTTTCTCAGCACAATAACTTTGAGAGGTTACAGGTGCCTCTAACTAGTACTCAAATTGAATAATACAACAAGACGAGGAAGAAATCTCCAACGCTGCCTGAACCATGCACTTTAAAGTGTCTTTCGTCTAGCCTAAGGAACTATTATAAATATGACTGCATTCTGTTGGGGCTATTTTCTTTAATTCAAATGAAACAGCTAGGCGAAGCGGAATGACAGCATGGAAAACTCATCTGAGTGATTAATTACCAAGACTGGCATTTAATAGAAAATATTAGACATATATAATCAAGTTTTTGCCTTGGGTTGTGTTTATGGAATTTTCTGCAGCGGAATAACAGAGTTGCATTAAATATAAGGGCGCTAATGTATGCTGACCAAAGCCTCTCGCTTGTGGAATGATCGTGCTTCAGATCCTAATATGGAAAGTGCTGTTGAAAAATAAAATTAATATCAATTTTAATATTTAACCAGTTAGAAAGTATAACATAAGCAAACAGCTAAACAAAATTGTATAAGACAGTATCTCTCTACAGTCATTTAATTTCCCCAATATCATGCCCGTATTCACGAAAAATGAAACAATGCTTTAAAATTTGACTAATATCTTTCCTTTAAAATACAAAATGGAATTGTGCAATTAAACTTATTTTTAAACATTTTAAAATGTCTCATGTTTACAACGAATACCGATTGGCAATCAGTGTTAAGAAGACAGTTGTCATGGGTCAGGACACTACACTCCCCATAAAATCTCCCTGATCACCACTCCACTGGAAACTCAACAAATTCACCTACCTAGGATCTCTGGTGATTGATAACCTCTCTCTGGATGAGGAAATCAATTCATGTATAGGAAAGGCAGTAACTACCGTCGGGAGGCTAACCAAGCGGGCATGGAGGAACCGGAAACTCATAATCAAGTCCAAGACGACCGTTTACAAAGCTTGTATCAGGAGTACGTTACTGTACAGCAGTGAAGCTCGGACGGTTTACCTACATCAAGGACGGAAATTGAATAATTTTCATTTCCGCTGTCTTCGTTGCATCCTGAGAGTTTCTTAGCAGAACAGAATCACCACCCTCTCTGTTCCCTCGCTGACTAACATGCCTAGCATCGCTGCGATCCTCGAGCAGAAGCACCTCAGCTGGCTTGGTCATGCGCACAAGATGGAAAATGAATGCACCCCCAAAGATGCGCTATACGGGAAGGTCGCCAATGCACCAAGGCCAAGAGGAAGACAAATACTTCTCCACAAGGGTACGATTAGAAGGGATATGACAAATTTTAACACTAGCACTGACAACTGGGAAGTTGTTGAGGTGGATAAGTGGACAAAGGACTTCCAGGTGGGTATGAAACACTATGACAACATAAAGTTCAAGACTGTGGAGACCAGGCACCAGTGCCACAAAATGGTCAATGGCAATAGCATCACACTCCCCAATGCAATGGCCAGAGACAACTTCACCTGTCAAAGCTGTGGGAGGGTCTGCCTGTTAAGGATAGGCCTAATCAGCCACAGCTTAAACTGCAACCACAGATGAAACATTCCCTCTCCAAGCAGTATAACGTTAAATCCGCATCATCCTCTCTCGCAGATGGACGGATGCCAACTCTACTTCAAACCCAATGCTCTTCATCCACTTTACTCAAACTATCTGTCAAGCCACCTCTAACCTTCAATTTGCCTTGTGATCTTTGATATGGTATTGAATTAGGAATAAAAGCTGATTGTTAGGAATCAAAGTTGTTCGTACAAGTATCATTACAGTTGCAAACAGATTAAACAGTAACATGGACAGCTATTTTAATATCGTAAGGTGAATATTTTTATAACGATATCAACTTAGTACATGAAATGGCAACTGATACATCAACTCACTTTAAATCAAAGTTCAAAGGTCAAGTCTCACTCCAGAAATGTGGATCATAATACAAGCCTGATATATGAGTCCATACTGATGAACTGAGTATTGTCCAACATGCTATCTGTGACATAAGATGCCAGCCCGGGCCTGCTTGTTCTCTCTGATGGGATTTTTCTCCCCACTCTTACTACATTCCAACCCTTACAGATCCAATGATATGGCACTCATGCTTAGCATTAAGTTTCACATGTACCCTCATGAGATGATGCTTAGAGATTGATTTGCTCAACTTCTCAAAAGACCTTCCCACACAAATATCTGATCTTGAGGAGGGCAACTCCTATTACATATTAAGAGTAATGAAAGTATTGTTAGTTGCTATTGCCACAAACTCCACGCTCTCATCATTGCTTCACCCTTCTACCTGGTCACCACTTCAGTCTAAACCGGCATGTTTCAAACCATTTGACTAAAATAGTATCCTACATCTTCTCCCATCACAAAACACCTTACCTCTCCCTTCGTGAATTACTGTATCTCTCTTCACCCTGCCTTAATTCATCTGTTGGCAGCACAGCACCCTCTTAAAAACATTACCACTTCCAAACTCAAATTTTACAATGATTTTGTGAATTTCTCCATCTGTCATTGGAGTGAGCAATTCCAGAACTCCATGTGACAAGTTAACTTGGTGGCTCAGTCCCCTTGTGCCCATGGACCAACGCCCACTCTAAGTTCCACATTTTCTTTTATAACTTTTGTTTGATTATGATCTTAATTCTCCTCCCTGTCTCTGAAACCTTTTCATCTGAATTTGTTATCTTCCCAAATGGAATCACTGCATGGGGTTAACAATCTCAATGTCAGTCAGGTTTCAAATCTGCAAATGTACTTCCCAATTTGACTGACTCACCGAATGTGTGCACGGTGGGGACACTGGTTCTCTCCAGAAAGATTTAGACAGAAAAGGTTGGACTCTTATATCAGTAGCTGGCTATTAGCATTGTGTACAGGTCATGTCGGGGGGAGTTCACCCCGCCACGGGTACCATGTAATCCCGTGCTACCTACTCCATGGTCGGATAGTCGGCGACTAAACCGTCTCCCCCACCTGGTTTGCCAGGTAAGGAGGGGGCTGTGGGCCCCCAGCGGGACCAAAAACAAGGCCTGTCAAAGGGCGGATGAGCTTCTAGCGAGCCAATGGCCATCCACACTTCAGTAGAAGTTGCGCTCACCATCGTACATAGCATTGTAAGGAATGATGATAAAGTAGACACACCAAAATCCTATAGTTCCTGCGGCAGAAGTCTGCAGGAACTGGAGGACAGAGATGTGTGGTGCGTCCGTCACCGTTCCCGTTGGAAACCAGCACCACTGCGTCGCTAATGTTTTCAACGATGATTAATTAATAAATGAACAATGTAACCACATTCTGTACAATTCACCTAATGGCGCAAACCGAAAATGAAATAACAAAAGCTTGCATTGATCGACTGTAAAATTACCTCACAAAATCTGGGGCACGGGTGATCATATATTCAAAGTCAGCTAAGGAAAGTTTCCCATCACCATCCAGGTCTCCTTCCTCCATGATTTTGCTGCACACCAATTGAATTTCTTCATCTGACAGCTCCTTGTTTGTAAGCTTGTTGAGCATTACCTCCAAATCAGATTGGCAAATGAAGTTATCACAGTTGAAGTCTGTGCAAAATGTGAAACCGAAAGAAAGGTCTGTTTTACTGGAGAATTCAGCAGTAAGACAAAAAATTGTTTCTTGCAATTTTTCTTTCAAGTTCGATAATGAGTTCCACTTTGCTTTATTATTTTGAAAGGATGGTACAGAACTCCCAAATATCAGAGCACCTACTAGATTGAACTAAACAGAAAAATAAATAGGATGAATTAAACACTGACTGGACAAGATAAATGGATTTTGAAAGTGCGTAGCCTGGAGAATGAAGAAGAATGCTAAAAATTACACAATTTGAGGGGCTAGGATGAGTGGGGAGGGATGAGAGAACCAGGAAGTCATAGAAAAAGTGGTTGCTGTGGAAAGCAGAAAAGGGCTGGGTTTTGTTCCCACAAGGTACTGTAGATGTCAGATTCTGCGGCAAACAGAAAGAGAGCTGCTGGAGGAACTCAGTCAGCAGAGCATTGTGGAAACTAAGTGGACAGTGAATATTTTGAGTCGAGACCTTTCAGCTGGAGCAGAGGCTAAGTAGTCAGTATAAAGTGATGGTGGGAAGAGTTTAGTTTAGTTTAGAGATAGAGCATGGAAACAGGCCCTTCGGCCCACAGAGTCCACACTGACCTGTGATCCCCGCACACATTTAAGGATAAGGGGGAAGTCTTTTAGGACCGAGATGAGAAAATCATTTTTCACACAGAGAGTGGTGAATCTGTGGAATTCTCTGCCACAGAAGGTAGTTGAAACCAGTTAATTGGCTATATTTAAGAGAGAGTTGGATGTGGCCCTTGTGGCTAAAGGGATCAAGGAGTATGGAGAGAAGGCAGGTACAGGATACTGAGTTGGATGATCAGCCATGATCATATTGAATGGCGGTGCAGGCTCGAAGGGCCGAATGGCCTACTCCTGCACCTAATTTCTATGTTTCTAAGTTTCTACTTGCACTATCCTACACACACTAGGAACAATTTACAATTATACCAAGCCAATTAACCTACAAACCTGTACGTCTCTGGAGTGTGGGAGGAAATCAGAGACCCCGGAGAAAACCCATGCAGGTCACGGGGAAAACATACAAACTCCGTAATGACAAGCACAGATATTCAGGATCGAACCAGGTCTCTGGCATTAGAAGGCAACAACTCTACCGCTGAATCATCTTTGGTCAAGGTTTGGGCAAGAGCTAGCAAGCAGTAGGTGGATACAAGTGGGGTAGTGGGGAGTTGGCAAATAGCAGGCATAGGGGGGAGGGAAGGATGGAAACAGCAACAGAGGCTAAGAGGTGATAAGCACAAAACCTTAAAAGCTATTGATTTTGGAAGCTAATGGAAAGGGGAAATGAATCATAGATCAAGAATCAATGATCTTGAATTTCTAAGCAATCTTTGTAGCAAGCTTTTAACACAATAGTAGACAGCAACTGAACCCAGTGGAACTTCTTCTGACAAGATGACAATAAGTAGCTTTATTAATTCAACCTCTGATTTATGGTAAGTAGAATCTTTCCATTTTCTATTCTTTAGCTTTGTGGGATTTTTTGGCCTTAATGGAGTACATACACATTTAAGAAAAGTACACTATTAATGTGTTAATGGGTAATCAATACAATTTCTCTATGTGGGGATATTTTGTCAACAATACAAAATGTCAGTTTTTCTTCAAAGGTTTGATGTTAGAATCTGAATCCACACCCTTCCTTGGCTCAGCTTCAAATACAAATCTGGAAATTTTAAGTTACAGACAGTTTTGTTTCAAGTAAATTATTACTGTAAATATATCCGCTTAATGTAAATGTTTTTATGACACATCTCTTTCAGATCAAGATTTTACATGAAATTCCCTTCCCATTTAAAAAGTCAGTACTTTCAGTCGGTAGTAAAGAAAGCAAACTCAATGCATTTATTTCAAGAGGGCTTGTATACAAAAACAGGGATGTAATGCTGAGGCTCGATAAGGCGCTGGTAAGGCTGCATTTGGAATATTGTGAGCAATTTTGGGCACCATATCAGAGGAAGGATGTGCTGGCTCTGGAGACGGTCCACAAGAGGTTTACAAGAATGATCCCAGGAATGAGTAGGTTAAATTATGATGAGTGTTTGTCGGCACTGGGCCTGTACTCGCTGGAGTTTAGAAGATTGAGGAGAGACCTCATTGAAACACACAAAATAGCGAACGGCTTGGATAGAGTGGAGAGGATGGTTCCACTAGTGAGAGAGTCTAGGACTAGAGGTCATAGCCTAGGAATTAAAGGATGTTTTTTTAGTAAGGAGTTGAAGAGAAATGTCTTTAGTCATAAGGTGGTGAATCTGTGGAATCCTTTGCCACAGAAGGCTGTGGAGGAGGCTGTCAGTGGATATTTTTAAGGCAGAGATAGATAAATTTGTGACTAGTACAGGTGCCAGGGGTTATGGGGAAAATAGACAATAGATGCAGGAGTAGGCCATTCGGCCATTCAAGCCAGCACCACCATTCAATGTGATCGTAGCTGATCATCCACAATCAGTACTCCTTCTCCCCATATCCCCTGACTCTGCTATCTTCAATTGCCCTATCTAGTGCTCTCTCTTGAAAGTATCCAGAGAACCAGCCTCCACCGCCCTCTGAGGCAGAGAATTTCACAGACTCACAACTCTCTGCGTGAAAAAATGTTCCTTGTCTCTGTTCTAAATGGCTTACCCCTTATTCTTAAACTGTGGCCCCTGGTTTTGGACTCCCCCAACATCGGGAACATGGTTCCTGCCTCTAGCGTGTCCAAACCTAAGTAATCTTATATGTTTCAATAAGATCCCCCTCATCCTTCTAAACCAGACTATACAAGCCCAGCCGCTCCATTATCCTAGCATATGACAGTCCCGCCATCAATAGGCAATAGACAATAGGTGCAGGAGTAGGCCATTCGGCCCTTCAAGCCAGCACCGCCATTCAATGTGATCACGGCTGATCATCCCCAATCAGTACGCCGTTCCTGCCTTCTCCCCATATCCCCTGATTCCACTATCTTTAAGAGCCCTAACTAGCTCTCTCTTGAAAGTATCCAGAGAACTGGCCTCCACCGCCCTCGGAGGCAGAGAATTCCACACTCACAACTCTCTGTGTGAAAAAGCTTTGTGTCATCTGCAAATTTGCTAATGTTACTTTGAATCCCTTCATCTAAATCATTGATATATATTGTAAATAGCTGCGGTCCCAGCATCGAGCCTTGCGATACATAGAAACATAAAAAATAGGTGCAGGAGCAGGCCATTCGGCCCTTCGAGCCTGCACCACCATTCAATATGATCATGGCTGATCATCCAACTCAGTATCCTGTACCTGCCTTCTCTCCATACCCCCTGATCCCTTTAGCCACAAGGGCAACATCTAACTCCCTCTTAAATATAGCCAATGAACTGGCCTCAACTACCTTCTGTGGCAGAGAATTCCAGAGACTCACCACTCTCTGTGTGAAAAATGTTTTCCTCATCTCGGTCCTAAAGGAATTCCCCCTTATCCTTAGACTGTGACCCCTTGTTCTGGACCTCCCCAACATCGGGAACAATCTTCCTGCATCTAGCCTATCCAACCCCTTAAGAATTTTTTAAAGTTTCTATAAGATCCCCCCTCAATCTTCTAAATTCTAGCGAGTACAAGCCAAGTCTATCCAGTCTTTCCTCATATGAAAGTCCTGACATCCCAGGAATCAGTCTGGTGAACCTTTTCTGTACCCCCTATAAGGCAAGAATGTCTTTTCTCAGATTTGGAGACCAAAACTGTACACGATACTCCAGGTGTGGTCTCACCAAAACCCTGTACAACTGCAGTAGAACCTCCCTGCTCCTATAAGAAATGCTTCAAACCTGCTTCAAACAGGAAATTAGAAGTGCGTGCAACAAGGGTAACACAGTTATAATGGGTGACTTCAATCTGCATATAGATTGGGTGAATCAAATTGGCAGGGGTGCCGAGGAAGACGATTTCTTGGAATGTATGCGGGATAGTTTTCTAAACCAGCATGTGGAGGAACCAACGAGAGAGCAGGCTATTCTAGACTGGGTATTGAGTAATGAGGAAGGGTTAGTTAGCAGTCTTGCTGTGCGTGGCCCCTTGGGCAAGAGTGACCATAATATGGTTGAGTTCTTCATTAGGATGGAGAGTGACATAATTAAGTCAGAAACAAGGGTTCTGAACTTAAACAAAGGTAACTTTGAAGGTATGAGCCGTGAATTGGCCAAGATAGACTGGCAGGTGAGTCTTAAAGGGTTGACGGTGGATGTGCAATGGAAGGTATTTAAAGACTGCATGGATGAAGTACAAAAATTGTTCATACCAGTTTGGCAAAAGAATAAATCAGGGAAGGTGGTGCATCCGTGGATAACGAGGGAAATCAGGGATAGTATAAAAACTAAAGATGAGGCATACAAATTGGCCAAAAAAAGCAGCCTACCAGAGTACTGGGAGAAATTCAGAATCCAGCAGAGGAGGACAAAGGGCTTAATTAGGAAAGGGAAAATAGATTACGAAAGGAAACTGGCAGGGAACATAAAAACTGACTGCAAAGTTTTTATAGATATGTGAAGAGAAAGAGACTAGTTAGAACAAATGTTGGTCCCTTGCAGTCAGAAGCAGGTGAATTGATCATGGGGAACAAGGACATGGCAGACCAATTGAATAACTACTTTGGTTCTGTCTTCACTAAGGAAGATATAAATAATCTGCCGGAAATAGCAGGGGACCGGAGGTCAAATAAGATGGCGGAACTGAGTGAAATCCAGGTTAGCCGGGAAGTGGTGTTGGGTAAATTGAACGGATTAAAGGCCGATAAATCCCCAGGGCCAGATGGTCTGCATCCCAGTGCTCAAGGAGGTAGCCACGGAAATAGTGGATGCATTAGTGATAATTTTTCAAAACTCCTTAGTTTCTTGAGTAGTTCCGGAGGGTAGCTAATGTAACCCCACTTTTTAAAAAAGGAGGGAGAGAGAAAGCGGGGAATTACAGACCAGTTAGTCTAACATCGGTAGTGGGGAAACTGCTAGAGTCAATTATTAAAGATGGGATACCAGCGCGTTTGGAATGTGGTGAAATCATTGGACAAAGTTAGCATGGATTTACAAAAGGTAAATCATGTCTGACGAATCTTATAAAATTTTTCGAGGATGTAACTAGTAGAGTGGATAAGAACCAGTGGATGTGTTATATCTGGACTTTCAGAAGGCTTTCGACAAGGTCCCACATAAGAGATTAGTATATAAACTTAAAGCACACGGTATTGGTGGTTCAGTATTGATGTGGATAGAGAACTGGCTGGCAGACAGGAAGCAAAGAGTAGGAGTAAACGGGTCCTTTTCAGAATGGCAGGCAGTGACTAGTGGGGTACCGCAAGGCTCAGTGCTGGGACCCCAGCTATTTACAATATACATTAATGATTTGGACGAGGGAATTGAATGCAACATCTCCAAATTTGCAGATGACACCAAGCTGGGGGGTATAGGTAGGTGTGAGGAGGATGCTAGGAGGCTGCAGGGTGATTTGGATAGGCTGAGTGAATGGGCAGATGCAGTATAATGTGGATAAATGTGAGGTTATCCACTTTGGTGGCAAAAACATGTGGGTAGACACTTATCTGAATGGTGGCAGATTAGGAAAAGGGGAGATGCAACGAGACCTGGGTGTCATGGTACACCAGTCATTAAAAGTAGGCATGCAGGTGCAGCAGGCAGTGAAGAAAGCAAATGGTATGTTAGCATTCATAGCGAAAGGATTTGAGTATAGGAGCAGGGAGGTTCTACTGCAGTTGTACAGGGTTTTGGTGAGGTCACACCTGGAGTATTGCGTACAGTTTTGGTCTCCAAATCTGAGGAAAGACATTCTTGCCATAGAGGGGGTTCAGTGAAGGTTCACCAGACTGATTCCTGGGATATCGGGACTTTCATATGAAGAAAGACTGGATAGACTCGGCTTGTACTCACTGGAATTTAGAAGATTGAGGGGGGATCTTATAGAAACTTACACAATTCTTAAGGGGTTGGACAAGCTAGATGCAGGAAGATTGTTCCCGATGTTGGGGGAGTCCAGAACAAGGGGCCACAGTCTAAGGATAAGGGGGAATTCCTTTAGGACCGAGATGAGGAAAACATTCTTTACACAGAGAGTGGTGAGTCTCTGGAATTCTCTGCCACAGAAGGTCGTTGAGGCCAGTTCATTGGCTATATTCAAGAGGGAGTTAGATGTGGCTCTTGTGGCTAAAGGGATCAGGGGGTATGGAGAGAAGGCAGGTATAGGATACTGAGTTGGATGATCAGCCATGGTCATATTGAATGGCGGTGCAGGCTTGAAGGGCCAAATGGCCTATTCATGCACCTATTTTCTATGTTTCTATACTCAAATCCTTTTGCTATGAATGCTAACATACCATTTGCTTTCTTCACTGCCTGCTGCACCTGCATGCCTACTTTCAATGATTGGTGTACCATGACACCCAGGTCTCGTTACATCTCCCTTTTTCCTGATTTCCCACCATTAAGATAATAGTCTACCCCCCTAAGTTTTTGCCACCAAAGTGGATAACCTCACATTTATCCACATTATACTGCATCTGCCAATTTAAAATAATGCTACCCCCATAGCATTATCTAAATATGTAGTTTTTAAATAATCTATGTAAATGTGTAGTTACATAGATTTGTTTTGCCTTGTTCTTCTTTGTGTTGTTAACGTGTGCCCACAAAACAAAAAAAAATAGCGCGCAGGAAGTATTTTTGAAAATGTCAGGAAATACCATAAAATTCCAGGTAATTTGGGATTCTATATAAGGACATTTATTTTTGAGGTGTGGAAACACTGTGCAGGAGCAATTTTGGGTTACAGTCTGATCTGAACAGCTGTATCGTCCACATTTATCATTTTGTAAATGCAAAGATGTAATCAACTATAAAAGCTCGTCATTTCTGAAATGCTGTGCTTCGTTTTATTCCCAACTATATGATTTTTAAAATGGGTGAAGCATTCATGACCAAAAACGGTCCAAAATAAAGGATCCTCCGGCAGTATAACCTTCTCCTGGCTGACTTTATATAGGAGCATTTCCCTCGGGCAAACCCATTAACTTGATTTTAATATGAGGCTGAAAATAGACTGGTTAATAAATGTAATTTTCGTAATCGATCAGACCATAACATTAATTTGCAAAAGATTTCCCCTATTTCCAAAGACACAATTCACTTACCGTAAATTTTAAATGCATAATATGCTTTTAAATTGTTAGATGCCAGATCGCTTAAGGCAGAGAACATATTTAGAAATTCATTAAATGTCATGAACCCTTGGTCATCCTCTGAAAACACTTGAAGGATCTTTTGGTGAAAGGGGTTTTCCTGAAAAAAGAAAAGCAGTCATCTCAAATTTTCAGCATTTGTAAAATATCCAGAGAATGCATATGGCACGGTGAATTACTAGATTACACTAAATCTGCCAGAACAATATCATCCTCTCCCACTTGCTGCCTGGTGGCATTGATTATTTTTAATGCATTCTTAAAAATGATCACCTCTAGTGGCCAGTGGCCCTGGTCCTAGCAGTAGATGCCAGCTTTAAAAATCGAAATAGTCTTCTGTGGGGACAGCATAGTGGAGCAGCTGGTGGAGCTGCTGCCTCTTGGTGCCAGATGCCCAGTTTGATCCTGTCATCGGGTGTTGCCTGTGTGGAGTTTGTATGTTCTCCCTGTGAGCAGGGATTTCATCCAGATGCTCCGGTTTCCTTCCACGTCCCAAAGATGTGCTAGTTTGTAGGTTAACTGGCCTCTGTAAAATTGCCCATAGTAAGGAGTGGATTCAAAACTGGGATAACATAGAACGGGTGATTGAAGTGGTACTCAGTGGGCCGAAGGGCCTGTGTCCATGCTGTATTTCTAAATTAAACTGAACTGAAATAAAATAGTTTGACACCAATAATCTTCCTATGCTGCAAAGGTGATGAGGAATTTTTCTGGTCTCCTCTGAGCCAAGGTTGATTTCCTCCAGGAAAGGTTGCTGCCTAGATTAGCTACAAGAAGAGGTTGGGCAAAATTGGATTGTTTTCACCAGAATCCCTGAGGGGAGATCTGACAGAAGTATATAGAATTCTGAGAGGCAGAGTGTGAACAGTCAGAATTTTTTTCCCAGGGTAAAAATGGCAAGGACTAGAGGACATAGCTTTAATATGAGGGGGAGTGGGTTTTGGTTACACAATGTAATTGTATTTGCAGATTTCAATTAACATAACAATTCCAGATGAATTTGAATGATTTTGGATGTCAAAGCAGACAATAACAATGAGAGTGTTGATGGCCACTGAACAAAGAGTGGGGAAGGGAAGATAGGTCCATGACAAATGTGAAAGCCATTCTGTGAACTCATTCCACCCCCTGGTTCTAGCACCATCTCTATACATCGCTTCCACCACGCTAAAATGGTGGGAGCCAACTGCACTGAGACCTTGCTGGGAGGAGTCAAGAGTGTTTGATTTTCATACGTATCGAAATCGGAACAATGAAATTCTTACTTGCAATAGCATAACAATCTGTAAACACAGTACTCCCAGATAACACAATGAATAGAAAAAAGTTGAATACATTAAAAAAAATCAGTACTCTTACAAAACAAAAGCCCAAAGTCCATAGAGCTACCAAGAAAGTTTGTGGTTCTTAGTTGGTGATGTCGTGTTGAAGAGTCTGATGGTTATTGGGAAGAAGCTTGAAAGGGTTCAGGAAAGATTTACGAGGATGTTGCCAGGACTAGAGGGTGTGAGCTATCAGGAGAGGTTGAGTAGGCTTGGCTCTATTCCACGGAGCGCAGGAGGATAAGGGGTGATCTTATAGAGGTATACAAAATCATGAGAGGAATAGATCGGGTAGATGCCCAGAGTAGGGGAATCGAGGACCAGAGGACATAGGTTCAAGCCAAAGGGGAAAAGATTTAATAGGAACCCGAGGGGTAACTTTTTCACACAAAGGGTGGTGGGTGTATGGAACAAGCTGCCAGAGGAGGTAGTTGAGGCTGGAACTATCCCATCATTTAAGAAACAGTAGAAACTTAGACAGTTAAGAAACATATAGGACAGGTTTGGAGGGATATGGACAAAACACAGGCAGTTGGGACTCGTGTAGCTTGGACATTGTTGGCCGGTGTGGGCAAGTTGGGCTGAAGGGCATGTTTCCACACTATATCACTCTATGACTCCATGACTCTAAGCTGTTCTTGAACCAGGAGGTCACATTTTTACCAGTGGTAGGAGTGAAATGAGAGTGTGGCCAGGGTGGTGTGGGTCCTTGACGATGCCGGCTGCCTTTTTGAGGAAGCGCCACCAATGGATCCGTTTGATGGTGGGGAAAGGGGTCAGTACCCACGATGGACTGGGCAGTGTCCACCACTTTGTATAATCTCCTCCACTGGGCATTCGAGTTGCTGAACCAGGCCATGATGCAACCAGTCAATATGCTCTCTCCTGGACATCTGTAGAAGTTCAAGAGAATATTCTTCAGCATACAAGTTTTCTTTAGGATTGCATCAATGTGCTGGGCCCATGACAGATCTTCAGAGATACAGTGGCTTGCAAAAGTATTCATACCCCTTGAACTTTTCCACATTTTGTCACGTTACAACCACAAACGTAAATGTATTTTATTGGGATTTTATGTGATAGACCAACACAAAGTGGTGCATAATTGTGAAATGGAAGGAAAATGATACATGGTTTCCAAATCTTATTACAAATAAAAAACTGAAAAGTGTGGCGTGCAAAAGAATTCTGCCCCACTGAGTCAATACTTTATAGAACCACCTTTTGCTGCAATTACAGCAGCAAGTCTTTTAGGGTGTGTCTCTACCAGCTTTGCACATCTAGAGACTGAAATTTTTGCCCATTCTTCTTTGCAAAATAGCTCAAGTTCAGTCAGATTGGATGGAGAGCGTCTGTGAACATTTCAAGTCTTGCCAGAGATTCTCAATTCGATTTAGGTCTGCTTTGACTGGGCCATTCTAACACATGAATATGCTTTGATCTAAACCATTCCATTGTAGCTCTGGCTGTATGTTTAGGGTTGTTGTCCTGCTGGAAGGTGAACCTCCGCTCCAGTTTTGAGATGTTCAAAGCTTGGGATATTTTTTTATAACCTAACCCTGCTTTAAACTTCTCCACAACTTTATCCCTGACCTGTCTGGCGTGTTCCTTGATGCTGTTTGTTCACTAATGTTCTCTAACAAACCTCTGAGGCCTTCACAGAACAGCTGTATTTATACTAAGATTAGATTACACACAAGTGGACTCTATTTACTAATTAGGTGACTTCTGAGCAGTATCATGGGGGTGCCGTCCTGTATGGTATGGCTGCCCAGCCTGCAGCTGTTTGTGTTTCACTCTTTTTTAAAATTTTTAGTGAGTTATAGTGTTTTGTTTGGAGTCTATTCTTTTTTGTGTGGGGGGGAAGGAGGTAACTGCTTTTCAGGGTCCCTACCTGTTCAGAGGGCCTAGAGCGGTGTTTCCTGAGGAGACGGCCCAGAACCTCGGCTTCGGCAGCGGCACAGTGCTGGAGCGCCATCGCGGAGCGGAGCGGGTGTTGCCTTGCCTGGGTCGCCGCGCTGGAGCTCCTATGAGCTGAAGACCGCCGACAAAAAAACATCGCGGAGCTGCGGGTCTATGGAGCGGCCAGCTGCGGGCGGCAGCGCTGACTTTAACATCAGGAGACAGTGGGAGAGCTCCATTCAGCGCGGCCTTGTTGTCTTTGGTAGCCAACTCCGGTAAGGAAGCGACCGTTCCGGGTGTCGCAAGCCGCTGAGATGACTCTCCCGTCGCCGGAGCGCCAGCACCCGGCGAGAACGGCCTGGAACATCGGGCCTCCGTGAAGGCGACTGCGGAGGCCTCAATAGGCCCGACTATGGGTGGACATGGGATGGGGACTGGACTTTGTGCCTTCCCTTATAATGGGAACCATTGTGGGGGGATGTTTTTTGTGTTTAAAATCTCTTTTCTTTTTGTTATGTCTGTATTCTTTTTTTATGCGCTGCATTGGCAAGAAACATTTCACTACGGCATTTGGTGTACATGACCATTAAAATAACCTTTGAACCTTTGAACCTTTGATGTCCAGTCTTTTAGTCGTACCTTTAGTTCTGGCATCTGAGTAATGAGTTGCAGAGGTATTTTGATATCTTCTATAATATTACAGTGGCAAGGAATATTCTGCTGTGCCAACGCATGGAATCTTTTATGTAATCTGAAACAGAAATACAACAAAAATGGGACAAAAGTTTCCCCCGTATGCTATAAGTAACGAAAAACGATGAGGTAAGATTTAGGTTTCTTATTGTCATGTATATTGAGGTACAATAAAAAGCTTTGTTCTGCATGCTACCCAATTAAATGATGTAATACGACACATAAATACAATCAAGGAAAACTGAAGTACAATAGGTCGGGCAAGGAGGAAGTCAAGGTGCAGAATATAGTTCTCAACATTGTAGTGCACCAGGTCTATAGACACAGTCCAATGTCCACAATGGGGTAGAGATGAAATGGCCAGTTTATGGAAGGACCGTTCAGATTATAGAGCGAAAAAATGTGTTCCCAAGACTGGTGGTGCAAGCTTCTGCATCTTATGCCCAATGAGAAAGGGGAGAATAAGGGTTGGCCGGGATGGAACATGTCTTTGATTATGTTGGCTGTTTTTCTGAAACGCTGTGACGAGTAGTCAATGGTGGGGAATCTGATCTGTGTGATGGACTGAGTTACATCCACAGCGCACTGCTCTTCTACAGAATTGTTCCCACACCAATCTGTGATGCATACCGACAATGGTTTAATGAATAGGGGAAATTACAGGAGAAGTTTTACAATAGAAGTATCTCAATGAAAATGGAAAATAATTGAGATATGGAAGTACAAGAAATAGCAGAACAAAATTTACTGTGAGCTTTCTAAAGATATTTATGATAATGTATGGTATAGTACAAGTCAGGAAGTTAGTGGAACATGTAACAAGGTAAAACAATAACCAGAGAATATCAGTTAAAAAAAGACAGGCCAATGGTGATACAATTCACTGCAGATGCGAGAATATTGCATAGAACACAAAGTACAGGAGCAATTCAATGGGTCAGGCAGCATCTCTGGTGGACTTGGATAGGCAAATTTTTAGGTTGAGCCCATTCTTCAAACGGATCGTATTGGGCGGAGAAAGCTGGAGAAGGTGGGGGACGGGGGGTGGTGGGTCAAAGTCTGACAAGTGATAGGTGGACAGAGATAAATGGGAGTTCTGATAGGCAGATGGGTGGACAAAGGCAAGAAGCTAAAAGGAGACAAAAGGGAACAAAATGAGGCACAAGGGAGATAAAAGGGTTCAGATAAGGAGAGAACATGATTGAAATGTAAAGCCAGAGGAAGGGATGTAGGTGGAAAGGGATGGGTAGAGGGAGAGAAAGGGGCATTATAGTGAGAGAAATAGGTGTGCGAGGTGGTGGGGTGCACAGAAAACAGAGAAGGGGAAAGGGGGATGTTCCTAATTAAGTCTGTTGAGAATCCTATTGAGGGAAGTTTATTTTAGCTCCAGTATGGCGTGATGAGCAAGGCTTAATTAATAATTTGGTAGTTAATGGGCCTTTAGGGAAAGTGATCATTATATGACAGCATTTTATAATGAGATTAAAATAAAATAAAATTTGAAGCATAAATTATGAGTTGGCATTGTAGATTAGAAAGTGCAAAGAAATTCAGCTGCTGGTTAAGACACAAAGGGATGCAAAGTTTTAGAGTAACTCAGTGGGTCAGGCAGCATCTCTGCAGAACATGGATAGGTAATATTTCAGGTTGACGGACTGTCTCAACTCAAAGCGTCACTTCCCCATGCTTCCAGAGATGACCTGTTGTTACTCTGGCACTTTATGTCCTTTGGTAGATTAGGAAATCACTTCAGAAGATATGACAGTAAATGAACACAGTAATATTCAAAGAATTCATATATTCTAAACAATAACAATATTTCACAGTAAACCCCAAAGTCCTGACAAAAGTGCTCAGGCCATAAGTAATGAAAAAATAATTATGGTATAAATACAAACCAAAATTAAAAGTTTGACCATTTGTGACAGGGATAAAAATAACTTTTCCTTTAATCTTGTAGCAATTTAAACTTGTCAATCATTACTGGATGGCTGCTGTTTCTCACGAAGACATTTCCAATAGTTCTGCCCACATCGCCTTTTCCGCAAAGAAAAAGAAAGGCATCAGACACCTGAAAATTGAGCGAGCTCTCTTGCAACTAATGCTCCACCTTGACTTGGAAAAATATTACCATTCTTTCATCATTACTGGGCTTAAATGGCGGGGTAGAAATGCCACTTAAAAGCAGGATAGAAATGACTTAATCAGATGGTAAGTTTGAGATACAAACTCACTATAACCTTCTCCAGTGAAATAAATGCTGACCTTGCTTGTGATTCCCACATCCAATAACTTTTTTTAAAAAAGCTTAGCCATATTTATTGAGTTGTGAATGTGTGGTATTAATAAAATTGTACCGATGTACCAGTTCTTATGTATAGGAAGAACCTGCAGATGCTGGTTGGAACTGAAGACAAAATGTTGGAGTAACTCAACGGGTCAGGCAGTATCTCTGGAGAAAAGGAATAGGTGACGTTTTGGGTCGAGACCCTTCTGACTAATGGCTGCTGCTCTTTGATGTAATAAGTGTAAACAATACAATGCATGTACAAAGATATGCCTCTGAACATTGAAAAAGAACGAGCATTCCAAACAACCTATTGAAATTGTGCCTCAAGTACACTCTAATCTTGGCAACTTTGCAAAAACCAAAAAGACCTCATACCTTCAGAAACCCCAACCATCTGCTTTGGCTCCAAACTCATTGCACATTAGGGTTTTGGCTAAACACAACCATTATTTAGTAGGTTGATGACATTTCTCTTACATTGCTTATCAACTTCACCTCATTATTTCTTTCTTTGTAAAGACTGTACAATCCTTGAAATGGAAAACAACACTTTTTAGTAACCATTTATAAAGTTGCCATATATCATAAACATGCAAATACCTGCAAGTTACTTTTCCTCCAAATTTCAGGATAATTCATTACGCTATCTAACATTTACTACCGTGAGAACGAAAACTTGAATGTCAGGAGTTGCAGCATTTTAATTAGCAAACTTGTGAATAGAGGAGTTAACAGTTCACTTCAGTTGAATTCCTGTGTCACCTCGGAACTCCACAATACTTTTCATGTCCTGGACACAAACAGAGGTAGGAAGTGCTGTCTGCTGGATGAACCTGTGTTATCAGAGCTTGAGCAATAGCTGGCATTACTGTGATGCACATTAGGTGAGTAGATTCAGGAGTTACTACCTAGCAACAGCGAAGAGTGATCAAGCATGAGCCCACTGATTGCATCTTATTCTCGTTGCATTCACCTCTGAATACTACTAAGTTGGGGTTTTTAGGGCTACAGCCAGATACAATGAGGTGGGTCCCACGCTTGGATCGGTTGTACAAAGGAAGAAGAGGAAATTAGAAAAGCTGGAATGACGGAGGGTGCAACAATTAGGAGAGAAGAGTGGTATATTTGCAACTGCCTACAAACATGGTACTAGTGTCAATGGCATTGACAAGCAGCTGAGGAATCTTCTGTGCCAAAGAACAGGTTGTGGTTCGTATCCTACCAAGAACACAGGCACAAAGAGGGATTAGGTCCAGGAAGCAGAAGTTAGGAAACTAGGAACGAGTAAAAGGGAGGACCTCAAAGGGAGGAATCTCTTGAGTTTGCACTACACTTGGTGCCATGAGCAATAAAGAAGGAGGTTGTGGCGAGAGATGTGTTGCAGAAGAAAGAATTTTAAAAGGGAGGACTTCCACAAGGTCGACAAGTTATGCTTCAGTGGGTTGGGGACATATTGATATATCGGGTGGTTTATTTTTACTGAAGACAAAAGGGACCACAGATACTGGAATCTGGAACAAAAAACAGACCGCTAGAAGAACTCCAATGGGTTGAGCAGCATCTGTGGTGGCAAACGATGCAAGGTGATATTTTAGGTCAAAACCCTACCTTAGGACTGATTCGGGGTCTCAACCTGAAATGTCGATGCACACCATTTGCTTCCACAGATGGCGGTGGACCTGCTGAATTCTTCCATCGTCCTGTCTTTTGGTTTATTATTACTGTCGATGACAGAGGACTGGGAACCTGAACGTGGTGTCTGAAGGTAGGGAGAGTGGGAAATGAAAACAAGGAATTAGTTAGCAAGGCTATAAGGCAGAAGAAATGAAGACTCAAAAAAGACAAAACAGTATACTGGTAATAATAAATAGTACATGCTGTAAAGTCTGATACAACAGTGATTACAAAAACCTATCTTAAGGGTAGGAAGTAATTCCAATTAGACGTTCCTATTGGGTTTTAAAATGGGGGTTAGGACGAAAGAGGATAGCATGCTTGTAGTTGGGGTGGGGGCAGAGAGGTGATATATTACTTATTGAACCAATTATAGTTAACCCCCTAGAATTATTAACAGTCATCTGTTGGAGTATCCATTCTGTTCTCAACTGTGATTAATCTGGGGAGTGTGCCACATGTTGGAACATTATCAGGAGCTAACATTACAGGATAGAGATTATGGCCCTTTGTCAACCACATATATGCACTAAAGAGTTGGTTATTCCATCTTTCTAACCAGATACAGATCAAAGATACTTCCGATTACATAAATTCCATGCATCTTCCAATTTGCTAACTCAACCACTAAGGGTGAGCTGCATTAGAACATCTTAATATAATAAAAACAAATATAAAACCCTCAGAAGAATATCACCTTTCAAAATCAATATGATTCTTGACCAGCAATATTGATAATATTAGATTTCATATATATTCAATTTAGTTTTGTAAATGGTTTGAATCCTAAGTTTTAAATGCATTTTACATGCAATGCATTGATGTTATTTATCAGTAGTATTTTGCCATCAATCTATTCCATTGCTGCCACCTACAGTCCTTTAGATGGTCACAGATACTAAATTGAATATTCCATCTTTCTAACCAGGTACAGATAAAAGAATCAAGGGATATGAGGGAAAAAGCAGGAACGGGGTACTGATTTTAGATGATCTGCCATGATCATATTGAATGGCGGTGCTGGCTTGAAGGGCCGAATGGCCTACTCCTGCACCGATTTTGCTATGTTTCTATGTTTTCACTGCTGCCGATAGATTTAAAAACTGTATCCAAACAAAATGGAAATAGTATTTGCAATCATTGCTTCAATGGCATTAACGGGGACGTTGTGACAGAGGACGCATTCCTTCCTCTGAGCATTTAAATCCTAACATATTTCATGATAATTGTTTTCATCATTCTCTAGTTAGTATTCTACATGCTCATGCATTTCAGAACCCTGCCATTCACTATATCCAAATAATGATGCTGAAATTCACAAGCTTCTCCAGAATTAGGAGATAGCAAATATGGTTATAGTTTAAATCAATGAACATCACTTTGGTAAATATTTCCCGCCCCATTATATAATATTGTTTTTCAATGACATTAAAATAATGGTTAGGTGTAAGATAGACAACAAAAAGCTCGAGTAACTCAGCGGGCCAGGCAGCATCTCTGAAGAGAAGGGCTGGGTGATGATTCGGGTCGAGACACTTCAGGTTCTTTCGTGTTTTCAAAGAAGAGTTTTACCAAGCGTTACGTCGATTTTATATCCCAAACAGAACTGCTTAAACGAAGATTCCTTTTCTATTATAGCATAATAGATCTGTACATTTAGAAGCACCATTAAAGACGTGATAACCTTATATATTTTAACGTTACATAATCTCTTCTGCGGACTTACCTGGTATTCATCTAGCTGCTCTTCAGTAAATACACTTTTTTTATTTCCCATTGTAAATGTGCGTCTCCAGTAAATATCCAGTCTTCTCAATGTTGGAGTTCAGATTATATTATTACATTACAATCAATTTTTGTTTTGAAAAATCATGTTGAAAAATCAGACAGACATGCCAGAATGATCCAGCCTTTGACTAGAGCAATTTCAGCCTAATGTTTAGTTTGGTGAGGAAGAGGGACAGTCTAATGTGACTGGCTCGAACAAACGTTATACAAGTATTTTCTAAATCAATTAGCTCTTTCACAGTGTGCCAGCTGCAGATTGTCTTTCACTTTAAATATTATTTTGTTTTATTATTTGGTTGACATTTGCCAGTATTAAACAATATGATGCCATTTTCAATGTGGACAGTCCTATTATATGAAGAATGATAAATTATGGGCCACTGCAGACCTCTTAAGTGCCAATAAAGAATTAACAGTTTGCAGTGATATTTACTGAGCCCAAAATATGTATTTCTGTCTGAGGCTATTAAATGAGATGAAGAAAAAATAATCAGAAAAAAATAATAACATAGCCCCGAGAGATTTTTGCAACTTTTATTATGCAATTATTTACCTTTTATTAAGAAAAGAGTAGGTAGTGTGCATTGCCGTGGCTTAAAAGAGTTGTTAAAAATAATGGGGAAGATCATCAATTAGAATTCCTGAAGAGGCTTAGTTTTAGCTTTAGTTTAGTTTAGAGATACAGCACGAAAACAGCTCCTTCGGCCCACCGGGTCCGCGCCGACCAGCGATCCCCGCACATTAACACTATCCTACACCCACTAGGGAGAATTTTTACATTTACCAAGCCAATCAACCTACAAACCTGTACGTCTTTGGAGTGTGGGAGGAAACCTGTGATCTCTGAGAAAATCCACGCATGTCACGGGGAGAACGTACAAACTCCGTGCGGACAAAGCCCGTAGTCAGGATCGAACCCGGGTCTCCGGCGCTGCATTCGCTGTAAGGCAGCGACTCTATCGCCACGCCACCGTGAATAGCCTGAGATGTTTTACATCATTCTGCAGGAAAGGAGTGCTAGGAATGGCAGATGTACAAGGTAACTAGGGAAGAGGAAAAGAGAATATAAAAATTGTCCAGCACAGTAATTAAAACCGCTGCTTCACAGTGAAGGAGACTTGGGTTCAATCCTGAACTTGGGTGCTGTCTTGTAGCATTTGTATGTTCTCCCTCTGATAACACGTCCTGGTTTTTTCATACACGTACATGTACAAGCTGTACATATTGGTAAAGTAATTGGCCTCAGTTCAGTTCAGTTTAATTTATTGCCACGTGACCCGAGGTACAGTGAAAAGCGTCTTGTTGCATGCTAACCAGTCAGCAGAAAGACAATACATGATTACAATCAATCCAGTTACAGTGTACAGATACATGGAAAGGAAATAACGTTTAGTGCAAGATAAAGCCAGCAAAGTCTGGTCAAGGATAGTCCAAGGGACATCAGAGGTAGATGGTAGTTCAGCACTGCTCTCTGGTTGTGGTACGATGATTCAGTTCTCTATCAATTGTCCCTGGTGCGTGGGTGAGTGTGGGTGTAATCTAAGGGGTTTTAATGAGAATATGGGTGGAACAAAAGGGGATTAATGTAAATGGGTGGCTGGTGGTTGGGGCACACTCAGTGGGCCAAAGACCCTGTTCCAGTACTGTGTCTCTCTATGATTCTTTATTCAGGACACTGAAACAATCTTTGGCATCCCAAAGAGTGAGATCTTTCATCCCCTGAGATCCCAAAAAGTGAGCGCTCCGAAAATACATGAATCACAGATATGGGGTGGCAGGGTGGCGCAGCGGTCGAGCTGCTGCCCTACAGCGCCAGAGACCCAGGTTCGATCCTAACTACAGGTGCTGTCTATACAGAGATACTACATTTTCCCTGTGACAACGTGAGTTTTCTCCAGCTGTTCCGATTTCCTCCCACACTCCAAAACTTACAGGATTGTAGGTTAAGTGGCTTTGGTAAAATAGTAAATTGTTCCTAGTGTGTAGGATGGTTTTAGTGTACGGGGTTATCGCTGGTTGGCACGGACTCAGTGGGCTGAAGGGCCTGTTTCCCTGCAATATCACTAAAACTAAAAGCTAAAGTCTGTTCAGAATCAAATAACTACGCTAATGAAAGTTATATTGCTCCATGTAACATTTTTCTGAAGTTCTTTCTGTCACTGAAGGGACTAGTATTACCCTTCACATTGAAGGCGTTGGGTTAATGATAGTTAAAAGTGCAATCCATCTTGAAGCCCCCACTTCTGACATTACCCGAGGAGGGATGTACAAAGGGCAGCAAACCTGTTCAAATACACGACTCTCAGTTGCTGAAACACTTTAAGGAAGCTTTCCGTCTTTAACTAGATTGGGATTTGAACTAATGTTGACTGGTTGTTGTAGCTTCGAGACAATAGACAAAAGACAATAGACAATAGGTGCAGGAGTAGGCCATTCGGCCTTTCGAGCCAGCAATGCCATTCAATGTGATCATGGCTGATCATCCCCATTCAGTACCCCGTTCCTGCCTTCTCCCCATATCCCCTGACTCTGCTATCTTTAAGAGCCCTATCTAGCTCTCTCTTGAAAGCATCCAGAGAACCTGCCTCCACCGCCCTCTGAGGAAGAAAATTACACAGATCACAACTCTCTGTGTGAAAAAGTGTTTCCTCGTCTCCATTCTAAATGGCTTACACCTTATTCTTAAACTGTGGCCCCTGGTTCTGGACTCCCCCAACATCGGGAACATGTTTCCTGCCTCTAGCGTGTCCAAACCCTTAATAATCTTATATGTTTCAATAAGATCCCCTCTCATCCTTCTAAACTCTAGAGTGTACAAGCCCAGCCGCTCCATTCTCTCAGCATATGACAGTCCCGCCATCCCGGGAATTAATCTTGTGAACCTACGCTGCATTCACTCAATAGCAAGAATGTCCTTCCTCAAATTTGGAGAATAGAACTGCACACAATACTCCAGGTGTGATCTCACTAAGGGCCCTGTACAACTGCAGAAGGACCTCTTTGCTCGTTTCCTCAACGCCACTTGTTATGAAGGCCAACATGCCATTCGCTTTCTTCACTGCCTGCTGTACCTGCATGCTTACTTTCATTGACTGATGAACAAGGACCCCCAGATCCCATTGTACTTCCCATTTTCCCAACTTGACAATATTTAGATAATAATCTGCCTTCCTATTTTTGCTACCAAAGTGGATAATCTCACATTTATCCACATTAAACTGCATCTGCCACACATCTGCCCACTCACCCAACCTGTCGAGGTCACCCTGCATTCTCATAGCACGGCTCTAGAAATAGTGGACGCATTGGTGATCATTTTCCAATGTTCAATAGATACAGGATCAGTTCCTGTGGATTGGAGGATAGCTAATGTTATCCCACTTTTCAAGAAAGGAGCGAGAGAGAAAACGGGAAATGACAGACCAGTTAGCCTGACCGGTGGTGGAAAAGATGCTGGAGTCAATTATTAAAGAGGTAATAATGGGGCATTTGGATAGCAGTTAAAGGATTAGTCCAAGTCAACATGGATTTATGAAAGGGAAATCATGCTTGACTAATCTTCTGGAATTTTTTGAGGATGTGACAAGTAAAATGGATGAAGGGGTGCCAGTGGATGTAGTGCATCTAGACTTTCAGAAAGCCTTTGATATGTTCCCGCACGGGAGACTGGTGACTAAAATTAGAGCACATGGTAGGGTGTTGACATTGGATAGAAAATTGGTTGGCAGACAGGAAGCAAACAGTAAGAGTGAACGGGTCCTTTTCAGAATGGCAGGCAGTGGCGAGTGGAGTGCCGCAAGGCTCGGTGTTGGTGCCGCAACTGTTTACCATATATATTAATGATTTGTAATATAGGAGGGAATTAGGAGCAACACTAGCAAGTTTGCGGATGACACAAAGCTGGGTGGCAGTGTGAACTGTAAAGAGGATGTTAGGAGGTTGCAGGGTGACCTGGACTGGTTGGGTGAGTGGGCAGATACGTGGCAGATCCAGTATAATATAGATAAATGTGAGGTTATCCACTTTGGCGGCAAAATCAAGGGGGCAGATTATTATCTCAATGGGGTTAGGTTATGTAAGGGGGAGGTGCAGCGAGACCTGTGTGTGCTTGTACACCAGTCACTGAAAGTTGGCGTGCAGGTACAGCAGGCAGTGAAGAAAGCTAATGGAATGTTGACCATCAAAACAAGAGGATTTCAGTACAGGAGTAAAGAGGTTCTTCTGCACATCTGGAGTATTGTGTACAGTTTTGGTCTCCTAATTTGAGGAAGGACATCCTTGTGATTGAGGCAGTGCAGCATAGGTTCACGAGATTGATCTCTGGGATGGCGGGACTGTCATATGAGGATAGATTGAAAAGACTAGGCTTTTATTCACTGGAGGTTAGAAGGATGAGGGGAGATCTTATAGAAACATATAAAATTATAAAAGGACTGGACAAGCTAGATGAAGGAAAAATGTTTCCAATGTTGGGCGAGTCCAGAACCAGAGGCCATAGTCTTAGAATAAAGGGGAAGCCCTTTAAGACTGAGGTGAGAAAAAACCTTTTCACCCAGAGAGTTGTGAATTTGTGGAATTCCCTGCCACAGATCGCAGTGGAGGCCAAGTCACTGGATGGATTTAAGAGAGAGTTAGAGTGTAAATAGCCTTGCGGTACCCCACTAGTCACTGCCTGCCATTCTGAAAGGGACCCGTTAATCCCTACTCTTTGTTTCCTGTCTGCCAACCAATTTTCTATCCATGTCAGCACTCTACCCCCAATACCATGTGCCCTAATTTTGCCCGCTAATCTCCTACGTGGGACCTTATCAAATGCTTTCTGAAAGTCCGGGTACACTCAGTTCAGTTCAGTTCAGTTTTATTTGTCATATGTAGGTTAACACAGGGTCAACGGTACAATGAAATGTTTTTGACAAGACAACGGGTCACCTCAGCAATGGTATTACAAGGATAAAATTAAGGTTAAAAAAAAGATAAAATAAGAGTGACATTGGTAGGTAAAAGACAAAAATAAATTAAATAGTCAACATATATGATGTGTTTATGCGTTCAGAAGCCTGATGGCCAGATGGTAAAAACTGTTCTTAAGTCTGGTGGTGCGTGCAGCCATGCTCCTGCATATCGTCTGCCTGACGGCAACAAGGAGAACAGCCTGCGTGCTGGGTGGCTGTGGTCCTTGATCATGCTGTGTGCCTTCCGCAGGCACCGCCTGTGGAAAATGTCCTGAATGGCCGGGAGACAGTTGCCAGTGATGTGCTGTGCTGCCTTCACCACTCTCTGTAGTGATTTGCGGCTGTGGGCAGAACAGTTCCCGTACCAGTCCTGTGATGCAGCCCGTCAGCAGACTCTCGATGGTGCAACTAGAAGTTTGTGAGGATGCTGGCGTTCATGCCAAACTTCCTCAGTCTTCTCAGCAAAAAAGAGCCGCTGGCGGGCTTTCTTAGTTATTGTGTCCATATGCAGTGTCCAAGAGAGGTCTTCAGTGATGTGCCCACTGTGGAACTTGAAGCTGCTGACCCTTTCAACCTCAGCATCACCGATGTGGATGGGGAGGTGTCCACTACCCTGCTGTCTCCTGTAGTCCACAATCATCTCTTTAGTTTTGCTGACATTGAGAGAGGGGTTATTTTCCCGGCACCAGCTTTTAGTGCCTTTACCTGCTCTCTATAGGCCGTCTCATTATTGTCTGTGATGAGGCCCAGGATGGTCGTGTCGTCAGCAAACTTTAAGATGATGTTGGAGCTGTGCTTAGCAGTACAGTCATGCGTGAACAGGGAGTACAGGGGAGGACTGAGCACTCAGCCCTGTGGCGCGCCAGTGTTGAGGATCAGTGAGGAAGAGGTGTGGCTGCCAATTCTCACCACCTGGGGCCTGCCCGTCACTACATCCACTGGCTCTCCCTTGTCCATTTTCCTAATTACATCCCCAAAAAGTTCCAGAAGATTAGTCAAGCATGATTTCCCTTTGTAAATCCATGCTGACTTGGACCGATGCTATCCAAATGAGCCGCTATTTCATCTTTTATAATTAACTCCAGCATCTTCCCCACCACCGATGTCAGGCTAACTGGTCTATGATTCCCCTTTTTCTCTCTCCTGCCTTTCTTAAAAAGTGGGATAACATTAGCTACCCCCCTATCCACAGGAACCTATCCTGAATCTATAGAACATTGGAAAATGATCACCAATGCGTCCACAATTTCTAGAGCCACTTCACATTATGTGGATAAATGTGAGGTTATCCACTTTGGTGGCAAAAACAGGAAAGCAGACTATTATTTAAATGGTGGCCGATTAGGAAAAGGGGAGATGCAGCGAGACCTGGGTGTCATGGTACACCAGTCATTGAAAGTAGGCATGCAGGTGCAGCAGGCAGTGAAAAAAGTGAATGGTATGTTAGCTTTCATAGCAAAAGGATTTGAGTACAGGAGCAGGGAGGTTCTACTTCAGTTGTACAGGGTCTTGGTGAGACCACACCTGGAGTATTGCGTGCAGTTTTGGTCTCCAAATCTGAGGAAGGACATTATTGCCATAGAGGGAGTGCAGAGAAGGTTCACCAGACTGATTCCTGGGATGTCAGGACTGTCTTATGAAGAAAGACTGGATAGACTCGGTTTATACTCTCTGGAATTTAGGAGATTAAGAGGGGATCTTATAGAAACTTACAAAATTCTTAAGGGGTTGGACAGGCTAGATGCAGGAAGATTGTTCCCGATGTTGGGGAAGTCCAGGACAAGGGGTCACAGCTTAAGGATAAGGGGGAAATCCTTTAAGACCGAGATGAGAAAGACTTTCTTCACACAGAGAGTGGTGAGTCTCTGGAACTCTCTGCCACAGAGGGTAGTTGAGGCCAGTTCATTGGCTATATTTAAGAGTGAGTTGGATGTGGCCCTTGTGGCTAAGGGGATCAGAGGGTATGGAGAGAAGGCAGGTACGGGATACTGAGTTGGATGATCAGCCATGATCATATTGAATGGCGGTGCAGGCTCGAAGGGCTGAATGGCCTACTCCTGCACCTAATTTCTATGTTTCTATGTTTCCTTAAGTACCCTGGGATGCAGACCATCAGGTCCTGGGGATTTATCAGCCATCAGTCCCATCAGTCTACCCAACACCATTTCCTGCCTAATGTGGATTTCCTTCAGTTCCTCCATCACCCCAGATCCTCTGGCCACGTCTTCTTCTTGCGTATGGCGTGCACAGACTAAAGTTGTAGGTCAACTTGTTCTATTTGATCTTATTTGATTGTGCACGCCGGGTTGATTGCATTCATCGAAACAGGGCGGACCACATGAAGGTTGCAATCTCCCACCCCTCTGGCCACTAGTATATCAGGAAGATTGTTTGTGTCCTCCTTAGTGAAGACGGATCCAAAGTACTGGTTCAACTAATCTGTCATTTCCTTGTTCCCCATAATAAATTCAACCTTTTCAGTCTTCCAGGGTCCAACTTTGGTCTTCACTAATTTTTTCCTCTTCACATACCTAAAAAAAACTTTTACTATCCTCCTTTATATTCTTGGCTAGCTTACCTTCGTACCTCATCTTTTCTCCCCGTTGAGAAACCTAGGATACAAAATAATCAGGGAAATTGCAGAAGGCATTTTCAGCCTAATCTCCACATTGCAATATATGCACGTGAATGATTTCCTAGTGTATGGATCAGACTCAATGGAACAGTCACCAAGTCCCCTCGCTATGGTCAATGAACTTTGATCTCACTTCAACTGCTGGAGATGTAACACCTGTCCCTATATCTCCACCCTCACTTCCATCCAAATACCCCAGCAGTCTTTCTAGGTGAGACAAAGGTCCACATGCTCCTCTAACCTCATCTACTGCATTAATTGCTCCCAAAGTGGCCTCCTTTACATCAGCGAGATCAAGCATAGACCAGGCGACCATTTCATCACACATTTGCTTTCAGTTTGTCAAGGCTTGTCAGATCTCCCATTTGCTAACCATTTTAACTCACCCTCCGATTCCCATATTTACCTTTCTGTCCTGGGACTCCTCCGTTGCCAGAGTGAGGCCACACGCAAGCGTGGGGAGCAGCACCTCATATTTTGCTTGGATAGCTTACAACCCAACAGCATGAACATTGAATTCTACAATTTTAGGCAACCAACCTAAAAACAACCCACCTCCTTTCCTCCGCAGACTTTATTCCCCCTCTCTTCCTTGTTCTCCACCTGAATTTCTCCTTTCTCCTTCCCGTTCCACCTATATTACTTCCTCTGGCTTCCTTCTTTATCTTCTTATCTCACACTTGTTGCTTTTTCATCTCTGACCTTTGTCTACCCATCTGCCAATCTAAAACCAGTCTCACCTGTATCCAGCTATCATTTATAGATTGACACAAAGCACTGGAGTAACTCAGCAGATCAGGCAGCATCTCTGGAGAAAAAGGATGGGTGACGATTTGGGTCAGAACCCTTCTTCAGACTGAAAGTAGTGGGGGGGGGGGGGGGGGACTGGAGGTAGGAAAAGCCCAGAATAAATCAAGGACAGCACAGATGAGCAAGAAAGGGTGGGGCTGGTGAAGAGGTGATGATGAGAGGAATACAGGGCTGTGAACAGTGGAACTAGTAGGATGACTCGGATGGGGGGGGGGGGGAGAGAGGGAATGCTGGGATTACTTGAAGTTAGAGCAAACAATGTTCATACCGCTCGTTGGTAGGCTGCCCAGGTGAAATATAAGGTGCTTTTCCGCCAATTTGTGGAGGAGGCCCAGGACGGATGATCAGTATGGGATGGGACAGGGAGTAAAAATGTTTGGCAACTGGGAGATCGCACAGGTCAAGGCGGACTGAGCGTAAATGTTCAGTGACATGGTCATCCATTACCATCCTGACCTTTCTGCCGTAGGCCTCCTCCACTGTCAGAATAAAGGGTCCTGACCCGAAACGTCACCCATCCTTTTTCTCCAGGTTGGCTGGCCTGGCCTGGCCTGGCTGCCTGGCCTGCTGAGTTTACTCCAGTACTTTGTGTCTATTCACCTATCTCTTGCCCGGCTTTGGCCTTCCCTCAATCTTTCTTCCAGCTCTCTCCCCCCAGAGTGACAGAGTGATACAGTGTGGAAACAGGCCCTTCAGCCCAACTTACCCACACCTGCCAACATGTCCCAGCTACACTAGTCCCACCTGCCTGCTTTTGGCCCATATCTCTCTAACCTATCCTATCCATGTGCCTGTCTAAACGTTTCTTAAAGGTTGAGACTACCTCCTCTGGCAGCTTGTTCCATGCAGTGTTTAATTGTCATATAAACCAGGAACGTAGCAATTAAATTCTTACTTGCTGTGACGTTACAGGCCTCTAAACACAACAAATAAATATACGGTAATCAATAAAACAATAAATTAAAAATCAGTACATTAAAAATATAGAACAGGAACAGGCACTTTGGCTCAGAATGTCGGTGCCAAATATGATGCCAAGAATAACTCTTATCTGCCTGCACATAATTCATATCACACAATTCCCTGTATCTCTATGTACCTATCCAAAATTATCTTAAATGCCACTATCATGTATACCTCAACCAGCACCCCCAGCAATGTGTTCCAGAAACTCACTACCCTCACAGTAAAAAAACACTTGCCCCGCACATTTCCTTTAAATTTTGCTCCTCTCACCTTAAAGCTATGTCCTCTAGTATTTGAGTTATTTTCATCCTGGGAAAAAGGTTCTGATTGTCTACCCTATGTATGCCTCTCATAATTTAATAAACTTCCATCAGGCCTTGCTGCAACCTCCATCATTCCATTGAAAACAATCCAAGTCTGTCCATCCTCTCTCTGCAGCTAATACCCTCAAATCTAGGTATTATTTCGGGTGCCACCATCCCCGGGGAGGAAGCGGCCGCTCCAGACATTTTCCAAGTGTTCCCCCGACGCCGGAGTTCCAGCTTTCCGGCAAAGAGGGCCTGGAAACATCAGACTGGCTGCGGAGGCCACAAATAGGCCACAACCTCGGGTGATTCACAGAGGAAGAGGACTGAACTTTTTGATGCCTTTCCCCACAGTGGAAAATTTTGGTTCTGTTGTGGGGGGACGTTCATGTTGAATTCTATAATGTGTTATGCCATTTTTCTTATTTTTAATTTTTCTATGGATGTACAGAAACTTTATTATTTATTTTATGTAAAGCACTTTGGTTTCAACGTGAGTTGATTTAAACGTGCTATATAAATAAAATTTACTTACTTACTTACTATTCTGATAAACCTCCTCTGCATCTTTTCAAAAGCCTCCATGTCCTTCATGTAATGGGCCAACCAAAACTGCACAATACTACAAATGGGGCCTAACCAAAGCCCATTAAAGCTTCATCTGACGGACTTCCGGTGGCGCTATGGAGGAGTAGAAGGCAACGCCAGCCACCTCCGTGAAGAAACGGGAAAAAACCGGGGAGAAAACGCTGAAAAAACCCACCTGCTGCTTCTGCTGTTTCTGCATCTGCTGCTTCTGTACCGGCTGCCGTGTGTGACGTCATCAGCCCTGCGACCGTAATGTCAACACCGCGCAGCCCACCACCGGAGAGAGACCCAAACTCCGATTTTTTTTAAAAATGGCTGAACAGGAACAAGGCCTAACTGAAGCCGTGGCCTCAGGTAGGACACAGTCCCTTGAAGATGTGTTCAAAAAATCGGAAAAAAAAAAACGGAACTGGAAAGAACTTAAAAAAAATTTTATGCAAGAAATGGCAGAATTAAAGAAAGAACTGAAAGAAGTGAAGTCTGAATTAAAGGTGGAACTGAGAAAAATGAACTTTATGGAAGAAATAAAGAAAATTAAGATCGAGATGAAGGAGTTAAAATCTGAAATTAATCTCTTGGCCACGGATTTAACAGAGAAGCTCCGAAAGGAAATTACTGAAGTTGTGACTGAAAAATTTGAAAGTATAAATGGAAGAGCTGCATGAAAAAATTGAAACAAAAGTGGAAAAAGAAATGGAACCAGTGCTGGAAGAAATGGTGTTACAATCAACAACCATAAAAGACCTTGAGGAAACAGTCCAAACAAATACTCAGACTTTGAAAACTATCGTCAAAGAAAGTCAAACGACTATCTGACTTACTGGCTAAAGTTACTGATAAGTGTACTGAGCTGGAAGGGACGCCAGAGAAGGCAGAATCTAAGGATCGTGGGTATACGAGAAGGGAGAGAAAAGAATCAAGATACCCGAGAATTTACTGCAATCTTATTACAAAAGGTTTTATCTTTGGAAGAAAAACCTTTGATAGCCCGAGCACACAGAGTTATGAGACGTTATACAAAGCACGGTGAGCCTCCAAGACAAATGATAGTCAAAGTCCAATACGATTATGTTTTGGAAGTATGATGAAAAAAGTGGTAAAAAAGCAGAAATCTTAAATACGAAGAAGACTCAATCAGTATCTACCGAGACTATCCAGAAGTGGTCTCTAAGAAACGGAATGCGTTTAATGAAACCAAAAGCATCCTGAGGCAAGTTGAAGAATCTGAAGTATACTTTGAGATTACCCGCAACAACTGAGAGTCACTTACAATCAGGAAGAGCATTCACTTCAAAAAACCCAGAAAAGACGCATTGAAATTTGCCCAAAGGATTAAGGCCAGCGAGGAAGATTGAATGAAACCTTCACAGTTGAATTAAAGGAACAATTAAACTGCATTTTCAAGATTGGCTGAAAGATTATAATAAACTATGGACTTATTTCATCCAAAGAAGACAGAGAAGGAGACGGATGGGAGAATCAAGGAGATTTGGATTGAAGACTGTTCCAAGAATACTAATATTTAGAATAGTAATACTACTAACCTTAATAATAACATATATTAACATACATAAACATATATTAAATCTCAAACACACTGGTATTGTTAACAATTAGAGCTAATAATTGTTGACTATTGACTAATGATTGTTGACTGTTGACTACTGATTGTTGATCATTGATTGATAATTAATAATTAATTATAACTGACTAACCTAGAATTAAGTAAATAGTAAATATAAATATACATCTTATTTTAACTTTAGACTTTTTTTTTTCTTTCTCTTTTTTATATTTTTATATTATTATAATATTTCTATTCTACGTATATATACCATTATACCTGACTATGAACTTTTTATATATCATAGTTTTTTAATATCCCCGGTTTTAATAATAATCTCTTTTCTTTTGTAATATTAATTTACTGAATCATGGAGATGGATAACATTTAACATTCAACACGGAAGTTCTTAGTCTGCTAGCCACGTTAGTATGGCTAACACTAACTACACTTATACTAGAGTTGAAGTTTTTTCTGTCTTTGAGCACTTTACTAATCTCTTAATCTATCCCTTTTTTACTACCATTTCTAATTATTACTATTATTACTTTATATCTAAGTGGAATCATCAATTATACAATGGAGATATATATATGAGAGAAAATAAAGAGTCTTGAAATTCGTCTGTTCAGGGTTCAAGGTGTTGGGTCTGGTGTGTCGAGCTGTACCATTTGCTCTCGTATACATCCCTTTAGATAAATGATGCAAGACCTACATACAAATATGGGGAATTGGAGGAATAACGTTTTGTAGCTGGAATGTTAAAGGTATTAACGAACCAATTAAGAGGGGTAAGATATTAGCATATTTAAAAGCACTTAAAATAAGATGTTGCGTTTTATCCAAGAGACACACTTGAAAAAGAGGCAGAACATAAACTAAAAGCCAAATGGATTGATAAAGTATATCACTCTTCTTTTACACACAAATCTAGAGGTGTAGCAATATTAAATTCATAAAGGTACTGCATTTAAACATACTTCAATAATAACAGATAGTGACGGTAGATATATTATTGTAATAGGAGAATTATATACACAAAAAAGTCATTTTTGCTAATATATATGGCCCAAATTTTGATAGCCTGCGATTTTTTTAAAAAATTATTTAATACAATCCCTGAATTATCACAACATAATCTAATAATAATTGGAGGAGATTTAAATTGCACACTTGACCCTTATTTGGATAGATCATCAAAACAACAAAAACTTAAATCACACTCCAGTGAGTTAATAAATGCATATATAGACACCAGTAATATTAAAGATGTATGGAGAATTGCAAAATCGAAACAGGACGCGAATACTCATTTTACTCAGCCGTGCATAAAATTTATTCAAGAATAGATTATTTTCTGGTAGATTTAAAACTTATTCCAACTTACGTATAATTCAAAATATCATAATATTATAATTTCAGTTTCACGCACCATTAACTTTTAAGATGAAACTAAACGGGTAAAAATGGAAAAACAAGATCAATGGAGATTTAAAATCCACAAATTTTAATAGGACAAAATAACTCAAGAATATATTACAAAACAGAATCAAGATCTTCTTGAAACAAAATGATACACCAGAAATATCATCATCCCCTCTTATGGGGAAAACTTTTAAGGGCCTATGTTCGGGGAATTATGATATCTTCTCAAGTATTTTATAATAAAGAGAATAGAAGCTACAACAGGCATTGGAAAGAGAGATTAAACAATTAGATACAGAGAACGCCATTAATCCAACTACGACCAAACATAATAAAATTTTGGCATTGAAATATAAACTAAATAAAATACAGTCAGATCAAGTTGTAAAACTATACCAATATACCAAACAAATACAATTTGAATCGGTGATAAACCACATAAATTACTGGCTCGTCTGTTAAGGAAAATTGGAAGGAGAAAAATTAATATATAGGATCAAATCAGATAATGGAGAATTACTAACACAAACTAAAGATATAAACGAGAGATTTTTGCAATATTATAAAAATTTATACTCAGCTAAAACAAAAGAAAATCGTATAGGAGTAGAAACATTTCTAAAAAAATTGTAATCTAAATGGACTAGATTTAGAAGATAGGGAATTATTAAGTGTCGAAATAACTACATAAAGAAATTGAAGAAACTATTAGATCATTAGAAAATGGTAAAAACTCCAGGACCAGATGGTATTGGAGCAGAATTTTATAAAATATTTTATGATATGATAGACCCACGTTTGAAGACACTATAGAACACATTTATACACAACAGAAATTACCAGATACATTGAATGAATCTATTATAACCCTTATACCTAAATTAGATAAAAAATCTCGATGACCCAGGGTCATATAGAGCTATATCTCTTTTAAATACAGATCAAAAAATATTAAACAAAAATATTAGCACAAAGACTAAACAAAGTGATTAATAAACTAATTCATTCAATCAAACGGGATTTATACCAAAACGATACTCTTCAAATAATCTGAGAAGATATTTAATATTATATACTCGAAAAGAAATATCACTAAGGATTTATCAATTATCCTCGTTGGACGCAGAGAAAGCTTTTGATCAGATTGAATGGTCTTACTTATTTTCAGTTATGGAATTTTTTCAATTGGGAGAGTAGTTTATAACTTGGGTTAAATTACTATATACTAGACCAACAGCTAGAATATTAATTAACCAAGTGTTAACAACTAAATTTAAACTTATTCCGAGTTGTAGACAAGGTTGCCCTTTATCTCCACTACTGTTTGGCACTTGCAATAGAACCATAGCAAAATCTGTGAGATCAAACCCTGAAATATATGGGTATGAAACTAAAGAAACTGAAAATAAAATCTCATTGTACGCAGATGATGTATTACTTTATATCACAAAACCAGAAATTAGTCTTCCTAACTTGTTTAGATTTAATAACTCAATTTGGATCGTTTTCACGATATAGAATTAATTGGAAATAAAAGTGAACTTATGCCAATAATGGGAAATAATTTACATATATTACAACAATACCCTTTTAAGATTGCAAATGAAAAAATGAAATATCTTGGAATTTATGTAACAAAAAGATATAAATCATATTTAAATCTAATTTTTTACCCTTATTGAATAAACTATTTAATAATATTCAATATTGGAAAACATTACCTATTTCTCAATGTTAGGTAAGATTAACGCGAATAAAAATGATTTTTCTTCCACAATTACTATATTTGTTTCAAATAATCCCGATATATCTTTCTAAAAAATTTATTTAAGAAAAGTGGACTCCATGGTTACTAATTTTATTTGGGATTATAAGAATCATAGAATAATTAAAAAGCATCTATGTAAATCAAAAATAAATGGTGGCTTTGCACTGCCTAATTTTATGTTTTATTATTGGGCAGTTAATATAAAAAATATGAATTTTTGGTTGGGGTGAACTAGATAAACAACCAAATTGGTTAAAGATGGAAAAAGAAGACTACTCCTTTTGAAATTAGTTCGATTTTATTTGCTAATACTCCAATACATAAGAAAATTTATAAAGAAAACCCATTAATAGAAAAGTGGAGATGCGTATTTGGAAACAATTAAAAAGAACACTACAATTACAGAATGTACCACTAGCACTCGAATAGTAAACAATATTTCTTTTAAACCTTCATTGATGGACAAAGGTTTTCTTAAAATGGAAGAATCTATGGAATAAATAAGATCGGTGATCTTTATAGGGAAAACTTATTTCTCTCATTTCAAGGAATTACAACAAAAATTATGGATTACATTTTAAAGAATATTTTCGATATCTACAAATTAGAGATTATGTTAAATCAAATACACTGGATTTTAGGAATAGAAAGACAGAAATTTTAGATGAATGTTTAAATAAACATCCGAATACAGAGAAATTAATATCATATATTTATAATATTTTATTGGAAAATGATTTACCAAATACGGATAAATATAGACAAGCATGGGAAAATGAACTAGGTCAAGTAATCAGTAGAGAAGTGTGGAATGAAAGTTTACAATACATACATCATTGTTCATTAAATGCTAGACACTCCTTGATACAATTTAAAGTTATACATAGAATTACATCTCTCAAAGTCCAAATTAAATAGAATTTTCTCAAATGTGTCCGCAATATGTGTTAAGTGTCAACAATTAGAAGCTAATTTAACGCATTCATTTCACAAAATGTATAAAAATCACTAATTTTTTGGATAGAAATTTTTAAGATAATCTCAATTGTAGTTAATGCAAATTTGATTCCAGACTCAAAACTAATTATATTGGGAATACTGGAAACAAATCAGATATTAACAACACAACAAATATTTTTTATCGGTTATAGTTTAATAATTGGGTAAAAAATTAACTTTACTAAGATTTTGGAAAGGTTCCTACTTCCCCCACAACTAAAAATGTGGATTACAGAAATGTCGGAGACGTTACACTTGGAACGATTAAGGCTTGCCCTGATGGACAGGCTGGACCAGTTCAGAGGAATATGGTCTCCATTTATTGAATATTTAAAGGGTCAAGATGGTCCGGTTCGAAGCTATGACGGGGGCCTGAATGGATGAATGGATGAAGAATTATAGACAATAGATCATAAATATATCTCCATTGAAGAATATCTTGTTTAATATTCCACTCATTCAGTGTATCTCTCTCTTTTTTTTTCCTTTTCTTTTTCTCTTTTTTATTTCCTACTGCTATAAAATAAAAAAGAAAATTATAGAAGTACAAATAAGATTGATTGTTAATTTTAAAAAATATTAAGAATGTATGTGACGTTAATATTTTCTTTTGTTTTAATTGGATTTTATATTTCTTCTTAACATGTAATTACTTCTAATAAAAATATCTTACAAAAAAACAAAAAAAAAGCTTCATCTGACGTCCTTGCTCCAATACTGAGTGCCCTGATTTATGAAATCAAGCACACCATATGCCTTCTTTATCACTCCATATATTTGTGTTGTCACTTCCAGGGAGTTATGGAACTGGACCTCAAATCCTTCTATACCAGGGGCGCCGGGGCGATGTCTGCCCTGTCGGCAGTCTGTTCGTTTTTTCATTATTTTTGTTATTTTTTAGTGTGTTAAAAGTTTGTTTTAATGTTCTCCAGTTTGTCTTATGTGGGGGGGGAAGGGGGAAGGGGATCGGCGGAAACTTTTTCAAGTTCTTACCTTGCCGGAGATGTGATTAATTTTCGGATCACATTCTCCAGGCGCTCTGTGGCCTTCCATCGATGGAGCTGGAGGCCTCCTCGGACTGACTTTGAGCCCTATTGCGGGGCGCGGGCTTAACATCAGAGCTGATCCCTTGCCTGGAATCACGACCACTGCGGCCACCACGGACTTACCATCGAAAGCTCCCAGTCTTCGGGAGAGGCCGAGTCAGGAGCTCCAACGTTGCCGAAGTTTCGACCAGCCCCGACGCGAGGTTCGATCGCCCGGCGCAAGGGAGCTAACATCGGCCCGATGCGAGAGCTGATCGGCTCGACGCGGAGGGCCCGAATGCCACCGGCTACGGGAGTCAAGATCATCCCGTCAACGGAGGCTCGAGGCCCTCGACCAAGGAAGAACTAAGGGAAGGTGTTCAACTTTATTTCGCCTTCCATCACAATGAGGAATGTGTAGGAGTCACTGAGGTGGATGTTCATGTTAAAATGTGTTTTTGACTGATCTGTTGCTTTTAATTGTTTGACTGACCTGGCCAATGAAATTCCTCGTATGTTGCAAAACGTACTTGGCGAATAAAGTGTGATTCTGATTCTGATGCTGATTCTGATTCCGATTCTGATACATCAATGCTTTTGAGAGTCATGTCATTGATTGTATATTTTCTCCTTGACCTACAACATCTCACACTTGTTTCCATCTGCCATCTCTCTGCCCATTTCTGATCCATATCCCGCTGTATACTGTGACACTGGGATATAGTCAGTGACCCCAGCAATCTTGGTGTCATTTGCAAACTTACTAACCAACCTGTCTACGTTTACATCCAAGTTATTTATGTATATCACAAATAGCTGTGGTCCCGCACAGATCCCTGCGGAACTCCAGCTCACAGACCTCCAGCCTGAATATTGCCTTTCCACCATAACACTCTCTCCTCTATTATTTAGTCTGAATCATATGATGATACTGTACCAGGGGAGGTCATGTGCCAGGTCTTTGAGAAGGTAGTTCACAGAGAGATTATTTGACAAATGGCTGGAATGCCTGGGTTGTCGTATGAGGAAAGGTTTGATCAGGCCAAGCTTGTATCTACTGGGGTTCAAAAGAGTGAGAGGAGACCTGACTGTAATAAATAATTTCCGGACCAGTCTTGACAGATTGAATGTGGTGAGGATGTTCCTTCTCTAGGTCAGCAAGTTGACCTCTACATTGGAATTTAGAAGAAAGGGAGGTGATTTTCTTCAAACGTGTACGGTTCCGAGGTGGTTTGATGGAAGGATACTGGGAGCATGGTTTCTGCAGTGCCACTGGTGCACATTTCAAATTTATTTATGAAAGCCCATCCTAGACTCTTAAAATCACTGGTTTATTTTTCTAACACCCTTCTTGAATCTGCTGTTCAAAATTCACCCATGTTGATCTTTCCACTAATGGAAATGGCTTCACTCCCTATCCTCGTGTCCTAATGGAGCATGGGCCTGGTGCACTCATCTCCTGCTCATCTTCTTAGCTTGGAGCTCAACAATCCCAGTTAATCGTCTAACCTACGTCCCCACAGCTGAAACTATTTGAGTAAATCTTTTGTGTAATGACAAATACGGTAATGTTTAATACTGTCTTTCTACTGACATTCCTGTTCTCATCTGATTCCATATAAGAATTTAGGAGCCTGCTAGACTGTATCTGTGGGAAGGAACTGCAGGTGCTGGTTTACACCAAAGATGGTCAAAAAATGCTGGAGTAACTCAGCGGGACCAGCAGCATCTCTGGAGAGAAGGAATGGGTGACGTTTCGGGTCGAGACCCTTCTTCATCTGTTATTCTGTTATCTGTTATTGAATTAGCTGTAAGACTGACATTAATAATATCGCAGAAAAAGATATTCGCACAGTGGGACATGCCAGCTCTCGACAGATCAATCCATTCCCCCTCTTCTTATTTCGCTGTGTCCCTGCAATTTATTCGCTCCTCTTTGAATCTTTTGGCCCTAATCTACACCAACGGGTAATTTACAATGGCCAGGCACCTGCCAGCACATTTTTGGGATGTGGTAGCAAACGAGAACACTCAAAGGAAACATTCAAACTCTTCACAGCAGCAAACCAGGTCCCTGGAGTCCAGAAGCAGCACCCATTAGTGCTTCGTCACCATTCTGTGGTGAATCCCGTTGCAGTTGAACCTTCCCCGTGACCTTGCATTTGGGACACATTTATAACAAGTTGTGCAACCGGCCACAAGGAGAGTGTCTGTCTGAGAATACCAACTCAGTTTTCTCATTTCTCTCTAGTTGAGAGAAACAGCACAGCCTACGAGATTCGGGATCAGGTCATTGAATCCGGTAAGACTAGGATGATCAAGTTTTTTTAATTGAACGCTGATCTAAATACAACCTCATAGCAGAAGCAGCCGAACCTTTGCTTAGACATGTGATTTGGAGAGGAAATAAAATGATGATTCTTTGTTAGACCTTAGAGTCATTTTATCTGCACTACATGATTGTGCACAAATGTCTCTCCCCTGCGGTAGTTCATGATTGAGCATCACTGGGAGTTTGCGAGAATGAAAAACCATTGTCTGCTTGCTCTGTTGATAAAAATACATTTGTTCAATCTCAGCTTTTGCATAAATTTACAAACATTGAGAGGGCCCATGTTTTTTGTTCGTAGGTTGATGTTTATTATTATCACGTCTACGGAGGCATAGCAAAAAGCTTTGCTTTGCATGCTATCCAATCAAATCAGATATTGATATATAAAAATAAAATCAAGCTAAACAAAAGATAGAGCGAAGGAAAAGATACAGAATGTAGAAGATAGTCCTCAGTTCCAGAGACAAAGTCCACTGCCCACAATGGGCTAGATGTGAATTGAACAGAACCCTAGCTTGTGGAAGGACCATTCAGAGGCCAGTGACAGAGGGAAGATGTTTCTGAGTCTCGTCGTGCATGCTTTCAAGCTTCTGCATCTTCTGCTCGGGGGCAAGAAGAAGAAGGAATGATCGAGGTTGGACAATTGTTTGATTTTCTGTTGGCTGCCTTTAGACAATAGACAATAGACAATCGGTGCAGGAGTAGGCCATTCGGCCCTTCAAGCCAGCACCACCATTCAACGTAGTTATGGCTGATCATCCACAATCAGTACCCCGTTCCTGCATTCTCCCCATATCCCCTGATTCCGCTATCTTTCAGAGCTCTCTCTTGAAAGTATCCAGAGAACCAGCCTCCACAGGTTTCTGAAGCAGCATGAAATGTAGATGGAGTCATTGGTGGGGGTTCATAGTCTGTGTGGTGGAATGGGCTACATCCACAACTCATCAATGTAATGTGGCCTTGGGAAGAACTGTTCCCAAGCCAACATGTAATGCAGCCTGACAGTATTATTTCTATGGTGTATCTATGGTGTATTCTCCACTAGGTTACCTCCTGTTACACAAAGTAACCAGTGGCCTCTTTACACGATTTTTCTCCCCGTGGATGGAAGAACTCTCCGCTGAACCTAAAGGATCACATTTTCTGTTAGCATGGAGCATGGAGCAGTGAGTGACAAATGGCCTCAGCTGCCTAACAGGCACTTTCAGAAACAGAAAATGGTTTAAATACTCAGTAGATCAGGCAGTTTCAGTGGAGAGAAATGATATTTTAGGCCAGTGAAGGTCATAATAAGCTGTCTGATGTGCAAGGTATTAACAGCATTTTCTGTTTTGTTCCTAGCTTTCCAACCTCTGCAACGATCTGCTTTTGAACTGAAGAGAGACACAAAAATCTGGAGTAGCTCAGCGGGTCAGGCAGCAACATCTCTGTAGAAAAGGAATAGGTGACGTTTTGGGTTGAGATTTGAATGTTAATTTCATAAGTTCATATTCATAATTCATATTCATTTGCTGGCAGATTTATTGTTGTATTATGTTTCTCCCATCTCCGTCATTATTGTCAAAAGATAGCTTTGTGCTTAGTAAGATGTACTTGGGTACGAATCCCACCTAAGGAGACATTCTAACCTTAAGTTCCATTTCATCATAATTTTTTACACGAAGAAGTCTCTCCACAATCAGTAATTGGGAGCATCTAAATATAAAAATGTAATGGCCTTTTATATCACTGTGTTCTTGAAGTTATTTCTTTTTTGTTTGTTCCTTTTTTATGTCCTTGTATAGGACTCTCTGTTTTCCTTGACCTTATGGCTGTCGAATACAGCATTCTATTGCTGTCCAATTAAAAATACAAGTTGCATGTTGCTGGATGCAATATGTTCTTATGTTTTGCAGGATGTCAAGGGCTTCCCAATTTATTGGAATCCCACTAACCTTTGTTCTCCTTTTGAACTCTCCAATAACCAACTAAACATTTTTTATCCTCTATTATTATTCCTTTGCTGAACTTTCATTTTCCCTCTTGGAGTTGAACAATAATTCAAATTATTCAACTGCAGGACTTGATAAAGTCAAGTCTTATCTTGACCACAGACATTTTCACTGCAGTGACTGGATATCAGGAATGTTGTTCCGGGTCGAGACCCTTCTACAGACTGGTTAGGGACAAGGGAAATGAGAGATATAGACAGTGATGTGCAGAGATAAAGAACAATGAATGAAAGATATGCGAAAATATATATATTTAATTCATTGTTCTTTATCCCACCATATTACCGTCTATATCTGTTGTTCCCCTTATCCCTAACCAGTCTGAAGAAGGGTCTCGACCCGAAACATATATTCTTTCTCTCCAAAGATGCTGCCTGTCCCGTTGAGTTAATGCAGCTTTTTGTGTCTATCTTTGGTTTATACCAGCATCTGCAATTCCTTCTTACACATCAGGAACGTTGTGATCAGTCCAAATGTCTCTTGTGGCATCTATCTATCTGTATGTACTTATAAAACTCTCATCTTGTCCTCTTCCGGTTTGCATTGATTTTAAATTTGCGCAAAAACGGTACCCGATAGCGCTACAATTTTTCGGCACCTTACTCGCCGTTCTCCTTTGCTGCAAGTGCACCAAGTTTTGTTCTGTTCAGTGAGATATTACAAAAGGTATTGGTCTTCTCTCATAGAAACATAGAAACATAGAAATTAGGTGCAGGAGCACGCCATTCGGCCCTTCGAGCCTGCACCGCCATTCAATATGATCATGGCTGATCATCCAACTCAGTATCCTGTACCTGCCTTCTCTCCATACCCCCTGGTCCCTTCAGCCACAAGGGCCACATCCAACTCCCTCTTAAATATGGCCAACGAACTGGCCTCAACTACCTTCTGTGGCAGAGAATTCCACAGATTCACCACTCTCTGTGTGAAAAACGATTTTCTCATCTCGGTCCTAAAAGACTTCCCCTTATCCTTAAACCGTGACCCCTTGCCCTGGACTTCCCCCAACATCAACAACTTCCCCAACAACTTGGTCCATATCCCTCCAAACCTGTCCTATCCATGTACCTATCTAACTGTTTCTTAAACATTGGGATAGTCCCAGGCTCAACTACCTCCTCCGGCAGCTTGTTCCATACACCCACCACCCTTTGTGTGAAAAAGTTACCCCTCAGATTCCTATTAAATATTTTCCCCTTCACCTTGAACCTGTGTCCTCTGGTCCTAGATTCCCCTACTCTGGGCAAGAGACTGTGCATCTACCTGATCTATTCCTCTCATAATTTTGTACACCCCGCAACCTCCTGCGTTCCAAGGATAATAACCCCAAAACCATCTCCAACTGACAACCCCTCCAAATGTCCAATTAAATTCCCAAAGCTTAGATCAAGTAATTCAGATATTCATATGAAATAAAAACAGCAACCTGAAATGTAACTCTATTTCTCTCTACGTGGATGCTGCCTGACCTACTGAGCATTTCTATGTCATTGTTAGTCTTTTCCTTCTCAGATCATGCAGAGGTCACAATCTTTACCTATTGTATTGTTTTTCTATACTAAAGCCAATCCCCTCCATCTACACTTCACACCAAAGATACTAGAGCAAGGGCAAGTTGGTCCACTCAGTGAAAAAGCCTTAATAGGTCATGGGTAACTTTTTTGCGCCATCTTGGGAATCGGCTTCTGTCATTTCTGTCCACTTCTACAAGCGTAGCGTGCTGTTCTGCTATAAATTGCTCGAATCGCCAATGAAGGCAACCCGACTTGTCTTTCTTCATGTTCCCCACCTATGATGTGATCGCCGCAGCAGGAATCCATATCTCACTTTTTGCAGTGAAGACGAGAGCTACAATTGGCACGGGTTGGACGTTTATTTGTGGCACGGTTCTGCTGTATGCGAGAATGTGTCGATTCGGAATTAGTCTAGAAAATTGTGAATTCGATGTACCATTCAAGAGGTTTACCAGTGACTCTATGGAAACTGCGACCTATTCAAACCCACTTCATATATTAATTATAATATCAATTATAAAATGTGACCAAAACGGAAAACACGTTGGCGCAGTCACAGGGAGAGTTTTTATTTCCCGCTAGAAATAGGGGAGTGTGCATCGATCCACGGTGAACCGTCAAACAAATGTTCGTCGATAAGACACAAAAAGCTGAAGTAACTCTGCAGGACAGGCAGTATCTCTGGAGAGAAGGAATTGGTGACGTTTCGGTCGAGACCCTTCTTCAGACGAACAAACAATCGTGTCCCCTAAAAGATTACAATCGTTCGCTCATCTGATCGTATCAGATCACCGGGCAAAACAATGAATTTCCTGATGAGGATTTTCTCTTCACCCGAGTATTCCCCCAACACAGTTAGGAATTTCAACATCATAGAGTGACTGATTTTACTTCGGAGTCACGTGAGTGACTACGTGAAGAACCCCGCCTGGCGCTGGAAACGGCATTACGTCGACGCTGACGGCAGAAGCAGGAGCTGCACAGACAGCTCCTCGACAGCGGTAGGTTCGGAACCGGCAGGTAAGTGCAGTTGAAAAATTTTTTTAGGACTGGAAATCTCCGTGCCTGGTGGAAACCAGGATTTTAAAGGTTTTTAAAAACAAAGTAAAAGTTTAAATTGAACAGAAATACTCTGTTAAAACAACGGAGTTTTGAAAAGAACGTCCCAGGGGAATACCCAGCGATCGGGACGAGAGATTAATTACGGGGCCGGTTCCGATACTGGTACCGTTAAAAATACGGTAGAGAGGTTAAAATGCTCCACAATCTTTTGGCAGGAAATTTTAAAAGTCAGAAAGGCTGTAATTTAAAAGTTAATAAAATTCGCGATATGGAGAAAGTACACTCCAAAATATAAAAAAGAGACAAGGGTCACAGTACCCAAACAGTTCCCCAAAAAAGACCCTGAGGGGCTTGAATATACAAAATATGGCTATGTGCCAAATTGAGAATTTGAAACCCTGGACCCTGGATTAGGGTGGAGGAAGTCTCTTTGGATATAATTCCAAGTGGATCAGGGCTGCAAAAGACAGACCCTGCAAGTGGTGATGTGAATTATGAATGCACACCACAAATAAAAAAGTGAGGCCAGATGTGCCTGAGATAGCAAAAGATTTTGCTATATCTAAAGGAAGTGGTGAGGCTATGGAGGAAAACCTAGCTGCCAACATTAATTATATGGTATCTCACCAACTTCAAGAATACGATAAAACTTTTATGTTTTATTAAAATATCAACGGCAAATCCGTTTATAATATCCATGTCTCAAATAATATGAGATATAAGAAATACAATTTCAAAGTATTTTCAAAATGGTGCAAATAAGTAATACTTTCAAAATAAAATAAATTGCCATCAGTTGTGGAGCTCAATAGGAAGAAATATATATAATTTACCGAATCTGCACTATAGGTTTGCAGATCAATACAAATCAGGATATATTAAACTCCTGATTATTATAGAATAAACCTGCCTTATGATAAATCAAAGATATTAATTACAAAAAAGAACAGACTACTGATCTTTAAACTTTGGGGAGAAAAACTATGATCCAATGAAAAATTTTGATAATGGATCAAAACAAAGGCAAAGATCTTTTAACTTGCGGTGAAAAAACTATGATCCAATGAAAGATTTAATAATGGATCAAAACAAAGGCAGAAGTGGTATAATCCAAACATTGCCTTATCTAAACCTATATAATTGGGGAAAAGAAGGCTTGAAGTACGTTGAAGAGGTGCAAACATCTGGTTACAAAATAAGTCATAAAATCTCCAATTATGGGGGATTACAGGTGTATATGATTGTTAACTTAATATA